>OU383775.1:55729758-56929758 GCA_910950805.1 Acrocephalus scirpaceus scirpaceus | reverse complement strand
CTTGAGAGGGGCATGCAGTGAGAGGACAAGGAGGAATGGCTTTAAATTGACAAGAGGGCAGGCTTAGATGAGGTATTAGGAAGAATTTCTTACTGTGATGGTGGTGAGGCACTAGAACAGGTTTCCTAGAGAAGTTGTAAACTTCCCATCCCTTGAAGTGTTTAAGTTGAAGTTGGATGCGGCTGGCCTAGTAGAAGATGGCCCTGCCCATGGCAGGGGGATTGGAAATAGATGAGCTTTAGGATCTCTTCCAACCCAAACCTTTCTATGATTCCAAGAAAATGATTTTTCTACTATTTGATTTAGTTCAGTCTAGACATCATTTCTGCACTGGTCATGGTTCATTGTTTTACCTGAATCAGCAACAATATTCTTGACTTCCAGTTTAAAGCTTTGCAGCACAGATTATCTTTCAGCAGCTATTCCATAGCAATTTTTTTGTTCTTCTCCTCTCTGTGCAAGATTCAACTGGTCTCTTCGCTGAAGCTGTAGGTGTGGTTGTTTTATAACAAGGTGAATAAATAATTGATTGCTTACATCACTTAGGAGTTTATAATTGTACTTCTTATTAACAGTAGCTTCCAATCTTTGTGGCTACAAAGACTCTTGTGCCTTTAGGCAAGTCGTTTACATAGAGCTGGTACTTGATTATCCAGGGTAACAAAGGAAAGGAGGGGGTGGGTGGGAGAATGTGGATACAATGGAAAAATTGTGGATAAAAAAATAAACGGTAAATTCTGCTATAAATCATGCAGTGAATGGGGGGAAGAGGGGGAACTGGTCATTAATCTATCCCTTTTTACCATTCAGGTTTATCACAAAAATTCATTATATTGCTTTTGGACTTGAGTGTAGCTTGAATGTGTCTGTGCCTGTAGCACAATTGAACGACAACATGGATGATCCATTGACAGATAGCTGAGAGCAGGTTATATTGTACTTTGTTGAAGGTGCTGGGCTGACTTGAGCACTGTTGGTGCCTTGTAACCCTGTGTTATGACAGAGTGAGATCTCTCTCCTTATCCTCTGTGCTTTGTATTAGCTTATCTAACCTGTGCTGTGGAAGCAAATGCCTGAAACAAAAATAACCCTGTCTAAATGAGGAAAATACCTATTTCATGGAATGTCTGACTCCTCCTATAAGGCACAGGGAATATTTCTAAATAGGTCTTGTATCTAAATAAAAAAATGTGAAATTAAGTCCTACTTCAACTAGAGCAAGTAGTATGATAGTTTACTTTCATGACCACCCTAAACTCATTCTCTTTTGATTCATACCTTTCAAAGACTGGCTGAGCTCCTGGTTGCATTCTCATAATTCTCTCTTTAGAACAGGTTATCAGCCACTTTAAAAACACTGTAACGGGACTTAAAACCCAACCAAAAAAACCTACATGGGTTGTAGAGCATGCTGTACATAATGTGTACAGTACTTGACATAATATTCTGACAGTGCAGGAGATACCATTGGGGGTAAAAAAAGCTATCCCATCTGTAACCTGATTCAGTCTGAGTTATGGTCCTCTTGTCACTACAGGTGATATAACAGCAGCGGCAATATCAATCCATTCTTCCAGTCTTTCCTGCAGTATTCAAAAACCAAGTTCTCATTTTTCCCTGCCTTACATCTAACTCCAGAAACTTCTATTTGACAGCACAAATTGAGTAGGTTAGACATGACCATCCATCTTTGTCACCACAACTTTTGGCTGCCTGTTGTAAAACATTAGCAGCTTCTTTTGCTGTTCTCCCATGTGGCACATGGAATTATGGAAGTCAAGATTTCTAGAACTTATTAATGCTGGAGAAGGGGTATAAAATCTTAATTGTATGCAGTCCATACAGCAGCAGTACAACTGTATTTCAAAGGATAGAATAAATTTAGCCTGTTAAAGATCTTCTTGGAACAAGGAATTGTTTGGGCAGAGGTACACACTGAAACAAATCAAATCTTCTTTGAAGTGATAAGTATTTAATTCTGAGGATCACATTTCATTAGCAGAACTGTTACCTCCCCTCCACGCTCCACCACTCCCTCCCACCCTGATATCTATTGCTTGATATCTATTCCAGGAACCAGTTCAGCATGGCATCTTAAACTATTTTCAGAGAACACACAGATCGCAGCCCCAGAAGGCAACTTGTATATTTTCAATCCATGTGATATTTATCAGTAGCATAGATCTAGTGGGTCTAAATATAGAGAAAAATCATAACATGTTACTATAGGTCTTTAATTATTAGAACACTTGTAAATGATTAATTCAGTGTAATACTGTTCAGCCTGTAAAGCAAAGGTAGTATAGAAGATAGCATTAATTAAGAGGCCTAATGGCAAGTAAGTGAATGGCTAGGTGTGTAGTGGTGCTAGTCTAGAGATGACACTTCTAGTGGTGACTCAGGAGAGTTCACCATTATAAATGCTGCCAACAAGAGGATCACACACTTCAATTCTGTGTGTTGGACTTCATAAGTGCAAATGATGGCACAATCAATGCCTAATGAAAATCCTCTTACCAGACTGTCTTAATAGGATTACTTTCCAGAACACAGAACTGGGAAGGATCTCCTAGGTCACATGATCTGCCTTCTTATTTGCAGATAAGCTCTTTGCCTTTGATATAGTTTTTTAATGGAGTAACTCTGTTTTATGATGTTTCTCTCCACTTTATTTCATGTATTTAAATATGACTTTTAAACCCTATAGGCACTAGGATCTTTCTCATCCCTTCTATAAAATATAGAAAGACATAAACAAAAGACCAATACTTGCTTGGAATAGGCTTGCTTGGACTTTCACTCTGGGGTGAAGTTTAAACAGATTGTAAATGTGCTTTACTGCCTGTTCTTACTCTGAGCATCATCAGACTCAAGTGATGACCACAGCTGATGGGCAGAAGTATTAAGACAGTGATTCTCCTGTAGGTCACTTACTACCTTATAACAAAATCCATGTTTTGGGTACTGCAGGCTCTGGGAGAAATATGCTTACTAATATTTCATGGAATTAATTTAGCACACCTTAGAAAATATGTCAGTGGCTTAAGATCCTAACTTATTTTAGCACTTGAATGATAACTTTTTTTAAGTAGATATCTAAATTAACTCTAGAATTATACAAGTGATCTACTTTAGGTGACTGATATATGACATTTTGACACACTTACTTTAAACACAAAGAATGCCCTGAGCCTTTACAGTTGGTTGCTTTGCATTTTAAAAGATAGTACTTGAAGCATGTAGTGAATTTTTTTTTTGTCAGAAAAGAATTCCAGATGTTCTGGAATAAACTATTGTCTTTTTGGTTTTTTTATACTGGTAGTAATTATGCCATTTGACGTTTATAGTAAAATTTTGTATTCCTGTTGTAGCTGTGATGAGGTAAAACTGCTTAGTCTTCTTTCTTAAAACATTAACAAAGCTCCCTATAATTTGGATTATGTTGATATTGAAAACTGAATCCTTTGTGAGTGCAGAAACTGGTGAGGAGGACTGCTGGTGGTGACTAGCTCACTGGCAGCCAGAAATATTCCAGCTCTTACTTCAGCTGTTGCTGCAGTACTGCCTAGTCTGCTTAGCTAAAGATTTAATCAACTTGCTTATAGCTAGCCAACTACTTTTTGTTTATTAAACCCAAACTCTTGGGCAGAAGATTTGCTTTCGTGTCATGAAGTAATTGTGATAATCAGAGAATTCATTTATATGGGGAGGCAAAGTATCAATCTTTCACTGTATAATCTAGAGACTGTCTTGTCTCAGGTTGGGAGCAACAGAGGCTTCCAGGACTAGTTCTGTAAAAATCAACACCTAAATATCATTTCTGCCTTTTTTTTCCCCTAGTGTGTCTCTGAATACTTTTTCATCTTCATTTTTTTAAGTTCGTATCAGATTTCACCTTAAAATATGTAATGACTACATTTAGTATTAGAATTTTGTTAGCTCTTACTCTTGCTTAGTAGTTTGCAGTGCATTTAATGTAGCAAGTGGAAGGAGGCAGGACTATGTGCCAGAATACTTTTCTGGGAATCTGATAGTGAGAAGAAGCACTGGAATCAAACAGGGGTCCTACATAGTCTTTAGCTCCTTTCTCTTTTTGTCATCCTTGGTGGGATAGTCACAGCAGGTTATGCCACCTCCTGGATCTGGAGTTGTTTTCGAATTAATTTTAAAGATCCCTCAGGCACTTTTGCATGTTTCGAAGTTCAGGGATTTGCCTATGTAGCCAAGTGGTGTCTCTGGCCCCCAGGGAAGAGGAGTGTCTGCTTTAAAGCATGTTAGAACTCCTGCTGATATTTCTTGACACCAGTGGACCAGAGCCAAAATGCATTGACTGCCAGTCCCTGGCCTGCCTGCTGCTCCAAATGAGTATCTGGGGGGAGGGAGAGTCATCACTGTGTAGAGCATACTGCTGTGCCCAGGCACCACTCGGAGGAACGACTTGTTACAAACCATGAGGAACTCTCTGTATCTCTTGCATACTAAATTTCTTCCAAAAGATTACATTGCTTCTAGATTCTGCAGGATGCGAGTGCACTTGTTTCGATACCACTGAATAAAACATTCCCCCACCCCGGCCCCAGAAAACAGACTTCTTGTCTCTCCTGTTAAATTTTAAAAGACCTAATACTTCTAGCTAAAGGTATAATAATGATTGAAAACGGTCTCCTGTTCCAACCAGTAGCACTTTAATTGGCTGGTAAGACAAAAATGTGGTGAGAAGACTATGCATGTGTCAGATGCTTGATGTACCCATACTGTATGACTTTTATTGCAGAAGTCAATTTACGCGCAGCTTCTCAGTGTAAAGAAAATCAATACTGGAGGCTAACAGATTGTTTTTACTGGGCTGCTGAAACTGAGATGAGGAGAGCCATTTAGAGGCCTCATTATATCACGTGCTCTTTCCTTGTGTTCTTTTCAAACAATCTGATGGAGTAATTAATCCTTGAAGTGCCCCAAGAGGCAAGCCTACTTAATTGCACTGCTGTTTAGCCAAAATTCCCAGACTGCAAAGGACCTGGTGTTGATCCTGTTTGATTGAAATTTTTTCATGGAGTATATATTCCTTAGGTTTTTTTACATCTTCTCTCTTAGAAAAAAGCAATCAATCTGTCAAATTTGACCTAGTGGGGCATGGTCCTAGTCGTTATTGCATTCTTGCTGTAGGCAGAATGATGTACAAATTGCAGGGAAGTGGTCAGCTGCACCTGTGTTGCTTGGAGATGGAGAGCACCCTGCTCTTGTGAATCAGCAGAAGGTAGATATGGCCTGTGACCACTATGTGGAAAGTCATTTCACTTACACAGTCATCAAGCAACATTTAAGCCTGGTGGCTTAAGCACAGTGTCTTTCAAGAGTGACTAGGTAACAGTGATTTGGTGTACAACATGTATTTGCTAATGCCAAACTATTTCTGCTTGATGTGAAAGTGGATGATGACAAAAACCATGATGTGTCCTTCCTATCTGCTTTGGAGTGTTTTGTTTAACAGAAGTGACATCCAGGCATAGACTTAGCACGTCCTATTTCTGTATTGAGAACACAAGGCATTTGTTTTAGAGACAGCCCTTGATTTTCAACAAATGTCTTGTTGCGATTGAATCAGTGTTATGGGTATGGTTAGGAAGTGTTGAATGCTTCTCTTCTCTGCTCAGTCTAGTCTGTGATCAGTGCCTCTTCTTCATTTAGCAATTTCACACTCTAGTGATTCCTTTAGACTTCTGTAGAGATGCACAAATTAGACAACAATTCCTTAACCAGCATGTTCTAGATATATTTGGATAAGTTGAAGTTGTTTTGACAGTTCAGTTATGAAAACAGCAAAATAGAAGAGTTAGTACTGAAGAAAATTAAATGAAGTCTGTGACTGGGTATTAGCTTCTTCTCTATGCTTACTAGTGACACTGAAGTTGCAGAGTGCAAGGTTCTTTGCATAATGAGCAGAGATTTAAATTTTTTAAAAATTAATGTTATGGACAAACAGAGTGCTTGGTATGCTCTACTGTGACTGGCAGTTCATTCTTGGAGAAAACAGGCATTTTGGTATCGTAAAATCTTTTCCCTGTAATCACATTATCTTGCCAATGAATTTTTTTCTGTGTTGTGCTAAAGATGTTGGAGCTGCAGCCAGTGTAGCAGGGGATTGACTTTAATTATTGAAGTTATGGGCACAATGAGGTGGAGGATTCTCAAAATTCAGAATCTTGTGGCATTTCCCTTGTATTTTGCGTGATGCTTGTTTTTCATCATTTAGTAGCAATGGCATGAATCCCAGAGAACTGCTCTGCTTTGTGTCTAGCCCACACCCCCACCTGCTGGCTATGTCCCCGTGTTTGCTGCCTGCAGCTCTAGGGCAATTTATCCTCTTAGGATGCATACCACAAGGACACATCTCCTGCCTTGAGAACTGCTCTGAAATGTAAGTGCTTGAGAAGTTGGAGTCGTTGGTAAGTTTTTAAAAAACCCTTGTCCTAGCAAGCCATAGCTGTCCTAGCTGCCATAAACACCATGCCTTTTACTAGTGAAGAACAAATACACCTCTCTCCTCTAGAGCTTGTTTCTGCCTGTCTTTGCAATAGGCAGTAGAAGGATATCCACTGCCTCTGAACCAATGGGAAGTGCTGGGTTATCAGGGCCAGGTGGGAAGAGATTGGAGAAGAAAGTGGGAAGTTGTGTGGACCTGGAGAGGTAGAACTAAAGTAGAGATGGCAGTATGCATGTATAAAGTGTATAGAAGGCTGCCTGCCTTTGTCCCCATGTTTTTCCAGGTTATTTCTTTCACTAGCATGTACTTCAGATCCAGGTGTGTAGGTGTATGTCTCTCTTCAGCCAAATTCTGCTGGCTTTCTTGTGCCAGTTTGATAAATACAAGTAATTTTTCTTCTGGCTTGCTTTCTTCCTGTGCCCTCAAGTCCCTGATGGAACTTGTCCCCTCTGTCTTTCTCTACTAAAGACTCACAGAAATATTCATGGTAGTTAAAGAGAGAACTTCAGAAGTCAGGGATTGTAGGGACAAATGAGATTGATAGTAGCTTGCTATAAGTTTGCTTCACTTGCTCTAGATGTTGCTTCTCAGACAAGTAGGAGCTGGAATTGTGTATTTTAAGAAGACTTGTTGGAATAATGTTTAAAGCAGTGCCAGTGCTGGAGAGTCCATTGGAGGCGGATTAGAGGGAGAAGTAATATGGTCGCTATTAACAACTGCTGGTATTTCTACAATTAGTGAGGATGTCTGTACATTTAACTCTGAAAACACATGATGTACTGAAATGCTTCTAAAGCATTTGTCCAGTGTTTTTTGCAACTTGTACATCAGATCTAGGCAAGTGTCTTCAGGTTCACTTGTACAGTCGCTCCCTCACTCCAAGCCTATTGCCAACAGATGAAACGGTCTTTGTCGATGGCTTTTCCTCAGACAGTTCTGGGATGATAGGTGTTCAATAGGGTAAGTTGTTCATGGCCATAAGGACTTTCAGGAACCAGGTCTAAAGGTCTGAGGTGCTGGCTACAGCAAAAATGGAATAATAGGTTTGAACTGATGTTCTGCACTCTGTACCTCTTAAAGGCATGTTATGAGGGAAATTTTTAATAGAGAAGATTTTCCACTCACGAAACTCAGCTAAACACCTAATTTTAGTACTCCACCTCTGATACAGATGGTTCGTGTTAGAAAATTGCAGTCTTCCACTGTTATTGTTGAAGTGACCTGTTCACCCTGTCACATTATGGCATCTGCTTTTATTACAGAATACCATTATTTTCTCATCCTTTTGACTTAAAAAAAAAAATTACAAAAAGGCATAACCTGAACAATATATGCAATTATTTCCATAGCACTGAACAGGAGAATTAGGGATATATTTTGGAAGCACTGTAACAGACTGGCTGGCTATGCCTTGAAAAAGCGTATTTCTTCCATTTTCATTTTCACAGCTGCAGTGTTAAGCATAAAAGCAGTGAAGTTCGAGTATGTCTGACTCTGTCCTCCCACACTGGCTTGCTTTTCATGTTGTATGATTGTTACTTTAGGAGTCATCCATGTCTATGTGGGTTTTGTTTTTGGCTTTGATTTTCAAATGGTCAGTTAGCAAATCAACATTAGGAAAGTTGCATGAAAGCCTAGCCTCGTAGTTTCTTGCCCTGGAAGACAAAATGCATTGACATATATAGACAAGGCAAAAGAAGGGAAGCCATCTGTGCGTTAGCAAAGACTGACTTGCAGGGTAGCTGTGTGCACAGTTGGCTTTCAGCTCTGCTGCTGTAGATGAGGAGTCTTTGCTTGCTGTAGTCTGAGGAGAAGGGGAAGAGTAATAGCAAGTGGAGGTTGTGTGTTACTGGAGAGGAATTAATATATGCAAAGATATTCTCGTTTGGCATTACTCTGACATTGTGTTGAAGATATGCAGAAAATAAGACATGGAGTGGAAGCTGGAAGAAAAGGAGTATGACTTCTTGTCTCCTCTCTTCTGATATACAAATTCTCCCCTCTCAAATGCTGTAACGCTCAGTGTAGAAGCAGCAGTGGTGCTGGAGCTGACTTCTGATAAAAATGCAGCTGCAGAGCAGTGGTATTGCTGGTGAGGTTGTCTGGCAGTGAGGGGAGAAAAGCCTGGGCACCCTTGGGAAAGAAGGCGGGTTGTGGAATCATAGAACTGTTTAGGTTGCAAAAGACCTTTAAGATCATTAAGTCCTAGCATTAACCTAGCACTGCCAAGTCTTCTGCTAAATCATGTCCATAAGTGCCACATCTATGTGTCTTTTAAATACCTCCAGGTATAGTGACTCAACCAATTCCTTGGGCAGCCTGTTTCAATAAATGGCAATCCTTTCCATGAAGAAATTTTTCCTAATATCCAATCTAAACCTCCCCTGGCACGACTTGAGGCTGTTTGCTCTTGCCCAGTCAGTTGTTACTTGGGAAAAGATACCAACACTTCCTTTCAGATACTTGTAGGTAGCCTCCTTTTCTCCAGGCTAAACAACCCCAGATCCCTCAGCTACTCTTTATAAGACTTGTGCTCCAGACCCTTCACCAGTTCTGTTGCCCTTCTCTGGACATGCTGCAGCACCTCGCTGTCTTGTAGTGAGAGGCCTAAAACTGAACATAGGATTTGAAGTGTGACCTCTCCAGAGCTCAGTGCAAGGCGATGATCACTTTCCTTGTCCTGCTGACCACACTATTGCTGATCCAGGCCAGGATGCCATTGGCCTTCTTGGCCACCTGAGCACATCTGACTCAGGTTCAGCTGCTGTTGACCAGAACCCCCAGGTGCTTTTTTTTTATTGAACAGCTTTCCAGCTACTCTTCTGCAAGCCTGTAGCGCTGCGTGGGGCTGTTGTGACCCAAGTGCAAGACCCAGTACTTGGCCTTGTTGAGCCTCAGCTCAGCAGTCCCTCCTGCCCAGATCCCTCCATAGAGCCTTCCTATCCTCCAGCAGATCAACATTCCTTCCCAACTTAATATCATCTGCAAAGTGACTGAAGGTGCACTCAATCACCTCCAGATCATCAGTAAAGTTATTAAATAGATCTAATCCCGATACTGAGCCCTGAGGGACACTACTTGTCACTGGCCAATGGTGAACAGCAGTGGCAGCCCTGTGTCCAGCTCCCTGGTGCTGGGCAGGAGATGTTCCTTGCATGAGCTCAGCTGGGGTGCCTCTGCCAAAAATGACTGCAAAAATGGTATTTGGTGGAAGGTCTGCTCTTCAGCAGTGGTTTATGCAGCGGTCTGGCAGTTCTGTGCAGGGCTCACTGCAGCATGCGGCCCTGGGCCTTGTGAGGGCACGCTCACGCCACACCTGTTCCATGGGAGTTTCCTGGGGCAGGGAATGGCAGCCAGGGCCTGTCCCACCCCCAGCCGGGAGCAGGCAGCCAGGGGCACTGGGGCAGCCCCAGCCCTGGGCGTCTCCCTGTGGCTGAGCCAAGCGAAGGCTGGGATGTGGGTCTGGCTGGGTAGGGCTGTGAGGAGCTGGCCCTGCTGGGGCGTGGCTGGGGCAGGGGCTCATGGCCCCGGGAGCTGACATGGAGGGTGTGGGGACAGCCCTGCAGTCCAGGCTCTTGAGTTTGGCTTCTTGGGCTGGCTTGCCTGTGGGTAGACCCTGTTCTAGGATACATTTTTATAGGAGCCTTTGGGACTGGATGTTTCTTAAAGCTATTGGGGCAAATAGAGGAAGTTTGTCCTTGAAGGGAGAGCTCCAGGTCTGGATTGCATACTGTAATGTGCAGCAGTAAGTTATGTTAACGTGTGTCATGACTATTTGAAGAGGTCAGTGCAGACCCAGCTTTGTTATCATAACCAAAGTGGCCATGTGAACCCTGATGAGAAAGTGTGTGTTGTACCATTAATTTAGTTTTTATGTAAAGACTTGTTTTTTGAAGTGCCTTTGTTCAGCCATGAAACCCATTTAAATGTCAACTTCTGAAACCGCGTTTCTTATTTTAATTTCCTCATATCATAACAGTTTGATATGCGGAAAGATTTTGCTTGCTACAGAGTCTTTGTTGCTGAGGTTGAAATAGTTGTTAAAGGCAGAGCAAGAGACAGGAAGGGAGAAGAGGGGCAGGCTGAGCCCAGAGTCCATCCATGCTGCTTGGAGGCCCTGCAGTCCTGTTGGGGACTAGGGCTGGCTGGAGGTGTTACAAGGAAAAAAGAAGGTATAATGAGTATTATATCTGATTCACTCTTCCTCCAGAAGCTGGCCATGCAATCTCCTCCCATTACTGTCATGCAAGTGCAGTGGTAACACAGGATTACAGGAAGTACAGGAGCTGATTACTTTTCTGGTTGTATCTTCATAACATTTAGAGTACTACTTGACCTGTAAATATTTCTGCTAAGATTCCTATAGGTAAGAAAAAAAGGATTAAATTTGTTGGATAATAGTTTCTTTGCAGCAATGTAAGCTGGTCTTTACTGCTGCTGTGTTAGTGGTGCCTTAAAGAAAACTATCAGCAGGCTAATGGCAGCTTTGAAAACAAAAACTTACCCTGCTTCATCCTCTTTATATCCAAAGGGATGGACATCTCCAATCCTAATGATCCATTTAACTGCTGAAATGAAACACATCTTGAGAAAAATTATATGCAATTAAAAAGGAAGATGCCTGTTAATGTGACATTGAGGCTGTGTGATTGAGGACAGTCAAGCAACTGGAAGACAGATCTTTAAAACTGAGGTTAGTTTTCATTTGACTCGTAGAGAATTTTATTCTTCCTGTTTCCCAGATAAATATTTACATTGCTTTAATTCTGAAGCACAGTCTGAAGTGCTCAAAGGTTAATGAACAAAGCTTCAGCACTAAGGGCTAGCCAAGTATTTCCTCCATGTCAGAGATGGAAACAATCACTTTGACACACATACTTGATACTAAGATCCTACTGGAAGGTCGTTGGAATGATTAAGCTGTTTAACTGTGTTTAATTGTAGGACTACCTCGGTTTACTGTTTGTAATTCCTGTTTCCTAAGTGTGGAGTTCCTCACTCTCTTCAGAAACAAACTTCCTTATGAATTGCAAACTTCTGCAGGGTAGCAGGCTTGCAGCGTACAAATGAATTTGGTGTTCAGCTGGCATATTTCTTTCGTGTGCAAGACAGCCTTGCATGTAAAACACAGCCAGATGCAGAGCATGTGCACTGACCTGGGCTCCTGGATGCCATGCACTCATAAGCAGCATGGATCACTGTGTACTTGGGCACTTCAGTCCCATATACCTGTTGCTAAGACTGCTGATGTCTTATTCCCATGGGGTTTTTTCTGCATTAAACTGAGCTACTTTTTATTTCTCAGGGAATTGTGGGAACTTGTCTGTTCTTGGGGCATGTTTTGAGGGGGAAGGGAAGAAGATATTGTGGGAAAGCACCAAATAACTGAATTTGCTTTAGGGCTGAAATCAAAGGGCTGTAATCATCAAAAGGTAGAAGAGAACTAGCCCACAAGAAAGCAGCAGTGAGGGTTTTGCCTGTAGCTCCAAATAGGCCAGGGTGGCTGAGAGTGGAGCACTGAATGCAAGGTGGACTGACTACTTATCTGAGTGAGTGGGAGCTCGTTTGGAGCAATGCATGAGTAAAGGCCAAAGCTGACTTGCTATAAAACAAAATGTTACAAGAAGGCCAGAATAGTTTCCCATGAATAAAAAAGTTAAATGAGACAGATACCATTGCCTTGGCTTCTAGAGCAGCATGAAGGTGCTTTGATGTAAAGCTTTGGCCCAGTGGTCTTCTCACCTAAGCCAGATTGAATGCATAGATAACATAAACCACCAAGCTGCTCTTACTGAGAGATTGGTAATTTATAACTGCAGCTTGTTTCTCTGTACATTTGGAATCTTGTATACTGGAAGCTCAACCAGCTATTATTTCCCCTTTGGCTCTCTCTGAAGTGTTTCAGGGCTTCATATGAATATTCCCTATTTTAGTGCATACATAGATTTTCAGTTATAAAAAGTAGTTATTTTTTCTTTGTGTGTACTTTCTGTTTAATTGTTATGAACAACAGCATGAGGAAACTTAAAAATTAACCTGCATTCCTTAGTGTATTTTCATAAGTAGTTACCCGGATCTACAGCAGAAACCACAGTAGGAAGTGAGTTCTGGTCTGTTTAGAAACAAGGTGAAACTGGTGTCCTAATTTTTCTAATTAACTACATAATTGTTTAATCCCTTTGGAAAATGGTGGTGTAAATTTGCGTACTTTGGTTTTGAATATTTTTGTTTTACAAAGTGTCTTATGACTTGACTTGTCTTTATTCAGTGGTAAATGCCAAAGGCTTTATATGAAGCATCTTCATCATTTTTAAAGTGGAATAAATATAGAAATACTCTTGGCACAGCTATCTCCTTCTTGCTGCTGAAGGTAATGGGGATTTTAAACAAAGGGATATTGGATATTCTTGATTCCAGTGATTGGCAATGGGTTCCTCTGCCTTCTTTTTACTCTGTATTCCATAGGCCAGCCAGAAAGCTTGTGTTCACCTCTTTTCTGGTCACAAAATGCTACCTGGTTGCCTGTATTTTGCTATGCTGAAATGACCATGCAAGGGCTGCAGCACCTACTCCATATTGGCTTTTATCCTGTGAACTCTTGTTAGAGTTCACAGGATAAAAGTTGGAAGGCAGCACTGTTTATTATGAATGTAGGATTTATTAGTGTCCTGACTTCTATGCTTGGCACTGTGTGTGCAGAACTGAACCATTTGTGCTTTATCTAAGCTACCTGCCTGTGGGAGGAATATGGGTACAGTGTCTTTTACACATATCCTCTACAAGCTGTGAAGATGCATTTGAGGGGGTTGCTCCATCTTCTGTCTTCCAAACCATCTGGACTTGGAAGAATTTGAGAAGGATTGAAAGTAGATATTTGGCAGCTTTGGGCAATAATGAGAAAGTGGGGTCCTCAAACAGTGTCCAAATTAGCTTCTTTAGAAACATCTCAACCTTTATTTTCTTGTCTTCAGAAAACAGTTTTCACTCCTCCAGTCCTGTATGTTGTCTTTGAACCAGCAGATAGAGACCTCATAAATGGCCCAAGCTTTCTAAGCCCTCTATCAGAGGAGTCAGATATTTCCTAGCTGTTGCTTTTACAGTGAAGTTCAATAAACAGGGGCATGCAGGGATGGAAAGTGCTTGCTACACTGGGAGAATTTCTCATGTTTAGATGTATTTGTTGTGGAGATATTCTGTAAGTGGTGAGGTGAACTTTAAACTCTGCTTGCATCGGCCATTTGAATGATTAAGAAGACTGGCACCAAGTGAAGGTCAGTGAGAAGGAGCTGATGATATCACTTTGTGCTGACTGGTAGGTCCCTGTGCCAGCCACTGTCTTCTCTGAGCTAGGTTTCAAATGCTTTGATTTGGTTTGCTGAAGCAAAGCTTGCCTGTGGAGTTTGCATATGTGTGCAGCCCAGTTCTGCTTAGCTGGAACAAAAAGTCTATCCAGGAGCTTGGATTCAGGCCAATTACTGCATGAGAAAAATTCTCATTCTCCTCCTGTATTTTTGCATGCTCACTCAACCTGACCAGGTCTTGGAACAGAACTGGTGTTTCTTTAGAATTTGACAGTGTCAGTCGACTCATCCAAACTTATAATTTGAAACTGGGTATTCTATTATTAGCTGTAGCCTGAAGTGATTTTTGGAATCCACCTGTCATTTTGATTATGTTTACTCTTTATTTGTTTTGTTTCCTTGTTCATTGATATGAGAAAATATTAAAGAAATGTACATCCCTTGCAGCTTGTGGCTAATGTGGTATGCTAGCATGTTTTAGAATGCCTGAAAAGAGTTTTAAAGGAATCTGGTAGTGTAGGTTGGACAGAGAGCGATTGCTTGCAACCATGACTATGCATGGGGAGTTGTCTACAGCTCAGGCTTTTGATTTGAGAGAAGTGAAAAGAAGGTTTGGAACTACTTGAACATTGATTTACCACTACCAGTTTTAAACAGGTCCTCTTCCATTACAGAAAGTCTTCTGAACTGCTACAAGGTACTTAAAAGCTGAGCAGGAGCACTTTTTTTTTTTAATGGGCATAAACACTTTTTCAAAGCTCAGGACAGCTTGCTAACCTCATTCAAATACAAATCCTGAAAGCTGCTTCTTTGGCCTGTATGAGTTTGGATTGCAACTAGATCAGGGTTGGCTGCATTTTAAAGGCATTAAGTTTATTTATTTCTATTATTAAGCTAAAATGACACATTAGAAATGTTTGGCAGGAAAATTTGTGTGTCTTCTGCCATGCTTTTATCACCCTAGCTTGAAATTGGCCAAAGAGATAATGATATCATAACGCAATGCTAACTGTAGGATTAAGCTGCTTATTTTCACAAAACTTACACACCCTCTGAGCATCACTAATCATCACTAAAGGGAAGACGTTCATCCTCTTTTAGTTGGCAGTGAATCCACACAGGTAAGTTGTTATAGCTTCTATTGTATTCTTGAAAAGGAAAAGGCTTTATTTGGGCACCTGAGAATCAAGACATGAATTACAGGAAACCCACACTTCCTTAGCACTGGTGCTTCCCAATCCATGTCATTGTTTCTACTCCTTGTAAGAACAGACATGAGGAATTCAAACACAGATGTGATACACAGCCTTCTTTTGAGTAGCTCCTTTGTTGGATACTGACAGACTAATCATGGCAGATTTATCTTTGTTTTGTTTTGGTGTGGGATTTTTTTGCTTGTTTGTTTTGTTTATGGAAGACTATTCACCTTGAAGTTTTATTAAAGAAAATTACCTGCTAGCAACAAGTCCCACACTGTCAAGCTACCAGTCATTCCCTAGATCTACTTTGTTGATATGCCATTTCATTGCTCTTTTGGTGTGCCACAGTGCAAAAAAAGCAAACCACAAACAAACAACAGAAAAAATGATCCACCTGAAGATCCGTCTCCTCACTTCCCTGTACCCCAGTGATCCTGTATGGTACACTGGGAGTAGCAGCTTTCATCTACAAGAAATCTTATGGAGGTCAACTCTTTTGGGATGCATTGGCTGTAGTTTGCACTAAAAACTACTTCAACAACTGAAATCTTTTAAAGTGGAAAACAACAGAAACCTGAGACAGTAACAGCATGGAGCTTCCTCTCTTATCTTTTTTTCTCAGGGAGGGAAAGGGAGTGCCTGACTTTGATCTTATTACCTTCCTTCCACCTGATTCTCTGTGCGTGTTCATGCAGTTTCAGGTCTGGAGACTTGATTATAATTTTTAGTGTTCCTGGGATATCTCCCGTTTGACAAAATCTGTAGGTGGAGATAGAAAAGCCTGTGAGAGTCTGGAGGAGCGAAGATTGTAGGAGTCTTCCTCATTAACATGTTTGTGTCCAGGCTGATCTCTACAAGGGCTTCAAACCGTAAGACTTTGTATATTTGTAAAAAAAGTAGCCAGTTAAAAATAACTTTGTTGTTTGTTTAACAGAGTAATATACTTCGTATTCAAAGTTCCTTTGAACTGGCTATTCTGTATCAGACATACACTATCACACAACTGGTACTTTAAAAATGCACAGGAGTGCTTCTGGATTCCTTTTGATGGCAGCAGTTCTGTAACCATGACTGTAAGGTCAGACTCAATGTTTGCAGAAGGAGTGCAATTGCTTCTGGCTGTCATTTTGTCCCTAGAATGGAAATAGGCTGCTGCAGGTATTTGGTTTATATGCAGGTGTTTTGTAGACGTGGGCCAAATAAGAAGGAGCTCTATTGAAGGTCTTTATTTTGGATTACTTGGAATTAGTTCCTCAGCTATGCCCTGTAGGGTAATGATGTTATGTTTCTTATATGTACGTCACTGACACTTGAAACTCTGGGTTTTAGAGTACATGCTAAGTACAGTGTCGGTGAGAACACTGCTGTCCTTCACACCTACTATTTTATCTGTAGCTGCGGTGTTTAACTCTTTGAAGTTTTCTTCTCCTGCATTTCTAATCCTATCTTTAATTTCAAAGGTGGAGTAATGTGGAGAGAATGCAAAATAGTCAGCTCTTTGTCTAAGATGTACTAGTGATAAAAAGCTGAACTATGTTTAAGAACTGGAGCAGAAAAGGATGCTCAGATTCTATTAGTTCCTTTTTTTGGTATCTGGAAGTAGAATATAATTTTCTACAGAAAAGACAACTACACTATATTGAGTAAATTAATTAAAATCTGTCCAAGTTGAATGTTTGACTTGAGAAGGGTTAGGGTTGTGGGGTTTTGTTTGTTAGTTTTTGGTTTTGTTTTGGTTTTTTGTTTTGTTTTGTTTTTTGTCACCAAAATCAATGTTTTTTAGGTGGTCAAGATAACCAGCTGGTAGTGCCCATCTTCAGAACTTTTGATGTGGTAGTAAAATAATTAGTCTTAAAATGCAGTGTAACAGATGGAAACATTAAATTTACATTAGTTACGATTTGTAATATGTATCTTTTGGTCAAGCATTATGAGCAACACAATCAGCCCACCTTTAAGACAGTCTGTCCTTAGTCCCATGTCCTGACCCACTGGTTAACTTTATCATAGTCTGAAGCAAAGCACTCCCTCCAGATTTCCTGGACTATGATGATGCTGTATGTGTTGCTTTCAGGATCAAAAATAGCAGCAGTGAACTTCAGCTAATCCTGTAACAGAAGGATGTAGGTCTTCCATGTATATATGAGAGATACCATTGGCAAGGTTCATCTGTTGGGAGACAGACCTCTGTGCTGTAGAGCTTGATGCTCCCTTACCAGTCTCCTGTTGTTTGCTGTAGATGGATGGTTGCTCAATCATAGGATCAGTGAATGGGTTAATCCAGTTCTAACCCCCCTGCTGTGGGCAGAGACAGCATCCATTAGACTGGGTTGCTCTAAGTGCCATCCAGCCTAGCCTTGAACACATCCAAGGATGGGGCATAATACTTCCAGGAATGGGGCATGATGCTATTTCTATGGTAGACATAGCCTGTGGTAGACATAGAAAGCCAGGTGAGAGAAATCCCAACTTGTGAGCCCTGGGCCTTGGTTTAAAAAAAAAAAAAGTAGCTTAGCTTTAAAATATTGCCCAGCATAAATGATTTTGACCAGATGAAATTCTCATTCTGGAAGATGTCTGCTCATGAGTTAGATATGACTCTTTACATGCTAAGTGACTTTGTGTGCATAAATTTTAGTTGTCATGTGATGAATGTGTGTATTTGATAGCAGGGAAGGTGAAAAGTGGAGAAGGCTAACCTCCAAGTGTTTCCAAGAAGCAAGATAGTTAAAGGAAAGCGATACTCAGGAATGAGCCTCTGAAGTGTGAATCCAGGAAAATTCCTTGAATGGTTCCTTGAGAGTGTGCTAGAGGCTACAAACCAGCCAGTATTGTCCAGAAGGACTAAACACATATTAGTCTCAACTGATGGTGAGACTAGCTTGCTCAAGCTGTTCTGGCTTGTTGCTGTAAATATATTGTATTGGCTGAGTTCAAGATCTAGAAATTTTGAACCCATATTACACAAATCATGAGGTAATTTAGAAAAACAAAGTTGGTCTGTCTCTTTACTCCTTAATTGCTCTTGCCTGAAGCTTTTGAATGATGCCAAAAACCTTATTAAAAAGGTTTTGGCAGTTGTTGCAGGTCCTTTTGCAAGACAAAGTCACCATTATTGGAGCCCTACTGTGATAGGCACTTAGTTGCAAACGCAGATGAGATTTAGTACTGCCTGAAGAATGTCTAGTGATGGTGACTGCAATGCACCCAAGTGAGATGGTGTTTGATCCATCCAAAAGCTGTTGGTAGTCTCCAGCTTTCATCTGAGGTGGTTGGCCTCAAAATAGGATATTAAAGATGAGCACCATTCTGGACACTGAATTGATTCTGGGTGGCAGAAGACTTAACTAATAATACTTTGTTTGTGAACACAAAGGTGGTTTTCTAGAAGGACACTTCAAAACTTGGCCTTTATGAGCTTGCAGAGACAGGGGAATCAGCTCACTGGACATCATCCCAAGACTGTATAAAGTTCCCAGTTTGTCTGTTAAGTAAAAAACTGCATTTTAACTTTTAATCACTGTATTTTTCTGATGCACTTTAATGTGTTCTGGGGTCTGAAAGACACATTTAAGGTTTTAACCTCTCCTCATGGGGATTTTCAGGCATTTTTAATCCTAAGCAAATTTTAGCTCCTGGAGCTAGGTGTAGTGAGCAGGATATGTGTTGGTTTTAGCCACTATCTGGCCAGGGAGCAGAACACGTAGGCATAGCCTGAGTTCCTTGTGGCCCTGTGAGCAAAGCATGATGGAATTTTTTAAAACTGTTAAAACACTTAGCTCTGGAGATGACTCAGAACAAGACCCCTACATGATGAGCAGCCAAAGAGGCTACTGTAGTACAAAGAGGTGGATTTTAGCAGAACAAAACAAGATGTGGCTGTACTTACTACCAGTAACCACATGCTCTAATGTGGCAGAGCTTATGCTCTTTGCTGAACCAGACTTCAACTCTGTTTGGTTATTTGTTTGGAGCATCTGTCTTTGTTGTGAGGATCAAAGTGTTATCTGGAGGTACATATGAGGTAAAGTGTCTGAGATTGTTTCAGGGTTTGTATGACAACATTTTTAGTGAAGAGAAGAATGTATTCTTGACTTGAAATTTGACTTGTTAAGCACTCCTTTTAATCAGACTTATTCTGTGTTGGTTTTCCTGTTTGGAATTCAAAGGCTGAGGAGCTGATATTTAATTTCAGTCCCAGCTTTCCTAATGTACTTGCTACACATTCTTTATTTTTTTATTTTTTTAAGATGCAAACCACAAGATTTTCTTGGTGTAGTGCAGATGATACTGGCTGTTTTCACATTTTTGAGGCTTTTAATGATCTTGAGCATCTCTTAGTATGGTGCCTGGCATCCTCTGGATTTCAAGACTGGAGCCTTGGGAAAGTTACTTGTTTAACCTTGACTCTTGGTGCCAGCTCTTCTAGGAGGAGAAACTGAGCTGAGGTTGCTGAGATTTAGCTTAAAAATTTTGGAACTAGCAGAGAGCTGTTTTGTGTCTCTTCATAATAGCTGGCCCTGACAGTTTAACAGAGCTTATTGACCATCTGCTTTGTCTAGTTTGCCACATGGCAGAGTAATAACTAAGCCAAAATACTGGCGGCACAGTGTATTAATTAAACAACTTGCTTGTGAACAGTATCAAGATACTAATTTGATTGATGTTGTACATTTAACTTGAAGACTTTTGTCCTTTCTCTTGCTGCAGTTGCTGGGTATTGAGCTGAAGACCATAGGATGGGTGGTGAGGAAGGAGATGTTTGACTGTATGTTTGTCTCCTTGTCCTATGTCTTCCTTTAACCCACTCTCAACAGATGGGATCCGGAGTGTATTACAGTCTTGTTCCCCTGCTGCTACTTCTGACTGCTGTTCTTTGCCTCTCACAAAGCTGGCAAAGTAACAGCTGTTTCATCATTTTTCTGTTTGAAAGGAGAAACATAGCAATAGGGGGTGGGGGAAGAAAGACCAGCCATCTTGCTTGCATAAGACTAGAGAGAAATATCATTCTTGTCTCTTTTTAGAGAGCCAGTAACTCTTCTGAGAACAAATTTCATGTTCTTCAGTGTTTGTGTTCCTGGAAATACAGTGCATCTTTCTCCAAGGTGAGAGAAGTTGAGAGCCTTAAGCAAATAGCACTGGTTCTGTCTCCAGCATGTACCTAGCTGGAGGAACCTGACTGTGGGCTGCTTGTTAGTGTGACTAATTCTGCTCAAAGGCACAGCCCCCTGGGAAAGCAGATTTTAAATCCAGACTGTGCTGTGCTGGTGGCAGAGATGTGTAACATGCTCTCTGAAAGGGATGTGGTAAGACTTTGGCAATATCCAACAACTTTCTGCTTGATCAAGGGACATGCTGTAGGTAGCATCTCTGCATCTAGAAGATGAATCCTGTTGAGCTTGTTATAGTGAACAGATGGCTTGTTAATATGTTCTGCTGAGCTATGGCAAGCCATGCTTCTTTGAGGCGTTGCTAGCTACACTTTCATTGCAGAAATGTGTACATTCTCTTTCTTCTGATAATTTTCTGTAACAGCGGGTAACTGTTCATGCATATGTGGATGTAGGTGTATATTTGTGCTCTGCTAACATGGTCCTGAAGGGTTAGTGTATATGTATGTGCACTGTGTATATAGTATGCTCTTGGATGGTGTAACATGAAATAGTATTGCAATTCAGTGCAACATCATCTCAATGAAGCTACTGTTTGGCTCTATTTTTAATATAGCTAAGCTCCTGGAAAGGCTTTGCATAGTATGGAAAGAACTTCAGGAGAAAACTGAAAGACTGCTGTACTCATTTGGGTTCTGTCTGAAAAGCTGTGTCTCATTGGCTGCAGACAAAGCCTCTGATAACACACCTGTGTTTTGGCCTCTGCAAACTCAGTGCTAACCAGAAGCATTGCTCTGATTGTATTTGGGACTTCCAGGAGCTGCAAGACTGCACTCAGGTAGTCTTGGTGTGTGCGTTGCCCTACAGAACCAGGAAACTATTTTAAAAATGAGATCTTGAGTATATATGTGAGTTCTCTCCTTTCTGGGAATCTTTGGTATTCCTGATAATTGAAGGTGGCGCCTTCTGGCATTTAAGGTATACTTGAGAAAATTACATTCCTCTTAAAATCTTTTTCTCCTCCTCACATTTTTCTTTTTGTTGTTTTTCCTTTTTTTTTTTTCCTTATCCCTCCTGTGTGTTAATTAAGATACTTAAGAGTAATCTTTCACACTTTTGTTAACTTGATAGCATAAGGATTTTAGTCTCTCTGCTAGGGCTCCAACCCTGAAAACAAAGGGCTAGGCTTGATACAGCTTTTAAAAACTAGTCTTTTCCTGGAACTGTAGTTCAGTTATAGGAAACAGTTTTAAGCTGTTGTTTTCTTTAGCACATACATGGGAGCGGTACTGCTAAGAAGAAAGGATGGTGGGAATAAGTGCTCACTCTTCAGCAGCCTGTTGGAGCTCTCTCTCTTCAGTTCAGCCCAATTGCAATTTCCCTGGCTTTGCTATTGCCAGCCTGCAAATTCATCTATTTTAAGGGTCCTCATGAGTCCTGGACTTGCTTTGTTCGCCTGCATCATCTTTCTGCTACGGTGATTTGTGAGGACCAGCACCTGTTGCATCTGGAATTTTTATGGTTGTGCTGGAAAATATTGCCTTGGAAAAAAAATTTGTATCTGAGGAGCAGAGGGACACTTCAGTGCTTAGGCCCCATTCTGTTTTGGGCTTGCTAACACTGTCATGATCATGTATCTCACCACAATTTTTCATTATCCAATATGAAAAGGTCTGTCACATGTTTGCTGCTGGCAAGAGAGTATGTTGTGGAAGATGATAGGCTCTTTAGCATTTCAAAAGTAAAGCTGTAAGTAAATTAGAAGCTTCAGGAATTACTTCAGTTTTCTACTTTTATACAAAGCCAAAACAACAAATATCTTACCTTATATTATACTTTTCTCCTTCTGTATGCCTTAAATTACTTCTCAGGCTATGGTTATGGAACTACAAAGCTTTCATTTCTTAAAAAATTATATGCATATCATCATAACTTACCTCTTTTGGAATGCTACTCTTTTGGAAAAACACACTTTTTCTCCAGCTTGTGACAATTTCCAACAATGCGTATGATTAGAGATTGCTGACAAGTCCTGACTTTGCATGTTTGTGTCTCTCTGAAAAATGGAGGCAAATATTTTCACATATATGTGACATCTGCTTAAGAAAGATAAGTCTTGAAGTGAAGTTGAAGCAGGAGAAGGGAACAAGTTTTAGGCTGACCACAGCAAAGTGAGAGTTCAGTTGAAAAAGTGTGCTGTTTAGGGGTCAAAGGAGCTGAAATGGGAGTTCCTGGTGCTGTGGACTTTCTTGGAAGGCAGTTAGGCTGATATCTGTTCTTAAAACAGTTGTTGCAAATCATCTGCGGGCTCTGCCAAGGGACACTTGCTCAGTCTGCATTTTCAAAATGGCAAGACAATTTATAAGGTTTGCTGGCTGTTCGAAGTGCAATTCTTTGGTAGTGAGCAAAGGTTTAGCTTCTCTTGGGGTGGGTAAATGTGCTCATAGGGGGCTTCAAGTGAAACGGGTAGAAGAATGTGGAAGGAGCTGGGAGTCAGAAGGGTTTTCTGGAAGCTTTTGTTTCACTTGGGCTTTGGACGTCTTTGCAATGAATTCTTCTCTTGCATTTGTGCTCTGGTGGCAAGGATTTGTTCTTGATGTGGAAATAGAGTGTCTCCTTACAACCCATTTTTTGGAGACTCTCATGAAAGTGTGAATGTATGTACTTGAAACCAAATGAATGGCAAGGCATTTTGACAGACTCCTGAGAGCTTTTAAATGGAGGTATCCTAAAATGGTAACTAAAATTTAAATTCCTTTCAAGCATGCTACATTTGGATATAATAAAGGGATTTTGGAAAGAAAATGAGTGGTTCAAAGCTTGCTGGCAATTAGATATTGACTAAAACATGATAAAAATGGCATGACAGATAACCCATGAGCAGATGTCAGGTGGTGAAATGTGTGAAGGAAGGGTGGTGTTGCATGATAGATATCCCAGTTAACAAACCAGCTGGGAAGATAACACTTAAGTGCAAGAAAGAGATCTGAATGATTCCATTGAAAATCCCTATTTTGAAAGGAATTAATACAAAATTACAATGGCATATAGTCTGAACGTACACACTCAGCTTCACCTTCCAGCACTTGTTTTCTCTGTCTTCCAGTGATACAAAATTTTCAGATGAGACATTTATTAAATTGTGAAGTGGTAATGAAATGGAGATTTCTTTGTATATTTCTTACTGGCTTGGCTTATTTTGTCTGCAGAGAAATGTTGGGCAAAGATGGCTTTTTCTAACTTAATAGAAGCATCTGCATTGGCATCATGATGACTCTTCCTTGAAGACTAGGCAAGAATTTCCCAGCCAGGAGAGGAAAGCACAAAGAGATTTTCTGGGTGTTACAGGGAAGTGGCCATGTTTCTATTGTATTGAGCAGTTGCATCAGTGTCACAGTCAAAACCATCTGATTTTTAAGGGTTATCACAATTTTTGCTGAAGTTGTCAAACACATGGTAAAAGATGAGTAAATAACAAGTTGTATCTGACTCTCAACTTCCATTTCTCAAATAAACTGATGGAAGTATTTAAATGAGTGATGGGGCCGTGAACCAAGCAAGGCTTGCCAAACTGTTTTTTGGCCAGCTAGGGATCCCTATAAGCTGTTCCATTCCAAGTCAGAGCCAATTTTGGTTACTCAGTTGTGGATGCTTTATGGCAGGGGTTTTGAGCAAGTGCTTCCTAAACAGCTGCTCATACAAGAACTACTGTGTATGGACAGACCAGAGTCAGCACTGTGACCCCTGACTGTGTTTCAGTCACCCACTCAAGCAACAGATAAATACCAAACTAAAAATAGCAAGTCCAGGGCCCAGGATAAGTATTTTCAGTCACCTACATAATAGGCTCTTTTGAAAACTTGTTAAAACACAGGATACCAACAAACTGATTTGATTAAAAAAACCCCAAGTAGTGTGTGCATGCATTTGTTTTACCTTTACAAAATTCCATTTAGCAGTTAATTAGAGGAAAAAATACTCCTGTTGATTTTTTGCAAATTACTTCCTTAGCTTCCATATAATAATGAATAAATAAATTAAAAAAAAATGAGAGGAAAAAAGTCTTGAACAGAAATGGGGAAAAGTAAAAGGATCTGTTATTTAAAGTAAAAGGATCTGTTATTTATCTTTCTTGGCCAAGGCACCTGCACAAGCCTCCAGTGCTGTTCATGGAGTTGCAGGCTGCATCCAACACTGTATGAGTTGCCTCCCTGCTGCTGATGGGAGAACGCAGCCAGTGAAATGTGGCAGCCAGCCCAGGCATCTGAATAAAGAGGAATGGTCTTCTGAAAGAGCATAGAAAGCCTTCCTTCCAGCAAGAAAACTTGATGGGTGTGCTGGTGACCAACAGTAGGCAGTGTGTCTGCTAGGCAAGCATGACCTCAACTGAGTTGGCAGAGTTCTAAGTGCAATAAAACTTAGTTTTTCTCCTAACACACTTTTCTTTCAATAGCAGCTTTGTGGCCCTGCTAGCAAGCAGGCTGGAGAACTGTGGAAAGAGAAGAACCAAGATTTCTTCTGCAGATGCACACCATTTTCATATGATCTATATAAACTCAAAGGCAACTCTGACAGTAGTGGTCATGCTGGTGCAGAAGTATAAAGTGAGTTTTAATGGCTAGTTTGCCTGAACTTATTAAAGAGAGCCCTAATCTCCATTTGAAAATCCCATTGCCACTGCTCCTGGGTGTAGGTAGGCATGAATCTACATTGAAACAGCTTGTGGAAATGATGATGCTTCATCTCTTGCAAGTTGCTAATATTATAAGACTCTACCTTCAAGCTGATATAGCAATGTTTTTTCAGCTACTTGTTCTGTTGTTGTTTGGGAAGTGGTACTGTGTTTTATTGAAAACTTTGTGTTGGCATAACTGTGTGGCACTGAGGCAGTTTAGTTTCTGTATATTGAGTTGTTCTCAGAAACTGACCCTGCCTCCCCTTCCCTGAGTAACTTCAGTAAGGGTTTTGGCAGTGCTTGTAACTGTCTCACTGTGCTTTAGCTTAATTTCCCCTTCCCCCTCCTTCTGACTTCTTGACACAGTTTGCTATCTTATTTTCCCTTACTCCTTATACAGGTTAAAATGTTGTTGATGTTGGACCTAACAGCTGACTTAAATTTAGTGCTTGTAACTGTGAGGAGTTTGTCTGGGGGAAATCATGGTGTGCTGCCATCATCTTTCTGCCCTCTAACCTTCTAATTGAAGGAAAGGCAAAACTGCAGTGGCATCCGCAAAGACAGCAGCTGACTCTGTGTTGAATGTCAATGCAGAAAGGCTTGTGTTCTGGGGGAACACAACCCTCCACCCTGGGGGAGGGTGAAGATATTCAGGGAAGCTGGGTGGGGAGACCTGTGCTCTGGATGTGGATGTCCTTTCCCTATCCTCTTTCACAAAGACATGCCCATAAAGGGTGCTTTCACAGGAATTGCGTTGAGGAATTGATGTCCTTACCACTGCCCAAAACGCTGATCCCTCCTTGCTGATAGAGGGACTCCACCTGAAATAAGGGCACAAGAGGCTTGTGTCCTTTTGTATTACCGAGTGCCAGGATTGTGCTGTTGCCATTTCTGTGCATTTGCATGCTATTCTACTGTAAAAACTTCGGGGTGCATTTGCTGCTTTAGAGGGGCTATTTCTTTGAATGGAACTTGTAATTGGAATAGCATCTGTCTGTTTCATCTGCTCTACTCTCACTTGAGAGCCAAGAGGAGAGGCTGATCTATGACAGTGCCAGCTTGAGACAAACAACAATGGTTTACAGTGACTGAGGCAAGAGAAAGAGCCAGCTTGGGTAATGAGATGGAAGAACTTGGCTTGAGTGGGTGATCCTCCCCTGATTATTAAAAATATCAGTTGTTAATTGCTTTAATGAGGTTCACAACTAGAATTTAAGTGTTTTGTGTGTACTGTATATCCATTGCCATGTTAATATATTTTTCACTTCCACTTGAAGTTGCAGCTGTGCCTAACTTGCTGGCATGTGCATGGACATTAAGATGCCTTTATACTTGAGGGATTCCCAGAGATTTTCAGGTGTTTAATACCATGTTTTTTATTTGTAATTGTTTCTAAGTAAGGAAGTTTGTGCTGTTCTTGACTACTGTTAAGTAACATTAACATAAAGGATTAGTGTTCCAATTGCCCTAGGGTGATATTGTTATATAGGGTTTGTCCTACTTGAGATCATTCTGTTCTGAATTCCTTCTTCCTTCCCACCACCCAAACTCAAACCCCACAAATCTGCGACCCTCATTACTAACTCTTTCTAGGCAATTTGCAAAAGTACTAACTGACAAGTTGTGTCAGGTAACATAGCTCACAGAGGGAGCATGTCCCTGTTGTTTGACTCTAAATCTCTAAATTTGTCATTATGTAGACTGATTAAATCAAAACTTTGTGTCCCTCTTTTTTCTGTAAGGAACTTACTGCTCAAACTGGTCTCCTAACTGTATGACAGGAAAACATAATGGAGATGGTGATGGTTATGGAGGGGGCCAAGAATTCCTAACAGTGCTCTTTCAGGGAAGGCTGACTAGACTGTGGGATAGGCATGCTTTTTCAATTATCCAAGGAGTATGGTAGTATCCTTTTAACATATAATCCTATGCTTTTTCTTACAGTGTGTCTCCGGTTGGGAGCAACACACACCTAACTTGCATACTGGCCTGGATCTGGGATGCTGTTAGGTTATGCTTTAGATCTTGGAGCTTAAGAGTGCTCCCTGTTCCCTGGGTTCAGTAATGAATCTCCAACATACTTCCTAGTTGAGATTTCCTTGTAATATTATGTGTACTTCCTAATATAAGCTTGGGGCTTTTTCCCACTTATCTACTAACCAACAAAGGGTAAATTGGCAGATGCAGACAGGCTTTTAAAAAGCTATTTCTTTCTTCTCTGAGCCAGGTGGTTGTGGGCAAGCTTTGGTCTGGAAATCTAATTGCTGTGATAATAAACTATGGCACTTGAATGTAAATGCTCTGCCAACAGGGTTTGTTCTCTTGGTTTGAAAGCTGCCCTAATGCAGCTATGTTTTCTGGACCGTGCAGTTTGTGCACACTGGCTGAGCAAGCTGTGATCCAGCTGTGCCTGCCTGTGTAAACACTATCACTGTGTGTTTAAGTGTCTGTCCATCTTTCTCACCTTTCCTGCAGCTTTGTTTCATCCTCTATATTGCTAGACTTTGCAAATTCTTAGGAAAAGCTCCCCTTTTGCTTCACAGCCAAGGTTTGTAGTCCTCCATGCAGAGCTCAATAAGCATTGTTCTAGGCATTACTCTTGAACTAACAACTGGTAAACACACTTAAAATGTTGAAGCAGTCCAAATTGAAATAATGTGAGCTGAGGAGGTTCACAGTATGTGCCTGCCTCAGCTGGAATAACTTGGAAAGCTTTTTAGGTAAGACTTCAGTTATTTCTGATGTTGAGACTAGGAAATAAATCAGGAAATAAAAAAAGTGGTTTTCCACATTGCTTGAGGATTTTCAACAGCAGAGTTGAAACTCTGGTATGTGTGATCTTGGAAATTTAGGAGGGACCAGATTTGCTGTGTGCCGGAGATTCCTGTGGCCAGTTTATGAAAGTGTTCTCAGTTTAATCAGGCAACTCCCCTCCTTTTTCACTTGTGCTTGTCATGTGCCTGAACTTGTTGAGGTTTGGCAATAAGCTCAAAGATTGTCATATGTGAACAAGCTTGCTCTGTGGGGAACTAGAAGGGGCTGGGCTCTTGCAGTTTCATCTTGGCAGGGAGCCCTCATCACGGTGCCTGGGAGCCGAGTTGCTCCTTTTTCTGCTTCCAGCTGTCCTTTCTCTGGCCCTCGGTTGCAGGGAAAGGGTACAAAGGATGGATGTAGAAGCAAATATCCGAAAAGATAGGAGCAGGGGTGATAGGATTTTGCAGGAAACAAGATGTTAAAGTAAAAGCTGAGGACTACATTTTTAAGAACAGGAACAGAGGGCAATGTGTTCTTGGGGATAAAAGTTAGACTTGTCGTTCTCCAGACAGAGAACTGTATGTAGGGCTCAGGAGACCTTTCCGTGCTTTACCAGCAACTTCGGGGCCCTTGTGTTTGCAAAGTGTTACCTCCCTCTAGTGGTGTGTGCACAAGGCTAAGGACTGGTAGCTCCGGGGTGAGGGTACACCACATCTGGACCATATAGGTAAAACACCTTGACTTTTACCCAGCCCTTTATACCATGTTATGTAGGTGTAGATGCATTTGGTGCACCAGTGAGATACTGGGCAGCTTGCATAAGCCATTCTGTTGACAGGTGTGCATTTAGTGTTCCTCCTTTGTTGTGTATTTAACTGGATCCACATGATGTCAGACCTCAGGACAGGCTCAGCACAGAGAAGGTTTCTGTTAAAGAGCCACACTGCCACAGATAAATTATGATTATTCATAAACAGTAGGATTATTGACTCAAAATGAGTGGAGAAATCTGGTAACTCTGCTATGAATGTCTCTGCACTTTTATTCAATAAACAAGAGTGATAGAGGAAGATAGACTTGCTGTTGGTGGAAGAGGCTCCTTCTCTGGTTAGAACAGATTGGATACAACACGAGTTTTTCTACCTCTTAGTTGGAGCCAAGACAGAATGATGTGCTCAGAAGTGTGGGGCCTCGATCTCTGTATTGCCTTTGAGATTCCACCTTCAGTGACTGGTTGCTAATGAGATAAGTGCCTGATGGGAGAGAAAATATGTAACTGCATGCTGAAGATTTTATCATACTGAGAGCAGCGTCCTAAATGTGTTCACTGATTATCAGCAGTACAAACTAATATTCACTGTTGCATGAACTGCTTCACCTGGACCAAAAAGAATGACAGCTAATTTTTTTTTTCATGTCTAACATTAGATCATCATGTCTGCTATGGCATTACTGCTCTGAATGTTTTAGGATTGGAGAAGACATGCTGTCATTTAGTAATTGGGTTTTACCACTGAGGATTCTTGTTCTTACTGCAAATTTCATGAGCCCTGGCACTTTTGAGCACCGTCTTACTGTCTTCAGCATCCTTTCCTAATTTTCTCTTTCTCATACCAATCAATAGACAGAGCAGTCTTTTTGTCTTGCAAATAGCTTTATTTCAGCTGTGTATTTTGACTCTGCACTTAACTGGGATTGGCTTTAAATAAAAAAGAGCTTTCTTTAATTCTGGATTAATAATTTTTGATCACTTAAACTAATTTTTTTTTTCACTTGTATCCACTTTTGCCCTCATGCATAAGTCTGCCCAAACAACTGAATGCTTTGAAACAAGAAGCGTGTAATTTTTTCTGGTTTTGTTTCCTAAAAATTATTTGGTCATATTCATTTGCCTGGACTAAGTGCAATCCATTCATAATCCCACCAGGTTAGATATGCAACCAATGATTTCTAGTCATGGTAATTTATGGAGTTTTTTATTTATCATCCTGAGACTTGCACCCCTGTCTTGCAGCGCCATCCATGTCTGCAGATGAACTGGTTTAGAGTGACCTTTATTAGATGCCTGTTCTAAAATAAATAATTATTTTCATATATTAAATGGATCTTTCCAGAAAAACTGGTCCTATTTTCTAGTTTGGTTTTGATCACTTACTGGCGATCTTCCAGGACTCCTAGAGAAATCCCTGATTCCTATGAAACTTTCATATATCTGAATTGTATGGCCATCTCTCCTTGCTTTTCTTTCATTTTTCTCTTGTTATCCTTTCCTGCTCTTTCCAAACTCACTATACAAACAACAGCTTTAACTTTTCGTGCTGCATTTTAGCTTCTCCTTTCTCTCCCAGATTTAAAATATAAAGTAAAAAAATCAAACAAGCCTATTTAATTATTTCCCAGCACTGCAAATGTGATGATGCACAGTGAATGACAGTGAGGGTGTGGGATAATAGATTAATTTGCCAGTTGGATTTATAGTGGGAAATTATCCATAGGGCTACTATTGCCCTTTAAATTTTAAAGCCTCCAATAAATGTTTAATTAGTAGATACTAGGAATGATGTCAGACCTGCTTTTGCTGTACTGGAGGTGCTGTCCTCAGGGTCAGCAGACTGGAGTGTGCAAGTGTTCTTCAAGATGCCCCTGCAAAATCCAGCCCTTTGGCTTAGGCTGCTGTGGGAGCTGGTTTTGAAGACCTTTCTCTGGTCTCTCTAATGGATGTTCACCTGTTTCTATTTCATTCACCAGTGCCAGCTGGAGAGGTTGTAACGTCTTAAACTGCTACAGATATTTACTACTTAATGCACATCTGTGCCCAAGGTCTTTTGCCAGTAGCCTGCAAAGAATTCATGCAACCTAAAGAGTAATGGGACTATCTTTCAATGCAAAGTCAAATTTAAGTTGCATTAAGTGTCATGGAAGTTGGTATTTGGGATTTTCTGACTTTTGAATGATTAAGCAGAAATCAGCTCATGTTCTGCCTACATTGTCAATGCAGACTGCAGAAGGTACTTAAAAGGAGAGTGTCCATCCTCCTCTCCCCAAGAGTTTCAGTTGATAGATGTTTGCACCCAGAACCCCCACACCCCTTCTATTTTAGCTTTTCTGGGGGCTGCTCCCTGTCAGATGCTGCTAGTGGTTTCTTGACCCCCATCCCCCCATCATCTGCTGTGTGCATCACTTTGTCTCCCCCTTACTGGAGCAGAACTGGTTGCAGCGTTTGGTTTTTTGCGCAGCCTCGTGACAGTAACAAACCCTTAAAATACCATCCTTTGACTATTCACAGACCCTTTAAGGCTTGGCCCAGCCTAGTCTGTATCTAGCTGCTGACTTGTAATTGGAGCAACCAGACTAATCTCACCAATAAAATCTGTCAAACAGGAGGCATGACTTTGACTTCCTCCCTCTGTGTCATTACAGCTGTTACGGAGTGGTCAGGCTCCTGACCTAAGGGCATGTTTTTCATGCCTGACATAAAACCCTTTGGATCATGCTGGCACAGTAGTTCAGGTAGAGAAAAGGTGTTTTGATTGTATGTTCATTCAGCCAAAAATAAGAGCAAGAGTTACTTTTTTGGGCTTCCCCCTCCATTTGTATTGTGTATCCGAGTTCAAATCTGCTGTGAAGTGGAGATACACATGATCTTTTAAAGAAAATGTAACTTAATTGAATGCTATTGTGTTAGGTTCAATTATAGTTGCTTGTTTCAGAAATGTTTGTAATTTATTTTTTGTTACCGCTTTCTGTGATGTACAGGAGCTGTGTTACCTCTTATACCCAAGTTTCAGTGAACTGCTGGTGCAGTTGCCCTCTGAATTGATGGCGCTGTGAACCTTGAAGATGTAGGAGAAAGTTGATTTGAAGATAAGAGGGATAGAAGCAAGGATTTCTTCCACTCAACTGGTACCATTTAGAGTAAAACTAACCTTTCAGGAGCACTCAACTTCAATGAAGTGTGATCACAAAAAAGCATTATATACCTTCTAGGCAATTTCCCCTCACTGCTGCTTTTCAACGTTGTTTCAGTTTGCTAGAATGCTGCTCCAAGAGACAAGAGTTCAAAATGTATATCTGACGAAATATTCAATGTGCTGAACAGCACTTCTGAATGCAGACATATGCAGAATTGCTATTTACACAGTTCAATGGATGTGTGTTTTGATAAGTTTACTATATTAGCAGTAACTCCAGGCACCCTGTCTTCAACAGTATTTAGGCTGAGCTGCTTAGATAAAATGTTCAAGAGGTTTACTACCTATGTGAGGAATTTCTAGTTCTTGGTGTGTTATGTGAATTAGCATAGAGTTGGGATAGTAAGCTACTAAGTAACTGTACCACTGTTATGGATTATTCTTTATTCTTTCCAATTCTGATGGCTTTTACTGATTATATAGCCTATGGAACACTTCTCTTCCTCTTGTTTAAATTGCTAGTGAATCTGTTGCATTGGATTAGAAACTCCCATATTGCCAGATTGTGTTACAGTAATTGGTATCTTTACATCATTTCAGCAAATTTCCATGCTTCCTTTCTGACCAGGATGATTGGGCAAAGGGTGTGCTTTGTGTATTTTTGTTCATCGGATCTAACTGCATGCATGACTGCTCTGTAGTGTCCCTGCATGCTTTCCTTCAGAGATGGGGGATGGGGAACTTAATAATCCAACTTCTCACACTCTAAGAGATGTTGAACAGTTGGCATTTGGAGTTTGATACAGCTAGTTGTTTGACACTTTGGTCCTTAACTTCGTTTACATTAACTTGGACTAACTTATTTTCCTTGCTAAGGTTTGGACCAGCTAGTTTGGACTACCCAGTAGAAGAATAATTTTGGTGTTACCTGAGGCAGTTGTTATTGGAGCTGTTAAATTATTTCACAGTTGTTGAAACTTCTGTGACTTGCTAGAACCACCACATTTTTGTTAAAATGCTTCCTTAAAGGATCTTGAAAAATGTTGGTGGGGAGGGAACAAGAAGGCAGCAGCTGCTGCTGTGATCTTTTTGCTTCATCCTGACTCTTAAATCTACCCTCCCTTTTGGAGGCTTTCAGGTCCCTGTTTTCATTAGGTAGGTGTCAAAGTGATGCTGCATCAGTGAGTTGATTGATGGCAGTGTACTTGTGGAGAGGAGAGTCTTGCAGTGCCCATGTGTTGGCTTAGATGGAGGAGGGGCAACAGAGGAGCTGTGTACCATGGCACTGATGCCGCTGTCAAGGCTGGACTTGGTGTGGGAGAGTGGCTGAGACCAGAGTTTTGTATGTGCAGCAGGGAGCTGTTTAACTATTTTGATGAGAAAATGTATAAAGTGGCCAGCAGAATGTTTTTTGCATAACTGAAAATGAAATAAATGGTGATATCTGTGGGTGATAAATTCTCATTGGGATTCTAGATCTCAGGTGTCCTTCAAAATGTATGGACTGTTGCTCTGACTCAGGGAACGAGGGCATCTGATATGTTGGTGATGCAAAGAGAGAAAGAAGTGTGTGGGTGGAGGAGGTTTAAGAAAAATTCTTTAAAACACTTTATGCCTTAGACTTTGTGCCTCACTGCAGGTATTGAAAATCTGAGTTCTGCTGAAGCATGTATGTCATCCTTGTAAGCCAACTTTACACAAGGGAGATCTTCCACAGTGTTACCAAGAAAAGCAGTCCAATCAAAAATGCTTTCAAAACAATTTTGTGCCTTGCTGCAGTTGTTGTCCACTTCCTCTTCCTTCTACTTTTTGTTCTTTATCATCTTGCTCAGTACTGTGAGAATAGCATGATTTGTCATGCTGGCCATGAGTTAGTAACATGTCCTGGCTGTGAGCAAAGGATTGCTTAAGAGCTGTCACCTCCTATGAGGCTGGGGCTTGGCCTGATGCTGGCCTGGGAGCAAGGAATCCAGCCACCATCCCCTATTGATTTCCTTGTCTGGCTCCAGGAGGATGGGTTTGTGTGCTATCACTAGGCTGCTTTTGGGGTTAGTTAAAAGATTGCTCTATGGACTAAGTGGGTATTTTTGCATTTCAGGAAGAAGAAATGCCAGAGGTAGAAATTGACATTGATGACCTACTTGATGCAGCCAATGAAGAGGAGAGAGCTCTCAAATTACAGGTAATATTATTTTATTATTTTAAATTGGAAGATGGCTGAAGTAATGCATCTGGATCGATATCTTGTGTTTGATTGAATCCCCTGTAAATGTAGAATTAGAATGGAGAGATTCCTAGGTCTACTTTGGCATAGTCTACCAGACTATTCAAAGGTAATCAAAATCCTTTTAGATAAAAAAATTCTGGAAGGTAGGTGATAACACTAGTAAATAAAAGTTCAAAGAACCCAGTAACAGAGGGAAATATGCTAAGGCAAATTAGCCTCATTCCAATTTGTACAGGTATATAAAATATAGAACAGAAAACATAGGAAAACTAAGAACAGCACATGAAAAAAGCTATATGACTGAGAGTCTGTTATGATGACCAGATAGCTTCTGTGATTCACTTCAGCAGTAGAAATGTGTATACATATGTATACATTACAGACCAGAAATCTTCCCTTGTGCTTAGACTGTGGGCAGTTATTTCTGTCTATACCAGATAGAAATTGGAACCCATCAAAAAATTCAAAGAAAAGGTAAGATGGTCAGGAACAGGGATTAGTAGGGAAATTCAAAAGCTATCTGCTGAAATTACACAGTTTAAACTAGCTCTCTAAGTCTTTGAATCTTGTATGTGGTAGGAGTTATGAATGGAAGGATGAGGGGGAGAAGAAAAGAAACATCATTGCCTTAATCTCTCTCTCTCTAAATCAATATATAAACCCAATAGGAAATGTCTCCATTTATAATCTTTTCAGATGCACTAAGAAATGGAAAACTGTTCCAGAGTTGTGGCTTGGCCTCAGCTTGCTTCTGGGAGGTGACTAATGTGGTGCTTCGATGCAGCACGTCTCATTTTAGTGCCTGTTAGTGCCATTTTCCTGGTGCCCACTGGCCAGCCACAGAGACATGGGGCATGGCCCCAGGCTCTTTGCTCAGCATTCATAAATAGCTTTGCTGCTTCTGCCTAAACTAGCTGCAGCAGCCCCCTGCTAGGAATGCCCTGCTAGGAATAACTAACGTCTCTATTTCTGCATTGCAAAGACTCTCATGTCTTCACAGAAAGCTGCCTTTCACATGTCTGTTCCTGGGAGAAATGTTCTTGGATTCTTCTCCTCTTCTCAGTTTTTCTTGGAGACAGGGATTTTTTAACTTCCTGCCTGGAGAAAGAAGCCATTATTTCTCTCTTGATACAAATCATTCTGATCCACGTAGGGAGCAAGGGTGACTTGTATAACTCTGGGTTTTCAGTAACATCTTCATTCAATGATTCCTGTTCTTGCTCCTTTTCTTTCTCCCCTCCCTTTCCAGGTTTCATACCATATTGTTTATGTTCACTGTTACTCTGTATGGATACTGACACTTTCATATTTTGCTTCTAGGAAACTCTTGTAGATTGCTACAAACCAACAGAGGTAAAAGACTTTTTTAAAATGCTATTAACCTGTGGAAATGGTAGTTATGTTCAAGCTAAAGTAACTTTATTTTTATTCTTATGATAAAGTAACTAGATAAATATTAATGTCTAGCTGATAGACTTGGAGCTTTATATCTTGAAAATGTTTGTGCCTGTCACTTAGTAGGAATGTGATTGTACCCTGTGGAGGAACTGCTGGTCATTCCCGCTGAACTATCAATATTGTTTGCTGTAATGTCTATACTGACTATACTGACTTTTAAAGCTGCCATGTTATAAGAAAATTATATATAGTTTTCATCAGATGGCTAAAATATTTGCATGTTGGACTGTGCTCTTCACTGTGAAATCATTTAATTTTATCTGGAACAGCAAAATTTATTCTGAGAACTGTTATGCAGATATGCAGCTGAGCTAATTGTTTGTGTGAACGGACTTGAATAAAATTGTGGCATAACCTCTACTAGCAGGATTTAGTTACTCGACTTTCAACTTATGTATCTATTAATGTGTCCAGTGCCAATATAGCCTGCTTTTCATACAGTAATGTGTGCTTACTAGGAAGAGAAAATATTGTAAAAAAACCCTTAAAGTCATTGTAAAAATCAAAAGTCTAGGTCATGGGTCAGTTTGTTAGTTCCAGTTATAGAGTCAGTTCTTTCCCAGAAGTGGCTGCTGCACAGTATTTAATAGAGGGGTTGGCTTACAGGACTGCTCTTGTCAGAAACCTTTCAGCTGTTCATGACTAGAAGCCATGTGTTTGGTTTTGAAACACCACTGCAGATAGGCTGGTTCTTCTGTAATATCTGCAACTGTAGCCACATAAACTGGTGGGGCTTAAGGATAGTCAGACTATGAGGAGGAACTGCTGATGCAGTTAAATAGGCACTTCACAGTCCATGAGATTTTCTTCAAGGCTTTTCCATTATTATTGATTCCTATGGTAGATTGAGAAGATTCTCCAGATTTGTTATTACAGTTGCTGGTACAAACATTTTGACAGGGCAGGGAATTGACCCAGAAGGACTCACCTGATAACACCTGTAGAGTTTGTTGTGTGTTGTGTCTTGGTTGCCTTACAGCAGATAATACATGTCTCCCATTATGGGGATGCCATAATGCCAAGTCTTCAGCTGTCTCACTGTAGTAATGCTACACCACAGATGACCCTGTCAGCCTTCTCCAAGCAAGTGCTATTGAACCTTGGTGGTTCTTCTTAAGATAGGTGTGAAGATGGATACGGCATGTGGAGCCTGACTTGGCTCTTGTTAGAGGCTAGTAAGAGAAAGCTCGAGTCATGACTAGGTGGGAGGAAACAGATTTCCAAGAGCTTAAAAATCACTCATGTGCTGACCTCTTATCTGTGTGTTATCTGAAGGCAGAGATCAAATAATTACTCTTCATCCTTCTTCATTAAACATGTCATATGACTGGGTTTTTTAGCTGTAAAGTTTGACCCAATGCAAGGACAGATTTCAGGGAGCTGATAAGTGACAGATGTCAGCAAATGTTCCACTGGAAACCTTGATTGTACAGGAAAAGATGTGTGCCATACTGGTAAATTAAGTTGGTGTGGCAGTTCAGAGGAAACAACATCCTGGACACATGGCCTTGTCTGCCTTCAAGGCACCTGGATCAAGGTGAGATTTTAGTACTGAACTGGTGACTTGTGTCTTCAGGCCTCTGTGGATGGGATGGAGGCAGCTCCCTTATCTAGGAGAATATCCATCTTCCTTTATAATCTTTAGAGATAGCCAAGCACTTGAGAGGGTTCTTAATCCACTCACTCTCTACAGCCACCTTGAAAGGAGGCTGTAGACAGGTGGGGTTGGCCTCTTCTCTCAGGCACTAGTGATAGGAGAAGAGGACAGCCTCAAGCTATGGCAGGGGAGTTTAGGATAAACATTAGGAACAAATTCTTCACAAAAGTGTTGATAGATATTGGAACGGACTGCCCAAGAGATTGTGGAATCACCACCATGGAGGTGTTCAAGCAAAGTACTTTGTGCCATGGTCTAGTTGACAAGGTGGTGTTTGGTCATAGTTTGGACTCAATCTCAGAGGCCTTTTCCAACTTAATTGATTCTGTGATTCTGTGAGGATAGTTTCCAAAATGAGTCACATCCCAGGACTATTTTACAACAGCAACTTAACTTCATCTATGGCATGATAAGCCCAGTAATACTGCATGACTGCTAGCTTAGGCCACTTAAAAATACTGATTTTTATCCTGCCATGTGTGGACTAAGAAGAGCCTTTTCATTAGCTTAAACTTGCTATATGAGGATCCACACCTTGTCTAGAAAATCTGCAATCCTTTTATATTTGCAGTCATTCAAAACTAGTTGGCTTGTGAAAGGATTTTCAGAAGATTTGTGGATAATGGATATGAGCTAATGGAATTTCTCCTGACCAATGAAATACAGTCTGTCAAGTGCACTAGGGGTCTTACCATCAAGAGTTACACAATTTGCAAGGAGTAGTAATTCCTAACTGGGGAGGAAGTTACGTAATATGGTGGCCTTGCTATTCAGAACATTAAGAAAAATGATACAGGCAGAAAGCTTAATAACTCCAAGCTCTTGTCCAACTTTTAAAAAAAACCCCTCTAAACCTGAAAATGTATGTCTTAAGTCAGTTTTGCTTAGTGTCTTCCATTTAGACTAAAGGTTAAGGAAAGACTGAGGAACTTTTGTATGTATACTGGACTGACTTTTCATCAGAGGAAGCTGAGTTATCCAGGTCACGTAAAAGATGGAAAGAGTTCCCAGCCTCTTTAATAATTTGGCCAAAGATAATAGCTGACAGTAACTTATGAGGAACTCTTACAAAACCTTTATTCTAATGGAAATATAGCTAGACTTTTGAATGTGCTCTAAAATATTAAAAGCTTTTCTTAAGAAGCAGTTATGGCTGTTTTAATTTGTATGGAAATATGCATAATGTGGGACCTTTATATAAAAACTCATTACGTACACAAACTTAAAGGATATGGTATCTGCTAAATCAGTGCCACAATCAAATTTTGGATCTGAACTTTTGTAATTGAAGAGGAGCAGGGAGCAGCATCCTCTTCCTGCATCATCTGTGTGTAAGAGCAGTCAGTTCTTCATACAGTCCCACATGTCTCCTGTGGAAAATCCCACTCTGACCCTTGTTGAGTTGCTGTTTCAGTTCTATCTGATGTTCTCTGTCATCATCTGATGGTGGAGGATCTTAATGTTAGCAGTGAATATAAAAAATTTAAATATAATCTGCAATATTGATGATGTTTAGATACTTCACAGTACTCTTATATAGGATAGGAAGTTGTGATTGTGAAATCAATGAGGTTTTTTCTAGGCATATATTTTGAAGAAGGCTGACTAAATCTGTATTGCTGTTACCTATTGGTAACAGCAAGGCCACTCATTTAGACTGGGCATTGGAGAAAATCTGAAATATTTGTGGCTGATATGAATTAGAGCTTCCACTAGTGGGACTGCCAACATGATGACAGGAGAGGTGACAAGGAAACTCTTAAACTACTTTGGGAGAAAAATCCAATGAGTGGGCAATTTTTATGCTTACTGACCCCAAAAGATGCAGCTGAGCAACACAAGGTCTGCAGATAATGAGTGTTTGAAGAGAACTGGATAAATTAGATTTGCAGTTTATTTACTTTCTTTTTTTATAGAAATTTACAAAGCTTCAGATGGATGCATTGGAGTTGTCTCCCATTCAGGCAAGATCTATTTTGTTAGTACAGTTCTTCACTTAGTGCAAAATGGGAGGAAAAAGGAGATGAAGATGCATCATTAAAGAAAGTTACATTCTGGAAACTTCTAATAATAATTTTCAATGTGATTTGCAAGCAAACTACTGATTGTTGTGCATATTTTCTGGAGAACTTGGGCAGAGATTTAAGTTACTGACTACTCAATTACTTCGGTGGTTGGACTATTTCAGCAGCTTTTAACACTTTTGAAAAAGGTAGGGATGCATTTGGAACTGCGATAGGTTTGCTTAACTGTATGTTTCTCCAAGTTTAATTCCTAGCTGTAGCAAATGAAAGGCTTGTGATGCAACTTTTTAGAGTGGTCTAGGCACTGTGGGTTTTAAAGATAAAAGCTGCTTTGTGTAGTTATTGATATAATGTATGTTTTTAGTATGCAGACATGAATAGAAAGCTCAATGCTTCTGAAACAGAACACCATAACTTTTGAAGGACCATATGTTTATTTTGGTCCTAATAGGTTATGAATTATTTTAAGTTAATGTTACTGTTTGTTTTTTCTGTGTAATTTCAAGACAGCAATATGTGAGATACCCACAAGAAGCAATAGTCACTGTAGATGTGTCCTAAAGCCCCTCAGTGCAGTGTGCTGCCTTACATCTGGGCAAGCCAGGGCAGCTGATGGGTGGTAAATTATTAAGTCACAGCAAATTTGTTTTGTGTCCATATTACTTGAAATGAAATAGGAGAATTTATAGAGAAAAAAAGGTTAGAAAACATGCTTGTTTTAAAGCAATGCAGGCAGATGGATTTCCAGTAAAACATGATTTCTTGTTCATCCATTTGATCACTGAATTCAGTGAACTAAAACTTTTTATGTGCCTGCTGAGATCTGCCCTATATTGTACTACAGCGTTGGAGAGGATTAAGCTTGCATGTTTTCATTTCTACAAGTACTCAATTTCAGAATGGAAGACCAAGTGGTGATTTGCCAAGAATAAGTTGTGTTTGTTTACATGCTGCTGAATTGCAGAATAATTGGCCTGCAAGTCTTTACCCTAGCTAAGATTTTTGGTATGTAGTTAGTGCCTTATATAGAGCTCACCAAGAAGCTAAATTGCTGCAAAAATTTCATGCTCTGGACACTGATGGTGCTGTGGCCTCACTGGAGAGGGCATCGTTCAGTGAGGCTACAGAGATGCTGCACTGGTTCTTGCTAACAGAAGGCATCTTCTGGCCCTGTTCTCCCAAAGCAGTTCTCTTCTTTCTGTACAATCGGCTTTGGGGTGGTTTGAGCCTGTGTGGAAAAGAAGGTGTTTGGCAGTAAGATGGGTTATTATTTAGGTTCTTTCCCAAGTAGCTGTGGGATTGCTCTCCAGGCTGACTTTAGTTTTTACATCCAACTAATGAAGCCATCTCCAAGAAATAGCCTTGGGCAAACAGTTAAGGAAATCTTGAGTTTTGACCTGGCTACAGGGAAGTAAAGCTGTGAAGGAAAGCTGACTTAGGATTCATTTCATGCTCTAGTGAAGCAGGAGGACTAGGAGCTCTAAATTTTAGTTTAAAAACTAGTCCTACTACATGTGTACTGTTTGAGGAAGAGATCTGGAGAGGCAGAATCTAATTAGTCTCCAGAATTAATTGGAAGACTTGAATAGGAAGCCTGGAATTCATTGTCTGTCAAATGACCTCATTAAAACAATGAGTCACACCACCAAAGCAGAGAGGTGAAGTGATTTCCTCCCCTTTCCTGAATTATCATTTCACCTTTGTTTTTCGCCTTTATTATTTTTTTGCCCAAGGCTGAATATAGATGAGTTCAAATGAACTATAGATTTAGTCTGTCTCTCATTAAAATTTGCCTTTAGAATTTGAAAGATGTCTTCTAGAAACAATGATTTAGTATTACAAATTAACAAGATTCTCAGTACTTGTAACAATGGTGCCTCCTTGCAGAAAATCTGTAAAAAAGAATTTTAAGTAAGTTTGCATTCATTTTTTCACTTTTTAAAAACTTTATTTTTTATTTTATTCACCAGGGCATAAAGTGCTAGTATGAAATTTTTCTTGTATTAGAAGTGCATGTGCCTGTGTATTGCTTGCTATAAACCTTCAAGGAATAATAAATAAGTTCTTGAATCCTTAGGTGAATTATTTTTGTTTTTAACTTCATGAATTAAATCAGTACATATAGATAGATAATTTAATCTGTATTACAGAAGTGCTTTTAACATAGATTAGTACATGATCAGCTTTCAAATGTCTGATGCTAAATTTCAGCGTATCTTGTTAGAGGCAATTTCAATAAAATGCTCTGTGTAAAATGATTTTTGTGTACGAGGTGGAGATAGATGTGGATATTAAGTCTTGACTCAAATAGCCACAAGGAACAACACTGCAATTTTTGAGCGATGGCTTAAGAAAACAAAGTGGGTATTGCTGACATAAACCTGAGTTGATTAGTTATAAAATGAAGGTTTACTGAAATGCTGTGAAGTCTCCTTTCCTGCCTCCATGAGAGAAAATATGCATATCTTCTAGAATGGTGCTTTTCCTTTGTGGGGAACTGCAAAGCAAGAAAGGCACAAGCACTGCAGCACAACTATGTTAATGACAGACAGCTCCATGTAAGTGTCAGATGCAAAGAGATACTTAAATCAGAAATGTGCTGAACCAGTGTTGTGGTTTGGATGTCCACGCAAGTGCGCAACAGTGCTACTGCATGATGCAAAATGTTTGCCACAATCAAAGTGCTCTTTTAGTGTTTTACTCTTTGGTACTGCAGACCCTTGTTTCAAGGAGAAAAAAAAGTTCCTGAGGGATAAAGCATTTTAAATTACAACATGTACTTCTTCAAATGAATGCCTTCTCTGCCTTAAGAATAGTTGCAGTTGCTTCAGATCTCATTTAGGGGGTTAACCCTATAGTTTGGTTTATTTTGGCAGCATTAAGAAGTTTCCAGGTGGTGTTAAAGCTTCAAGCAAATATCTTGTTTTGCAAAAGAATGTGCTTGTGATAATTCTTCAAAGTATAAAGGAAGGAATGCCTCTCTTTTGCTATAATGTCATATTAAAAAGCAACTTCTGTCAAGCTGCTGGAGAGTTTCCAGATGCAGTGTCTTCTTGTAGAATATTTGTGGCTTGAATAGACAATTTAAAAAGTTTTTCTAAGGGAAGAACTGCGCTTCAGTCAAAGCTGTCTTTATCTGATGGGACTATAGTTTTGGGGGTTTTTTTAATGGAAAGACTTGTTGAGAGGCAATACAAATGACATTAATTGCAGATAAGTCTTCTAAGATTGCTTTAGGAAGTTTATTTCGCTAATAATTGTACTGCAGGGCTTTATATAAGATTGATAGCAAAAAAATCTAAAGTGTGTTTATGTGTTTATGTGTGTAAAGCAGCACCATGCCATATAGTTTTGCATTATCTAACAAGTCCTTATAGTGGTGATACAATGACACAGAACTAATGCAAATTTTGTTGAAAGCTGTGAATTTTTAGACTAAGCATGTCTTCCTCCATCTGATTTTTTAGTGGAGAAGTACTGGACAGTGACAAATTTAGAGTTGATACTGTGGCTTGTGCCTTTGTGAAATATGACAGCTTCAAGAGGATGGAGGGAGAGGATTTGGGGGTCTTAAGAAACCTGTTTTTCTGGTCATCTTATTAGGCTGTCTGTCCAGATGGGAAGCATGATACTGATCTGATCATGCAGTTCACTATAGATGTGCATAATCTGTCAGGAAGGGAAATTGCTTTGTTTGTACCATGGTTCTACCAGAAAAACCTGACATATTTCTCAAGTTAAAATACAGATTTACACAGACTTTCCTTACACTAAGTGTAACACTTTGTAATGCATGTTTCAGTGTGACCTTGTTTGAAAAGTACTGTATTGTCATTTAAGTGGTGACTTTGTTCACTGGAATTTTTAACTTCAAGCATTCATTCAGGACATCATGCTTTTAGTTGTTTCATAGAATCTTAGAATGGTTTGGGTTGAAAGGGACCTTAAAGATCATCTAGTTTGACTGCCAAGGGCCAGGACACCATCCAATAGGCTCAAAGCTGTGTCCAACCTAGCTTTTCATATTAACCTAACTGAATAATTACATTCCATATTTACAGCTAGCTGATTTGGGGGGGGGGGGGGGGGGGGGGTGAGTTTGGTGTTTGTTTGATTATTTTCAAAGTAGTGTCATTCACTTAGCTGTGCAACCAGTTTCACCCATCATGAACTAGTGGTGCTACCTCTGGTTCCTTGTTCCTGTCTTGTCTTGGACTGACACGAATGTTAGTGTGGGCTGAGTGGTGGGCCTGGTCAGAGGGCTGAGACAGCTTGGAAAGTAGCAGGGCAAGAGGAAAAGCAGCTGAGTGTTTTTGTGAGATCAGCTTTCTTGTACAGCGCAGTATGCAGCCAACCAAAGTACTAGTTCCAGCATGGAGAGTGGCAAGAGAAACACCTCTTTTGGCAAGAGTGGTGATTTCTGCACAGGCTTAAAATGTGGAAGTCTGTTTTGACTGTTTGCATTGTATCCAGCCATAGGTTTTGCTTCATTCAGTAGTTGGTATAAGGCCCTGTGCAGTAAAAGCCTGAAAGATAGGTTATAACTGAGCCAGCCCAATCACAAGGAAAATCTCATTGTTCACACTTCTGCTGGATGGGAAGGATGTGTATAAGGTTCCTGGTGATCGCACCAGAGAAATTCCAGCTTAGCAGTAAAAGCTTAAATAAAAATGTATAGTTTGCATTAAAAAAAAAAACACCCTCAATTATGCTATTATGGGATCATTAAAATTACTCATATTATCTTTTTTTTTTCCCTAGGAATTTATCAAAGAGCTGCTAACTCGGATAAGAGGAATGAGGAAACTTAGTCCCCCTCAAAAGAAGAGTATATAAATAACTCAAAGTAACAGCACTCTGTAAAAGACATGGCAAGGGAAATGGGACTTTGAATACAAGACCTTTATTAAAATAATTGTCTTTCTCCACAACTTTTTTGATTTTATTCAGTTTTGACTCAAGGAAATTTTTTGTGTGTTTTAAGGGTTCTTTTTTAAGTGTCAAATTTTTTTTATCAAAAATATCAACAATTTGGATGCTGCTCAACTTTCACCTGAGGATTGCTGAAGCAAGTGAAGAATCCAAGAGTTAGTGATGAGGGGCAGCAAGCCTATGTGGTGAATCAGAAGATCTTGTAAATTTACAAAGCTAGGAGACTTCTCCTTGCAACTAGTTGGATAACGTTTCTCTTAAGTTGGTTGTACATTTAACTCATGGATGTCAAGTTTCTTGTGCTTGTCTGTACATAAATTTTAAAGTGGGTTGTGAATACTGTTTCACATGGATGGAAGGAGAAGTTTGTTATAGTAAATTATTTAAATGGTGGTTATTGCAAATGTGCTACCAGAAGGTACCAATTTAGATTACTAAAATGAATGCTGCCGTTTTTCTAAATACCCTTAAAGCAGCCCAGTGAAGAATCTCATCATATCTCCTTGTTTAGACTGCAGCATATGAAAATTGGGAGTTTTAAGGGCTTAATTTGTAGACTTAAAAGTTATTTGATTGACTTTAATGCTTTGCCAGGATCACTTCCTCTCCACCTCATGGTGTCTTGGAGCTGTGCTAACCTATACTGAACATGGGCCTGGAGTGATGTCTAGAGAAATGTCCATCACCTTTTAAAAGCTGATTCATGCTTGAGGAAAGGCAGTGATACCAAAATGAATTGCAAGTACTGTATTGCATTTAATGATGTGGTCTTAATCAAATGCAGATTTCTCTCCTATAAAGGTAGGCAAAGAGTAATACAGCCTTTGTTTATGGCTCTGCCCTGAAAACTGGGGAGACTTCTTAACTTGGGCTCTCTTACTTGTAAGAGCAAGAACAGAGATCCCTGCTCCCTTCTGGAAAATGTCCTAACTAGAATGTTTGATAAGCTACCATTTACTGGTAGGTGACATTAGTCAGGCATTTTATATCAAGGGTGCTCTGAACATATTTTATTTTTCAAAAGAAGTACATGTTTGTGAATTTTATGTATACTGGCAAGCTTTTTTAATGTATTTAATTTTGTAATGTTTACTGATGATTTTATTTACCAGATATTTACTCAAATAAATGGAACAACTTGTGACTTGTTACATGTACACTTTACAAGACTACTGTTGCTGAGTAGGTTTGTAAATGGAATTGCTTGTCAAAAAGAGAAGCCTGTGAGGTGGTAAGTACATGGGAACCCAGGTGTATTGACCTTAACTGGCTTTTAATGCACTCAGTATCAGTCAACCCTCGCCTAGTACCACTCAAACTCTTTTAACCTGGTGCACAGCTTCACTTTTGAAAGTCTCCTCCAGATGAGGCCTTCCTTCCCTGTGCCCTAGGGAATTTAAAAAGAGGTGGGGAAAAAAAGATAAATGCTGATAAATTCAGGTAACTTTTTTTGTCCACCAGAGAGGGACTGTAGGGGAGGGCTTACACTGGGTAGCTCTCAGTTTCCTAGAGAAGGTATGGCAGAAGGGGGTCTTTCAGAAGGAAACACTCTACCTTTCTTCTCTTAGGCACCTTTTTGGATCTTCAAGAAATTCCAGCACCCCTGAGAAAAGACTCACATGCAGCATTTTAAATTTAAATCTTGTATTTTGCCGAAGTTAGGTCTGGTTTTCTAAGGAGTCACCCAGCAGATTTTTTTTAGAAATGTGAAATGAAACTTGTACTTCAGAGAAATTGGCGGGAGCTTGTGAATTCATCTGTTTCTGTGTTGAAATCTCCCACTATTACTTTCAACATTACCAGCAGAATGTCTTTGGTTCTGAAAGATGCCCATGTGTCCAATGTGTCTTGCCATGAGAATCCTTGATCTGTGGTCCTTGCAGGGATCTCAGGTAGCTAGATCTAAATGACCAAGTTTGTATCAACATCACCCTTTGAAGGAGAGAATGTTACAGGAAAACTTCCTTAACTGCTGAGGTAAGGGGGCTTTTGTTAGATTTGTCACTTAACTCTGGAGGTAGAAATTGGTGATGGTATAATGAAGTCTTAATAGCAAGCCTAATGTTTGAGTGAGCAGGTACTTTTTCTGGAAAGCTTTTTGGTTTGTAAACCACTGAGAACCTTTTTTCAAACTGAAAGCAGTTTAGTATGTCCAAAATGGGAAAAAAAATCTTGATTTGAGACTTGCTGGCAATTCTTACATTCAGAGTTTTGAGCTGGAGTCTGAAACAACCCACAGTTTGAAAAATAAGGGTTGTAGTAATTTTCAAATCCACAGATGTATTTTGTGACTTCACGGACAATTTCAAGTATCACTTTTTTTTTCCCCTTTATAATAACAGTGTGCCAAATCTGATGTCAATTGATGGCAACTGTACCAGTTCTCTGATTACCTACAGGAAAAAAATACTGTCCTCCAGTATTTTTTCTTTCACATTTTTTGACTAAAAGCTGCCCACCAAACTGTATGCAGGATGTATTTACCTATTCATCTTACACTGAAGTAGCTGTGGAAAGTAGCAGTGTACCCCTTCTAAAACCAGTAGATTTGGTGGTACACTTAAATGAAGATTGGGACAGTCCTTACTGTTTTCTTGCCTCATGGAGATGGGATAAGTCACTTTTGAGAAGGGTTTCCTCTCCTCCAGCTTCACAGGTTTTGCTGCCTTAGAAGTGTCAGTGAGTCAAGCAATAAATAGCTTTTTTTTGCAGCTGGCCTGATTTTCCTGGGGACTTAAGGGGTCTCATTCTTGGTAATTTTTACTTAATGGAGCTACTCTTGGCCTTGGTGTTAGTGAGGGGAGAATTGACCCATTCACTAAAGATTTCATTGTGCTTATGTCTTTATACTGTGTGGGTGTTCTTGGCTCTGGGGCAATATTCAAGGAGGATATAAATAGCACACTGTTACTGAAACAACTTGAAATTAGATCTTACAGCCCAGTCTCTTCACTGTCTTGGCTGGACAGCTTTCATGAGAAGGGCCAAGTTGCTGCAATGAGAGCTTCCTCTGGGCTTTTTAAGTGGCTAATAAAAGAAACTGAAGTTCCTTCTTAAATACATAGTGAAGCTGAGGTTTTTGTTTTGGAATTGAAGTGCCTCTCCAGTGTAAAAAAATCGCCTGCAACAGCATGTTTCTGGAATCTGCTTCATGACATAATTAACTTTTGTATATTTTACAGCAGGACCTGACAGTTGGCTTAGAAGGAAAAGCAAAATGCTTGTGTAATCATACTTAGTGTGCCTCATGAGGCTGCAGTGACAGGGTGGTGTACTCCTGTGGCACAGAAGAAAGGACACGAGCCATGTATCTGCTAGTCTCATTTTGTTCCTTCCCCACAACGAAAGGGTTCAGTCCTAAGTTGCCATTCATGCTGGGAACATAAGGTGGAATGTGGAAGGGAGAGAACTCTGACAGAGTCTCAGTAAGAATTCTTAGTACTTTATGCTGATAGGTATAATAGTGTATGTGAAATTGAAATTACTCAGCAATTTATTTCTAAATGGTTTTTCAGATTCAAGACAGTCTTAATGTAAACATGCAGCTCCAGGGTCAAAAAAAATTAATGCCAGCCACATCAACAGAAGACCTGTTTGAGTGGAAGCTAAAAGAAAATGCAGGTCTTATTCTGAGCAAACAGTTGGACTTAAAACTCTGGTGAAGTGCTGTAACAAAAGGAAAAATTGTGTCTTGGCTGCTTAAGATTTGTCATTGCCAGCATCATGCACAGGTTGTGTACAGGTACTGAGTAACTGCATCCAATACTTTTTAAAAGGTGCTGAGATTTAGGGAGAAAGCCAGAAAATAAATCTAATGTTGGGAAGTCCAGGAAAAAACATCACTAAGAAAATTACCTGTTAGGAAAACAGAAGAGTCTTGTGTTACTGCATATATTTCTGTATGAAAAGAAGATGAGACATGTCAATGCTTCTACTACCACAGTAGTGCTTGTTTCATGTACTGGAGAAAAACATGAAGAGGAGGAATGCCTGGAAGATGACGGAAGGAAGCTTGAACTGTTGAAGAAAATAAAGCATCCTGATGGTGACGAGCCCTTTGAACGTGCTGCTGTGGGAATAGATGAGATGGACATTATAACTCCAAAATGAAATTGGATGCTTTTCTAGATAAGTTGTCATTAGACCAGTTATTCAGTTTCAGTCAGGGTAATCAAAGGCCTTAAAACTCTAGACTTCTGCTTCATGGGGTTTTGTTTGTTTGGTGTTATTTTTTTCTGTGATTGTTTTACGTTTTGTTTGGGGTTTCTTTTCTTTTTTGGTTGGTTGGTTCTAGATTTTCGTTAAAGCAGAGGAAACTAATAGGAAACTGATTTCTATGTATTATTGTGATATAACTACATGCTTATGTAGTGGTCAAATCAAACTACTAATACTAGCTACACATTTTATATATAACTCTACTACTTTTTACTTGACTTTCATGTTACTACTTTTATTTTTTCTGGAAGTGAGCTAATAGTAATTGTGAACGTAATTAAAGTTGTTATTGAAAACTAGAGAGAAGTTGATGCGAAGAAGAGGAAATGTGACCAGAAAGTGTTTAGTACAGTAAATTCTGGTTTTGCCACTGGAGGATTTGGTCATCAGTGTGTAAATAGAGTGTTTCTGAAGTTTTGAAATTGCTATTTATAATAATCTAATCTAGTGCTGATGGAGTGTTGTCTTGTGGGCTTTTTGGTGGAACTAATGACCAAATTCTATGAACTTACACTGTTTACAGACTTCTCTGTTTTCCAACAAAACCTGACATTAATTGTTTAAAGAAACTGATCTATTTTTAAAGTTATATTAAAAAATATATATGAGACTGAAAATTACTTTGAAGGTGCAGCAACAGACTTTGTTTGGTAGTAAACTCAGATGTCTTACTGAATTGGTATTTTAGTTCAACTTTTTACCTTCTAAGATGAAAATCAAAAATGTCCTGTGGTAGCCCTTAGCAGAGGTTTCAGTCTGCCTAACTGTATAATACTGGGTTGGACTTGAAGCCCGTAATTACTTGGCAAAAAATGTAGGAGCTGATCCTCTTCAAGGACAGAGACTTGTTTTACTAGCCCTTCTGGGGGCAAAGGAGATGAGAGCACAAGAGGTTTTCCTGCCTCCTTAGAGGATCCTACAGTCAGTGTCAGCAAGGCTTTGGCTCTTGCAACAGATTCGTACCTAGTATCTGCCACTAACCATCCCCAATGATCTGCATGTTTTCTGTTGCATCTTTTCAGGCTTAATTTCAAGCCTGCTAAAGCTATAGTTTAATAAAGTTTAATAAAACTGACTTTTAATAAAGTCAGTTTTGGTGCCCATTGTCTCCTGTACCTCATGGTGTGTTTGCCTAGAGTGTGCATTATTTTTTCCCATTCCTTCAAGTTTAACAGCTTGTTTCTCTTAGCGATCTTTCACTACTAAATGGAAACGTGTCATGGTGCTATTTCTGCCACAGTGTTTCTGCTGCCACTACCAAGTCAATCCAAAAGACTAGAAAGGATGCTGTAAATTTTAGTGTCTTCTGATTTACGGCCTCATACTGCTGGAGTTTGCTCACTTTTTGCATTATTTCTTTATTTCCTTGAGTAAGTTTTCATCAGTGTATACATGCAGCTCAGTCACAGACTGAAAGAAGAAAACAAAGCTCCTAGAAGTAATCTGTTTCTCCTACATTCTGAGAAAGAAATATAACTCTGGGTTTTGTTTTCTCCCTCCAAATATCTGGAAGATGCATTTGCAGTGCCACAGAAATGTTCTTGTTTAGAAACCTGAGGGTATAGTGAAAGTAATGAAACAAGGGCTAAAAGGTGGCAGACACACAAACTCACCAAATGGACACATTTCTTATGTTCTTCAGGAAAAGAACAAAGAATCTCACATCCATGTCTCCTGAGCTCAGTGCTTGTCAGAGACTAACCTACTTCTATTAGGCTGTACTGTGCTTTGTGCTGGGTCCAGGCAGGGACCCTGTGGAGAGGTGAGTACTGGTCCTTGAAGAATACTGCAGATATGGACACATTTGTGTAAGTGCATACCTGCTAAATTGCTTAATCCTGAATCTAGTGTTTGGGCTGTTAAGGAGGGTTTCAGGCAGAGCATTGCTAGGATGTGTCATCACCCTTTTCCATTTTGCAGCAGCTGTGATGTCTACAGTCTCTGCTGCCACTGCCACTAAGGAATACTGCAGTTTTGCAGGAATTAAATTAGGAAAGAGCATGTTTTCATTTTGGAGGTGCAGTAGTTTGTTAGCAACCCATACATACTGATAACTTTGTTCCTCTGATATATGAACCTAAAAAGCAGGCTTTTCAAATAGGTATAGCTGTAAATACGCTGTTACCAACTGGCAGTATCTGGGTTTGTGAGAAAATGAAACTGTTCAATGTTCTTTTTCTTGAACTAATCTAATTCATGCCTCCTAAACTCCAGTTAACCTTTTAATATAGGTTCCACGGTCATAAGAAAAGCTATAGCACCTTTGGGGAATTTTTCTGGTGCTGGTTTAGACTTAGAACCAGGCATAAAATGATCTGATACTGGAAAAATGATATAACTTGTTTGTAAGATTCCCCTCTTTAGAGTTGTCTCAAAGGTATTTCTGTTTCCACATCAACAAGGTACCACAGTAGTGCTTATTTTATAATGGTAAATCCTTAGAATTTTAATAATTTACCTCAAGTGTCTGCTCTTTCTTTTTTCCTCTGATGTGCCTTTGGCCAAGAGCTGATACTTAAAGTATTGATTATTTTTTCCATCTATGAAGTTGTACATTCAGCTCAGCACTTAATCACTCTGAGGCTGGATTTTTTGTTCTTGGCACAAGGACAATATGTTCAAAAATATGTCAACTCCTCAAAATTAAAGGTTTTGTTGTCAAAATGTCAGGGTTGAGTGAAGTGATACAAGTTTAACATTTTCCTCTCTTGGTTATCTTTGAAATCTGAAAATTCTGAGTGCTTCCTGAGATTAGTATGATTTTTTTCAGTTCTAATCTTGTTAGGTGCTTCCTAATTCATTTAGCACTTGTATTTCTTACAGTTTTTATTTATAGTAGCATTTAGCATCTGCTCTAACAACTTTTCACCCTCCTTCAGAATTCTTCTCTCCTGCTCTCATTCTTTTGCAACAGAAATTCAGGTATATCAAAATTATGTCACATCTGCAGCACCAGCAAAGATAACTAGGCAGGGATTCAAGAGACATCAAATAAATCAGACTAACCCACAGTATTGCTGTGTTTTCTTTGCTGGAGAAAGTTAGGCTACCATGCCCAGCCCACTCCTGAATTTCACATCTTCTCACACAAGCAGACTCTTCCTGAGGAGAGTGTGTTTATTTTAGTTGTTTAAGCACCCAAAGTATATCACTTAAAACTCTGGGATTTGGTTCTAAAATCTCAGATGGAACTAATTTGAGGTTGGCTTTTTAAAAAAATAAGTTTGGGGCTGTCCTTTGTATCCAACCACTCAGTCTTATTAATTAGACATTGTGGAGCAACTGTCAAATATGCAGGGAGACAGGGACCCCAGATCAAACAGCAGGCATGGACTGTGCTGACCTTTCACTTCTTTCAAAGTTTCCTCACTGTCTGAAGATTGCTCATCTCAAATGCTCAAGAATCATAGGACAAGTAAAATAGGCACTCTGAGGCTGTGGAGTCCTGAATCTTGTGTAATGCTTTGATTATTCCTTGAGTTGCTTTCTCAGAGATCACTTGTAATTTGTTCATACTGTTGACGGGGGACAGAAACTTCCTTTCCTATCTCCAGCAGTTTCAGGAACCAAAATCCTCAGAAAGATGCTGGGCTTGTGATAAAAGCATTAAAGCCAGAGACAATCAGGGAAGTAACATCTGTAGATGCTGGAGCTGACCTTACTCATGATCTGCTGCAGTGCCCTTTTTGATGTACCCCATGTAGTCCATGGAGCTCTCCCTATGCTGGTAGAAGCTCAGGCCTGCTTGTGCACAAAACCTTACGAGGCAGACAAGCTAGGTAAAATTAAAATATGGCTGTGTCACTTGGCATTGGATGTAGTTCACTCTTTATCCATTTCAATGCAGGCTATTCATTTCATTAGCTGGAAAGCAACCTTCCTTTAAAGTAGGTTGGTGATGGGGGCTTTTATGTATCACTTCATCACTGCTTTACTGCAGTACACAGGGACCCTGGTGGAAAAAAAGCAGTTCTTCAGTGAGTGCTAGAAACAATCAGCTCTCTCTTTTTGGTATAAATAGTTGAGGACAGAGAGAAGCAAGCTCATTTTTAATACGTGTTTAGATTGAAAGTGAGTTGCAGTGGAGCCTAGTTAACACCCCGAGCAATTATACTTCCAAATTTTGCCCTTTGGGGACAGAAGAAGGCTGTCAAATGCTGGGCTCCCTTGAAATCAAAAAAGTCTTTTGAGTTCTTTTTGTTTTTAAAAGGGTCACTTACTGAGAGCAAACAACTCTAATAAATGAATAGTAGTTGATGCTCAAAACTTGGCAGAAGGTTTCAGAGCTGTGTAATGGCATTTGTGAGATGGATACACAGCTTTCTGTGCCACGTTTGTGGGGAGCTCCATAGGGGGAGCAAACTGAAATGACAGTGTTTTCATAACATCCTTTTTCTGTAAATGACAGATTAGGTGTGGGGTTCAGTTATCCACGGATCTTTCCCTCATGATCTGGGACTGCAGTGGTGCTGAGGGGAAAGAGACAACCAGGGGTTACTTTCTGTATAGAGCTTTGGACAGGGATTAATTTACAAGAATTGTGTGAGTGCTGTTGGGAGTTACTCAAATTAAACAGTATCTCCTTCTCCAGTTCATAGGAACCCTCCCCCTGTTAAGGTAGTGCAGAGAATTAAAAGGGCTCCCCAGGAAAGAACAGGTCTACATGGAAGGGCAGGTGATCCCACTGGTTTGTCTGGTGTCAGACAACTCGAAGTTGAGCTAGAGGTCAGTGCCACAACAGCGCATGAAAGACATGAAGTTATTTCCTTAGACTTAGCAAATGACTGAGCTCTGGTATTTAAAGACCACAAAATACTTCCCCCCCCCCCTTGTTTGTTGTCATTAATTAAACAGAATTTAGTTCTTTACCTCATCTGTTATTCTGGTGCCCACTGACCTGGTCAAGACTGAGATTTCTGTCCCATCCATCGTGTTCGAACCTAAAAATCTCTTACTGTCTGCCATTTTGTCATGTCTCCTGTGTTGCAGATCTTGGAGAAGTGTTTTCCACAAGAGGGTATAAGACAGCACTTTGCATTAACCCACTGCCATGAAACTGGATGTTAATTCCTACTACTCACATTATCCCTACATGGATCAGGACAGTGTGCTATCCATCACTGCTTAGGGAAAGAGACTCCAGTGAGCACAACCTGCCTACTGGCACCAGTTGGGACTCAGGTAAAGCACACAGATTCTCACACCTCAAGTGGTGTCAGCAAGTCCCGTGGCTGAAAGCTTGGGCGTGGGTGATGCTCCCTCCTACAGATCTCAGGTGAGCCTGTCACCAGTGCTTAGTCAGCAGCAGTGGCAGGAGCAAGGGGCAGCACTTCCTCTCCTCTTCAGAGAGCTCTGGACAGTTGATGTGCCAAAAGCTTTGTGTAAGACAGCCTGCTGCCTTTAGGAAAACAAACGTGAACTCTCCTGCATCTTATTTTAGGTCACACTGTCAGAACAGGTTGTGATCAATCTATTTGAAGGAAGGAAAGGAAATCCTGGTGCCCCTAGTAAACTTAAATGGTAGTGCTTCTCAGGACAGACATCTAAAGGTATATCAGTATTTTTCTTTCCTTATTCCCTGATTTCTAGTTCCCTAAAGGAGTGGAGTTGAGCTTGTCCTTTCAACAGCTGACATGTCAGAAGCATTCAGGAAGAAACTACAGGAAGCTGGCAGTGACTTGGAAAAGTGAAGCAAATCTGCAGGGAATCTCTTGGCTGATTCAGTGGCTTTTTAACATCTTTCCCTTCCAGCTGGACCTGCCTCCTGGTAGCAAAGGCCCTGTCTAGGCTGAACACATCAGAGACAGCACACTGACCTCTTTAATTTCTGAGGATTAATGAGGTTTTGCTGCTTAAGGTAAACACCTAAATTAATGCTGAAGAGCTTTGCTCACGTTTCTCTAACTTTTTCCGCCCCTCCATCACCTCTCAGTTATGACTCACTGGCAGGAGTCATAAATAATGTAATGTTTTTAAAATAACTCAGAAAATTTTGAACTGTGTAGTATAAGATCACTTGTGAAGGGGGAGCTGTGGCAGATGTAACAAGTGGGAATCCTGCTGAGGCACTGTTGTTGTTTGGGTATATTTCAAAGGTTTAAATAGGATTAAGGTATTTATTATTATTAATGGGAAAATAATCTTTATCCCTCCAGAACATTAGAGATACACTGGTTTTTAATGCCATAGAGGAATACTCTATAGGCAAATACAAGGTTCTTGCAATCTAAATAGTGAAGCTTGAAGCTTACGCAGTCTAAGGATTTTCTCTTACTAGCAACACACACTGCTCATTCTGCTGCAACCTTGTTAAGGCCAAAGGCTGAGGCATTCATAATAACTCCTGATTTGAAGTGCCTTGATTTATTGGTGTTCCACATGGGGCACTTTAAATGGACCTTTATTTTTAGAGTAATACTATTCACAGTGTTTCACACCTGGAGCATTATAAATTTGAGGCTCCCAGCTTGCTGGCCATTCTTGAAAACCTTTGGAATATTGATAGATGAATGAATAGCATATGCCTTGGTAAGAAGATCTGTGACTGCTTTTTGCTATAGTGTTAAAAGTGGGAAAAAAAAAAAGATGGGCTTTATAGATGGTTAAATAAACTGCCATATTCCTACAGGATAATGCTAGCAGCTGATTTGTAGGGCAGGCCAAAGGCTTTTTCCCCCATAAAAATCTTGGGTTAAATTAAAGAAAACCACCTTCTGTTATCCCATGAATCCTAAAAATTTAATAGGTAGCATTATGTGAAATACTAATTTTACACTGACCACTGCTTTCTCCTTTGTCCTTGGTGTGTGTACAGCACTTTCTGCTATTTGAAGTGGGCAGAGGTGTTTTGGTGTGGTTGCCTGCCTCAATTCAGGACATGTGAGTATTTTTTTGCTGGAGAGGATGGTCTTCCTCGTGTGTGGAGAAGAGCAAGGTCATCTGGAGCAGCCTAAGGAAGGGAATAAATCAATGAACCAAGCAAAGGCAGTTGCTGGTAACTGGCTAAGAATAAAGAGTCAGGCTCGGGTATGCAATGTTCACTATCAGCAAACAGAGCTTGAAATCCTCAAGCCAAATGGTGAATTTCTGAGCTCAGGACAGGCTTGGAGGAATCAGAGTTGTTATCAGATCTTGGGATGCTGTGGTCTGAGTGAAGGTCAGCTTCAAACAGTGTTTGCTGACAAGTGCAATAGATGAGTTGCTGTGTCAGCTGGCTTTAATGGACTTGAATGAAATAAGAAACGTTGGACCCTGAGTGTTGTTAAAGGGTTTTGTGTATGAAGCCATTATCTCTTGGTTTTGTAGCCTTACTGTTTTTGCCTGGCTGGGAGATGGCAGAAAATCTTGTGGAGCTCTTTCTGACCCAGCCAGTGGGTAAGATGAAACCCGAGTGCCTGACTGCAAGGTTTCCAGCCCAGTGAGTAGTCTGAAAAGAGCTGGATTATTCAAATGCACTACTAAAATCCTATATATACTCTGGGAAGGAAGTAGCACATGTGAGGTTTCTTGGGTGCTTAGTCTGGTTTTAGATTCATGTATTGATTGCTCTTTTATTTTAACTGGCTCCTCTGGTTAGGTAACGCTGCCTTGACATGCTTGCTTTCAGATGTTGGTAGCATACATTGGACCAGGGCTTGATCCAGCTCAGTAGAAAAGTAAAATAAAATATTCCTGACCTGTTCTAGAGAAAGTCCCAGATTGCTCCTTGCTGTGCTTGTCCCCATGGGGCACTGCACTATTTGTCCCTTTAGCCTTCAGGCTCTGATGTCTGTCCTTGCCATCCCTCACTCATACCTGCTGCTTTGTACCTGACCCCTCCTGCTTTGGCAGCTCTTCTTTGCCCACAGGGGAGGGTGACTGAACTGCCTCCCGCCTCGCCCCCTTCCTGTCCCCAGGGCTCTGTTCGGCTGTAGCATCTCAGTGCTCTTCAACACTGCAAGGAAGATGTGCAGGTCTCTGACTGAGCTGAGGGGTGGTGCTTACAGCCAAGCAGCTGCACAGCATCCTCCTGTGAGAAATTACAGGGATCTCCCACGCTATTACTGCTCTGATGCACCTTGGTGGTGTTCTGGGGATTTCCCATTTGGCAGGGAGGAACTTGCAATAAAAATGAGCTTTGGCTGCAGTAAAGAAAAAAAAAAATGCAGTTGATAAGGGTAGTATCTCCTCAAACTGTGATTTAGGCTTGCTGTTCTGCCAACAGTCTTGTGTGTGGCCTTATGAAAGTTGCTTCTGTGCATCAACTCCCCCTTGCACTAATGGTCCAGGGCTGGTTTTGTCACATATTGTCAGGGTAAATGCAGCTGAGGCCACAAAGCATTGTGGTGGCATGAAACATTTTGCTGTCTTGATTGATTGAATCCGATAAACAGGATGTCAAAGTCACCTAACTCACATCACAGGATGTCTCACTTCTGCCTTGATGAAGTAGATTTTCTTAGCTTGCCTGGAAATTGTGTTGATATTCTAAAGCAGAAAGCAAAACCACCCCGAAGTCCGGCGCATAGAAACAAGAAAGGTTATTTTTAACAGTGTGGGAAGTGCTGTACTTACAAGGCTAATGCTACCCACGGGACGTGCCTTGCATTTTGCTAAACAGAAGCAGAGCCCTCTCGAGTTACAGAGCTGAAGGGGAATAGCAAGCTGGTGTGCTAATAATTCCCATGTTACTATTTTTAAAGTTCTGCCTGCGTTGTCTGTAGCATTGTTACCCAGCAGTGCCTCCTGATGCCAGGTTACTTCAGGCAAAGTTGGTGTTTGCACTAAAATCTGTATTAATTTACTTGCTTTTTGTTTGCTCCCCTTCCCCTCATTATAGTCTTACGCATTTGTACATATAAAAAGAGATAAGCTTGTAGCCAGAAACTTGAATTTGACAAAATTCACATTTGTTGTCTTGTTCAAATACTCAGAGCTGTATTTAAGAGCCCCAGCACCCTTCACCTTAGTTGTGGGTACACAAAATTACTTCTGTGATTTTTTTTTTTTTTTTTTTTTTTTTTTGCCTTGATGGCTCAATGCTTTCCTAGTCAACTTGTCTGTGAAAACACCATTGAGCATGTTCAGGCAAGCTGATGGGTCAGATAATTAGAGGTACAAAGCTCCTTTTTGCATGCCTGCCCTGATCCCCAGTGGAGACTTGCAGGCAGGCTTGGTCTGCTGCTGTGGGGCTTGGTGGAGCCTCCGCTCTGCTGTCTGGGAAATCTGGAACCCTTACAAAGGCTCTGGTGATATGTACCTACAATTGTGAGGATGCCCCTGAAAGGAGAGCTGCTGGAGGAGCAAGCAAGGCTCTTATTAGCAATAAAAACTGAAACATTTGTGAAAGAAAGCACATTTTCTACAAGAGTAGGGAAAGCCAAACTACAGCTTGTCCTCTGCAGTAAGGCTGTTTCTTACCCATTCTGTGCACAGGGAGATTCCAGCACATCTCTTGCCTGTGTTAGCCTGTTAGTGCTGTGATAAAGCATCTCTTACCTGGAGGTGGCAGGACTGCTGACTTCTGCCGTGTTCCTGTAGTGACAAACAGCCTTCCCAGGTGCGTGGAGCAAATAGGGAAGGGGGAGAGCTGAAGGGGGAAGGAGGCAGCTCATTTTTGGGGTCTCAGGGGCAGAAGGTGTGAAAGAGAGAGTAGGGAGGTGGGAACAGAGGATTCCTTACATGTTGAGCAGTCTTGCTGCAGCCTCTGAAACCCCTTGCTGTAGTCTCCTATCTGGCAGCACACAGAGGTGTAATATAAAGGTTATACCTATGCACCATTCCAGGCTTCATTTTTATTCCACAGGGCTTAAATTATTTATGTGCAGCACAGCAACAGCTGAACCTGCTATAAGAAGGTACCTTGTAAGACCTTTTTAAATATTTAGTACTTACTAACAGAATGAAGCAAACAAGCAGGAGTAGCTAAAGTGTTGAGGATGCACTCAATTTTTAAACAGTTAAATTAGGCAGCACTTCAGAAGACAAGTGTGCAAAGGCCATTTGCCTCATACCAAGTGGTCTGCACAGTGACAAGAGACCATCTGGCCAATCTGGATTTTTATGTGGGGCTGAATGCTCGGTTAAATGGACGGTGCTCTTAGAATGATGATCCTGTAGATTCAGCTGCTTGGCAGCTCCTGGATCTATCTCTTGGTCAGCCACAATGGGAACCAGGCACTTTCCTTTATAAAGATGCACCTGCTGTGGGCAAATCTCGCTGTGGTATGTCCTTGCAGACCTACGCTGGAGCTCTCTCTCTGCCAGCTTCCCTCTATTTTCCCTTCTGCGTGGGTGGATGTTGCCAAAGCGAATGGATAGCGATCATGCTTCCCCCAGGCAAAGAAAATAGAAAACATTCTCTGGCAGCTTTCTTGATTTCTTATTCCAAATTTGTGTTTATCTTATCAATATTCATGTGCTCTGTATATTCTCAGGGTATCTCATAGGCCAGTGTGAGACTAAGTAGATTCAGGAAAGCTCTGTTCCCAGGAGGGGTTGTGAAACAACTGGACTTGCCCAAGATAATGCAGAAAGTACAGGGCAGGGGGCTTTGCCTCCAAGTTTCCTGGATATGTTATTCTTCCTGGCTGCTGCCACAGGAGCTCCGCACAGTGTCCCTCCCACTGTTGCTGGTGGTATCCAGGAACAGTAAGGGGCAGCTGTGTGTGCAGCTTTACAGCACCTGGGTGGGAGGAGTGGGTATAACTTACTGACCTCAATCTTCCAAGAAAGGCAAATTTGTAGACTTTTGTAGAAGGTAAAACAGTCATCTTGGGTCCCTGTTGGGAAGGAGGAAAAAGCCAAACAAACTCAACACCCCGCTCTGGCCTGGATGCAGGAACAGCCCTGTGTAGAGCATCTCCTCTCTGTCCACTGAAGCCAAGGGGCAGAAATAGCTCTACCAGAGTCAGAAAAGGTTGTTGGCTCCGTGAGCAGACTGAGGACATCTCTGCACCTGGATCTGGACTGCCATACACAGGCTGCCCAGGACAGCTGCCAGCCATAAGGATCAGGGATGAGGTTAGCTCAGAGGACAAGGGGGAGAGCAAATGTGTCCTAGGGAAACACTGCCCTTGAGCTTGGCCTCTCCTCACAGCAGGAGGGAAGATAATGTGTGACACTAGATTGCTCTTGAATAAAATTGTATGGACAAGAGCTTGTGTCAAGCCAGAAGAGCTGTGTCTGAGAAGAAAGATGAAGATAAGAACTGATTTTGTGAGAGAGATACAGGGGAGAAGCAGATGAACAGCAGGGAACAGCCTGAGACGAGATGAGATGAAAAAAGTGGAACAGAGTACAGGCAAGTGACATCAGACGTAATAAAAATCTTGGCAAGGACTAGAAAGCATAAAATGATGTGTGGCTGAGGGAAAAGAAAATATAAATAATAGAAATAAATTTAAAATGTCCAGGGCTGCAGAAACAGTGGAAGATAATACAATAACATTAAATAGAGTAAGCAATAGCATTCATTTGCTAGGATAGATCAGTGCCATATTTGTTTGAGTAACACAAATACACTTCAGGGTTGCTTAAAAGGATTATATGGCCAGACCACAGTGAGTGCTGGCTGCAATAGCTGACAGTAAATAATTACAAGTCAGAGGGCTAGAGTTACTAATTACTGAAATTTCCTGACCCTGCTCATTATAAGATGCTCATTTTCATTACTGGGCTGTATGACTGGGCTATAATTTTTCATACCAGCTGTCTGCCCCAGGCTGAATGTGTCTGAAAAACAACATTTCAAGACAACTGGGATGAAACTTGGGATAATGAAGAAGATGGAAGTGGGGACAGACAATAGGAGTATTAAAAGCATCCCCTGTGTGCCTAAGGATGAAATCAAGAAGACAAAAGCCCAGCTGGAGCAAAGACTTGAGGTAGGCTTTTAAGGGTAACAAAGAAGGAATCCTGCAGGTATGGTAGCTGCTAAAAGAAATTCAGGGTAAATATGGATCTGCTAACAGAGAGAGGATGCAGCCATGTTCAACACAGAAAAGGGTGAAGTGCTCAAGTACTTGAAAAATAGTTACAAAGAATGCAGGAGGACCCAAGTCCCTCCCCAGTATAAAAAGAGACCCACAGACTGCACCATGGGGTGCTTGGATTGGAGCCAAGGTAAAAGGAGATGTGTACTGCATAGAAAAGCTACCCAGAGAGGTTTTGAAGGTTTTTGGGGCTGAGACAAAGCTGTGACTGACTTGATGTGGCTTTGCTGATAGCCCTGCTGAATGGGGACTGGACGGCCTTCCAGCCTCCTTGGTTGCTCTGAAGCTGTGATGGAGAGCATTGCTATGGCTATGCTGGTAAAAGGTGTGGTGACTTTTTATTTGAGAAGATTTAGTGTCTCTATTTTAGATTTGAAAGGCAAAAGAGGCCAGGTTTTAGGTCATGGTAGAGGACCCAAAACACTGTCCACCAAAGCAGCTTTTACACAGCTAAGTCTGTGATGACAACCTGAGATTTTCCTCTTTGACTCTTACTCTGCTGTCAGGAAGCACGTGCCGTGGGCAAAATATCCCATCTTCCCTGGTGCTGCTGATGGTAAAAGAAGCAAACCAGGTTTGGCTCTCAGTTGTGCTTTTCTTCCAAGTGGCAGCAGTCAGCTGCATGTCTAAACAGTGGCAGGGTTTGCACGTATTTTTCCCCATTTGACATCTGAATGTTTCTGACATGCTTGGAGATCTGATAGGATGACAGTCTTGAAAAACACTGGATGAAGCAACTAATTCTTCCTCTAAAGGTGAAACCAAAATAACTGCAAAGTAAAATCTTAACATTTCCATGCAGTAAATAAATGGAAGAGTCCTGTCAGGAAAAAAAAGCCTGATGTCACATAATAAAACCTGTGCAGTAAACAAAAACAACTGACAGAAATAATGTCTTTTTTTCTTAGATTTCAATTACCCATGTTGTGGTTGATGCTCAGCAGTCAGGTTTAAGCAGGAAAGATCTCTGCAGCAGTCTTGCACACCAGGCTCTAGTTTGCCCTGAAACCAGGAGAACAACATCTTGATAAATACAACACTGGTGTATTTGTAGACCCCCTTTTAACTTAGCAGGCCCTTGGCATGTGAGGAATGGGTGTAGACAAACAGGAAATATACCTGTATATCTTCTGGCTGTGGGGCAGAAATGTTACCTCCACAGTTACTGAAATTCAGAGATGTGGTTTCAGTGTAGTGGGTTAGAGAGACAAAGCCCAGCCAAAAAAGCTGAAGATCTGAATCTTAGCACAGGGTAGAGGATGTTCACTTGTTGCCTCCTGGAATATCACTCTTGGCCAGCTCACAAGAGGGAAAATCCTTACACAGGTTTAAAGTCAGGAACCAGGACAGAAGAAAGTGTGCAGTTCTTGGAAAATCACCAGGGGAGCTTGTCCTCAGGTCTGTGCAGTTCAGGAGATTTCTATGTGACCTGGAAAAGCGGTTAGCTGTGAGCTGCCAACATTTGCTGATGGCATTAAATTGTTCAAATTAGTAGGAAGCAGAACCAGCTATGAAGGCATGTAGAAGAACATTGTAATAGTGACTAAGCAAAAAAAAAAAAAAAAAAAATGCATGTGACATTCAGCATAAATGAATGTTCAGGGATGCATGTAGGAGCAAAACAGTTATGACTCCTAGCCCTGATAGGAGCTGAGGGACCAGGGAGATATAAATCAGGAACTTGATCTGGGATTACATCAACACCTGACACACTGGTAGTGATCAGTACTCTGTGATGGTTAAATAAAACCAACATATGAAATTTTAGGAGTTATTAACATGTTAGGGAATAAAACAGAACTTACTGGTTTTGGTAAAATAGAACTTTCTGCTCTGACTTTACTAGATTGGTTTCCCAGGCTTTTTCTTGGAGACCAGATGATGAGTGTTTACAGCCTTTGTGCCATTTCCTTGTCTCAGAGAGAGAATGGAGAGGGCTAATAAAGGAGGAGTTTCTTCTCCTAGTATGTCATGTAAATTTTCCTTTGATATCAAGGACTTGTTCCTCTGCCAAAAGAAGCCAGTTTTGCAATGTGTGGAGGAACAACATGAACCCTCCAACAACTGCTGTGGGGAGAACTCAGTAGCCCATATTCTAGTTCATCTCAGCCCAAAGTTTGCATGAAGGATCCCTGTTAAATGCAATAAGGACAATACAGGTGAAAATTGATATTGGGGTGAAGTTATAGCTCAGGATTATCTTTAAAAAGTGGGAATCTTCAATAAGATGCAATAGGGAGTTCTTGAAAGAAGAGAGTTAGATAGCATTAGTAGCAGGAATACTTGGAGGTAATTTAGTCTAAAAACAACATTAACCTCAACATCAAAATAGGTTGGTCTGGGCCTCTTTGTGATGCAGTGACCATGTTGAGCAGTTTCAGTGCTCAGCTATGGGCTAGTCCCAGTGCAATGAATCCTCATGTGGATCACTGCGTCTTGGCCAGGCTCGTGAAGAAGTAATGAATCTTGCAAGGTCAGATTTTTCTTGTATCCATTCACATTGTCTGTTTTTCACCGGGGCTGTGATGTTGGCAGTTTATGCTGGCTGTTGAGATAAAAGGACAATTAGGTTGCCAGCCTGGGCTGGGAGGGTTAATGGTAAATATGTGCTACAAGCTGAGCACTTCAGGCACTTGAGCCGGTCCAGAGAGAGGGGTGATTGGGTAAGACTGACCCCCAAGTGCACTCCACAAGGAAGGCTGAGGAAAATTAGCAGCTTTTCCTGTCCATGAGAGCTAGTTCTTCTTACCCAGCTGCTGAGTAGCAGGACACTGACTGATTGTCTTGTGTGTTTTCTCTGGTTGGTCAAGAGTACCCTCCCCACCAGACATAAACCCTGGGCTTTGCTGTCTCCCAGGGAAGTTGAGCAGTATGTGGGCTTTAGGTGAAACTTCTTACTGGGTCAGAAAAGCCAGCCCTTGCTCCCTATGGGTCATTTATTTTCAGTCTCCCTTACTGTTGTGTTGACCACTGCTTCCAAGGTAGGCTTGTAATGGAAGTGAGGGTTGGCATGTGTGGGGATTGGGGATGGTGTTCAAAGACAGTAGACGTGTGATTGTTTCTTAAATACTTCTTGTGACTGCCTTCTGTGTGGTTTGTTAAACAGGGTGAAAAAGCACAAATGAAATCAAGTACCCTGGTTGTGTCATGTCCCTTCCTAGTCCCCTAGCTCAGCTTCCCTAGCTCAGATGTGTTCCTGCAGCTTCTTGCTGGTGAGCTCATGTGGCAAAATTAAGGCTGTGGATGACCTGAGGCTGAGGGCTGTGGCAGGACAGCGTCCCAGGAGCTGAGCACAGGGGGCAGCCAGCTGCCTGCTGCTCCCCAGTGTGTTCTCTGCTGTGGCCCAAACAAGGGCTCACAGGCTGCCTTTAATAGCTGCAAACTTTCTGCCACCTTCTCACAGAATGAAAAATTAATATGCTTATGCACTGACTAAATTATGCTGTACACTAATTCCTGAAGAAAATGTTGATAAGAGTGCTTTGAGAAAGGCTTTTTAATATCCTTTCCAAGTGACTAAAGGAATTCCAATTAGACCTTACATGTCATTTTCATTTCCCTAGTCATTGCTGTCTAATTCTGAAAAATGCTTCCATCTCTCCTGCTTTCATGTATCATCTGCTTTTCTTATTTGTCCACCCATAATCCTGGTGGGTGACATGACAGCTATTTCCATGGCAAGAGCATTACAAATTCTAATAATATATTTCACTGAAGTAGCACTTTTATCCCTGGTGGAGCTGTGCAAAATGAAGTTTTATATACATCATTTCATCACTTCATATGGCTTTCTAATCTCACATTGTGCAGTTCCTGGTTACCACATTTCATGTAACATGCTGGAAAAAACCCCACAACACTTCTTTTTTTACTTTGTGGTTTTTATCTAAAAAAAAAATCTTTTTGGCTTAGAAGTATGATTTATTTAGGTTTTGGATTGGAAACAAAGCTATTCAGCATTAAAAAATGTAAAGAAAATGTTGTTATGTGCTAAAATAAGTTTATTTTGGTTTGTGTAACAGAGAGAAAAAACCCATCCAACCCCTCTGAGTTTTAGCTAGACAGCTTTGCAGTTGATTACTTCTAACCCATGCATCTTTACTCTGAAAAGTAAAAATGCATTTTTGTGCTGAAGATTTTATATTAAATAATTGTTTTGTCTGCCATAGAAAGACAGCTACTTTTTGCAAAGGGTGTGGCCAGTGCTGAGCACTGAGCTGCAACACTGCGCAGTAGCTGCTGGGATGCTGTGAAGGGAGCACAATGCCCAGGCATTAGGATAGAGAGGATTTGTGTAGGCTGAATGTTAATGACTCAAACTGCAGTTTTTCCAAGGCACTAGGCTCAACTTCTCTCAGGATGGAGGACAATGAACAAGAGTTCTTCCTGGCCAGGCTCATGGTTTTAGTTCAGCACAGATGGGGGGGAAGGCTGCTGCTGAACACTCACAGTATTTTGTTGGGTTTTTTGCAGTACCTGGGATTCCTTTGTCCTTGCTAATTAAAAACATGTCTGTGAAATGAAGGAATAATGAAAAATATACGATTACTTCTTTGGGTGTTGGCTTAGGACAAACATAGAATTTCCTAGAATTCTCTAATAGTCCTGCTCTGTGACTGAATATGTGTTGTTTAAATTGGATAACTACGGCTGCAACCTCCTCTCAAGAGGAGGGAGGAACCAGAGTTCATTTGTTGAAACTCTCCTCTGCTACATTTGTTTTCACACAGTACCAAGCTTATCCTTGGCTGGTTTCTTATTTAATTGCTGTTGATCAGGAATAATTTCACAGGAGGCAAAAGACTGACGCTGCAAAATAGTGCCAAAGAGGACTAAGTAATGCACAAGGACTAAAAGTCTCCTTGTGCATTACTTTATTAATATGCTTGAGAACTAAGAATATAATTTGAGTCAGTAAAATATTCAGTGAGTCACTGCTTCATAGCCCCATCAACTTGCCAGGGGTGGCTGCGTAATTTCTATTTTGCCCCTGGAGAACCTGTGAGCTCAGTCATGTCCAAATCAGAAGTACTTATGTATTTAGTCCATGTTTGAGTTCATTTTTATTAATCCAAGGTTAAGTATGGATTGCCCTTTTACTCTGTGGCATTACATCACTTGAAGGAAAACTTTTAGTTGTCCTATATTTTGCAATGTGTAGCCAGAAGTATCCCATAAAGGAGGTATTTCACAAGGAGTAAGTACATGCTTTTTGTTAAGACGTGTGCAAAAGACATCAGTGAATGATGTTTGAAACCACTGAAATCTAAAGTGAATACTCCATGAAATTCTGGGGAAAATCACAGCATGACCTGTCCATTACTCTTGCCAGCCTTGGATCCAGGGTCCAAAGAAAAACACATGTGCAGTGGTTTAAAAGAAAAGGAATTACACAATATATGAGGGCACGGCACAATGTACTGTGGCACTAGACAGTGTCCATAGTTATGCAGAAGAACATTTTTGTACTGGGGAAAAATGTTGCATTTTCAAATTCATATTGTATTTGAAAGGGACCTACAGACATGGTAGCTGTGTGAAAAAGCAAAGCAAATTTGATTACGTGTTCAGCAGCAAGATTGCCTTCTTTCGATGTTTTTGTGTAGATGTTGATTGCCCCCAAAAGCAGAGAAGTTATCATATGAAGCCCTTAATCAGTTACAGGTTTGAAGAACACCTAATTTCTTGTTTACTTGTCATAATTTATGGACTCTCACAATGCAAAAGTGCTACAAGTCTAACTTCAGAGAATTTGTGACTAAGAGCAAAATGTAGTAGGTAACATCCTTGATTTCAGGGATACAAAAACTTCTGGAAAGTGATGATCAGAACTGTGATGTAAAACCCCAGCTCATTCTAGGATTCACCTAGATTTTTTGGAACTTTTTGCCTACCCTTTATTGCTGCTTGCTTAGAAAAGATGATTCTGCCATGATGTGTACACTAGGGGCAACCCAGAAGAAAGCATCAGGACCAAAACCTCTGGCTGCTTTTGTACTGCTACTTCTGTTTTCACTGCTATTATAGAACTCTTTTTTTTTTTTTTTTAAATAGCAGTTGTGTCTAGAATCAAATTTATTGAGTATCTCTGCTCTGGAAAAAATGGCGTTAATTCTTCCTTATTCTTCCTTACTTTCCTCAGAGGAAGTACCATCTATTGTCTACTGTAACTAGCTGTGCCAAAGCATCTCTCTCTGTTTCCAGTCTGGGATCCCTTCCCTGCTGTTCCAGGGCAAATTTCACATTCCAAAGCAGCTCAGTTCGGTTGCCTAAACAACAGCCATCTAGTGCTGTTTAAGTGCCTTGCATATCAGCAGATGTGACAGAGTCTGTGCATGGCCCATTCCCTACAGAGGAGCAGGAAGAGCAGGGTGCAGTAAACCCAGCATCATAGCGGGGGGCTGGGGAGAAGTTGTGGATGCCCCATCCCTGAAAGTATTCAAAGTCAGGTTGTATGGGCCTCTGAGCAACCTGGTCTTGTGGAAGGTGTTCCTGCCCATGGTGGGGGACTTGGAAATACATGATTTTTAAAGTCCCTTCCAACTCAAACCATTCTACAACTTGATGCTATTTAGATGGGAGAGATGGTCCCACCCTCTCCTAGTAGTACCCATCTGTGCCAGAGTCAAAATCAGGACCACGTGGGTGGATGAAACTTGGCATTCTAGCAGGATGCTTGCCTTGAAATTCCCATTGGCAAAGAGCCTTCACAGAGGAGATGATGGGGCAGAAAGGTAGGATTAAAGTGTTTTATGAAATAAGGACTTCTGGGATAAGAGGGACCTGTGCAGGCTATGCCATGGGTAAAATGAGGTCAGGCTGTGCCTCTGAAAAGTCTGGGAGGGAAATAAACAGATTGGAATGAACAAGGAAATGAGGCTGCCTGTGGTCCCTCTTGGCCAGCAATGCTCAGTGACAGAGCTAGGGAAAAACAAAACCATGCTTTTACAGCAGCACTTAGTGTTTAAAAATGAGGATAGGAGAATGAGCATTCCTGAGACCAAATGGGAACCCTGGCAGAGAAGTCATCTCAGGGACATGGTGGGAGGAGTAGGATCAGTGGGATATGGTGTTGCCAGGCTACCAATCTTACGGGAAAAGAAAGCAGGACATATTGGTGGGGGAGTGATGTTGTATTTGAAGAATAATATGAAGTGTAATGGCATAAAAATGTTCCAAGGAAAAGAGGCACTCAATGGAACCCCTAGTTAATGATGGCATGGTACTGACAAGCCCCTGATTAAGGACAGAGACTGATCATCATAGCAGGACTGGGCAATGTGAGGTGGGAGGAGCTGCAGTTGCAAAACAGAGCAAAGGGAGTAGTCGTGCTGTTCCTCTGGATTGATGCAAGGGCAAGGTGTGGAGGTAAAATTTTTGACATGAAGAATTTCCTGCTGTGTAGAACAACTTGCAGGAGAAGATACTGATCTCTGTTTGGACCCAAATGGTTCATGAGACCTGCTTCAGGAGGTAGCTGTTTCAGCATGATTAGATTTCAGCAAAAGCAAGCCAAGTGAATTCAGAACATGAATATTCAATTTCAAGACAGGGTGCTCTGTGGAAATGAGGCAATTTGTCAAAAAAAGAAAATAAAACAACCTTGAAAACACTAGTCTAGGAAGTGAGAAAATTGAAGCTTCTAAAAATTGCAGTATTAGAAGTTGAGGTAAATTTTACATTACAATTTAGGAAGAAAATATAAATCCAGTAAAATCGCTTCAAGGCTTAATAAAGAGATTGAGGCTATCACAAAGAATGGATTGATATTAAAAAAAAAAAAAGGGAAATAGAGCAAATTAAGAGAGTCCATAAATTATGACAAGTAAAACAAGAAATTAAGAGGGCAGATAAAAAAACCCTAAAACTTGAAGAGAGCCTTGCTAATGATGCTTGAGTTGGTTGTGACAAGTTCTTCAAATGCATAAGAACTAGGACACCAGACATGGGATCAACGGGACTACTTGCTGGCCAAAAGTGAAAGATGGTCTCAGCGCATAATATCCAAGAACCTCACTGTATTTGCACGTGTCTTTGCTGCTGGGGAGATTCCAAATGATCTTTTTCACAGCAGGAAGGTCAAAGGATCCAGATGAGGTTTGAATAGGGAGGTAGGTTAAGAAGTTCCTAAGATTAGATGGCATCTAGCCTGGTCTTCTGAAAGATCTCCAAGATGAAGTTACTGCCCTTCTGCTTGTGTGACACATTGTTCTAAGTACCTGCCATGACACCAGACTGGTGGATCTCCTTTGTAATTCCTACCTATGACCCCTACCAACGTGGCTGGAGAGGATCAAGGGACATATAGTGGATCAGTTAGCCAGTTGGCCAGTTAGTGTTGGAAAAAAGGTCACTGAAAATGTGGATGAACAGAGCTGGCTTGGAAAGTCTCCATTACTGCAGTGAGATCCTGCCTTGCTGTTCTGCTCAAGTTTTGTACATGCATGTACATAAAAGAACATGGATAAAAAGTTCTAGTTGGTGCACTCTAGCTTGGATCTTTCATGTTCAGAATGCCTTGATGGACCATTGTTCTAACCCAACAGAGTGATTCTTGTGCTCTCAGACACAAGATTTAAACCCTTGTAAATCTTTGCAAACAGAATGAATTCTGATGTGAGACACTGTGCAAAGTGAAGAGCCACTGTGGGCTGCTGCTGTGACATTGCAATCTTTCTCCTCTTGGAGTCTACCTGCTCGTTATGCAGGTAAAAGTTTATTCTTCCTTTCTCCAATTTTGTCTGAACACTGGACAGAGGAAAAACTATATCTGATCCCTGAGAACTTACATCTAATTTGCCCGGACTGACAAATCACCAAATGTAGTTTGCTTGTTGTTAAGGATTGGCAGAGATGTCCCAGCAAAAATGAACTTACAGGATCCTTCAGAGCAGCATGTGTTGTTAATGGGGGATTAATTACCCACCCATTAGCTGAAAACAAACATGACAGAACACACAGTTCATCCAATTCTTAGTTTACTGGTGGAGAGTTGTGATACCAGGTGGTACAAGCAACTGGGAAGAAAAGTACTTAAAGATTTATTTCTTACTAGAAGGAAGAGTTGAAAAGTTTACGCTACAGAGCTATTAATATGATGGTGATCATGAAATGATACAGTCTCTGATCCTCTGGATGAGAAGAAGAGGTGACAGAACAGTCAGGATCCTGGACAATGAGAAAATTACAAGTGTGATACTGATAATTAAAAAAGGGGAAGCAGGTGAGTTATTTTTAACCTGTTCCTTCAGTTTTCTGGTAAATACTGAAACAAATAATTACGTGATATTTTGTGGGCATCCATGAGATAACAAAATAAATATAACTGCTATAAATTTGTTGAGAACAAAGTGTTAAACCAGTCTTTTTTTTTTTTTTAATAAAATGGCAACCCATTGGCAGATAAGAAAGAATCAGCAGGAGCTGGCATTTGACACTCTTCCATATGTCCTTATAAGTAAACTACAGAAAAATGGTCAAAATTAAATTTTTGAGGTGTAGAATCAAAATTTATACAGCACCCATTTTCTACAGGTGGCGTCAAAGGTTTGTAATCAAAGTTATGGGACAGATCAAGTGAGGACTTGGGTAGTATATACTGGGTTTTTCCTCCTTTTAGGATCCCAAAGCATTTTGATAACTTCAAGGAATTGCTGGGAAATAAAGGGAGACAGTTCAATAGGAACAAGATCAAGGTACTACCTGTAGGTAGTTAATAAATGGAAGCAGTCAATATTTGCCCTGAGGCAGTCTGCCAGCATGTGCACCAGTCAATGGAGCCATGAGAAGGGAGTTGAGTGCCAAGGCAGCAGCCTGCCACAAGAGGATCTGGAGCTTACAGAGAAGCACAGGACTGAAGCACTGGATCAGCAGCTCCATGCACAGAAGGCCAGTATTGCAGCTAATGGGGGAAGGAAGCGGAAAACCCAAGAATCAACCAGATAGCTGCTGTTGCTATTTCTGAATAGGCCAGAGCAAGAGCTTTTCACCTTATTTTGGGTGGTAAGAATGAAGAAAAATGAGGACTGTCTGGAAGAATGAATGGATAGAAACTCTGAGAGTGATTAGAGGGCTAGCAGGCATCACCTGCTGGGTGAAATAATGAGATTGGTTAATCTGAAGCAAAGGGGTCAAGTGGAACCAGGAAACAGTCTTTGAAGACATGAAAGGCTCTTGAGAGGAGGAAAATATTTCCTGGTTATGGTAGCTGGGGCAAGGGATAGTGGTTATGACTCTATTGGATGTGAAGCAGAAATGATTCAAATAAGACACAGGAAAATCTTTCTAAAAACAAAACACTAGAATAGATTCTGGAGTGGCAGTGTTGGTGATGCCTCATCACTACAAGTGGTTAGAGCAGGTTAGCCAAATCTGTCCTGGAAAAGATAGAGGTACAAGGTGATCCTGCTGTGGGACAAAATTCTTCTGAGACTTCATTTTCTTCCCATCCTATGTTGTTCTGACTTCTTAATTTTAAATTAAAAACCTTTTCTGAACTGCATTCCCTTCCTCTGTGCTCTATTTTGTGTTCTCTTTGATGTGATATGTTCTTTGAGTAGTGCCGCTGATACTTTTCTGCTCATCTGTTTTACCCGATTCAAAATCTTAGAAATTGTCTGCATGACACTTTTATTCCTAGTCTGCAAAAACAACCTGACACTTGACACAATAATCACTGAAGGGCACGATTGCTTCAGTGCTTGATGAAAATCTCAGCAAGAATTAGAAAAACCTTCCAGTATTTGTTTTCTTTGTACCCCTTGGCTTTTTTTTTTTTTTTTTTTGGGTTCTACTCTTTAAATATTTTATTCTTCACCTCTTCTACCTCCATCTTTGTTCTCCAAAGCCAGTAAGTTTATTAGGAAGGCATTTCTGTTCCCTGTACTTGCACAGTCCTGTTCCCTCTTTAAGCACACTGCTTCCCTCAGTGTTGCCTGGGCTAAATAAAGGAGGATTTAATGTAATTACTTAGTGAATTTGGAGAGAGCTTTACATTGTTGGTAACTGGGACTAATTTAGCTATTTGCTGTATGTCTGTCTGAGCAGAAGGAGTTAAACAGATAAAAGGCTGCTGTCTGGTCTCCTCTGTGCATTGTTTTACTCCCATGGCAATTTTTTACCTTTGTTGACAAGCACGTGCCCACCCATTCTTTCTGTCTCTCTTATTAGGAGGAGACAGAGCAGTGAGTCAACATGTTTCTGTCTTCTGTTGGGAAGTATTAAACTTTCCACAAGGCTTCATGTTGTGATATAGTGTGGTGAAGCATCTATTCCTGTCACCATGACCTGGAAGTTCTGTGTGGAAAAATTGCTTCCAAATATGTTCAGCCATATTTTGTTCTGCTTCTGAAAAAACCCCACCTTTTAATCTGTGAGACACAGGGAACCTGTGTTGGAACCTGTTTTAAGCACTCTTCAAAAGCCATAGGACGGTGTCTCACAACTCAAACAGGGTGTTTCCAATTGAAGGATGAAACAGGAACGGGACTTCTGTGAGCAGGAAATACAGGCAATCTGTACCCTGCAGCAGGCAGAAAACCACATCTGTGCCTCAGTCACCCCAGTTGTGTGCCTAGATGAGTTGTGATGTGTGTTGCAGAGTGTGGATGAGAAAGTCTGAGGTGCTGGTCACCTCAGCAGCCTTGGGAATGGCCATCTGCAGCTGCACTTCTGTGTTGATGAAGGCTATAGAAGACAAAACAGGCTTGCCAAAAGGCAAATGAAAAGATCAGAGTCTTAAAATATTTGCTTTTCCCTTCTGTCAGGGTTTCTCACTTCTGGAAGTGAATGGGATATCCCTATGAGATTTGGCTTGTTTGCAGGAGGAAGTGAATGTCGTGCTCTCTGTTGCATCCTGCACAAGGGCAGCAGCTCAGGATGAGAAGACAGCTGGGCATAGAATAACCAGAAAAAAAAATTCTAAGTGCTGAAGGCTGTGAAAAATCTTGTCTCTGTCCCGAATGTTAAATTCACCAGTAAATCCCTCTGGGGCCATTGCAGGCAGCCTTTGCCCTTGGGTTTGGAGTGGCTGGTCAGACTGGCCACTGTTCTCCCAGCAAGGCAGCTTTTCATGAAGGGGCTCGTGGGCTGGGAAGGGGCTTTATTCTCTGCTCGGTCCATTTGTTGTGCAGCTACACTGAAGGCAGGCCCACTTAAGATTCAGCAGAGTGGCTTTGACTGGAAAAAGGCCTCTGCTGCAGATGGATGGGTGCATCTGTTCAGTCTTCACGCTGCAGTGGTAATGTTCATCAGGAGTGTGACCTGCTCGGCAGATGCTGTTGTTTTGGAGTAAGCGTTAGTGTTGATGCCTCACTTATTGCTAGGTTCGATCAATGATTTCAGTAACTGGGGAGGAATCAGTGCTTACCTATTAAGATTCATCAGTAGAGCTAAGTATGACAGACAGATAATAGACCTTGATGGGTAGTGACCTTTAGTTTCCTTAATAAATGCAAATCAATCGTATTCCTTATCCAAAGGAAAACTAGACAGCTGCCAAAGGAAAGGACATCCTTGCACCCCAAAGTGTGCCAAAACCAGGTTGTACAGAGACCACAAGCACCCAGGTTGTGCTCCTGGTGGGGCCAAGATGGAGTGAGCATGTTGATTAACAGCAAGATGGCAGTACAGAAGCCAAATTGGTGTGAAATCCTGTGGAGAGTGGGAGAGTTTTGATCACTTGTTTTCTATGAATCAGCTCTTCTGACTGTTTCTGTCTTGGGGGGTGAGGAGGATGGCAGTCAGAGGCAGCAGAAATTAAATTACAGCAACTTGGGATAGCAAAGTAGCATTTGACACGAATTCTGAGGCTGAGATTCTTATAGAGATCACAGCTGGCATCAAAACATCTGAGCTTGGGGAAATGAAAATTATTTGCGTTGCTTAGTTCTTTGCGACAGGGAATTTAGTTCCTTACATTCTAAAAATATGCATGACCGCTCCCCACTTTTAACAGCATCATTTCAACATAAAATATTTCCTCCTTCACAACCTTGTTTCTCAATGGAAGGGTCTTCTTCTGCAGATGCTATCTTTACTGTACAAGAGACATGTCGATGCGTTTCCCTAACATTCATTATTAAATATGATTTAAATTGATTTGAGAAACAGTTCTGTCAGCTCTTTAGCACTGAAGTCTCCTGGGGGGTTTTTTTTGTTTGTTTGTTTTGGGTTTTTTTTTTTTGGTTTTTTTGTTTTGTTTTTTTGATTGAGAGGGAAAATGCCCCAGGTCATTCGTGTATTATAACATGATGCTCATTCAATGATTTCAGACAAGTGTCTCCATTCTGGGGCCTTGCTTTGATTAGCACCCATTACAATGCTTCTGTGAATGAATACTTTTAGTCCTCAAGAATCTCATGCTGTCCAGACAGTGCTGTAGGAAAGAAATGGACCTCTTCTTTCAGTGTGTGCATTGAAATATACAGCAGTGTTTTACAGCATGCCTTAGAAAAAGCAAGAAGATTGGGGACTTTGAGAATTGCGTTCATAAAACCACTGGACTGGCACTTTGTGATGTTCTCTTCTCAGTGACCCATGACAATTCCAGGCAATAATCCCTCCTGCTAAGAGTGCCATTCTGTGTGATTTAACCAGATCTGCTCCCATGCAAGGCTTGCTTCTGCCTGTGTGAGAAGGGAACCAGGCACAAGTGTTCGGATTTCAATATAGAGAGAGCAAGGGGCTGGTGCAGGATATGGGGCTCAGCCCATTCTATAAGAGTGCAGAGCAGCAAGCCAGTGCAGGAATCCAAGAGGGATGGGGAGAGGGGGAGTGTGTGTGTATGCAGGTGGATATGTAGGAAACAAGGACAGACTGATTTTGCAGGAGGACTGCTGCATATCCAGAACTTGCTGTATATTGACCTTGGGATGCACTGAAGGCTTCCCCTTCAGAAGAGATAGCACAGCTAAATATAGGAACAAGTTATTCTTTACCTATTTCATCACATTCAGACACATGAATGGATAAAGTGTGCTCAAACCTCTGCAGCAACTTCTGCCAGCTTAGTCCACAAGAAATCATATGGTGCTTGTATCACCTGGTTAGGAGCTTTTACCTTTTCCTGTTTAAGTTTCTGTATTAAATCCTGTTGTTTCTGTATTAAATGTGGTGCTGCATTTTTTTACTATGTTGGAAAATGTTCAATGCCTTTTTTGTTCATCACAAGAACACTGCTTTGGACTTAAATATCTGCACTGAAGTAATGTGAGCTACATATTGAGTCGATGACTGCTAAATAAATGAGGCTGTAGTTCCCTCCACAGTGAGTTATTCCAGATTTTGCCAGACCATCTGTATTCCAGACTTCTAGCTGAACTTAGTGCGGAATATGTTTGATAGACAATAGTGTTATTAGATAAATTAAGTGTTAGCACTAGGCTGTCAGCTTAATTATGGTAGGTGGCTGCTCCTGAAAAGCCAGTGAGTTGTTTGGGATGAAAGTGTCTGTGTGATAACCTTCTCCAACTTCTTGCAGATCTTGAAGCTGGTACAGCAAGGCAGGAAAATGCCTGTGGCAAAGCCCTGCTCAGATGTCTTATTTATAGGTTCCCTATTAGCATTTTCTGTTTTGACACATGAAACAACCATTGACTGAATCACAGGATGACCTCCACACCTACTGAGCCACAGCTCTCTGACAGGGCACTTAGAGATTCTCTGCTATGCAGTTGGCTTGGCTGTTAGGTTTTTGTTTTCTTTTTATCAGCCAATTCATATCAGGTGCCCTGTGTGTTAACATGAGGCTGAAATGGTCAGGAAGCAAGATGTGCATGAAGCGTCCTGGAGATGTCTTATGCTCTCTGTTGGTGCTTGAAAAATACATCAATTCAAAAGTGAGCATGTGGCTTTTTTCATGGACCTGTGCCCTGGGATTCACTTGCTCCTACATCCAACTGCAACCCAGTCAAACCCTGTCTGCTTCTGCACAGTCTTTTTCCTTGCTTGCTTCAAGGACCTGAAATAATTCCCTGTGCTGCTGTGAATGGTTTTCCAGCTAATCCTGGCTGCCCTGGCTGGGAATTGTTTCAAGTCTGGTTAGGCAGTGACTAGCGGACTGGCCACTACCTCCTTAGTAGTTCAGAAGCTGCATGAGAGCTGTTAGTGAGGCTCGACGAAGGTAAGAAGGAGGAAGCCTCGTGGCAAGCTAGAGTTTATTGTCACATGCACCCCATGGTGCAGGCACTCACGCGTCCCCGGAGCGAGAGCGAGCGAGGGAGGCGGGCTCACTGCTTATCAGGGACTAGGGGAAGGGGGTGGATACAAGAGGGAAAACCAATCAGGGGAATGGGGAGGGCACATAGCCAGCAAATAGGAAGCGAGGGGTGGGGGACTCCCAGCCTGCTCCAATCCGGGACTGAGTCCCTCCGAAGTCTCTGGAATGAGGGGGAGAGGCTTCCCGGAGAGAGGCAGGCACTGGGAGGACAGCAACAGATGATTGACAACAGAGGGGAACAAAGGGAATTTCCCAGGCGGGAGATTGTACCAAATGGGGAGAAGTACAGGGGGAACTTGGGAAAAACCATTACAGAACTTACATAATAAAAACAGGTAAAACAAAACATGAAAATACAAAGCACACCGCAACAAGGACCTGAGACAGAGATTAACTTTCTGGTGGAATAACTAGGTTCTGCAGTGAAGGCCATCACCAACCCTGGGTTTCACAGTAGGACTTGTAGTAGAAGCATATTACACAAGTGTCTTGTATTCTAAAGCAATTATTATAGTTTATTTTTAAATGATACTTGTATAATGTCATCTGTTGCATTTCAAGACTAGGGCTAAGGCAATATCCAAGAGCCACAAAACCTGACTGTAACAGGGTGCTGCACCCTGGGGTAGTGGGAATGAAACTGGGGGCTCCTTCAGGCAAAGTTCCACCAAGTGTGTTCAGGAAGTGACCTTGTGCCAGCTTCTTGTCTGGCTATGCAGCTACACAACCAGGCTTCTTCCCCTGCTAAATTCTCCAGACAAACCTATATTCAATGGCAGTGAGCTATGCTGTCTCCCCCAAAGAGCACTGAATGAAACCTCTCTGTCTCCTCTTCATCTCATTTGCTCATTTATGTGAAAATATCAGCTTCCTCTGGCATTGGATTTCTCTCTCCTTCACTAATGTTACTTACCATGGGGACTGCTAATAGGAGAAAAATCAGTGATTTACCCAAGTAAAAGTTGAAAATATTTCAAAGTTATGTTCATGTTTTGCACTGAATATCTAGGTTCCTGGAGAATGGATATATGAGTGAGGATTGTTGTGTGAACAGCCTGTAAATGCTAAGTAAAGAGAGTTGTTCTTGCCTTCAATTTACCTGGCATCGTAAAAGAGTGTTCTGGCACTTTTGCTTCCATATAACCTGTGCCATACAGTACAGGCATTTTCCTATGAAATTGTATTTTTCCTCGGTTTCAAAATACTTGTAAAATGCATATATAACAGTTAGCTGTGACTGGCATTTTTAGGATAACAAACAAATCCTACAAAGTTTCAAAGAGAAAGAATATTCAGGTCTTAACCAATGACTTGATTTGACCTGAGGTGAGGCAAAAGGCAGATTCCCAATGAGTCCCTTGAATGTGGTGACATGTACTTCTATGTGTAGGCTGTTTGCTGAATGGCACCAGGCAACTGTTCAGAAATCTGAAATGACTTTTTTTTTTTCCTGAAGTAGAAGTTGTAGATGACTGAAAGAGATTTCAAGAGTGAAATCTCCAATTCTCATTGGTACGTAAAATTTTCCTCCTTGGTGGTGGCCTTCCTATAGAGGACAAATTAAACAGAGAGAAGAAACTGCTAGGAAAAATTTCAGAACAGGCCAGCACCAAAGATTTCGGATTTGGCTGGGGCTGCTGGTAAATCTGCCAAAGAATATGGCTTCCATGTAGCCACTGGCTGGGTCATCCTGTGTGGTGTGATGAAGAGGAAGGGATGCAGCTCTGTACCTTGCCTCTGCAGACGTGCCACACTGCCATGAGGCAAGGTAATGTCCACCCTCTGTCTTTTGTGCAAAGTTTGTTCAGGCACTGATTTTGGGTACAATACAGGTTTGGTGCATGCTGAGGGAGTTGAGGAGAAAAGGGCACAATCTTCAATCTTCAGCTTGCCCTTGGGATGTGCTAGGTGTGGGTTTCTGGTCTAAATTCAGCAAATAGTACTCAAAAGGTTAAAAAAATCTCCATCTTCCCCCCCCCCCCCAAAAAAAACCCAACAAAAAACCCCACGCACACACATACATGCACACACTTACATACACTCACACAGAAAAAAGGGTGCAGTGCAGGAATTTGTATGAAAATCTTTTTATTTTAATGCCTGGTAAATACCTATATCTAAAAATATGATTTAGAGCTCTATTCTTTCCCAGCAAAGCAGAAAATGTATGCATGCTTTACCTGCTCAGTGTTTTTTCAGTCCTATATAGAATTTCTTCCAGCTGACCTTTCCCAAGCTGGCATTTATATTTTGAGGAATTGTCTTTGAATCCTTCATCCTTATCCTGCCTCCTTCTGTCACTAATATCGAAGTGAGATGGCTAAGTCAGCATGGAGTGCTTTTTTCTCCTCAGACTAATGCAGAAGTAAAAGTTGGAAGTTATGCAAAACATGGTTGCCCAGATTGAAATTAGTGAAGACAAGGCCCCACATGCCAGACTGTGTGGGTAACAATGACTGAGTGATGAAGGGCAGGGTTTCCAGGTAGAAACCCTGTTCTTGATCTGCCTACTTTTTCAGGGGTCTTGCAGCTGGAGCTGCAGAGTTACTGCTGTGGATGTGTTCACTGATGCAGTGAAGGTGCTCTCCTCAGCTATTCTGTGGGTTTCCACCTAAGGCCTCTCACAACCCCTTGCCCAATGCTTCAGTGAATGCTTCCAACTATAGTTCAACCCAAGAAACCTTCACATCCAAAGAAAGTCATCCCAAGCTCAAAAATATTTCATTTTCCCCTTTTTATAGCAGGAAGAGAAAATATGCCCTTGTGTGGGGTTTTTCCAGTGTGGGTGGCGATGGGGCATATCCTGAGCCAAGAGCACTTTGACAACCCAAGCTCTGCCCAATGTAGCTAGTTTGAATGGCTGTTCCCAAAGAACTATGAGAAATGTTTATGGGATTTTTTTGTTACTTTTTTTCTAATTGAATCTGCTATAGAGAACCTTCCCATTGCCTGCCTCTGCTATTGATATAAAGCTCTGTTAAGATTTTTTAAATGTACGGTGTTTCACTTTTTATGTAGTAAGAATTAATTCTGATTGAATACTTTGCTTCACTGAATTGCAGATAAGATGAATGGGGAGCTGCTGGCTAAGAAAAGGCTCTCACAATGTGTTTTAGACCTCCGTGTCCCTGAGCACTTGATCTATTGATGGGTTTTGTAATGCTGTTATCCTGCTGTTCTAGTTGCAGGATTTTACCTCATGCTGCAGAGTGCCTGCAGAAGAAGAAAGGGAGGAAGAAGTAGCGGTGACCCAGTTCTTCGCACGTGTGCGCGCACGGAATGTCCTCGATGCCCTACAAGTCATTTTTGGTGGACAGTTTCCTTTGCGCCGGCGTCAGTCTCAGAGTTTTTTACTCCTGCTGATGTTCTTGAGGAAAAAAGAGACAGGACAGAGTGGATGGTGAGCTCTGTCTTTGCAGCATATCACGTAAAATATTTTTTGAAAATTTCCAGAGTTGTGGCCCTCATACTACCTCGCAGCAGGTGAAACTGGGGTTTTAGGGCTGCTTTAGGAATGCCCTCTGATGTGTCTCTTGAGGCTTAATGCCCCTTGGGGTGAGCTGTGCAGAGTGAGGGAGAGAATTAATATTAACAGTACTCGCAGAAAAATTGTGGTGGCTAACCCTCAAAATCCCAATACTGAAATTGCGTTTATCTTCTTCCAAATGCTTTCACAAACCATAAGCTTAATATTTGCTTGGAGGGAAACCAGAGATATTTTTAACTGGAAGAGACCAGGCTGCAGGGGAGGGGCCTTTAGCCTAGGACCACGAGCATTTAGTACTGCTTCTTGGCTCCAGCCTCCCATGAAGGGAATGAAAGGCAACTTATTTGCTTTGTCCTTGTACCATTGCAGCAACACAGTGCCAAGTGACAGCCTCATTACCTCCTGGAGTTCTCTCAGCTTAAATATTTCTTTAAAACAGATACCTACAGGGCCAGATTCCAAGTAGTGTACCCCTTCTTGTTAGATATACACACAAATGGATAATTTACATTTCAGGCACTCTCACTATATATTATTCTTGACCAAACCACTGATAGAAAATCCAAAATATTAATTGCAAGCCTGATATCCAAAATCTGTACAAATAGTGAATGTTTTGGTCTTATGAGAAATCTGTTCTCATGTCATAGACAAGGAGCTGTACTGATTTGGACCCCACTGTGCAATGTGTATAGACTATTACGCATGACTGGCCCAAAGTAAGGTCCTGTTCAGGTTCATAGCAATTACCATTTATATCAGTGATGACAAAGTTGCAAGGCTGAGGCATATCTTTCAGTGTCTGTTAAAATTATTGTTGTTTTTTCTGTCAGATATTAAGTGCAGTTGATACCTACCTCGATGCCTTCAACATGTTTTCCACAGCTGGCATGTAAATACAGATATATCAATCTTTCCTAGTAACTGGCTGGTTGCCAAAGTAGCTGAATGCAGTCACAGCCCTGTTTGAATCTGGACACACGTCTTGCAGCCTCTGAGAAGCTAAATAAATCATGAGCTGTTGCAAGAGTCAAATTAGTATTTATCCACTCTTGAAAACAGTTCTTGGAGTTCTTCAAACCTTTTCAGCACTCTGCTTATGGGTTTCCTGTAGGGCTTCTTGCAGGGGGCAGAAGATCTCTACACAGTAATTCTGAGGTGGTGCTGTGAGAGACAAGTAACTTCACTAATGTTTTAGAGCAGGAGCACTGCATTGGTTGCAAAGTTGCACATCATTGGGGTTTTTTTTTCATTTGTTGTTGTTGTGGCTTGTTTGTTTTGGGTTTGGTTTTTTTTTTTTTTCATTGCCTCAATAAATTGATGCTATCTAATGTTAAGGTAGATGGCCAACACGAGAGACCTATCAGGAGTCATGGCTTGCCTGGCCTTCCCTTCATCAGCAGTGGTCTGAGACATCCAGATTTGGTGGGCCAGGACATTGGGGGAATTCTATGAGCTGCCTGGCTGGTCTGTGTGCTCTTTAGACAGAATTACAACTAAAACCAGAGGATGATGATCACTGGGGTAAGTCTCTGTCACAGTCATGACCTTTACATGTAGTAGCTGCCCTTGTTCCAGAGAATACAGTACGGATGCACTGTAGCACAGATGTGTTTGAGTATGTTTCAAAGTCGGTGCCTGCCAGTATAGATGCTTCCTTCTGATCTAGACATCAGCCTTTGAAATTAAAAAGAGAGCTGAATGAGCTTTTCTTGTAAATGGGGCATTTTTTACCTCCCTTCCATGGGGCTTCCCTAGTTTCCAATTAAATTCGTGTTAAGCTAGAGCAAGGAAAAAAAAGTCTATTTTCTTTGTAGCTATTTATTGTGGTTATCTATTTTCAAATAACTTGAAATAGATGAAAATTACTGAGACTGCATAAAGGCATTTTGCTCTTTTGTGAAATTTCACAGAATTTGGCCTGTGGGTTTAAGAAACCCGTAACGCATGCACACACACACGTAGAGTGATTACACAGACTTTATTTCCACAAAAAAATTAGGCTAAGAAGGTCAAGTTGTGTTTAGCCCCAAGGTCAAATATCACACATTGGAAAATGTGCCTCTGTTCTTGGTTTACTTCTAAATGAAAAATATTATTTGTTTCTGACTTCTAACAATTCTTAGGACTGCAGGGTTTCCCTACTTTATTTAAGGTTTTCTGCAATTAGAAGAAAATGAATAATGCAAAAATGGATTTGCAAATTAATAGGTTGAATTTATGGTGCTAAAAATGAGGCTGCATTATGAATTATTCATGTATACCTGAATGAGCACTATCTTTTCTTAAAACGTTTGCGAGGTCCATAAGATTCAGTCTCTTTCCTCACCAAAACAGTATTGTTTGGTAGCCAAAAATAGCAGCATCAAAATCACACGAGAATAACAAAAAAGAAATCCCAGATGAAATAGGTTTTATGAGTCATATTCATTAAATATGTAGAAACACAATGATCTGTTTTAAATACAGACTAAATTTGAAAGAAAAAATAGTCTAAATATTATACAAATCAGTGTGGATGTTAGTCTTTGTAGAAAGGAAAGGTTGTTAGAGGGTAGCATGAATTATTTGTTCAGAAACTTGCACTAGAAGAGGTTTTAAAAGGCTCAGCATATTTTAGAAAAGGGCAGAAAGCCTATTCCAGCACAACTAGCTGAATGAAATCGCCAGGTTTGGGATTCAAGTGCCCTGAGGACATCTACTCAGTACTCAGCTTCTGCAGCTCTTCACATTGGTGTCATTGGCCAGAGGCTCCAGAACCACAGGAAGACCTGACAGAGGTGACAGACTGAGTCCTGTCTTCTGTCCTTCAGCTCTGAAAGGGAAAATATTTAGCACTACAAGAATGGGATACATGAATGTTGGTGCACTGACGGACCATCTTTACGTTTGTATTTAGCAGGAACATCCAATTAATTAGACATGAGGCAAATCCAGAAGTCCCTACCTGAGGTGCTCCCCTCTGGTTATAGTGCTCTCTTTCAGGGCTCTGCACCTGAGTGACATGGTGATTCTATCTCTGTGAACCCTTGGCGGAAGCAAAAGGCCTGGACCTTTCTCCTGGTCTCTTTTGCATGTGTGTGAAAGATTCCTGACTTTATTTGTAGAGATAAAAGTGGGCTTAAACCCTGATGCTTTCCAAATCACCATTTTGGTTTCTCCTATTTAAAGAGAGATCAGGCTTACAGCCCTTTGGGTAGCCTCTGTGGATACCGGGCTTGTTCAAACCAGCTTCCTGAGAAGTGAAAATCCCAAATATACTATAAGTTTTCTTTGCAGTAAGTGTCTCTAGCTTCTCTTCCTCTGTAATCCCTTCCTTTGGGGCAAAGTGACTCAGTACTGCTAGTGGTAATGAGCAGACCATTTTGACTGATGAGCACTTCACACTGATTCTGTGATGCCGGGGTAAAGAGCACAGAAAATTCCCTGAGTGCAGCCTAAAAATGTGCTTCACTCTTTCTTCACACTGATAAGGGGAAGGGAAAAAAATGGGTGTGAGGTTAAATGCTGTTCTACTTTCAGGTTCTGGCTTTTAGATACATCCTTTTTCATTAAGAAATATCACCCTGTTTAAGCAGTTATCTGTGTCATTAGAGCACACCAGGCTTTTGTCAGTGCTGGGGTCCCAGTTTGCCAGGTGCTGGGCAGTGAATGCCAAATCGTTTAGGGCCTAGTGAAGCCAAGACACTATGAATGGACAGAGCAAACTGCTGAAAAGAAAGGAGAAACGTGAATGGAAAAAGTAGCTGTGGGAACAGATGTACATTTGCAGGCCAGAAGCAAATGTAATTAAGAGGCTTTGAACGATTTGTAGTACTTGCATACAAACATCACCTCTTTAATTTGCTTTTCTCACTTTCGCCCTAGATCTCATCCGATGTGGCACATCAGTTAGACACTCAAGTAAAATTCTGTATAAAAGGAATTAGAGGAAAATAATTTTTCTATTTTTTACATCTGGGAGACTCTTTACATCTGGTTTTGCAAACACTAATTAACAGAAGGTTTTCCAAGTGGGGAGAATTTGGGTGATGACAAGATATTGCTCTGTCAACATCATAGGATTTGAAGAACAGCTGCTGGTTGTATCTGAAGCTAGAAGTGGGGGAGAGGAGGAGGGTTAGCTCTGGACTGGTAACTGCTGAGAAAAGCAGTAATTTCTAAATCACTCTTTTTCTAAAATGTGGTGTCTTTGCACTAGGGACGCTAACTCTGAAACATCTCGGTGCCATTTTTCCCTTTTGTAATACTAACCCCTCTCTGAGATGCTGGCTATGGCTTCCTTTTTTCTCTCTCTTCTCTCTCTCATGATATTTGTCAATGCTTTTACAGCCTTTGGCAGCTTCCCAGCCAGAGCAGGTTCCCTGCCAACAGAGTCCCCTCATGGCAGCTCGTTTTATAAAGGGCTGACTGCTTTGATGGATGATAAGGCTAAGGAGACTGAAGGAACAAGGGATTTTTTTTATTTTTAAGGAAAAAGTCCCTCTCACTTGCATCTGAAAGACACATTGCAAACAGAGTCAGTCCAAACTTTGCAAGCTTTTATCAAGAGGGAGCCCATCTGGGGTGAAAGCTGTTCCTGTGGTGCTCTATATGTGATACTGGGTGTGGGAGGTGGAAACATTAAGGCAGGAAAGGTTAGGAAATTAATAGGAGAGCAAATTAGAATTTTAGGCTATGAGAGAAAAACACAGTGAGTTAAGGGAAGGGAAAAATAATCAGTCAAGGGAGAAAACTGGAACAAAGAAGGAAAGAAGCTGGAAAGCAGAAGTAGAAACAAAAGTGGTCTGTAAGCAGAAGAGAAGCTGAAGAGAAGTGCTGGAGGAAAGCAAGGCTGGTATATATGCACCCATGTATGGGCACTTGGTAGAGGAATAAGGAAGAGCTGAAGCCAGGATGAAAAATAAATAATTAGAAAAGATAAAAAAAATCTTTTTGCTGACCTCCCTTCTCATCAGTCCAGCTGGTACCTCACAACATCAAATTTAATATTGGTGTTTAGTTCTGCAAGTATCTGGTTGAGCCTCAAGGGCCTTGATTATAATCATCTTGTGGAGATTTGCCTCGGTGCTCATAATTATTGTGGACACAGAAGGAAATACATGTTTTGAATCAGTCCAGTGTTTCCTTCATTTTGTTTGTCCTGGCTGGACTCTGATGTTGGCAACTACTCGAACTTTGCCCACCTTACCTTATCTTACCTTAACACATTTGCTGTTTATCAGCTATTCACATCTTAAGAACCTCTAGTGCAATGTGAACATCTCCTGTGGATTATGTTTCACATCCTCTGGCTGTAGAGAAACATAAAATGACGTGTTCCCTCAGTGTCCATATGATCTTTCTACAGCATCAGTATGTCACTTCATTTCCTTGCTCATTCCAACAAAACCCCTCATATGAGTGTGATTACTCAGGAGCATGTAAGTTGTAACTTATGGGAGAGACCTGTACAGGTCTCTTGGCAGGAGCAAACCCATCCTACATGCCTGTATGCTTGGGGAAAACTCTCTTGGGTCTCAGTCCAGACTGGCTCATTATAAACACTGCATTTACAATTGCCTTTTCCAGAGGCAATGTCCAGCATATTAATGGTTATTTTGTTAAGACTTTTTTCCTTCTTTTTTTTTATTTTCCCCCAGCTGAGGAGGACTGCAGTACTATCATTCATTTAAGGTAACTCTTAAATGCCTAGAAATAGGGTTATTCTGCCTTTTGAACACCTTTCTTATCTATGCCTGTAGCTCTTGGGGCATTCCCATCCCATTCACATTTACTGCCATAGCACAGACAAGTGCTCTCTGAAAATGATGCATCAAGTCTTCTCTATTTCACAGTAAATTTTCTGGCTTTCTGGGATACCACAGGTCGTGCTTTCTGTTTCCACACCAAGTCAGTGGTGTTGCCTATCTTCCTGCTGCAGGCTGTGCTGTGGAGGTTGGCACAGGCTCTGCTGCCTCCCTGCAGCCAGCAGGAATGGCCGTGGGCCCTGCTCCACTGCAGCACAAGATGGGAGCAATTCCAGTAGTGAGGGATTGAACTGGGTTGAAGCAAGCTGTGCCTTTAAAGCACAATGATGTCCTGAGTACTTGTGGTGCATCTGGAAAAAGGTCCCATTTTTGTTGTTGTTTGTTTTTTCCCCCTTGGTTACTGGTTGCACATACTGTTACAGTGATTAGATAATGTGCTTATACCTCAGCCTAGTTTGACTCTTGTTACCCCCTACCGTCAAGGCTCTGTCCCTGCTTCTGTCTTTGATCTAGCCTAGTTTACAAATCAGTTTCCTTAGGATATAGATAGAACTTTTGAGGTTTAAGAGGCAGTTACCTGCATTGTAACAACTGACGTCTTATGGGACGTAAGCACTGACCTGGACTCTGGATTTTTCAGAACCAGACCTTGGATTCCAGTGAAGGTGGCAGGTGCTCTCCATTTCGTGTTGAAGTGTAGGCATTCCAGCCTAATCTCTGAGTTGCAAATGCATGCAGATCCCTCCTATCACTGCCTGGGTGCTAGAAGAACCATGTCTTCTGGCATTATGCAGACTTCAGTTTCAATGGGCTTGATGTGAAAATCTAAGCTGACCTCCTATACTTCAGGCTTACTCCTATAGAGCCTGAAGGTCATGAAAATAACATAAATGAGTTTAAAAAAATATATGAGAGTAAAAGTGAAATAAATGAGTTAAGAAAATTCTAAGAGTAAAAGTGAAATTCAATGTGTTCTGCCTGTGCTTATTTTGTGAATCTTTGCTTCCTCTATCAATCAAAAAGAGATTAAACTTCCTCACTTGCTTAATACTTGGTTAAACATTACACAGTCCATCGGCTCCAGATAAATGTGTCCCCAATTACATGGGACTTCTACTAATAGAACTTGAGCTGAGTAGTAGTCATTAGAGTAAATCAAATACCCCAGTAAAGTGGCTTCAGCTCAAGTTAGGTGCAGTGCAATCATGGCCCTCAGGGCATGTGGCTTGATTGCTTACAGCCTTGCATGTATGTTTCTGTAAGTGCCATTTTCTAAATGAAAAATGTCTTCTTTCTTTTTTTTTTCCTTCTTTTTCCCGTGGATCCTTTCAATTTATAATAAAGGACCTCAAGTACTTTCTGAAGCCTCCTTGAGGGAATTCTATTTTTACTGGGATTTTAAAAAGGGAAAAAATGGGAAAACAGGGAGAATTACTGTGTTTCATCTTGTTCACCAAAATCTCACCTTGTTTGAACTCAGCAGTCAGAGCATATTCAAACATCACGGAAGCAAAAAGCGTTCAAGTTTGTGGAACAATAGCCTTAAAAAATTCACACAGTGCTAAATATTGTATGAATAGCTGAATGAAAGTTCCAGACCTAGAATGTGGAAAGATTAGTCAAACTTCCCAAAGGAAATGTAGCTTGAGCAGCTACACTGTCTTTCTAAGCTGCCTATCCCTCCTCCCCCAGGTGCAATTTTTGAACCCACCAGTCATTTGAGCAGATCTGGTGGAAGCATGGGGTTTCAAAAGACATGGAGTTGTTTCAAGTTCTGTGAAGATGGTTAGTCAGAAGGGAGGAACAAAGAGGCTCTGCAGAAGGATAGAAGCTTCTTGATGCAGCTTCTCCACAGGGCTCAAACCCCTTGCAGCAGATGCTGCCCTCAGTTCAGCAGGGAGCAGGACAAGGTGGGGGAATGTGGAGAGAGCCAGAGGTGTTTGAGGTGGTTCCAGGGGGCACTCCGGTAGGTGACCACAGGCTGGAGGTAGTGTGCTGAGATCAGGAGGGTGCATGGGATGTAGGACATTAATCACCAGGAAACCAGCTTCATTAATCCTGTTGGGAATGCAACAACTGGTCGGTGCTGTGTGAAGGAAGGGAGAGGGCTCGTATATGAACAACTTTCATATGTAGTTCAACACTCAGGAACACAAAACATTACTTGAGCCCTTCTCAGTCCCTTCCCTGATTCTGCTAGTAAAGTAAGACATCAGGAAGAAACTGAGCTATTAGAGCAGAGCAGGCAGGACTGGGAAGGCACAACTGGACTGTGCAGGAGGCACCCAGGAAGGCCTGGGCACTGCAGCTCAGTGTGGTGCTCCTTGGACACTGCCTGTGCTGTGCTGGTCTGTGGTGCCCACTGGTCAGCTGGCCACAGGGATCACCCGGTGCCACAATCAGAACCTGTAACTACATCAGGATTTTTTTTTTTTTTTAGATCTCTTTTTTGTGGTTGTTTGGGTTTCTTTGTTTTGCTTTGTTTAGGGGCTTGTGGGGGGGTTGTTTGGCTTTTTTCAGGGCAAGAAGGTAGTATGCTGCAGGAGCAGCTGAGCAGGAGCAAGATGTCTTCCAGTTACAGCTGCTCCTGCAGGAGCTTTGCCTGGTGATGTTTTGTTTATCTTCCTTGTGAGGATTGTAAGAAGGGAACCAAAAATACCAAGTGAGCTCTGCTTTAAGGGATAACCTCTATATCTCTCCTTTGCATCAGAAATGTGCAAATAGAAAATGACAGCATTATTTTCCTTCCCCTCTTTTCTTGCTGCAGTATGCTTTTTCCCCTGCCTGGCATACTAATTTGCTTGAGAATCCAGGCAGCAATCTGGTGGAGAATAAAATCATTAAGTACACACAGGCTTTCCTCAGCACTATATCATGACTGGACTCCTACTAGAATCTAATAGTTTTTTCCCCTAGATCTCAAAGTACTTAATGTGTAAAATAGTGTCCCATTTCAACAATTTCTTTCTTTTTTCAACCTTTTAACAAAGAGAATTACTGAAATATATTTCACAAATCATCTCATGGATGTCTTAGAGATCTTTCTTGTCCTCATATGTGTCATACAGCTCTTTCTCAAGCATTTTTGCATACTTGAGACAGCATTTTGCAACGCCAGGATATTCTGGTTGCAAGGCCTTTCTTCATTTAAATTGAACTTTGGCAGTAGCAATAAAGTTTTATGCAAGCCTTGAAATCATCGGGAGAGTAGCCTAGAAGTTGTAAGTTAAATTAAAATTATGTTTGTGCTTTTTTTGTGTTGGTGCTCTTATTTGTGAGCCTGGGAGATGTAGTTAAGCTTGCCTCTGGTATGAAATTTTTAAAAAATATGCAATTCAGGCAGAACTAGAAAACTGGGGAAGGAGCCAAAGAAAATGGTGGATTTGACACAGAACCCCAGAGGTGAGTCAATCCATAAAGAAAGATGTTGAAATTTCCTTATTAGAGAGAGACTTTAGTTATTTTAGAATATAACATTGGTGATGCAGACCCTGACCCAAGGTTCACCCAGCCCAGAGTGCTATTTTTAACAGTGTCCATAGGTGAGGACCTATGGAAGAGTCTGAGTAAGACAGGTATGTGTGGTACTTGATGTTCTCCCAGCTTTCACTTTTCTGAACTCAGAGACTTCATGGCTAGATGTGGTCCAGGGCAGTTGCCTTCTGTGAGAATATGTCCAGCCTTCCCTTGAAGCCACAAAAACTTGTACCACCTGTAGTGCCCTTTGTCAAGGGGCTCCTGCTGCCCTTTTTGCTGTTATTTTTGCTCCTTCAAACTTCAACTGATGACCCCCTATTGCTGGTACTGTTAGACAACTGACAATCAGTCTTTTTGCAGACTTTTTTCGTATACCCTGAAATCACCTCTTTCACAGACTGATGTATCCTACCTCAGTCATTTGTTCCTTGTACAGCAGCTTTCTCTACCTTTGATCTTCTCTTCTGCCTTTCTCTGAACATTTGCCAGTTCTGCTATAAAGATTTTGAGGGATTTTCTTGCTCAGTTGTATATGATTCCTCTGCAATTTTTCACAGTTGGTGCTAGTCCTTACTATCCTGAATAACTTAGTAATCTCGGTAAGCTTTCTCACTTCACCTTTTTCTAAATTTTCCATAAATACACTGAACAGCACAGTCCCCTCTTGAACTGTTGCTTACTCTTCATTGAGAAAATGTTGCTACTCTGTTTCCTAACTGGGCAAAGATGTTCCATGGATGCTTGATTTCTTCTAATGCTTTGGAAGACGTTTTTGAAAATCAAGGCAGTCAGTGTCAACCAAATTACTCATATCTTCAGATTTGTGGATCCCTTTCTCCAGGAGATCAAGAAAGACCTCATTACAAAAGCCCTACTAACTTTTCGTCCTCTGATCATCCCAAGTAGCTTGTGCTTCTCTAGTTGACCACTAATTTTTTTTCTCTATTACAATTCCCCTTAATTGTCTTGGTTCAAAGGTCAGGCTACTTTCCCCCTATTGCTTCTGGTGATTTTTTAGGAATTGGTGTCAGTTTGGCCCAGACCCACAACTGAATGTTGCAATGTATCCTGGAACTGAAGAGATGGTTTCCAGGGGCTCAGTGCCCTGCTAGTGTCCTGGCCCCATCCTTGGCCAGTGCACGGGACACATCACATTGTTCTCAAGTGAAAAACTGTGTGCTCAGAGAAAGAAAAAGTATTAAAGCATAGATAGGTAAAATAGGTTGGGTGCTCACATGGGAGGGGGATGTTCAGTGTGCCACAGCTTAGTCTCTCTCTGCCTCTCTCCCTGCATGTGCTGTGGGCGTAGTGGTAATTTCCCAGCTCACAGGGTTAGGGTTGGATAAGTAGTCTGCAGACAGCAAGAACCTTATTTACTACTGGAATCTGTGCCATAGTAGAGCCAAAAATAGGTGGGTGAATGTACTTGCAGTAGCAGTGGAGCGTCTCTAACCTTGTGTGACAGAGCGAGGGCTAACACGCTACAAATGTGAGCGTGAGAGGGAGTGGGAAAGCCCTGGCTGAGCACAGAAGGATCAACCTCCCCTCACGGAAAAGGCACTGGCTTCCATTGTCAAAACATTGCCTTAGGCAGGACTTTTCAAGCAGGGCATTTTTTGTCTGACTTGACCCTGTGTCTGTGAGCTTTTGGACCCTGCTTAGGATTGTAAACCCCTACCTTCAGACATGCTGGAAGTTCTCCATGGTCTGGAGATGAAACTGGGATGGCAGAAAGGGCCAGGTCTTGTGAAACACAGAATGACAGAAAGGGACTGTCACAGAGGGGCATGTTGGCCACAAGTCTGCAAAGAGCAGTTAAAACTAGCTGGAGTAGTTATTCCTTATGTTGCACTACACCTCTAATTTAATCTTCTATGTGGAAATTACTTTCAGCAGATAGTGATTTGCAGAAAAAAAATATTATTCTACTCGGTATTATGAGAGATATCTCAGGCTGTCTGAGGCACATTGAACTGTGTGCTCTCCCTGCTTCATGCATTGTGCATTAGTCCAGCCACACCTAACAGAGGCATTTGCATGAGTAATTAACTGCCATTTCCTGCAAATCAAATTACTTGGAATTAGAATTTAAAATTGCTTTCCAATTACTGAACCACACTTGCTAGTGAGAGCAATGTTTTTACTGTGCCACATTTAGAAAGGGCAGAGGCTCTTAACTCTTTCAAGAGAGCAATTATTTCTGAGAAGCACAGTGTGTCCAGGGATCCCAACCTTATTTGCTCTACACTGCTAACAACCACTGGAGCTTGTGCTGCTGTTCTCACGAGTGAGACAAATTAATTTGCTTCTTAAACTTTATGAGTAGAACAACATAAAATTTCCTTCATTAGCATCACGTTTTAAGGACGGTTGTATGGGCTCCAGTACAAAGTTGGTTTTTTGTTTCTAAAGTATACAAGCAAAATTGTTCAGAGCCTGTTCATGACAAAACTGTATGTGCAGATGTATATATAATTCTAAATGAAAATGTCCCTATTACTACTTAGAATAGCAATTTAAATTGCCAATGGGAATATTGCACTAATATTATGGAATAGTATTTCCTAAAAATATTCTTTGAAAATTTACAGACCCTGAATTTCCTCATGTCTTGTGTCTGGCAGCGATCAGAACAATTGTCTGTCTTTCTGTCTGCCTGAAACACAAATAAATACTAAAAGGGATTATGTAAAAATGATGAAGCTAGGACATCATATTTTAAAGTTGCTCTGTGGCATCAATGCACTGAAGAAAATAAATGTATTCATGTTTCTTGATTCCAGCAAACCAAGTCTTGCATGTAACTTAAATGACTTCCTGGCTATCTAGCGTGGTTTCACAGAGTCAAAGCCTTATTATTAATGTCTGCTTGAGGAACACAGTACCCTGTTAGCCGTTAATAGGAGTCAATGAATCCTAATTGATTCAGTGACCAGGGAATATTTGATGTTCAAGATCATAAAATATTATGAGAAAAGACATTAATTTTTGCTATCTGCTGCCTAGAAAAGGAATGGATTTAGTTCAAAGGAGTACTAGAAGTACAACTTGTTTTTCTATATTCTATATAAAAGCATAATGACATTGTGTAGCTAATTTGAACTGACAAGAGCAATGAAATGTAAGGTTAAGATTCTTACTACCTTTAATCTTGCTGAGGCTGGAAGTACTGCAGTGCACTAAGCAATAACACTATGGAAATAAAGAGACCGATTATAATTGTAAACAGGGGCATGGAAAAAGGAGAGCTTGAGTCGTTTCTTAGCAGATTTATTGGCACACTGTTAGAATAATCATAGAATAATCCCTTCTGAAACCAATAGGGGTCCCCAAATTAACAGCAAAAAGAGAATTTGCCCTAAATTTGTTTCATCTCAGCCCAAATGTCACCTTTAATTTACCCTGTCAAGTTAGGGCATGGGTTTAAGGAGGAGTGATGACAGGAGAGGCATTTCATTGGTGCTGCCATCTTTCTTTTGCTCAGGCCAGATGGTTCTGCTCTGGGGAACCTGTAGTGCTTCCTGAAGGGCAATCATAGTATGGGAGGTGATTGCTGAAAGTGAGCTCCTCTGCCAGCACCCAGACAACTCGGGTTAGGGTTTCACTTACTCTGACTTCCTAATTGTAAGGAAAGGCAAAACTTGTGCTGTTAAAGGGTGTTCGGAGCTGTGATGGAGGCTAAGAAGGGAAGAGTGTTATGAAGTTGGACAGTTGGAAAATAAAAGGAGCGGGAAGAGGTGGGGGAAGTGAGAGGAAGATGAAGCAGGATAGCATGGGTGGATGGAGCGGATGAGCAGGCTGATGGTAAACGAGCAGAGCTGTTTGCTGCCAAGCAGCTCCCAGAAGGCACCACTGGGGAAGAGAGACTTGTCTCTGTGAGGCCTGAACTTACTGCCTCCCCCTGGGCTATGGCTGGGCTTGTCAGCTTGTGTCAGCATGTTTTCAGAGTGTCCCCAGGAGGGTTTGATACAAGGGTAGCGAAGAGTGCAGAAAAGAAACCTTTCCTTAAGCCATCTACTGGCACAAGAAACCCATCAACCAGAGGGTCATGGTAATTCAAGCCTTTGCCTTCTGAAGAGAAGGCTGACATACTTTCTGAGATCACAGTGATCTGCCAGAATCATTGCCATGAAAGGACCTGGTTTTGAAGGAGATGAGGATTTAGCACCATCTAAGGCATTTTTTGCCACCACTGCCAGGAGGCTGGAATAGCTGAACAGTTGCTTGGATCTGTCAGTTTGATGTTAGTTCAGGGGCTCATCACACAATTTTGCTGGACAATTAGCTCCCTGAACCGTCTCTAATAGGAATAATGCTGGGCAGAAACCAGACAGGACAGTACTGCACAATATATTTAGACAGTTAAATGGTTAACAACAGAGCTCCTGTTGTGATTCAGTCATGCCAGTAGCCTAATGCCAGCTTCTGTCCTCATCTGACACTTTCATGCTGCTCGGAAGGAACCGCTGGGGAAATATGCTTTCACAGACTGTTAGTTGTACAGCCACAGCCCTCAGAGCCTTGTATAATAAGGCATTGGCTGAGGAAGGGGAAATAACCAAGTGCTGCTCACATACCACCCTGATTTTTGCTATCAGCACAACCTCAAAGGCAGCTGATTCTGGGCGGGAGGCAAAGCTTCTCAAAGGTCAGCTCAATTAACATCAGGGCTTGGACAGGGGCTCTGCCTGGTTTCATAGATAAAGCTTTGCTGCTTTTTCATTTACTGAGACGAACCTGACTAAAATGAGCAATTGGGTTCTCATGCTGCAAAAAGCCACTGACAAAGCTCTAAAGCAGGATCCTCTGTGTATGTGTATGCCTGCTGGCAAAGCACAGGATGACAGACTACCTCACAGTTAGCAGGGGCAGGAAGGATCTGCAGCACAGGGAAAGCAGTATATAGGTCCTAATTGTTTTTTATTTTGGAGTGAAATCACACTGAAAAGCAAACAGTTACAGTCAATACTGAAAAATTAGCTTATTTATCTTTTTGGACACAGAAGATGCTCCAGCATTGATTAACTGTAATGGACTGCAGGGCACTGATTGCAAGGTAAGATATGATTGATTGCTGGTGGGAAGACACTTGGTATTGGGGCAGCACTTTGGCAACCTTTAAAAGAGCATCAGCCACGAGTGCAGAGCTGTCCCAAGCTGAACTCCATGTGCAACAACAGGGACTGTGTTGCTGCTGCAAGATAATCTGGGAGCATCAGGCAGGGCAGAAGTCTGTTTTGTAACTGTATTGGTGACAAGACAAGGTGAGGGTAAGGATGCTGGCAGAATGCCTGGATCTCTGAGTTCACTCATTTATGGTGCACATTGTATTTTCTAGAAATACCCATTCATAAGTTTTTAAGTAAAGTAACCTCTGAGGAGTCTGAGTTTCTTCTTCCTCATACCAATAACTACAGTCATAATATATCTGTGATGTGAAGAGTTTCACAGTGGGTTTTGCCCATGTAGTTAGTCTGATCTTTTCAATGAATTTAGATCCCAAAGGTCCAGAGGAAAATTTCAGATAAGGCTGTTCCCAAGTTCTGTATGCATAAATCAAATCTAAGCCCACTGGAAGAAACCACATGCCCAGTTCACTGCCTGGTAGAATAGCAAACTTCAAGAAATTTGTCCCACGCAGTTGTATTTTTCAAACTGTCCAGCAATATCCAGTTTCAATTTCAGAGAGCAATTGTCTGTAAAGAAATGTTAGCTGAGTAAAGTGAATTGTTTGAATAGTGCTGGGATTTAAAACTGTCGTTGTGAGAAAGGCTGCTTTTTTTTCCTGGACCAGCCAGGGAAAGCTGCAGCTTCTTTCTATAGGAGGGAAGATGGTGAATATTAATCACCCCTTGGCGACCTGTCAGGTGGCGGATTGCAACCCAAGAGAAGTGATTTGCTGATGATCTGATGTGACAGGTTAATAAACAAATATTTACACACAGGGTAAAAGTAACAGTAGAGTTGGGCAAGAGATCTGCATTTCCTGAACTCTTAGGTCAGTGATTTGTGTGGGAAAAAATGTTTTCCTTTCTGGGCATGGGGGAAAGGGTGGAAACATCTTTGTCAGGAAATATAATTTAAATTCTCTGTGTGCTTGGGATTTCTCTTTGAAAAGATCATTCAAGAAAAGAACAAGATTGGCAATTCTGGGTTCCTTGGCTGACTTTCCAGCCTCAGGGCTGCTGTGGCACCCAACTGGGACCACCCAACTATCCCACCCTCCTGGGACGCCAAAATATTTGACTTTACCAGACAGCTCTAAAAATGTCTCCCATGGTGTCTGATGTCTCTCTGGTTTACCTGAGAGCTGTGTCAGCATATGTGCTGTTCTGGACTTTGTGTATTGCACAGGCATTTACTTCCCAGCTTCCCTTCATGAGCAAAAGAGAGGGAAATACTGAACAGCATCATCCTTGATGCAGGTGAACCAGAGTCCCAGCGATGGCTGATCCTTGGCCACTGATTCTACTGTAGGAAGGGAGGAAAGTTTTCACTTGGAGGTGATTCCAGGGGGCTGCAAAGTCCCCTTAGGGAAATGCTCTCTGTTAGGCTGAATGAGGAGCCTATGTGGCAACTCCACCATCCAAGCCAACCCAGGAGACAGAAGGTGTGACTCCTGTGAAGGAGAGCAGTTGGAGAGGGTAGAGCTAATGATGGAGAGACCCACCTTAATGATGAGAGGAGGCTGTGGATGCCCTTGGCAGTAAGGACAGGGCTTCAGACTTTTGATAGATTTCTTCAGGGGGCTAGGAGATGAAACTCATTCAAAGCATGTAAAGAAGAAGAAAAAAATTCAAAACAAGCAATCCACAAAAAACCCGAACCCTTTGAACATTGCTATTTATGATTACATAGGAATTCAAGGCTTCCTTCATGTTCATAGCTAGAAACTGTTTTCCTAGATAAAGTTTTAGAGGCTTAGATGTAATCAGCTGAGGAACTCTTCAAATAAGCTAAGCTGTGTTCTGATTTGGTGCAAATAAGAAGTGAAGTAATAGGAATAGCTATTCCTGGAACAGCTGAAGCTTTGAAATGCTGATTTAAAATGCTCCATGCTGCCATTCAGCTATCCTGTCATAGCAGTATGGAACGAAAGACAGTTTTCCTCTCTGTGAACACAGAAAAAGAAGGATATATTAGCAATTGGAAATAAAAATCCAGCTCTAAAAAATAGGGGAGATAATTTTTGTCCTCTTTTACCTTTTACTTTATATTTTTATTCTATTTTTTCTGTATTTCCTCTTAGCATCAAAAAGACAATAGCAGTGTTTCTTACATCAGCTACAAAGGACATCCAGTTATCATTTCTCTACTGCTGTTACCTCACTTGACAAAATGATCTGAAAAGTCTGATCATGAGGGGCATGACTATAAGTTTGCTATAAACACTCATTCTCCTGCATCGTGAGCTGACAGGGGAGATCTGGGATGATGCCTGTGCTGCAGTCAGAAGCCCAGGCAGAGCAGGCATGGGCTCTGTGACCCTGGGGATGAGGGCTGGGGAGCTGCAGCTGCAGGCGTGCCAGCATGAGGAGCTGTCAGAGTCTTTTCCCAGGTCTTGGGTAAGCCTTTGGCATGGTGATAACTGTGTTGGCTCTGATAACGGAGCTGGCTTAGGTCTACCTATACATGTGCTTCAACCCCACACTTTGGGCAGTTTGGCCATACAGAATCTGACTTTTGGATTTCTGTCTTTGCATTCTGTCCTTGCCTTCCCCTGTTTGGCCCACTATGCAGATAATGTTTGCTGTGATATTTTATCTAAAAGAGGCCCTTCTCAGCCTGCTGGCCATTGGGAGGAGACCGTTGCTACCCCTCCTTCCTGTTCCCTAAACATTCATATTCTGAAGAGGTTTTAACAGTCACTGTTAGGCTGTGTTGCTCCCATGGGGGTATTCAGAAATGGTCTTTACTTTTCCCCATCAGCTGGTATCAAAAGGTAACTCGCAGAATAAAATGGATTTGAACATAGCCAATTATGAGTCTGTGCCTAAAAGTGATTGTGGAAAAATAATTTTTTTCTTCATTTTGCTCCATTTTGGGGCAAATATTTTCCAAGGTCTGTGTTATCTGCAGGCCCTTTCTGATTTCCCTTTAAGCTCAGTGATGTTTTTGGGATCTTTGTTTAGAGTTTTAGTGAGTTTCTGAAAACTCAACTATGCAGCTTTACTTCAGTGAGTAGCACTACTAATGTCCACCAGATTCTTGCCCAGGGGAAACTCACTCCTGCAGCTTCATGGTGGTAACATTGGTACAGCAGCAGCAGCAAATTTCTTGTTCTGCTATGAATCTTGGGGCAAACTAGTCTCTGGGTTAAATTTAAGTTATTTTCTGAAATCAGAAATGTGTTTAGGAGCACTAATTGTCCTGTTGAGCACAACTAATGGTTTATCTGATAAGACAGATCCTAATAAATGGATTATTCTATTTAGAAAGTTACTAGTGAATCATGCCTATAGTTAGGTTATTTCTTCTGCCTGTAATAACATAAACACAGGGAGTTTGCAAGTGAAGGGTGCTATACTGAGGACAAATGGAAAGAATTGCTCTGTTGCATGGTGCTCTGTTGTCTTGTGCTTTCGTTGCTAAGGGATGTAATTCTATTACCCACTGTACTGTTAGATTTCAAAAGGGTAGTTCATAAGCACTAATAACATTTGTGGCAATCTGAGCTAAGTTAATGAAAAAGATAATCAAATCTAATGCTCCAGGGCAAGATATCTGATATCTCCAGTGGTCATAAAGAGATCATACAGCTGTCTTGGGGCAAGGGGTGGTTGTATGTGTGAGTGCAAGAAGAGGCAAGAGGCAGCAGAAAAGTGAGGGTCACCTTGCTCAGAAGCACCGTGTGCTGGTCACTGGCAGAGGCAGGAGGGGATTGCTAGATGTGTCACAGAGATGGAGACGCTTATTAAGCTAATGATGTTTTTAGTAATGCCAATACCTAATAGATAAGTTTCAGCTGATCCCAGACATTTGTCTCAATGCGTTGATTGGGAAATTGGATTAAGTAGTTCATGCATGGTTCTGCCTTGCCCATAGCAGGCATATGCTGACTTGGGAGCTGACCAAGGATGGCACTGAAATAGCCTTTGGAATTTCTTTTGTAAACACAAGCTTCACTGTGAAACTCACTTCTGAAGCAAGTGTAGTACTTTATTGCATCTCTAGACAGTACCCAGTAGTGACTTTTTCTTGCTTCTAACTATAAATACAGCTATTTTTTGGGGGGACTCTTTCATCACCTCATATTGGTATTTCACTTGAGGGTGCAAACAGAGGCTTCATGTTCCTTGTAGGTGTGTAATTGATAATGTTCAGCAAAGGATACTTGCAATGGGAATTGTAGCCAGCACCCAAACCCATGTTTTCTCTCACAGATTTGTGCTGTATTTATTGCAAGCACCTCCTTCATCTTAATCTTCATTTCTGTACATTCACTGTGGGAATTCTTCTATTTCTACTACTGTTCTCCTTAACATAGATCTGTTTTTCACTACAGTAAGACTTCTGTCCTAGTTTTGTCCAAGGACAGGCTAATTTTTAGCAGTAGCCACGAGGTGGCAGAGCCTGGAGCTGTGTGGGTGCGTCTAGGTTGTTACTCTATACAATGCCCTTCATCAGGGGGAGGCAGAAGTAAGGGATTCTCACTTCCAAGGAGGATGATGTGGCTCATTGATATTTCCAATGTGTTTCTCTCCATTCCTCTGGCAGCAGAATGCAGGCCTCAGTTTGCTTTCACCTGGAGGGGTGTGCAGTACACCTGGAACCGACTGCCCCAGGGATGGAAGCACAGTCCCACAATCTGCCATGGACTGATCCAGGCTGCACTGGAAAAAGGTGAGGCTCCAAAACACTTGCAGTTCTTTGATGACATCATCGTATGGGGCAACATGGCAAGGAAGTTTTTGAGAAAGGGGAGAAGATAACGCAGATCCTCCTGAAGGCCGGTTCTGCCATAAAACAAAGTAAGATTAAAGGACCTGCCCAGGAAATTCAGGTTTATGGAGTAAAATGGCAAGATGAACATTGTCACATTCTCATGGACACGGTCAAAAACCAGCAAAATACCAACTGTGTTCCCACCAAGAGGCAGGAAGAAAACAGTTTTCTTATCTCATTGCTGTTTCCAGTAAATTTTTCTTAGCTAAGGATATCTGCCCTTTTTCTCACTGGAGGCAGGGGGAGGAGGGGAGTGGGTCATGGTTTTCATTTTAGTAGGAGCACTAAATTAGGTAATTCCACTCCTAGACCACAACAACTTTTCATAGCAACTCCTAGCCATGTGAGGACATCAAGTGCTATAGTCTGTGTATATGGCCAAAGGTAGATGATTAGGAAAATAAAGAAGGCTAAGGACTGCATGAAATTTTCCCTCCCTTTGTAAGTCTTCCTAAGCCTCAGAGACTTCCTAAATTAGGTGTTTTAACTACCAAACTTTGCTTTTGATAGTTAATCAATCCTGAATAGATGTGTTTGATCCCTTTTTGAATGTTTAAATCTTACTAATTTTCTGTAGCACCCAGTAAGGAGTCCTAAAGAGTTGTCCAATAAAGAAACTTCTCAAAGTAAAAATGTGTGATGAGCAGGTGTCATTTGTTGGCTTCAAGTGTCCTTGCAGCCTACAATTGTGCACCTGCCCACCACACGACCATCACAAGACGTTGCCATGGGTGATCGTTCTGTGACTGTCCCACCACAGGTCTGTCCACTACTGGTATTTGCTCATCACATGTTTTTACTTTGAAGAAAAAAAATAAAGGGCTATGCTTGATACTAGAGTGCTTTTTTTCTCCTTCAGAAGAACAACAGCTATCCACAGAGTTAAATGGGAAATATTAAAGAAAGTATTTTGGGACTAGAAGCTTTTAGTATGATGGTCTGAACCTTTTAGGAGTGCTTATGTGTTTTTCATGCAGTAATAGTGGAGCACTTTGATGTTCTCAATTGTTGTATCTCTATCAATATTTTCTAACTTCTTTCCATGATTGTCAGAAAAGCTCCACTAATTTTTAGGAGTAGGGTTATTCGTAAAGTTTTTCCTGACTTTTTGAGACTCAAAACCCTCACAAAATTCAGTTGCTAGTCTTTAGGGTTTACTGTAGAACAGAAGAAATAATTGTAATAAATTTTCTTGAATTTTTCATGATAATATTAATCACGTTTCCATAAAACTTGGATTCGGAAAAAAAATCTAACAGAAAAACTGGTTGAAATATACTGTACAAAAATGAACTGCTTCCACCCATCCTTTCCAACAGTTTCTCAAGACATAACCCTGTTTCTGTTTTAAATGTCTACAATATAGAGTAATTTAAACTAATTCAGGTTTTAATTAAACAAGGTAGGCTAGGGTTTCTGTGGGGTTGAAGTTCAACTTAACAATTTTCAATATGTAACACCAAATAGATTTTGCTTATCTTAATACCAAATGGATTTTTATTTAACTTTCTTTCTTTCTCTGTTCTACAAAAGAAAAATTAATATCACCTCTAAGGAAGTCAAAGTTAGTCTCGAACAGTGAGCTGTTACAAAGTTTCCAGCATTGCAAATAGAAGTAGTTATTTTAAATATCATTCACCCTTCGATATTGCTTCTCTCTTTCAGCTCAGACCTTTCTCTTTATAGGATGAATTCTCAGCTGCAAAGCATCCAGATCCTAATTTATGTGTATGTGAATATTCAAGGTTAACATATTCCCTGCGGGAGAAACAGTCAGTGCCATTCAGACCACATTCTGTTTTCCTCCCTCGCCACAGAGTAGGCTGTTGAAAACATGTCTGATGAAATTGCAGGTTCCTTCTCTAGTCTCATAAGTTAATTTGATGTTTCTAATTGGGATTAGGTAAAGTACCTCTCCCCATGAATGGACAGCCAGCAGGTGGGACAAATGATTTTAAATATCTACTCTAAATCAAGCAGAGAGAGGATAAATTTACATATTTTTCTTTTCCCCCATATGATAATTGTTTCTGTTCCTATAGAGTGTACTGGTTTGGGGGCTTTTTATACCTGCAGCCCAAATCAATGACCCAAGCACATGTCCCAGGCCACAAATTGACTGGAGAGTAAGAAAGACAAGATTCATGGCTTGGATTTTCAAGCAAATTGTCCTCTTAGCCAGAGGTAGATGGAAGTTTACTGACAACTTTACTGTATTGGATTAGATTAGGAACCTAAGCACAACTTTTGCATGTCCTCTTTATTACATCTCTGACGGATTTATGCAGTCCTTTGGCTGGTTCTGCGGCCACCCTTTTTACACAGATCCCAAATATTGCCTATAAGGACTGGTACCTACAGGAACTGGGGGTCTGTGTGTTGGAGTAGGATGCAGTGTAAGAGCAGTAAAGTATTCTGTATCTGAGCTGGGCAGCTGAGAAAGTCCAGCCTGGGTACAAGCTTTGAGGCAGTTTCATTTTGCCTCCAAGCACGTCTGGACAATATGTGCACAGCTGTGCAATTTGCTTGACCTTGCCCTTTTAACACAAGGAGCTTGTATCAAAAGAGGATACATGTCTGGACTGTCAGCCAGACTACCATTGTGTGTGGCCAGCCAGTGTGGTCACACATTCCTCTTCTTGTGCAGCAACTTGCTCATTAATCTGTGCTTCCCAACACGCAGCCCAATCCTCAAGGCAGCTGGCAGTATCTGCAGGAGCACTGGAAGGTGGGGAGCCCTTAGAGTGACAGTGGCAAAAGGGACCAGAGCTGCAAAACTGGTGGGGTGAGAGGTAGGGTATGGAGTGGGAACCTGTCAGGATGGGACCTATGTATACCCCAAATTCTCTCTCCCCTTTGTGCCCCTTTGGTTTTCATGTTGAGGAAAGGGGACTGCAATGACCCCCTGCAGGTGCCAGCTGCAGCGCTGATGTGCCCTGGGGCTCACCATCTCCTGCTATGGCTACACTCACAACTGCTCCCACTTATCTTGGGGGGTTTATTCAAAATGCACATTATCTTGCCATGGATGCTGGGACATCAGAAATGGCCCTGTATGGCATGAAATAAGGCTTGGCAAGGATGATGGTGACCGGTGACTGCATGCAGAGAGCACTCCTGCACCCTGCTCTCCCTCAGCACAACCCTCAGCACCCGCTGCCATCTGACATTTCATTATCCAGTATGTCCCAACAGTCCCAGATAAAGACAGCAAATCAATGTTGCTGTGTTGGTTCAGTTCCCAAGCAGCTGACTGAGGTAAAAATGGGTTAAGCATTTAGACATTGACCATTATTGGATTATACCAGGATCCTATCAGTTTCTAATCTTTGATAAGATGCTGAAACATGGCTTTTAAATTCACTGCAGCCCTCGCATATTTTTTACATTGATTCTTTAATTCTTCTTGTCAGTTCCCCCAGAATAACCAGGATGAATACAGAGCTCTGTGAATTGTCTCACTCACGCCTTATACAGAGTTATCTGTTCTATTGACCCGTTGACATAGCTAAGGGTGGTGCTGCAAACTGATTTGCAATTGGTGATATTCTGAACTCCTGGGATGCATGTAAAATGCTAATTTTATGAGTTAAACATTGAAGAGGTGCCATTAGTTTTTAAAAGTCATATTCCCACTTGACTCTTCTCATAATCACTGTTACAAGGAAGGTTACTGGAACAACCATAACAATAAAGAGAGGGGAGAAGGCTTTTGCTTTAGTCCAGAGTTTGAAAAGACCTTGGGGTTTTTAATTTATTTTGCACTGGACAGCATTTAGGTGTATGGTCAATACCTCTGCTTGCTGTTTATAAAATGTTTCTTCTCAGAAAATATATAAACCTGGGTCTGGAGTTTTTTTAACTGCAGGAGCTGTTTATTAACATCAGGAGTCCATTACAGATAAGATTGTGGGGGCGGTGTCTGAAAAGTAGAAGCAAGATAGGGTGGAGGACTGAACCTTGAGTCCACCTCTTTTTACTTACTGCTTTGCTGCTCTTCCCTCTTCAGCCTCTCCTTTTTCATGAGAAACTACTGAACCTGGAAGAAAGGCTCCACATTTCCATAGTCATGGCACTCTTTTCCTCCCTCACACCAGTATTTATAGCCATTATATGTGTTTTGATTGGGGTAATAATGAAGAAGACTAATGGAGAGAAGGAAAAACGTGACACTAAAAGCAAGCATCCATCTCGCCCATGGGTGGATGAAGATTTAAAAGATGGCACTGACCATCCCTTAGCAGAAGAAGGTAAGAAAAATCTTATTCCAAACACTTCTGTTACTTGAATTTTATCTGCTGATATGAATATAGGAGGTGCAATCTTCTGGACTTCTCCACAGTAACAGTAATGCTCAGTGCAACACTTCTGCTGTGCCCTGAGCTTGTCAGCTCCCAGGAAGGAGGCAGTCCTCATGTCATGTTACTGTTGGTGCAAATCTCTATTCCCTCCAGATCCCACAAATCAGAGCGCAAAAAAAGAGATATATAAAATATATTCTCAGAGACTCCTGTCTGCTCCTCTGTACAGCAGATCTCAGACCTATGAGGGACTCTATGGGCAGTGTAAGGAGAGAGAGGAGATCCTGCTGAATTCCCCACAGTCTCTTCCCAGACGTTATTAGGGTGAGCAAAGGGAAGACCTGAGCAGAGTGTTTCTTTGTGCAAGTCATCCCACTTTATCACTCAGTGCTATGTATTTGGTCTCAGCACAGCTAAAAAGTTGGAAATGGGTTTATTACTGTTTTTACAAAGGTCCTCCGTTTGTGGCTTCTGAGAATGTCAATGACAGATTGGTAGGGAGCTGTGTTGATCAAATATTTAAGAACAAAATGTGGTGGTGGTGATAATCTGTTCTCTCAGCTGCATATATGGACCTGTACAAAATGCCCTTTATTTTCATTAGCTTTTTCTGATTCACAGCTTGGACAAATGTCTAAGCACAAAATGTACCCTTCCTTCTTCTTACTTCTTAACTATCCTCCATAAACTCACTTTATTTCTTTGTGAAATAAAAATCTACAGAGTTCTGTTCCTATCAAGTTTTTAAAGTTGTAGTTAATGCAGCTCTTTTTTTTCTTTTTTTCTCCCTCAAACTGATTTCAAAGGCTTTTTGAGGGGTCTGTCTGGGTTATTTTTTCCCCATAATGACATTTTCCCTCAGTCTGCTTCTAGGAATCTTAAAACTTAGAGTGTTCTTCTGCACATAGACCTATTTCTAAGAACCATAATAACTCTTTTCTCAGTGTTCTTTGAGTTAGTGTTGATACCAGGAAGGGCTTAAACCCTGCTGACTATTTTCCAAATATATAAAATTGTTTTACAAATCAGTTCACGTGTTGTATCCTCCTTTGTTCAATGCAAAATAGATTCTGTGTAAAATGATCCCATAATTCCTTTGTCACTAATGGCTTACTATTTCAGTTAAATTGCTGTAAATTAGAATTCCTGTGGGTAGTTCAAATGATAATCTATAAGTTATTGGCTTGGACTATAGCTGTTTCTATCAGTTAAAAAATTTAGATCCTCTGCATAAACATACCTATTAGCTCTTATCAAGGAGCCTCACTGCCATAGCTCCATACATAAAATTTTAGTCTTTTATGTGTTAGTTGCTTTCCCTGTTATTCAGGTACTGAATTCAAAACCATACTAGTTTAAAATTACCTGCAAAAAAAAAATTGACAGGTAGACATGCTGGAACTGTTGCTAAGCTTTATTTGCTTTTAAATAAAACCTTTCTCAATACACTATGTCATCCGATACTAAATTTTCTTGCTATTTTGCTTTTAGTAACAAATAATGGTCTTTCCCTTAATGGTGTGTGGTTCAAACCAAATTCTTTGTAAAACAGTTGTGTCTTCTATCTCAAGAAATACTAAAATAATTTCATCATTCATAGGGAAATTTTTCTTCATCAAGGGAAAGCCCAGCCTAAGTGAGAAGAGTAGCAAGGAGGAGAAGAATTAGTAAGGATCTGCTACTTTGCTAAAGCCTTAATTGAAGATCAAAACATGTTAACTTTGTTGCCAGTGTTAAAATTTTCACTGACTGCACTAGATGCTGAAATGGAAACATGGATATAAAAAGAGATTTTTTTTAAATAGTAAAGAATATTTCACCTGCTGTGTGAATTCTGCTATTTTATTAAAGTATCTTACTTTATCAGACTTACTTTATAGCTCAGTTCTACTTAAATGTCTCAGGCTGGCTTGTGTTTAGAGATTAAGTTCCTCTGAAGAGAATTTGAGTTAGGTAACATGAAACATTCTTAAGGCCTTGTCTAAAGAATCTAGGGCTGCCCCATGTGAACAAGCTGAATTTTCAACAGCCCCCTGAATAGGAAGGGGCAACTGAAGACCAAGGCTTTTGATTCATGTCCCTGACCAAAGCAAGGTCTATTTGCTGAGAGAGTGAAGCACTCTGCTAGAAAAACAGAAAAGCACTGACCTTACTTGTAGCTCCATGAGCCTTCCCTGAAGTGGAACCCTCAGAGATGTTTCCCATGAGAAGGACATACCTTTGAGCTGCGGAGCATTCAGTGTAAGTAGCTGAACTGCTTGGGCAGACTCACTAGGGTCACTTATTGGCAATGAAGGGTAGAATGGTGAGTAACAAGTGGTCCTGAGCTTGTCTGTGTTGTGCTTTCCATAGCTGAAGAGATGGATGTTTCCCGGAGCAGCCTGAAACCAAGTTCTTTTGTTAAGTGCAAAGCACTCAGTCCATTTGTTTAATGCTTTAACTGGCCGTACTTCAGATTTGTTTGCATGCCCTTCTATCCTGTAGCTTTTTTCTTCATTTCTTCATTTCTTCATCCAGAATGAGAGATTGTTGTGCTGTGGATTGGCAAGGACACTCATGATACACTCTACTTCAAGACTACAAAGCAACACACGAAGTCCCAAATGTTCCATTTCTTCTGAAAATGCACTGCTGGTTGCTTATGATACTCCTTATAATAGGCCTGTCCCACTTAAAAGCATTTCTCCTCTACCCAGTTTCAACAACTTCCCATATCTTACTAATACAACTACTGACATGGATGAGGCAGTAGCAATTTAAACCTCCTTTTCAATGACAGTTCATGTTTTGTATCATTCAGGAACACAGGACTTGGATGGACACAATGCATTACCATGTGTATATCTCCCTGCTGCTGCAGCTACATCCAGCCTTCGTCATCAGCTGAATGAACATGAAAACTGAACTTCTGTGAACCTTTTTCTTTAACTTTGCTGAAAGGCTGGTCCAGAATTTCTTACTATGGGTTAAAACCCCTCCTCTACCTTTCTGTCTGCCCAAATGTATTTAATACTACTGTATACATATTTAATCTGTTCCATCCTTTTGATTTTAAAGGATTCTCTTCCAGCCCTGGTATACCCCCTCCTGTGGTTTACCTCTCAGCTTTCCTTATACTAGGTTTTCTCTTTATATAACAGCCACTCTATTTCTCTTATGATTATAGGAAACCTTCTGCAACTATATTCCAGTTGAAATAATTTTCACACTATTTTGATGCTGGGTTCTTTCTTCTAGGGTATGCACCTCTCCAATTTGCTACTTCTTTTGCTTAGGAACCCTGACCCACTCTTGAAGTTTCCAGGATCAGCCTGCTTACCACTATTTATAACCCACTAGAAGGGTAATCCATCTCTTTTAGTTCCCTATTAGTCACACTCAGTTCAGGGCTGGATTCACTACTGGGATTCCTGTAGTGGCCCATTTTGCACCACTCTGCCATTAATCAGACAAAGAACCCACAGGGTCAGTTACCCAGCATTTAAGACCAAAGATGTGAAAACTTTCTTTACATGTATTTAATTTTTTTTCTATGCATGCCTTTACACTGGAAAAGAGAATTAGAGAGGAACTGTATGCTTAGGAAGCAATTCTCTAGAGAAGAAACTTGTTTGGAAAGTAAATGCAGTAGTCTTGACTGGAGTTTCTCAAAAATCAGTCTCAGGACCAATTATTATCTAGTGGTCTTTGCATAAAACCAAGGAGAGTAAAAGTGAAATATCTTAATGACACACTACTGGAAGCCAGCAACACAGAGAAGTGTCAGTGTAGGTAAAATAAGTGGCCAACAGAAGGGAAATGAGAACTTATTGTTCTCAGTATGAGTTTTTTAATTAAGAACTCATGCTTCAAACTGAAGTAAAATTTATTACATGATTTGCTGGCTGATTATAACCTCCCATATGGACTGCTGGGAAGAACATAGTTGTCATCCTAAAATGTATCCAGAGAGGAATTTCTGACAGAGGTAGAAAAATAGTACTTTTATAATGAGATTCCATTTGGCATGTCTGAGCCAAAATAATTGCAGATTTACTTAAAAAGCAGGAAGCTTGATGACTACTGTAAATGGGCAACAGAATAGATGGCAATCTTGAGAATGTGGCTATCAAGGCAATAGACTTGCTAGCAGGATGTCTGTTGTCCATCAAGTGGTGGAATACAAAAAGATATTAAACAAGACACTTGTGGTATTGTATAACGTGACCGTACAAACAGGAGCATGTCTAAACACAGCAATTAGAGATATAGAGAGCATGCACTAAACAGATGGTGCTGATAATGATTTAAAGTTAGCATATGGATAATGTTAACTGCTAAGAAAGAATGGTAGACACATGGTGGAAGAGAATATATAATAGATTAATTTATTTTTAAAAAATCGATTTGCCAGGAGAGTTTTGGTTTTGTGTGTCAATTCCTGCACTTCTAGGTTTTCCTGCTTCAGCCAGTATTCCCATGTTGAGTGTTTTGAGGTTTTCCATTCTGATTAGCCATCTCTACCTGTGTTCAAAATCTTTGGAAGTACATTTCTTTTTTCACCTTATTATTAAGTTGAACTATTTTCACCAATCAGCAGCCTCACTTCTCTTCTACTTACATGGGAAAACCCCCTCACAAAACAAAACAAGCAAGCACTCATCACTATCTTACTGGGTGTAAACCACAAAGGGAATTGTCATTATCACATTATCAAGAAGCACCCTTCTACTTTTGAGCATGCAAGAGATCACAAAAATAATTTTTACAAGGACTCACCGCTTTCCATTAACCTGGAACCAAGTCCTTGCGGACTATGACCAAGAGTGCTTAACACAGGCATGAAATGCTAAACAAAACAAATTTTCAGGGTGAATTCTTTATACACAAAATGAAATGTATGTTGTTTGGGGACCAGAACCATTCCATTTAGATTCAATTTATGAAACTGGATTTATTTCACTCCTTTGCACAGGCTAAATGACACTTGTGAATATTTCACTGCTTTTAAAATGAACAAAAAACCAGCCCGGTCTCTAAGGCAACTGCATACTACTAAAACACAGAAGTAATTGCTGTTTGAATTTGTGCTGGAGATTGCTGTGATTCGGGAATAATAGCCTAATAGCAACAGAAAAAGAACTGGAATATTTTTTCCTGACTCAGCTCTCTGTAGGAGATTGCTCAATACTATTGACTAGTCAAAATGTAGCATTTAAATGGCTTTAACTTCCACATCATAGCTGCAAAAAAAATGCTATCTGTGCTGATTCTAGGAATATGGGGGAGAAAGAGGCTTCAGAGACAACAGAAGATGCATCCTGTGATATAAACAGACAGATTTCAGTGAAACAAAGAATAATTTTGAGTTCTTAAATTAAAGCTAAGAAACACAATATCCTACATTTGATATGTTGTTATCCTAAGTATAGATGCCTGACATCCATTTCCTCTTATGCTGAAACCAAAGAGCTTAACCACAAAGTCACATTTCTGCAGAGCCAAAGCTTGCAATGCTTCTGCTATGAAACATGAATATGTTCATGGAAGAAGTTGACATTCAGCTCTTCAGAGGAGATTTTGCACATATTGGTAGTTAAGCTCTCTCCTTAACTTCAGTAATTTAATTGATTTTTTTTTTCCTTATTAAACAGCTGAAGAAGGAACACACATGTTCACATTTACTTGCTGAGAAAAGTGGGCTGGAAGCCTGTCCATTTTTTCAATGCTGCTTCAGCTTGTAATCCATTTTTACAGGCAGGCTTGCAAGCTGAAGTGGAGAAGGCAATGACTTCTTTGTGGATCACATCTGCTAGAGCCAGCCAGGACCCTCCTGCCTCTTGGTATTTAAACAAGGTGTTTATTCAGTAGCTGGAGCTGGGGATCAAGGAGTTGTGTCAACTGGAACTTTAGACTTTGCCTTACCAGTGGTGTAGAAGTGCAGCGTATGCCAGTGCAGCACAAGGTGCATTACGGTGTGAATGCCAAGGATATCAACAGCATTCTCCAGCAAAATAATCCCTAACCACTTGTATTGTCTTGCAGAGGGTGAGGAAGAGTGGCAAGGACTTGAGGAAAATGTTGCCCATGTCCCCTTCACTGGCGAGCGCTACTCTGAGGCTGAAATGATTAAAAGGTCACAGACATTCTATGAGCTCCTAAATAAGAGGCGATCTGTCAGGTTTCTCAGTGATGAGCCAGTCCCCAGGGAGGTTATCGATAATGTCATCAGAACAGCAGGTAGGTACTGAGTGGTTCAGGGTCTGGGGGAAAAAAAAAAAATCATCATTGCTGTTCAACTGTGTAAATGTGAAAAGGTGGTGTGGAAAAGCCAAGGGAACTGGAATTTTGCTTATGGTTTTCCTAGATTCACCTGTAGCTGGAATGAATTAGCACCCATTGATTAATTGGAAATTACTCAGCTTGAACAACTGTATGTTGGAGAATGGTTTGGAGTACTCCCAATTCCTTTGTATTTGCAGTTCACCCATAAGGGAAGAAGAGCACTTCAACAGCACAAAACAGATAACTTCATTTTCAACCTTTAAAAGATGTTATTTAAAATTAAATTTGTGTGCTTTGTTGAGACATCTTTCAAAGAGATGCTGAAGTGTTTTCTCAAAAATGTCAAGCCATATGTACTTCACATGATTTAAAATTCAATGCATTATGATGATATTTATCATGTGTGGGTTTTGGTTTTTGGGGTCCCCCACAACCAAATAGATTATTAAATTGTTTCAACCATGCAAAATATTTCAGTTGACATAAATGGTTTGTGCTTAATAAAAGGAAATAATTTCAGTTCAGAACAAAAAACCTTTTCCAGTTTCCAACAGTAGTGCCAGATCCCTGTTGCATATGGAGTGTTATGCTCAGTACCCTAATAGAGGTTATTTGACTGAATGTCAGAAATTGATTACCTTTGCTGTTGTTGAGAATTTGTGTGTTTCAAATCATTACTGTCATGTCCTGGCCTAATCTCATCTCTGCTTTAGTAACATCGACTTCAGCCAGGAGTGGTTTTGACCCTCAAGATTTCTCTTATTCTATGAGCCAGCTGCTGCTACTATAGAAAATATTCGCAGGCTGCCTTAGAGAAAAGTTCAGTAGCCTTTAGCAGGGTTAATAATTTAAAGAATCTCCACATTTGAGGTGCATTATTTTCCCTTTAAAAACTCTAAGCAGCTTTGTTACTGCACTGTAACGAGTCTCCATCTTCCTCTAATTAACTAGGAGTCATTAAAACACTGAGCATGTTTTGGCAAATGCAGCAAAGCAAACAAGCCTGGCGTGCAGATGAAGTACTTAGTAACCCTGAAAGCTTTGGGCTTTGAGAAAAAGAAAACAAAAGGAAGCATGAATGCCATCATATTTTACCCAAACCTGAGGAGAGGCAAGGTTCACAATATAAAAACATTTTCATATATCAAGAGAGTTCAAGCTGCTTATTCAGTGTTTCTTGAACTAAAATCAGTCCTTAGTATTGCATGCATTCAAGTTCTTCAAATATTTTTAAATGTGTATGAGGGACCAGAGAGATCTAAGCAGACCTCTTAATCTATATATCTGTGAACCTGTGCAGATATATATTCTTCAGCCTCTGGCTTTTAACCTCTAGGCAGTTAAAATATTTATCCAGTGGTGTTGGTGGGTGAGCAAGTACAGATTTAATATGTACACACCTATAAACACCAGCTGTCTTTGGGACAACAAACTCAAACCTGTATGCTCTATAGCAGATGTCTGTGCTGTACAGCTCCTTATCTTTGTCAGTCAGTGACAGGTTCCTGCAGGGGGTCACTTAGCCTTGTTTTCCTGAAAGCCATTATTTTCACCCTTTAGCTAAAATCACGTGTCAGAGTTGGCTGTGTATTCAGACAGAGCTGTGCTGTTGGTACAACACTTTGTAATAACATTACTGCGTTCATACATATTGCACCATATTACTGCCTCATCATAAGAACCACCAAAAAAGGAATTTTTTACAAATCTTTAACACTGGCTTCCTGTAAGGTGGCAGTATGAAAGGACTGATCTCTGTTCTTCAATGAGATTTCACATTCTTTGAGAAAGAAATGAACAGGATTGTCTGCCAGAAATTAGTCCATTTCTTCCCATCTCAGCCACTTGCTTTCCCATTGCTCAGCTGGTCAGCCCAAAAGCTCACAAAGAAGAGCTGATGTCTCTCGCCGCCCACCCTCCTTCCTGGGTTTTTACTTTTCCCTGTTTTTGTATGAAGGTACTTCACCTAGTGGAGCACACACTGAGCCCTGGACCTTTGTGGTAGTGCAAGATCCATATTTAAAACATAAGATTCGTGAAATTGTAGAAGAAGAAGAGGAAATCAACTACAAAAAAAGGATGGGAGACAGATGGGTTAATGACCTGAAAAGATTAAGGTATGAAAAGTCAATTACCTAAGGGATGTGAAGAGAGACATTGTTTCAGTGTAGGAAAGACTTCTATAATTTTTTATTTCTTCCTCCCTCTCACCTGTAATATTTTTCTAAAATCCATGTTTGAAAACAAAAACTTATAAATATGTGTAGAATTCTGCCTTGGTAGTTGGTTCAAAAAATTGCTTCCAGTAAAAGGGATTACATGCTCTCTATTTTGAAAGTTTTCCAAGCAGTTGGCTCCATCATTATTTTTTCCTATGTAACCTCTGCGGCTGAAACTCTTGTCCCAGATTTTTTCGGTTGTTTGCCAAACAGTCAAGCTCCCAAAGTCACTGGAAGCTTTGCTACCAACTGAGGAAGCCCCAAGGCCTGTCCCTATCCAAGTGCTGAATTATGCAATATTTAATTGTTCCAAATGCCCTCTGAAGCCTCACTGACTTGCTTAACTTCACACAAGGGGAAGATGTCTACTGAGTCTTGGCTTGTCAAGTGGAGCATGTGCATGAAGCTTTGTAGGATTGACTTGCCCTACTTGTTTGATAAAGTTACTATTTTTCAGGTGCTTAGGTGCTATGCAAATTTATGTGCTATGCAAACAACTAAATGCCAGAGGTTCTTATGTTTTGAGTGAGAACAGTAGAAAGCACTCATTTTCTTGTCTAAATCCTATATCATGATTGTCATTTAAGAAACTGGGAACCAAATGAATTGTAACAGGGATGAAACACCCAGGAACAGAATAACAATTTTTGCCACTAGAATATATTTAGGCTTAGACCTTAGACAAAAAAGTTTTTAACTTTTCTGACAGCAGTCTTCCCTGAAATGACAAAAAGTTGGCACTGTTGGTAATAGGAAGATTTTCAAAATTCCAGGAATTAAATAATCACAAAGGCAAATGTTCATGAGGTCAGTTCATAGATAAGAGGTCAAGAACTATCTCTTATTTGTATGCAATTCTACTTTTCAGAGTAAGCACATCAACCCCTCAGCCAAATCTGTTAAAATTGAGAACTCTATGCAAGCTTTTTTTTTCTTTCTGAAATGTTTCTATTTAAGCTGATAATACTTAATCCTTTGCAGTAAATGTTCTAAGGTTTAGTCTACTGCTATAATTGTCATGTACCTTTAGTGCCCCTTCGCAGACAGTAAATGTAACTTACAGGAAAGTGAAAAGGTTGCAAAATAAATGTCTTAAACATTCTTTTGCAGAACAAATTGGATCAAAGAGTACTTGGACACTGCTCCATATTTGATCCTCATTTTCAAGCAGGTATATGGGCGGCTTCCAAATGGCAAAAAGAAGACCCACTACTACAATGAAATCAGTGTTTCCATTGCCTGTGGTATCCTGCTTGCTGCACTGCAGGTACGTTGACAGAACCAACATACTGTGAGTCAGTATATTAGTTTGGATTATGTACCAAGACTGTTCTGCCCAAATGAGGGTGGAACCTAGTTTAGATTTTAACATTTTCAGTCTCCTGGATCACTCCAATTCCTAGCAATATGTCTTAGTCTTGAGTTTTAAAGTTATTCTACACAAGTCTACATCTGAGAAGGTGATTCCTATCCTCAGTACTGTTTAACAGGAAGAAAAATATAATGTAGCTTTCGGAGTTGTCACTCTTCTCTCGGCACAGACTTCAGCCCCTGTGGTTTCTGCCTTATGCTAACAGGGCTGACAGGCTCTTCAGACTACCCAAGCACGACCGTGTGGTGCCACACTGGCCCCTTCTTTTCAGTAATCCCTATAAAACAGCTTGACACCAAATCACTTTTAGTATACAATGCTGAAAAAAAAAAAAATCAGGGCATATTCCACAGAACAGGCTGTACTATTTCAATCAGTCTTTCCAAGGCATTTCTGAAAGTGAACTGATCTCTAAAGCTCAGCATGTTTGACACCAGCCAGTTAGATTTTCTCAGTGGTTTCTCAGTGCTAGGTTCTGCTTCTTGTATCTGATGTACTCACACAAGTGTTAAATAGAGAAGCTATTCTGATAGTTAACCTGGCCTATCAGCAAGATAACAGCAAGGTGCCCCCTCTTACATTAGGCCAATTTCCCACAAGGCACTGCCATTTCACCTCCATTCTATTTTGAATGACATTTTCTTTCGTGCATTGCTGCTCCTCAGGCACCATTCAGCACCATCACTATTAGCTCTTCCCCTCTTGAGAAGATTTTAGAGATTACTTAACGTGACAGGTACATTTCCTGGGCACCTCTCCCTGGCTGACTTGTATCTCAAAGCCTCCCAAAATGCTTGCATTGTGTAGACAGAGAGACTGAAATCCACATGTGCAGCTCTCAGGAAGCAACTCAGCTGTGTGGTCATACCTTGGATGATGTCAGCTCTTTATTGTTTGCCCAGATTTTTTAGAGATTTTGTGAGATTTTGAATGAGAGGAAGAGTGACACATAGACTTATTTTGGGATTCTGATGTAATCCATAACAATGGCCACTGTGAGAGATGCCAACAGACTCTTTTGACAACTTCTGAGGCAGAGCCTCTTTCCCCTGTTCCTGCAAGGTACAGCTCTTGAGGAGAAACTCAAGTGATCACAAGGCTGTAAAGGCATCTTCCTGCCAGCTGTATGGAGGCAAGAACTGAAACAGTTTTCTGTATGAGCCAGATAGTAAAATCATGGAATAGTTTGGTTTAGAATGGATATTTCAAGATCATCTCGTCCAACCACCAGCACCATGGGATGACATTCCAGTCATATCCCCAAAACTGCTTCTCAACTTCCCTGTGGCCATGGATCCCCATCACACTGAGCACGGCAGGCAGCCTCTGGCCCTACAGCACACAGGCATGGTAGGCAGACTGTGCTGTTGCTGTGGCTGAGAAATGCTCTACTCCTCTGTAAGCAGAGCAGGCATCTTTTATGGTGCCACGGAGGCTGTTAGTACATCAGGTGTTCTAAAGCCTGCTGCAGGTCTAAGGGAGCAGCATTTCTGGACTAGCTGACAGAAGGATGTGTGCAAGTGTGGTGGGAACAACCACTACAACTAAAGAGCACAGATGCCTGTCTCACTGTCGCTGTCTGTCTTGCTGCAGAACGCGGGTCTGTACACAGTGACCTCCACACCCCTGAACTGCGGCCCCCAGCTGCGGGTGCTGCTCCAGCGCCCCGCAAACGAGAAGCTCCTGTTGCTGCTCCCTGTTGGCTATCCCAAGAAAGACGCCACTGTGCCTGCGCTGACCCGAAAGCCGCTGGAAGACATCATGGTGGTCATGTGAGCCCAGTGCCAGGAGGAAGGAGAGCATCCCTGCTGACAGCTGAAGTTTGTCACTGCTGTTTCTGTGCATTGTCCCCCTATGTGGCCGATGCTCTGGCTGTTTACACCTCTGTTTCTTTTAGTGCTAGTAATCTACTAACAGCAGTGAGCAGTCAAGCACTGTGTCTTGGACAGCTGCTGTTACCTATCTAACAGGGCATTGTTCCAGGGGATATGTACGATGACATTTAAATGACTTTCATCACTTGATTTTTCTCATGCATTGTGGGGACGAATCTCTTCTTGAACTGGAATATATATTTTCCTTGTATTTTGTGATTGCCATTACACAGTTATTTTAACTTAGGAATTTTAATATTAAAAGATACAAAGAGGTCGATCTGAGCTGTCCTATCTTGGTCAGTGTGTGCTGTTTAAATGCCCCTTCCTGTTTACTCTGTTCAGCTGTGTGTAGAAAGATGCTATTTTCCTCCTATATGGTAGGATTTCTCTACTTGATTCATATCAAGACTTTCTCTACACCAGGCTTTCTTAAACTATTGCGGCTACGAGTGTCTTAGTTTGGGGGAAACTTAGTAGGAACAAGGTATGCAAGTAATTTGCTTGTTACCATTTATTTATACATGTTCCAGGCACAGTTAGATCATGTGGTACCTATCAGTCGTGCTCTTGGTACTTTGCTGCTTCCACTGGAAGCAGCGCAGAGGGTACTGCTATTCTGGTTATCCTGTTCATACCTACAGCTATACCAGTTTAACACCCTGAAACTGAAACTGCTTTGGAGACCCTGACAGGCGAGAGGAGCTTTCCCGTCAGCCCCAGTCAGGGATTCGGGAGCGGCGCGCTGGAAGGGCTGGCGCTGCCGATGCCCGGGCGGGCAGAGCCCCCTCGTGGGGCCACCAGCAGCGAGAGGGGAAACGCCGAAAGAGGCGCGTCCTTCCTGCAGGGCTTTCTGCTCTGGGAAACACTTCCCCACCCTAATCTCTGCTGCGTCCCACGTCAGGCACATTCGGCCAAATCGGCTTCAGCCGTCCTTGAGGGATGAGAGGCTGGAGAGCTGTGCTGCATAAAGGGACCTGGGCTTCCTGGTCAATGGCAAGTTGAACATGAGCCAGCAGTGCCCTGGCAGCCAGGAGAGCCAACCCTGTCCTGGGGGGCATCAGGCACAGCATCACAGCCGGGCAAGGGAGGGCTGCCCTGCATTGGGGCAGCCTCACCTCCAGTGCTGGGGGCAGATTTGGGTATCACAATGTATCACATTAGAGAGCGTCCAAAGGAGGAGCAGCGAAGATGGTGAAGGAAGGACCTGGGGGAATGGCTTGAAGTTGTGTCAGGGAGATTTATGTTGGTATTAGAAAAGGGCTCTTCACCCAGAGGGTGGCTGGGCACTGGGACAGGCTCCCCAGGGCAGTGGTCACAGCACCAGCCTGACAGAGTTCAACAAGCATTTGGGCAGTGCTCTTGGACACTCGGTGTGACTCCTGGGGATGGTGCTGTGCAGGGCCAGCAGCTGGATTCAGTGATCCTTGGGGGTCCCTTCTAACTCAGGATGTTCTATGATTCTGAGTTAACTCCTTATCTGAAGTCTAACCTGGTGTAGTAGAAGGCTCGGTAGGGAGATTGCAACTACAGGATCTTTAAGGTTCCTTCCAATCAAAACCATTCTATGATTCTACAAGTCAAATCCCATTTACCATCACTTGTCACCTGAGCAAGTGGAAGGGATAATGTTTTGCAGGGGCACAAGTTTTGGCCATGTCAGTACCTCTGTCACCCAGTGGGAAAAACTATTTTCCTCTTTGACAGACCATTTTGCTGGTATTTAGCAGATATGGTGACTTCATCTGTTGTACTAACCTGTTCTCAATGGCACAGCTATGGCAGGAAATTTCTTATGCAGGCCTGTAGTCAAATTAAAAAAAAAATTAAAATGAGGAAGAAAGAAAGGAAGTCCTTAGTCTACACACTTTCAAGGTCTAAAATCTAGTAAGGGAGGTAGGGATGAACTGCATCAAGTGAAGGTTGATCAGCTGCAGGTGCCCAGTTATCAGGAATACATATTAAAGTCACTGTTGCAAGTTTTCCTTCTGTGCAGATGCTACTGTGCCCCATCAAGCCCCTTCACAAAGAGTTTGTACCTGCTGGTACTACTGTGTTTTAATTCAGAGTTCACATCAACAGAGGGAGGACTGAATCCCTGTTATGTTGCAATCTTTCCTACAGAAATAAACCCTCAGCTATAGAAATAAATTACTTCTGCCTGATCTCAGTCTGCAAAATAGATGACACTCAGAGAAACTTTACTAAATGAATTCAGTTTCAAACAGCAGGAGCTTGCATATATAAGGCTATTTCTAGTGTGGTTTCATAACTAAAAAAAATTTAACTAAAGCAGTTTAAAAAATACACAAAAAATTGTCACAATAATAAGCATTGGTATATACCAATATACCTCTTCACACCAAAGAAGATTAATGATTTTTTTTTTTCTATATGTGTTTATTCTGGATACTAAGATACACATAGCAATTTAAAAACTCAAGCCCTCACACCTATTAGGTGGGAAAGATTCTATCCAAAAAGCATTTCTGGAATCATAAAATGTAAGTAAAATAAGCTTCTTTTTTTCTTCTTGTTTTTTTTTCTTTTTTCTTTTTTCCCTCCCTTAAAAATGCTTATTCAAATAGAAATACTTCAGTAGTATTCCTACTGCTGATGATACTGCAGAGTCTCTTGTAAATCATGTTAGTACTCTGGTTGTGACAAGCCTACTTGGAACTGCCACTGTTCTCTAATAAGTGCACTCTTTACTTAAAGCACAATTAAATAATAATAAATTTTGTCTTTCCATGCAGCACACTGTTGAATAAAACAAAGGTTAGCATTTAAGTTGTTTTTCATTTAGCTAGGGATACCTGGTTGACAATATGTTCAATTTCTAGATAAAAAATGGTTTTTTCTGCTATCTAAATGGATTTTCCCATGTTTTCACTAGTGTCCATTGCCTGTTGGCCTGGTGCCACCCATCTCCAAGAGAAGTCTGACTTCATCTTCCCTGTATTTTTTCATTAGGTAGCTGCAGACAGCCACTGGCTCTCTCCATTTCTGGGATCTTTCTTCCTTGAACTGTGTGGACAAATTTGCGTGTATTCAATGACTCTCACTGTCTGAAATTTGCCAGAAATCAGGTGCAACACGGTGAGTTGCATTTTGCTCTTGAATCAGGTGCAACAGGGTGGGTTGCATGACAATCCAAGTAATTAAAGGAATAACTATTGCATTTGTTGGAACCACGGCCAGCTGCCCATCTCCTCACACTGCATGGCTGACTGAACTGGCATTGGTTTCAGTCTGCCCTTGAACACAGAGCTGGAAGATATTGCAGCTGGTGTTCATTAGCAATCCAGCTGGCCATGCCATGAGGCAGGGAAGCATTACTCCTGGAGCAGAACCACCTTACCCACTCTACCATCTTCCTTTCAAGACAGGTGAGCCAGAATCCAAATGATGCTGCTAGAAAGTATTTTTTGTTGTTTGTTTGTTTGTTTGTACCTTAGTCATTCAGAGTGCAAGGTCTGAGGACCCTGTTACACTGGTCTATGTGCTCATCTCCTCCATAGCTATGTGATCAAGATTCCCTTAAGTTAGCTGGGCTGTAGTAACCATCTCTGCTTGATGGAAATAGTGGGTTGTCAGGATTTAACTTCTTTGCAAGTAATTTAAAGCTAAGTGCTGTTATCTTGAATTTGACAGAAATAACTGTTTGGTCTGAGCTGGTCCACAGGGATGTAACAGGCTATAATTTATGTGCTATGTGTTTGAGCGTTTCTTACCATACAAATTCACACTAGTACAATAAAAGTAAAGGAACTTCTGGGTGTAAGGAAGTATCAACTTGGTGCTCTGAACCCCAGCAGATGAACAAAAGCACACAAGCCCCTACCTCACATGTGGTTTTGCTCTGATTAAGCTGCAGCACTTCAAAGACATTTAAGCAAGTAGATGTGCAGTCAGCATCTGATTGATTTATTTCTTTAATTGCTACATAGATCTCATGGGCCCATGAAAAATCAATCTTGAGAAATAATCCAGCTTGCACTCCAAGGCAGGATCAGCTATACTTGAATGCCAGGTACTGACAAAACATGAATCCACAGCACTAATAAACCGCTCCCAGCAAAAGACTTGAAAGAAATAAAAATGCAAATGCTAATTCTGCCAGCACATGCAAGTCCTAAGAAGTTTTTGTTTCCAGAAGGGCTCAGCCTTGGCATCATGTTGTGTCACTGATGAGACCTCCATGGAGATCATTAGGAAGATGTTGGGACTGTATTCTTTTTGAAGATTTCCACCCACCTGAGCTTAGTCAAAGCAGAACAGATATTGTACTAATGACTTAAACTCTCAAGGAATTTAATTATTTTTTTTGGCTAACATAACCTAAATCAGGCATCTGCTAGAGCCATGCCTTGCCCATATAGATAGAACTCTCCTGTGCTTGTGGAGTGTAAATAATGAGAACACTTAATCACATGAGAGCTGGGCAACAGTTCCGTTCAAATTTAAGATGGAAGAGGGTCATTGAAGCTTGAATTAGTGCAGCAGCAAGTAACCAGTTAAATATCACATCCTGTTCCAGGTTGTGTATGCATATTAACTTAGCTACAAGATTGGAACTGAGTTGAACTAGTTGTGGTAGAAACAACAAAGGCATTCCAAGACCCAGGTAACACAGCGTAGGACATGGGAAAACAGTGCTGATCAGCAAGATGGATAATAACTATGGCGTAGTCATTACCAAGTTACCAAGTTTTTTGAGACATAGATGTGAGAGATGAGGTGCTTGAAGGACTTTTAGGAGAACTTTTAGGAGAACTCTTGGGATTTTTTAAGAGGAGCCACCCTGTGCCTGAGGGTAAGCTCTTCTCTATTACTTGAGGGTAGGATCTTGTAACTGAGATCACTCAGTTTGATCACTCACTGAGTCAAATGACTCAGTTTGAAAGGGTGACACCAGAGACCAACAGTTTTGCCCTACAATGTGACAGCATTGGTGAAGTTATCCTGAGGAGCACCTCTTGCAAATACCAAGTTCAAAGTGTGAATATTGGGAGTCAGATAGACAAAAGCACAGCTGTGGAGACTCACAACAGTCACAGATATGCTTCAAAGAGAGGATCTCCTTTAAGAGACTGCATCTTTTTTTTCAGTTATATATGCAGTAGGGACATGGGTCTGTAGATTATGCTCTAGATTTTAATGAAGCTTTTGTGTCATTGTTTTTGTAGTGCAAATGGTCCAAATGTCAGAAGGCTTTTAACATCTTCAAACTATTCCTTTAGCTCACTCATAGGACAGGAATTATTCATTCAGCTTGCAGAAGGCTGTGACAGCCAATTCTCTGTGGGACTAATGCCAAGGTACCACTCTTGGGTAAAGAGAAATATGTTCCCTAGAAGCTTGCTGTGAAAGATATCTCTGTGCAAGTAGCATTACCAAGTAGAAGGGTTAACAGCAACCTGCTGGTTTTGCCTTCCTGGGGTAAATAAATATGAGATGTGATATAAGTCACCCCTTTTTCAGTCTGAAGATCTTAGTTTGCTTTCATTACTAGTGTACCAGTAAACTTTGTGGTTTATGAATGAAGAAAAAAGAAATAGAGCAAGACAAGCCACAACTACCAGGCAATGCTATGTGTCCACACAAAGGGGTCAAAGACCTGAGAAGAAAAAGAGCTTTCCTCTGCTGGCCATCCTGTTTGTTCCTGCTTGTGAACTGGTATGCATTAAATTTAGATATGACTAAGTTTCAGGAGACTAGGTGACCCTTGAAAAATCTGTGCCACTCTTGGAATTATGTGTTAAAAGCTACTAATGTGTGATGACTTAGCTGCAGTCAAGCAGGACAGTTGTGGCACCACTTCTCTTTGGTACAGGGCCTTTTATTTCCAAGGGTATTTTTTAGACCTAATACAATACAGCAGCTCATTTTTTAATATTGGTTTCCATTTCCTTTTTTGCTGGAAAATGGAGATGAGGCACATGATGAGAGAAGAATAATTTTAAATTCAGCGAAATATGAATATTGGTCAAAACAGAAAGGTGGTGTAATCAATAAACAAAGTGATGGACATTATCTGTAACTTTATAAATTTAAATGTTAAGTAATAATATATTTTACAGTTTTGCAAAATGGTATGAAGTAAGAGCATCTTCAACTTTAAACTAGGGTGAATTATCAATTACCTTTAGTAGTATCTGGTCCTGCAAAGGGAAGAAAAAACTTCAAAATGAATACTTGAAATATTTATAAATAAGTTATCCAGTTAGAAATCAAAAGCCACTGAAAATACAGACTCATTTTGATTAACTTTCAAGAAGCATGAAAAGAATTGTGATTATTTTCTTTGAAAACCAAAGCAGCATATGCAAGTATAATCACTTGAAAGAGATTTAGGATCTGTTTCATGCTGAACTGTATTTCAGACTGCCCTTGAAATGAGAAATTGTATTTCCAAACTCTCTACTAGCCAGGATGACAACTGATCATCTCTACGTAGGATTACAGATTGTGTTTCAGTAGCTGAACAGGGCACGGTGGCTCATTTCAGTGGCTCAGTGAGATCTGAGAGACGAACATGATGTACAAGCCTTAAATAAATTGAGCCTCAAATGTCTTTGTTTGCTACAATAGCATCATAAATCAGAGGTGGTGGCTGGATGGTAGCTGACAGGGAGATTTCTTGTTGTGACCACTAACTCTGGCTGTGCAAGTACGTATAAGTACGTCTGTGTATAAGAGGTGTATGTATACATATAAAGCATAGATAAGGACTGTGGCACACCAGAACTATTCTTGCCTCGTGATACAGATTGGTGCTTCCTAACTGGCTGCAGTTTTGCCACTTTCCCGGGAAGGAAAACCTAGGCAAACACCAAACATTGCTGGTTTTGGAAGGAACAGAATTAAATCTTGGAAAAAGCACTAAGGTCAGAAGGATTCTTAAAAAGTGTCTTGGTTCTTAGCAGAAGATAGGAATGTTTTATACAGGGTGACCTCTAACTATTGCTTCTCCCTGATACCTGGTACAATTTGAGTGCATTCATGAATGAACAGCAGCAAAATAATATCTGCTTCTTGTTTACCTATTTTCTTATATTTTTTACCTCAATTTCTTTTCTGTCCTTCATTTCGCATCTGTCACCTCACAGTATATTTTTGCTATAGGTACTTTTTTGAGCTTTGAGCATGGTGCTGCTGTTCTTTAATAGAACAAGCATGAGTACTATGCAAAGTGTGTTGAGCTGGTAGAAGGGTCAGCAAGCACAGGTCAATAGCAAGATCTCCATCTTTCTGTGCTTATTTTTACTGTAATTTTTTTATCTGTGTGAGTATAGTACCTGAACTCCATTAGATATGTACCAAAAAGTGGTTCTGACTCCAAATTTGACTTCCTTTTAGCTGGATTTGTTGTACTATCTGTTTATAATTAGATGACAAAACACAAATGTGAACGAGGTAATAAACAAGGTTAGAGCAAACTCCTGTCAACTGTGGTCTGTTTTAACTGCCAGGAGAAATCTGGCAGGCATCTCCTTTCCTGCAAATCAAAGTGAATAAACACTCTCTGTGAATATTACCTTCCCATTTAATTTAGTAAATTGTTGATGAACAAATTGCAAAGTTCAAGTGAGTAATTATTTGGGATTAGTAGAGAATTTCTTTAGCACATAATTGATATTCTGTGGATCATTTGATTAGCAGCTGAAACCAGTTTGTAGTTGATGCTGTAATTAGCCAGTACAGTGCTCCCTCCATATGAGACTGCAGTGTTATAAATTTGGGTAGACCAAGAATACAGAGCAATACAGCTTGACTGCTGACTAACTTACACTGGACAAATGTTTTGTAGGAGACTACACTTTCACCTGCAGGAATTGAATACAGAAGATTTGCAACCAGGTCTGAAGCAAAAATTGCCTCAGAATTCACTTACCTTTAATTCTGTGGATTCAGAATCACAGCTGTCTGTGGATTCCGTCTTAGTGGTTTTTACATCTCACTGGTGGTTTAGGGCAGAATGGGCTAAATGTGACTGATTTCTGAAAATCTGCATGGAGGGTAGCCATGGATGGTGATGGATCCCCTGCATAAATGTCTGCTATCTATGGGGTGTTCCCTCAGAGCATGAGAGTCCCTCTTGACTGGAGGCTGTGTATTTCCACCTGCACAATCATGAGCAGACCTGTATTGTGGGAGGAATATGTTTCCCTTCTGTCCCTTAGATCCAGGAGAGCAGAGTCCACTTGTGAGCAGCTAAATGGGGAAATAAATACTATTTTCTGCATGGATTATTCAGAGTCAACTGATGTAATAGGAGACAGTGCTGCCTGCAGGCCAGTATCCCTGTCCAGAATTAAAATATCTTTTGTAAGAAAGAAGCAAATGATGGTTTAAATAATCTTTCTCTTTTTTCAGTTTGTTTATGAACTGCATAACTACTACTAACTTGGCACTCCTGTTCTGCTCTCTAAGGGCTGGATACATAAATGTAATTCTATTGTTTAGCCTCTCAGAGAAAGTAATTCATACGGAAGGAGCTTTCCCCTAACCTTTTGTAGATACAATCTTTTCTTTTATCCCCAGCTGCTCCTAATTTGCAAGAAAACACATGAAATGCTTCATTGCATTTGCTACCATTGCCTTTGTACCACTAGATGGCACGAGAACACCATTTAGGAAGAGAGGACCTTTGCCTGGAAATGAATTTACTCCTTAACTCCTCTTACTCCAGTTACCTTTAACCACACTCTTTTGCCCAAATCACAGATCTAGGAATATACATCTGAGAGATAAAAGCTGGAGTTTTATCTGTGATCAAAAAAGGACTGCACCAAAAGGCTGAATTTGTCGTGCACTTCAATAGCTTAAGAGTTGACTGTAAATGCAAAGGGTAAAACTCACTTCCTCCAAGCTCTGACAGGTTTATATAGGTGGGGTTTTCCTTTGCTGTAGAAGGGGCGCAGTTTTATCTAGTTACCTTGTCACATATTGCCATATGCTTTGCAGTGATACAGGTGCAAAGTTTCCCATTAGTCATAGAGCAGACTGTCAAGTTCACAGATGTCTTCAAATAAGAATATGGTCACTAATTTTCAGCCCTTTCCTTTCATTGATTTAATTCCCCATGTATTTCCCTTCCTCCCCTGTTGGTCTTCATACTCTTCTCCAGACCTCTGCAATCCTGGCTGGCCAGCAGCTAAGGCATGACATGGAGACAGCTTGTCTCTCGAGAAGCAGATCCAACTCCAGTCTACTCAAAGGCTCTTCCTTGCTCATGAGAAACATAAGGCATGGTTGTCCTCTGAGTAAACAGTGTAGACTTTTTTAGTTTCTGCTGTTTGCCTGAGAGAAAAATGAGATTGTTCCTTCTTTCTTTCCCTTCAGATATGGATAAGTCATGGGGGAGTTATGGAACATAAGAATGAGAAAGCTATGGAGAAAAAGCTTTCCCTCCCTCTTCTCCCTTCTTATCTCTGAAATAAATCTTCATTTACTATTTAAAGGATTTTGGAATGAGCTGTGTATGAAAACTAGAACTCCCTCTATTTCCATGAGTGGGAAAATTAAGCCTGGGATTTTAGATAACTTGTGAAAAAAGCACAAGTCACCTTTTAATATGAAGTGTGGTGACCTTAGAAGCCTAATGGGAGCATAGAAGGGCAAAAAAGTCAGGGACTGGAACATAGGTTTGAAGGTATGTCTGTAAGGCTGTGTTCAGGCTAGATCTGTTGTGTTAAACAAAAATTGTGTCCTAGGGGAAGGTAGGCTTAGATTTGCCTGCAGGTGTGGAGGAATTACTTGGTTGCCCAAGCAGTGAGTCAGTCAGATGCCAACATCAAGTGAAGGAACATTCTCCTTGTGGAATATTCAGTCAGGTAGCTAAGACACAAGATTGGAACACTGTAACACTGGATAAATCAGTTCCCATTTTTTTTCTGTCAGTGCATGAGTGGTGGGATTTGTGCTGATAATCTACAAAGGAAATGAAGTGGATTTACTTTGCATACTTACTAGTGATACTTACTTCCCATGATAATCTTGGTCTGATAATCTCGAATTTGCTGCTTACATCAGTTTTCCAGATTTCATATCCAGTTTATATGTGACTAAACCTTATCTGTACTTGATCATTAATCACAAATGTATTCTTCCTGTAATACTTATGGTTTCTGAAAGGGTACTAGGAAAGTAGGAGATCAAGAAAGAATAGATAAACAATGCAGAAATATTTTAACACTGGACAGGCTAGCAGCAGTGGGCTTTGTGCACTTGAAAAAAAGATTTTATGCTTGAACTTCAAATTTGTATTGGATGCTGCTTTCAGCATTTCAATTACTTCTGAGGACAATTCTAGGTGTCTACATGAGAATAGAAAGTGTTCCCAGGCAGGGGTTTCTGTCTATATTCTGTGCTCCTGTACTCACAAAGAGGAAGAAAATTTCTTACAAAGGCAAGGTACTAGATGGAATATACAGTGTTGGGACTTTTTAAGATATATTCATACAAGCTTAATAAAAGCCTCCTTACTATGTTGTTTGTATAATGGTTATATAGATATGACTGAAATGTCTCCAATTAATGGGATTATTTTGTGTTTTCTTGCCGTGCAACCTAATGTACACTGCTTCACACTTTTTCACTAGAGGCAATACAAGGCAGTTGATGGAGAAACTGACTGACAAAACACCTTTTCTTTTTACCTTGAAGAGTTGCTAAAAGGAAAAATTGAAGCAGAGGGAGCACTGAGAACTAAGCAATGAGAGGGTCTTACGAATTCATGGCATATGTGGTAGAGAGTGCTTACTGTTTTGCAGAACTACGTTTCTTGAGAGATGTAATTCCACAGCAATTTTACCAGCTATTCTTTGGTGTTTTCATAAATCACAGCAATAGGAAATTATTAGCTGTATGTGCCCTTGGCAGCCTCCCTACATGCATCCCCTTGCTGACTGCACCTGGAGCTGAGGAGCAAGCCTGCCTTGGGTAGTGTGGTTATGCCTGACGTGGTCAAAATTAATGAGCAGAAATCAGAGTGATGCTGAGGACTGCAGGGCTGACCACCACCTCACCCAGACTAGCCCATGGCTCTTGCTGAGCTTGCATGTGTTGGATATTGGGCATCTATCAAAGCCTGTGGTAGTGCTGGTGCAAGGCAGAAGGAACAAGTTCTCCCACATGAAGGAAGAAAAGTGTGTGGCTGAAGGAGGAAATGAAGCACTGATCCCACAGTCTTTAAAGGTAAATTCCTATGCAAGACTGAAGTGTTAATTATTTTTAGTGGGGGAGAGCCTAAGGGGAGGGCTTGTCAAAGAGATTAAACCATTGTAAGGAGCAGAGCAGAATTCTCCTGCAGCACTTTCCTTTCCATCGCACCTGCATCCTGATGTGAAACAAAAATTGTGTGCATGGTGGGGGGAGGAATGTGGAGGAGGGAAAAGCTGCACTTGGGAGAGCTGAAGTGGTAGCAGTTAGTGATGGAATAGTTATTTCCTGTCACTGCTTTTCCCCTATTAACTTCTCTTATGCTGATTTCTTTCTCTTAATCCCCTGGATAGCCTCTGAGAGTTGTTTATCATCCCGAGGCAAAAAGGTTCCAGACTGCTCTCACCACTCTTTTTTCCTGCACGCAGAGTTGCTGATGGGTCCAAGTATCCAGAAGAGCCTGAGGACAGAGTGGGAGGATATTTTCTCATTTTTGTTATCTCTCTGGGCCCGTGACTTTTGCTCAGCACTGTTCTAGTTCCCCCTGCTTCTCCCAGACACCCAGGCTGTGAGGAGCACCGCTGTCACAATGCAGCAAACAAGGTGCTGCACAGCTGCTGGGCATTCATCCATGCTGGGCCAGGCGCTGTCTAACCTTCCCTTTGGGAACATGTGTTTGAACACTGTTCAGAGCAGTCTGGTCACAGTGGGATGGCATGGGTGCACTGGGTAGGGTGAGGTATTATTCAGTGCTGCCCTTTGCCAGCTAGGTTTTACTAATTTTCTCATTCTGCTGCATGAGTTATCTCCCAGACAGAAGGAAAAAGAGATTGGGAGAGTGTGTTTTCCCTAGAGAGAGAAGGTATTTGGGAGGAAGGTAGTTGGAGGTTCAGTCAGATGTTGTGACAACAGAAGCTGGTTTTTTATCTGGAGCAAGAGTGTGACTATGTGGCGTGCATTCTGAGACTGGGGATTAGGGTATAACTCCATCTGAATCTCTCTTCTCTTCTACCTTTCTATTCAATTGTTTAGGTCAGCCTTCTAAAGAACAAATTTAGGTGGCTGTCCATCATGGAAGACTTTTGTGACTCTTCAGACCTGGTACCATTCTCTAGTTTTGTATTGCCCTACAGATCCTCTGCCTTAGGTTCTTGGAGTCTAGAAGAGGAGGCTTGTGCATAAAATAGCACCATGTATTTCCTAATAACTAAACTTTGGGGGAGAGGAGTCAAAGAAATATACAAGTAGATAATCCATGTACAGACCTGTTCTCTTTAGATGCCTATCAGCTAAGAAGTGGAACCTACTGGGACTCCCAGCTTCGAGTGGAGAGAAGGTGGGACTGAAGGCTGTCTACTCTCTTCACAGTCTTTTTGAATACTTCAGGAAATGTGCCTCTAAACCTAGTCAGGTGATCCCTCCTCCACAGTATTAACTTCTTCTTACTTAGCAGGTTAATCTGATTTTGGGAAGCTCTTGTAACATCACAAGAAAATGTTTTTAAGCCCTGTCCTAGAGTATTCCCTCACCCTACTTTACAACCTGAAAGGAGGGATGAGACCCTCTCCATAATTGCTGAAGGGCCCAGTGATCCTAAGTGTGACAACCCTCTCCAGAAATGATAGGTAAATGGCTGAGCTGTATGAAACTGAACTATGTTCTTCCCTGCCTGATGTAGGCAGCTTGTTTTTCAATTTAACTCCGTTTTTTTATAGTAAATTGCCTTCCAGTAATCAAACAAACATTTACAAGATTATATATACAATTTCAGGGATCTTCAAATCCGTCACAGATGTTCTTGGGGTTTTGTATGCTCAAGGGAAAGCTTTGGCTTTTAAAGATGGAAGAAACAGGAAGAAGATGAGAGATGAAAGGGGAGAGGCTAGTTGCTTTCAGAAATATGGGAATTATCAGTCTCAGTCTTATACTGTGTAGTCTGGTTTGGATACATCAGGTGCAGAAGGGGACTCTAATTGTCACTCAGCACACACTGGTGGAGTATATGTTTTCAGTCATGTAGGCTCCTGGTGTCTGCATAGCTGAACTGTCTCCCTTTGGAGCTGGGATCCCTGCAAGCAGAACTGGAACTTAATTACTCTGGCTGTTCCTCCTGGGAAGGGATCCACAGACTGACGTCTGATATCAGTCTGAGCTAAGGGAGGAGCAGGGAAAGAGGAGCTGTTGCCTTGCTGTGCAACAGCTGCCTTTTGGGCTCAGTGCCAAAAGTGGGGGAGGAAAACTTCTGGAGGCCTGAAGAGATAGAGAAAGGCAAATCCCTCCAGGTCTTAGGCTTCAAGAGACCAACGCCGTGTGTGGGCAGGAGCTGGGACGCTGTGTGGGAAAGATTTGCAGTTTCAGTAGGAGTTCCCTCCCAGGTCTTCCTGCAAACCAAGTCCCCTAAATCCCAGGCTTTATCACAGATCTAGGCTAGCACTCCGGGATGGGCTGCAGAGCTACACCCTCCACCCCTTTCTACCCACTGGCACCAGATACTGGTAACCTCTGGATTTAAAGATGAACTGCTTTGGCACGGAGGGTCTCAGAGCTGAAACCAGCAGTGTGGCCATCTGAACCCCTCCTTGGTAGCATGAAGCAGCACATTATGGGAAGCTTATGTTCAGGGCACAGAAGTTGGCAAGTCTGTGTAACATATCTGACACAGCTCTCAACCTTGCATACTTTATGCTCTGTTGGGTGCAAGACAAGGGCGTTCCAGCAGGGCAGGCAAATTTAGGGTTTGGTAATACTGGCAGCTGGCTGCTTGCTATGAAGTGAGAGCACAAAGACCATGTATTGTTTTTATTTTAGGGTGTTTGAGACCAGAAAAGCACTTTGCAGCCCGGCACACATGCCTGGGCTTCCAGTGACTTCATTTAGAAGTGTCCAGCCACACCTGGAGGGAGCTGTAAAGAGGGAGTTGGATGACAGCATCTTTTGTAAACAATGGGATTTCCTGGGATTATGTTTGAATGGTTGGCCCTCTTGGAGAGGGGGAGTACATACTAGGTCTCTGACAAAGTGATGAGAAGACTTTCTGTGTTATGTAATTTATAAGGCCACTGGTTACCACTGAGCCAAAAACCTGCTTCAAATTGAATGGGTTCAAGGTTATCCACATGGTGCTGTTGAATAAATTCAAATCCCATGGGATACAATTACATTAAAAGTTTTAGTCAGTTTAAACCATGTCTCTGTCATTCTTATTTTTGATAAGCATAAAAACATCCTGTAGTGAAACCAGGTAACCGTGTTTTACTTGCAGGAATGTGTCATAGGTTTATGTTGTGTCCAATCTATGTGCTTTTTTCAATGTCTCACAGCTTTCTGGTATATTCTCCATAAAACATTTTTCATTTTTTGTATTTAAAATTTATCCTGTCTGATCAGGATAAATACATTTTAATGAACCGTATAATGAATATGAAGCTACTCTGGCAAACCAATTTAATTTTCATGAATCTCATTTTTAAAGGACTATATTTTAAAAAATTAGTGTGTGTCCTCTTTGAAGGCAAACACTTCCTTGGAAATTAAAGCAATATTTTGTGACCATAAGGCTTAGTTCTTGTTCAGTGGCAGTGACCAGGTAAACCATGCTGTTGTAGCCCTGTTTGGTGGTATATATAAGCTTTCTAATGTACACTTTAAGTGTGATATCAGCAAATAACGTGTGTAGCTTCAGAAAGAGCTTGATTGGCAAGCAATCAGTCTGGCAGTATTTGACTGGACTTTCAGTGAAGTAGAAACAGGGAAGTACCCAATCCTTTAAATTTGCCCTGTCTGTTGGTGGAAATAGTCCTTGTGGTATTTGTCCAGTTGCGTTACTGAATCCAATCACTGCAGCAACTTACAGGCATTTTCATTAGCTGGGACCACTAGATTAATTTCCAAAATTCTGAGCAGTAGTTTTAAGAAAAAATGCTTTTTAAAAAATCAGTCTCACTTGCCCCAGTGATTGTGGATTCAGTGCATTGTGGCATGGTTGCTATCAGCATCAGGACAGGCATCAGGAGCTAGGAGATAACCAGGATCTGTAGCATTGCCCATAATATTACTGGAAATCTGTCCTCCCTAACAAATGCACTGTCCCATTCTAAGGCTGTCAGTTTTGATCTTCTGAGGTTTTGCTGCTTCTAAAGTGAAGGGACTGAAGTGTGTGCCATTGATGCAGTTCAAGTGGTTCCTTTGTTTTAAGCAGCCACTGGATCTCAGCAAACATCAGAGAATTTTGGGGTACCAGACATCACCTTTCCTATCTGAGCTGTATCTTTTCTGACATGGAATGGTAGAGATAAAATCAATCTTCTTTTCCAGTACAGTGAAAGGAAGTATATTTTGGTTAAGGTTGGTGTTGTCAGGAGGTAACTTTTGCTTGACAATGAAGGTGTATTGTTCTAGCACAATATACTGTAATTTAAATCATTCACAATGCAATTGCTTCTGTGGTTCCAGTCTGTAAACTAAACCAGAAACTGACATTTTAGCTGGTACATTCAGTTTCAAAGCATTGAATACTACACATAATGTAAGGAATAACTCTCATTTTCTTACTTTGTGTAATTCTCTTAAGTAGTGTTGCTACAGCTGTTTTCTTCTCTATCTGAATAATGTCTCTGATCTTTTTTCCTTCATCACTCTGGGAAAATACTGTAATATTGTCATGTTCAATATATCTGTCTCAGTTTACCTGATTTCACTGTGCCAGGCAGATGAATGAGTTAAGAGTTTTGTCTTCTGAGACAGAAGCTTCTTAAGGGAACTTGTAGCTCGCTGCTTTGCTCTGTACCTAGATGTTCACTGAGGTTTTCTTCCCTGAAAGCAACTTGTTTGGCTATACCAAATTAATCTTGTCGTTTTGCCTTAAAGGGTTATGCCCTTCCTCACTGTAGGTTTAAACTTGAGTGTGGGGACATGATAGCAGACTTCTATGAATCTGAGCATACCTGAAATGTGCAGAAGGAGACCTCTGAACATGGGCTTTGAGTCAGCAGAGGATATGCTGCTCAGGATGCAGAGGAGCTAGCCAGAATTCCTGCTTTTACTCTTTCTTGGGAACTTGCTGCAGAGAAATGGACTGCCTGTCTTCCTTCAGGTGAGATTATTGCCACTCAGTCCTGCCTTCCTGGCATGGCACCATGGAGGCTAGATTCTCTTTCAGCCTATGCAAATCATGATTCTGTTTGCTTGCTTCTCTCTGTGTAGGTTTTTCCTTCAGCCCCATCTGCTGTCCTTTTACCTCTTCCACTATCTTTTCCAGCGCATCATTCGTTCTTAGTGCCACCCTATTTGGATCTGTTGATTCATGTATATGCTTACTGGCTGAATAACCAGCATAAGGCAGGGATGTCTACCTGCTGACTAGTGACTGCTTCTTTCCTACTTTGCCTTTTTCAGAGCAGATTAAAGCCCAACTTTTAATCTGCTCTGAAAGAAGAGAAGGGATAAGAGTTATGCAGTGCCACCAAATTGAATTCCACCTTCACTCAACTTCTGTGCAGGCTTTAAACAGTGTTAGAAAATAATATGAGGAGACAGAAACCTATCATGTTTAGACCATATCTAGAGGTTTTTCTTTAGATCTGAGTATCACTATTATAGGCCACATTAACAAACTACATCATAACCTGTTCTGCTTGTTTTTAAACCAAGGTTTAGAAGTGTTTTGCTGGTTTCCTGTGGTGACATTTGAGGGATTTCCACATAAGGCTGCACCATCTGAAAAAGATGCCAATTTGAACTAAATTGGAACTCATATCACAAAATCCATTGGAGTCTATGTAATGTGGATTTCTCCTACATCACTGTTGTACTCAGTGCATGCTACAATGGATTTTCCTAGTAATGGTTGTGTGATGGTAGAGGCTAGGGATAAACCAATTGGAAGACTGGGGAGTGATTCCCAGGTCTTGTGTAAGGAGCTCTGTTCAAGCTCTGTTTTGACTCCATTCAGGCGCCAGCTTCCACATCTTTCTCTCCATGCTCAGGCTTTCAAGCTTCTAGAAATGAACTCAAGCACATGAGCCTGCATGGGTTTTCACCATGTTGCAGTCAGATAGTCATGAAACCAAAACTAAAGAAAATGCCAAGTAAAGAACCCACCCCCCAGGCTAGGTGTGGAAGCTATGTATTTTTTTGCAACAGGAGTTGTTCCTACAAGTAATTCTTTACTCCAAAATCAGAAACATCAAGTCCCTTCTGAATGGCATCCACCAGGGTTTGGGCAGGATCAAAAGATGGGAGATGCTGTGCCTTTAGGGAGGTGGCTGTGACTTCCAGGCATACTCTGCTCCTGAAAGATGGAAACTCCTGTTGTGCACAGAGGTAATGTACAGCTTTGAGCATATGGAAGGTGGGAGCTTTTTGCCTCTGAGAAGCAGTACGTGATTTATCTCTTGTTTGGTAAGGAAAAAAAATCTGGCATGCCTTTCTGGAAAGGTTACTGGGCCCTGACCTCCTTTGACCTGATTTAATTGAGGATTTTGCCAAGCTTATTACATGGGATGTTCTTTGGCAGCACTGAGTGAACAAAGCAGGCTGATCACAAATTATCATTTACACATACACAGAATGAAGCATAAAAATAGTTCTTTAAAAAAAAATTTCCTTTTCGCTGACATATAATAACCTTCCTTTAGTAACCTGTCACAGATCTCAAGATCAGTATGACAAAACATCTCAGCTTCCTCAATTTTGTATCTTCCCAGACACATTACTAACACAAGGCTGAAAAATGAAAAAAAATGTGCGTACCATTATCTTTATTTAGTTTTTTCATGTTTAAAAACTACATTACTGGTTCTACAGATGTACCCATTTTGTACCAGCAATGTCAGCCAATATTTACTGATGCACCTGCTTTACCTTTTACATATTCTCATGAATGAAATACATGGGACATACTAACATATTCCCCCTCATATATTTCCTCATATTTCTGGAAAAAATATTCATTGTATACACAAAGCATTTGCTTTTGAATTATTAAACCTCAGGCTGTTGGCCTGACAGCTACTTGCAGGACAGCACATTTCATGACATGAATGAGTGAGAAACCAGGATAGATCAAAAAGGAATTACAGGTGAAATTACTTTTCCTTACTATTTTTAGGCAGGATGTAATTTTTTTCAGAGCATTATTCATTAAGTGAAAAGCTGGTTCCACACTCTGAGAAGTACTATTTCAAACTTCTCAACGAAAATGAAAACTATTTTAAAATGTAACTGGCCTTGGTTTTATTTGAAGAAGCAGTCTAGAAATTCTGTTGTAACTCATCACCTCCTTGGCAACAGGTATCTTTCTGGGCTTAGGACAGTCAATAAGAAAGCAAGGGACAGCAATTTTTATTGTCCCCATAATAATTAAAAGGTGATCAAGTCTCACAGTGACTCCCCTACTAATAAGAGTTTTTCTGTGTTTGAAAGATAAGACTAGAGATTTTCACCTTTATGAAATGTTATTAACTACAAGGTTGAATAATTTGCCAAATCCGTGGAACAAAAAAGCACTGGTGACTTAACAGCACTTAAGGTTCATTGCAGGATTGGCTTTTGTTTTCTTATTTAGGAGGTGTCTACATCTGACCTAAGGTAACTGCATACTGTATGTTGACATCAGTAGCATTCCTAAGTGTCAGGAAAGGAGACATAATTAATTGGCGGACAAAATTGCTCATATGTGAGCTGGTTATTTTCCCTTTACCTTCCTTTTTTGCCCTCTCTTGTTTTCTGTTTGGCTGTTCCATGTTTATGTTATAGAAAGAAACAGGTAAAGAATCACTTGCCTGGGATCAATGCAGGATTCAAGAGAGATACAGAAATGGGAAAACTTGAGTGAATATGAGGCTTATGTATTGCTCGTCAAGCTCTGCAATTTCACCAATAAATTCTAAAATTCAACCAAAGTCAGCAGAAGTGGAAACTTCTAAGATGATAAGTCCCTAAAAAAATCTTGAAAATTCATTGTGAGGAAGAAGACAAAAGAAAAGTTTGAGCTCAGTCCTTATCTTACTTCTATGGTGTGCAAGTGTTGCTGTCAGCACTCAATGTTCTAAATCAGCCATGACCCATGCTGCCTCTTGCCCAGTCAAACAGGCAACACGTGTGGCAGGGAAATAACAGTGTGAGAATCAGGGCTAGAGCATAGAATATGGGATACTGAGAAACTAGAATCATAACTGCAGAAGAGATTCTGGGGATGTAAGAGCAATCTGATGGTGTAGTGGGAGTTTTGATTAGTATCAAGGGAAAATTAAAAGTCTTTAGTGACCATATGGATATGCAGAAGGCAAGTGCTGTCTTGATAACAGCTTGGATCTGTATTACTACTTTCTTCTTTACATGTTTACCCCTTTAGTCACCCCATCCCCTTATCTTTTTTTCTCCCTCCTCTGCTTGACAAGCTTCCTCACTTAGATCACAGCCAAGGTAGTCATAAGTCAGCTGAGAAACGAGGAATGAATAATTTCCTTCCCCTTGGGGCGCTAGCACGTCACTGCCATGAAACACTTAGGTCACCTGTCTTCCCAGCAAGAGCACAGCAAGTACACTGTGTAACCCAACAACAGCGTGTCTCCTCCCTTTGAAGGAGCCACTAGAGTGGCTACAAGGTCAGGGGGTTTACATTCGTAGCGAGTTCTGTTAGCTTTTACCTGCAAGATTTTTTTTTTCAAGTCAAGTTTTCTCACAAACTTCATGTTTTCAGATACCTCTATAGAACCCTAAGGTTTTTTCTGAAATACTGCAACCCTTCTGGGTTGATAATTGCATAGACGTTAGTTGTCAACAGCTCTAAAATGATACAAATTTTAGAAACAAAATAAAATACAGAATCACAGAGGAGTTTTAAAGCAAAGTGAAAGGAGAGTTCTGAGTAGAGCACAAGATCACAGTAAGGCTGGTAAATGTTAGAAATGCAGGTTGCATAGCAAGCCTGGCCTTGAGATTGCATGACCCATCTTGGAGAGGTTTGTCATTCTGTGCCCAGTTTTACCAAGTTAGGAAAGAGGTTAGCACTCTTGTCTTTAGAGGTGCAGTGTTGCTGATTTATTTCACTTATCTTTTCAGAGCATTTTGTGATGCACAGCTAGAAGGCACTGTAGAAATATAAATGACTGTTTGGGAATTAGGACAGTTCTGTTACCATCTATTCACCTCCTCGGAGAGTGCACTGAGGTCTCTAAGAGAAAATGGAGTTCATGTCAGCAGTTGGATGAAACAAAGTAAAAAGATAATGGCAGAGATGGATGAGGAGAAGAGGGAAGTACGCACGGTATAAAGAAAAATATGGGTGAGTGACATCTGCCTGAGGAAAAGAAATTGGAGGTGGAATAGGGAGGGCAGTACAAATGGAAGGGGTGTGCCCACCTAGCAGTACTGTCCTTGCTGGAATGCAAATGTGAAGTTGCATCTGAATGCCGAGATGGTGCCAGTCCTTGTCAGAGAAAGGAGGCTTCAAGTTTATCAGCTACTGGCAGCCTTGTGTGCTCCGTGGCTGGCATGCAGCTCATGTGCCCTGAAATAAGAAAATTGTTTTACAGCCTTAGGCTGCTCCTATAACACACTGAACTTGACACAAATCTGTTCCAGCGTGACCAAGCTGGAGGAAGTAAGCAACAGCACTTGTTTTCCTGCCTCTGTAAACTCATCCTGCTTTCTGTCTCTGACTTACCCAGTAGAAACAAGATAGTTTAAAAATGGCCCTAAACTGTAGCCCTTGAGATTCATGACAGACCTTAAGAGAATTTCCCCAGTGTAAGCTGAGGAGATTTAGAGAGATTGCCTTTCCTTAGCTGAAAATGTTTTAAGAATGTGTTAACAGAATATAAATTAAAAAGGGATTGAAGGCTGGAGCTTTAACACCAATGCAACAGGAGGACAAGTCAGTGCAAGATCAAGCAGTTGTGGAAGTAAAATCAAAGCAATGTCAGACTGATTAAGAATAAACCGCATCAGAAGTGCAACTGGTAAGAGCCTTAATCATTCAGAGTCAAATAAAGTAGGGAATACAGTATTCCCTAACACCACTTCTTGGAGAGATTTTTCTGACCAGAATCAGAATGCAAGTAAGTGCAGTGCAATAGGCTGTGGTCCTCAGATGAAAGATGAAGACTGGATTTATATGGGCTAAATGGGGACATACATATATGGGATGTCTAGAGGCTGATATTATGTAGTTCGCTCTTCTACAGCGTATGTTCTTTTTTTTTTTTTTTTAAAATCTCCTTTACATCTGTTGCAGGAAGTGTCTTAACTACAGCAATGAACTAGCTTGTATTTGTATTTTTCCTGTTTCATTCTATTCCATAGAGGGCTGTGTTGTCAAGGAGCTCTAAGACCTGTGCTCCACATTTTTCAGTATGGAGAACACTTCTATTTGCTAGGCTGGCAGCTGCTGTGTAAGCTTTTCAGTCCTTTTTAATCACTCTGCCTCCCGTAGCAAGCTACTGTGAATTAATTCTTTGGGGCTCATTATCCAGACTCCTTTACCACCCTTGAGAAGGAACAAGAGGTACTGAAGAAAGCCCAAGGGGATATCCTCTGCTTAATGAATCTCTGCTATGCCTGTAGAGCCACAGTGCCAAGAGGAGGATGGAAGGGTCATGGCTGGGATGTATCATGTTCTGGATGATAGTGCATGAGAATGGATCAGAGCAGCCATGAATCTGCTTTGCAAGACACTGGAAGTCGAGTTGGCTCTGAATGATATCAGGAAACAGAAGGATAAGGACACTGAAAACTTCCTTTAGCCATGACTCACTTGGGGTTAGGACTCACTTAGGCTGCAGTGCTGAAGTCACTGACAACTGAAAGATCAGTAACTGGAAAGACAAAGGAAAAAGTCCAATATCTCTGCTTTTTCTTGGTGTTTTCTCTGATTCCAGAGAATCTGACCGTAAGTAATATGCCCAGGCAGGGAGGCAGGGCTCTTCACAAGCAGCAGTCACTGACAGAAAAGAAATGTAATTGCATGCCCTTGTACTTCCGCTGATGGATTTTACTTACCCGGATGCTGAAGATTTAGAGTGAAGAGCTAGCAACTGAGATTTCAAATGAGGGTGTTTACATTTGCTTGGCAAATGTGGGAGCAACAAAGATCCTCACTTTTACAACAGAAAAAGAATTCTTCCCTGTTCTGTGCATGCCGATTGGAAACCTGCTGAGAAAAAGTTTTACAATATAAGGCTCTTCTTCCTCATTAACTGAATCATCTCAGATGCAGGAGATAGGAGGAAACAAAGCACTTACAATAAATGCTGAAGCCCTAAACTCAACACAAACCTCTTTGTGGACTGGAGGTGCATGCTACTATTCCAGGTTTTTACTTCATTAAAACTCCAGGGATTTTGACTCATTAAATCTGCTAATCCCAGGATTATTTTTTAATTGCAGTTTTTAACTCATCTGTTGTGCTACCTGTTGCTCCATCAAAGTTCTGCTCACAAGGAAAAGCATGAGAAAAGTAACCGAGGCAAAATTTGTTTCTGTGGTCAGTCACTGCCTGGAGCTCTCTCACTGGCTTTTAATATCTTGTGAAAGCATGACTGAGACTGAAACAGTTACATCTGAATAGATTAGGCTGTGAACATCTTTATGAAGACAGGGAGGTTCTGTTACAGGTACAGTGTGTTCTTGCAGCTAGCTGCATCAATATGAAGAGTGCAGAGAGGTACACCAGCTGTGCACAACTGCACCACATTCAGCAGCAGAGTGTTTGAATATGAACAAGACTCTCAGTTCTTTTGGTCTCCGTTCTTTCCTTCTCTCCCTGTTGAATGAATAAATCTGCTTTGTTCCTGTTTATGTGATACACGTGGGTGAGAATTAGCAGTTTGGAATTACTGGTCTGGGTTATTAACTTGGGTTCATGAATAAACAGAATGACTGCTGCCAGGGAATCATGCATTAATTATCCTTGAGCTATGCTGATGGAAGAGTGATAGAGAACAAGCACATATATTACAAGCTTTTGACTGTTTTATTATTATTAGCATTGCTAAAAGGAGAAAACTGGAAAAAACTTCTTTTCCTGTCTGCCTCTGGATTGTGCAGGGGGCTGCAATTCAGGCACCTCCTCTAGAACATGAATGACAGATGGGATGTAGTTATTTTTTTGTTATTGTGATCATTACTAGCTAGTCACGGAAATAACAGATCCCATTCTGTTATCTCTTGCCCTGGACATCCACTTGGCTTCCATTCCACTGCTAACTGTGGCTGTTCATCTTGGTGCCAGCTCTGGTAATGAAGTAGTTAAGTGAGACCTGCAGAAAACCCCAGAGAAATGCACTGATTAAACACTTTAGTTTTATCTTCTACTGTTCTTCTTGCCTGGTCTTTTTCACCTTCTTCCGGCCTAGGCAGTGCGTGCTCTTGTGTTTTTCTGAAAAAGCTGGATGGGAAATTATTTGGTTCAACATATGTTAAGGAAGTGGAAACAGCTGGGGGCCAAAGGCAGAATGTTGCTGGCAAGGCAAGTTGTTATTTTTATACAGAACTGTTCAGTTAGGTCTCTTTGTGTAGAGATGCCATTCCACTTGGCCCAATTTTACCTCGATGCCTCCTATTAATCCTCTTGCCTTTGAGCATTTTGTCTCAGTAGTTTACATACCTGCATGTTTATGCATTGTGATCCATTGCAGCTTCTCCTTATCTCTCCCTTTCCTCAGCACTTTTCTCTTCCTTTTCCTCTCCTACAGCAGTTGCCACTCCTACAGATACCAGAGGCAGTGGGAGGGGTCTGGTCCAGTTTTGTCTGTCACCTTCCCAGCCCTTCCTGTCCCCAAGGGCAAGAGAGCCTAGGGTGAAAACTGGTCTGAAGGAAAAGAGCCAGCCAGCTTCTGCCAAGTTTGAAGAGACAGACCAAGGATGAGTTGAGAGAAAATTATTAGGCAGGGGAGAGGATGGGATTTCCATGGTGCCCAGGGCAATGGTTTAATTTAAGTAATTTGCATGAAGTAATAATGAGACAGGACTTAAAACTTCAATTGTATGGGTGATATTTTGTACTCTGTATTATTATTTATAATTATACGTATGTATTACATTGTTATATATTCTAGGGTGATAGGTGATAAAGCAGGAACTCATAACCACCTATTTTGGGGGAGGAGAAAGCCTTAAGTTATTCCAGTAGGAAAATAGAGATGTTACTCTCTTAAGAGAGAAAAAAAATAGTGTAGTAAGTGATGCTGTATCAAGGCAAAGAATAAAATTGTCTCCTCCTTTTTTCCTACCCTTTCCCTGTACGTTTCAAAAATTCCCCTTCAAGTCTATTGCCACTTATTTCCAGTAATGAATTCAGCTGAGCAGACTGGCACATTTTTGCCTGTCACATGGAGATCTTGCATAATGTGGGTGAAGCAAGCAGATATACTTGGGCCTTGATTACACCAAGGCCACTTTATATGGCCACAGGGATCACTCTTGGTGTTTTTTATTCAAACATCAAAGACCAAGGCCATTCTGTTATTTCTTCCTGGTTTGCCCAGAAAAGTGATTTAGTTGCAGAACTCTTATTGCTGTTTTGTTACTGTTTTGTAGAAACCCTTATAAATTCCTGGGAACTGAAAAACACTTCCAAGCAAAACACGATTTTGACTATTGGCTTCTGTGTGAGAGCTTTGTAGCATAATTCCTATGTCAAAGATCTCATAAGACTTATTCAGAGTCACCACGGCAAGACTTAACACTTTTTTTTGTGTCATTGACTCTGAAACAGGAGTTTGGCAGTCTTATGCAGAGACGAGAAACGAGGCTCAGAGCCACCTCACTGACTCCTGCCACAGCAGTCTTTATAACAGCCTTAATTCTGATAGCCTCCCTGACATAATTTCAAACTATTCTATTAAGTGTGTCACTAACAGTATTTCTCAGAATCCATCTTTATGTCTTCTAAGTTTATTTGTTGAAACATATTTAGTATCTTCTAAAGCTCAGTAAAGAAGTTGCTATATTTATGTGTTCTATGTGCAAGACATTTGGTTATGCAGTACCATTAAGTGACTATAGGAACATTAGGCTTAATAGACATGGCAGTTGCTTTACCTGATTTTTTTTATTAACGCTTTTGAAGTGTTTATTTGTTATGTATTTATCATATGCAATAAAATACTCCAAGGGCAAAGAGCAAATGGGTTAAGCCAGTGTAATAAGTGAAGCTAGTATCAGTTAGCTTGCCATTGCTTTCTCCCATTAAGCTGGCATGGATCTTAGCCCTGGCTGCTGCACGTTTTTTGTTTTTTTTTTTTTTAAAGATCCTAGGTTGCATCTATGCTTTTGTCAGTAATGATAAGCTGTTGATATTGATGCCAGCTAATTGCTTCATTTCTACAATCAGACGTTTTCAATTTTAGAATCCTTTGATTTCCTATCAGTCAGATGGTAAAAAGAAGAGAGAGATTCTGCAATAAAACTTTCAAAGAACAAACAGAAAATAAAATCTATTTAGAGCCTAACAATATAATTCTTGCCTTCTTTTAGTTCAAAGGGACAAATTGCCAGCAGCCTCTGAAAAACCAGAACATGTACAAGACTTCATTATAGCCAACGATTTCAGGAAATATTGACTGATCTAGTTCTGAGGCAGAATTTCCTGCTTCCTGCCTTGATGGATAAAATACTGACACACACAAATTAATCTGTTCATTTTGTATATGTGCTGACAGAAGCAGTCTGACTTTCAGAGCAGTATACACTCCAGGTGTACACACTCGGGATGTCCCTAACTACACAGAGCAAGACTCTTGCATCCTGTTTGACATCCCAGGGGATTTACAAGAGGAAAACATAAGCTGTCATGGACTTGTGATGGCAGAGGTATGAAGGTGACACCCAGTGTGCTTGCAGGAGAAGGAGCATTGTCTCCTGCCAGGCTTCAGCACATTTTTGTCTGCATGAAGAGAAGTTGGCTCAGTGGCTAAACTTTAACAGCAGTAGTTCAAAATGGTTTCTGTCACTTTTTTGACATTTCTCTTCATTTGTTGCTAACTGTCCTCATCCTTTTGGTCTTCTTTCTGGAGAGGCCACGTGAAAACCTTTTAAAGGAAAAAATCTAAACCTGACTTGACTGTGGCAGCATAATATGCTTTAAAATTTATTATTTTCTCCTTTTTTTTTTTTTCCTGTTGTAACTCAAACAGTTTCAACTAGTCCTAAAAATACTCAGCCAACTTTTTACTACTATATGATTTTTGATTTTTCAGTAATTTGGAGCCTGTAGCACCAGTCACACTTACAAGACTGTCTCACCCCAAGCTGTCACAACTTGAAGCAGTTACTGCATGTTGGAATGATGGACCTATTGGCAGAAACCAATGGTTAAAGCTGTAGTGAACAGTCATGGAGAGAGATCTCTTAGGAACATTTTCTGTCTGTAAGCCTTTAGAAAAGCTTGATTTATAGGAAGCAATAAATTGGCATTTAAGCTGTCTAGACATAGGTGCCTACTTTGAATTAATTTTGATGGGAGTTATGCCCAGGGGTGCTTTCTAAGTGCCAAAATGCCATAAAAGAACATGCTATGATTATCTTTTGGGGGCCATTAAAATAAGTAGTTTGTTCAGATATTGTGCTGACAAATACAGTATTTAAAAAAAAAACAAGCCTAGAGAGACTTTGATAAAGTAATATACAGCAAATGTAGTTGCATGTGTTAGGGGATTTCATGCTAGAGAAGTATGGTTCTAGTCATGGCCATGATGGGAGTGAAAACTTCTGTGAGAAGATAGCATTAAAGAAGCAGCAAAACTGGGGTACGGCTGTGGTTGTTGGCACTTAACGCACATCTAAGCTATGCATCTGAAAGCCATTCAAAAGGCCTAACTCACATAAGAGTGCCAGGAAACACTGCTTTATTTGTAGACATCCTGGGCAGCTGTTGTCAGACTATAAAGAAGAGGCAGAGAAGGCACAGAAAGAAAAAAGCCTAAGTGTAATATATCTTTTGGAGTGAACAATCTGTCCTCTTCTTCTGAAACACTGCAAACTTAAGGAGACTTCAAATAGCTAAAAAGTTGTAATTAGAAACTTCTTCTGAAACATGCACTTGTTTCTCCAACACTGTGCTGGAGAGTTCCTGTTTTCCTGTTGTTTCCTGTGGCATAAACATTTATTTTAATTTCTTTTGTCATCTGGGAAGATGCTGTCTGGGGGAGACGTGATTTCACGTGACATTGTTCCTTCCCGCTGCTGTTTTCGTGGCCTCAAAGGGAAATGCAGGATATTCCTCTTCCAGTTCCTTCAGTGCCTCTGCTTATTCCAGTATCTCTGATCAATTCATTTGCAGTGATGTCAGCATTTCTGAAGAACTGATATAATTGCATGAAGGTAATGTAGAACAGACTGGCATTGAATTTCCTTGAAAAGGCTGAAACATTCAGCTTGTATAGATTGTATAGATTACAGAGGATTTGAACAATAACATAAGTAAAGTATTTCAAGTACTGTAATATAAGTGTGATTCAGTTGATACTAAAATGAGATGAGGATGAACATCAGATTGACATAATTCATCTAGACCCCTTGGGGTCAAGAAGTTTGGCAAAACTCTCAGAAGACTTCTTATCAATTGGGACAATCCAGATAAAATTGATCCTCTCTGTGCATGGCCCTGATGTGTCCTATCGCTCAAGTCCCTTCCTTGCTGTACTTCTGTGACCACTATATGATTCAAGTTGCTTAGCAGGTGACATCCTGTATCAACACTAAGAATTAGAAAGGTAGGAGAACTTCCATTAGCTGCCAGTGCACGCTGATAATAATATTAAGATTCTGCAGATCATTTCTCTATGGCTACACAGCAGTGATCTGGACTGATTAGTCCAGTGGATAAGGTGTGCTAACAAAGCATTAATGGGAAAAGTCTCATAGGTTTGTAAACTGGGAACTGCAGAGAACCCATTTTAAAATTAGCACACAGGTGTGTTCCTACAAGAAGTGTTTGGCCTGATTTACTGCATGACCTAGTGACTCATGACCACATGGTTAAACACTGCTGGATAATCTAGCTTAGCTTTTTAATAGTTGCAGTAAATCATTTAACTAAATCTTCAGAAGGGCAGGTGTGAAGGAACGAGTTGCTTGGTTGAGACTCTTATAACCTCAAAAAACAGAAGAGCGACATAAGGAGTCCTGTCTTTTGAGATGACATGTAAAGTCTATTTTATTTAAAGTGCTTTCTGAAGGCTGTAACTGATGAAATCACAGAAGTTTCTGTTCATCAGGACAGAAAATGGGAGGCAGGGGGGTGTGTGTGCTTTACTCTGAAGAAATGGACAGGAATTATACTTAAAGATCATGTGGGTTTATCCCCTACTGGGAATTCCATTACTAGTTGACCTCGGCCTTCATTCAGTAATGCTCTTTCTTCTGTAATGCTGTAAATGACTCTAAAATTGGTTTGCTTCAGCATCATGTGAAGGAGAGAAGGTAGACAGGGAATATGAATAGTCAAGTCAATTGTGTAGCAAACAGAAAATGCTTGGGAAAGGCCTTAGACAGATGTGCCCTTGATTAACTGAAAAGAGTATGATAGAAGGGCTAGTGATCCAGTGATTTGTTATAAATTAATTAACCCCTCTGGGTAATTAACTGCTTTGTACAAAGATTTATATTTCAATAGAAAGATAGGCAGTCTGAAGAACAGTGAATTTTGTTTGTGATGCACTCACCTTGCAACTGTTTACTCCATTATTTCCTGAAGACTGTGATTAGGAGGAAAAGTTTTATCTTGTCTCAGTGAATGTTTCAGTATATAGCTTTGGTTGTTGGCAGACCAGCCTGTGAGATACCTACAAAATGTTGGTTATTTTAGAATTCTGGCTTTTCCTCTCCTCAAGGAGCCTTCCCCACGTTCCCTTCCTCCTTCTGACCAGGGCCTTGTCAGCATGTTAGCCTGCCATCCTAACTATGGAAATTTTCTTTGTGTCTCTCCCCTGTCTCTCCCCCCATAAACCAGATCTTCTGTCCAGGTTAAGGACAGCTGATGTGATCACAAACCAACCATAAATATCATTGTCCATAAAGATCTTTTCTTAGGCCATGGCATTCCTATAGAGTTTATAGCAACTGGCAGGGTGTTGGGTCTTTCAGTAGAGTCTGTTTTGGGAGAGGGCGTGCACACCAGGCTCTGGCAGAGGAGAGCAGGGAGTTGGGGTGTGAGTGTGAGCAGAGGGGAGGAAAGGGCTGCCTGCTACTCTGCAGGCTGGTGCTAGAGCTCAAGGAGAAGAGGCAGAGGAGGCTGAAGTGGCTTTGGTGGTTGGGATATCAGTGGGCTGCTTGACCAATACCACAGCTTCTCCAAGCAAGGCCCCTTCAGCTGGACTAGGCCTGAGTATTGACAGCTGAAGTAAGACATAAATACAGTGTGGGTGTCAGCTGCTCCTTGGTACCTGCCTGGGTATGCATTCTTACTAACTGATAAATTTTATCTCTGTTTCAGTGATGATTCACTCTCCCTGAAGGATAATGCACGTTGTGTTTACCACAGAGAAGTGGCATGTAAATAAGCATTAATGTTAATGCAAAGTAGCTGGCACAAATGCACTACTACTTACAACCTGAAAAATGTGACTTTTCAGGTGACTTAGTGTATTTTTCATATTCTTACTCTTCTAGTTGAAAAGAATCTCCTCCTTTCCTTATGATGCTTCTTTACCAGAAGCAGCAGGGTGTGGTTTTGCAGTGTGAAAGATGGATGTGGGAGGAGGCTTAAATTAGATGTCAATAAAATTCAGAGTAGGAAGGAAAAAGTCATTATGACAGAGTTTATCACTGTTGCTTCCATTACCAAAGCAGGTGAGTGTGCTATGAAACCATCAGGTGTCAGGTTCAAAACAAACAGGAGATAACAGGCTGCTTCACAGGCTACTGCATGTTGAAGTTATGCAATCCTTGGCCACAGCATGTCTTGGGGTCCAGAAGCTCTCAGAGCTTCAGAAAATGGCTTTGAAGGTTCATAGATGAAAGATGGCTTGAGATTTAATAGGCACAAGTATACCTACCATGGCTTAAGGTGTCTGTCACACAAATCCCTGGAAACCAAGTATGAAATGCATACAAAATTGCAGAATGTCAATCTGTGCTTTTCATGCTAAATTATTCCTCTCTGATATCCACTGCTGGCCAGTGTCAAGCAAAGTACATTGTGCTAGATGCCCTTTTTGATCCACCATGATTTTTTTCATGTTCTTAACCATGCTGTTAGAGGGCACATTTGTACCAGTACTATAGCATCTATACTTGGAGAAGATGGGGATATCTTGTACTATTTTAACTATTGTCAAAAGGATCTAGTCTTTCTGTGTGGATGAGGCAGCAAAAGGCATTTCAGTAACAGCACATGGGCTGAACCAACAGTTTATCCTAAGCTCTGAAGACAGAAATGCAGTAGAAAATATTCTTTAACACAATCTTTAATAGCAAAACAAAAGCCAGATATTTAAATTGCATATGACAAAAAAATACCTTTTAGGAAGAATTGCCTTTTTGAGGATTCAATGACTTGTTTTTAAAGAAAAATGCTGTTTGGATTTTGAAAAGAGGGGGGGGAAACAGAGACATTCAAATTTGTTATAAGGAAATTTTTATAAGTCTGTGGATACCTGCTAAGTTAATTTAACTGGGACTTTATATCCTGTTTTCCCAGTTGTGTGATTAGGAAAATGACGCTGCTGTTTATAAAGACTGACTGGAAATTTATAATTTTGGCAGGAGATCCTGATGGTTTGCACACTGCAGCCACCAGCCTAGAAGAAACTTGGGTGAAGCTTCTTGCAGAGGGAGAAGAGGAGGCTTTCCAGTTATTTTAATTTCTGTAACTAGGATGAAGTAAGATATTATCCTTTCTCTGATAGTTAATGAGCTGCAAGTCATTTGTTGTGCACAAGGAGAGGATGAAGTTGCACAGACTAACTTTCTTGGATACTCTGTTGTGGTGCAAGCAAGAAAAATGGCAGATAAGATTTTGATCATGTGATGGAGTCAATTGCTGGCCACATCTGCCTTCAGGCTGGTCAGCAGGACAAGTGCAAACTGCAGACAGTAAACCTCTAAGATAGGTTATTCAATATCTATGTCCATGTTATTAGTCAGCTAAGGAGAAAGAAGCCAGGGAAATTTTCCTGGGCTCTAGAGCCCTTCATATCTCCTGCCTAAGACTTGCAGAAACCCCCTTGCCTTATGCTGGTGTATCCTGTCTCCTAAGAAGGACATGGAGTCCTAAGGAGGAAATTCAGCAAACCTGCACCCAGCAACTTCCCTAGTACCATGGTCTCCTTTCCCTTAACAGCTTCTCTAAATGGCTTCAAGGCCCCTTAGTGCCAAGATCCTGGAATGTGGTGTCCTGGGAACAACTTCTAACCACAAGAAAGAGCCTCCCTGTCTCAGGCCACCGCTATCGTTGGTCCTTCATTGTAACAGGATGGTGGGAATTAGGTTCTACCTCTTTTACCTGCGTAGGCAGCAGAGACAAACAGAGCTGTTGGGAAGGAGGTCACAGACGCAGCAGTGATAGCTGAAATGGAGAGTTCAAGTGTCTCATTAGATTGGGAGTGCCATAGGAAGGTGAAGGTTGCACCATGGTCTGTTCAGCCCCAAGTCTTAGAGGCAGCAGCCTTGTTTGGCTGAGATCTGAACCTATTTGCTCCTCTGCAACACCCACCTCGGTTTAGTGTCCTACCTACAACTCTCCTGCTGCTCCTGTTGTTCCCAGAGCTCTGGATGCAGGTATAAGAACCAGGAAAACTGGAGACAGGACATTGTTGAAGACTGACAGTTTAGGGAACTGTGAGAGAAGGGAAAGGAGGAGGAGGGAGTGACTTATTCTCAGCTTTCCTACATGCAAGGTTGCAAATATAGCCCTGGTGCTAATATAATGATGATGTTCTCAAACCTTTTCTGTCTCTCTCTAGCTCAGTACATGGGTAGCTTGAGCACACAAGTGCATCTGCATTAACTTTGGCTTGGACCATAAGCTTCGAGCTGTAGAGTGAATTGGTGGTGAAGTAAGACAATAGAAAGCAGCAATTTCTGGTCAGGAGGCACTCCACAGTTGGGAAGGGGCTTGTGTGACATTCATTGTGATCCAGAGGTACCCTGATGGGAAATGTGCAGGTTTGGTAAACAAGCCAATAGCACTAAGAAAACACCTGGTTACTTGTCACCAATTTTGACTCCCAAGGGAAACTGATTTCCAAAACATCATCATTCAGCTCAACTCTTAGAGGCTGTGCAGGTTTTGCTCAGTAAACATTGCCTTACTTAACAAAGGCTATTACTAGTGAAGAAAGAAAAGGCCAGGTATACAGTTGCTGTGAAGTAAAAGCCTGCAGGCAGAATAGCTGACATTCACTTAAAACCCTATAATTCTGGTAGTGAAGAAAAGAAAATGCTCTCAACTGGCAGATGAAATGTATTCTTTTTCTTGTCTTCATGTAAAAGGTCAAACAGAAAAAAAATCAGGAGGTCAGAAATAAATCAGGAACAGTAAAAATAGTCTTTAAGACTGCAGCGTTAACAGTGCTTTTCTTCCTGTAGCCTGATCTAGCTGCAGGAAAAAAAACCTGGAGACCCTGCCAAAGCATTAAAAGCAATACAATTGTGTTTTGAAAGGCAATAAAAGCAGACTGTGTGGGTAAAGGGCTGTGCCGTTCACCTTTCATCTCTCTGATGGTCACCCAAGGATCTCCTTTGTGATTATAAAGGGTGCCATTTTAAGACCATTTATGTTGTTTGGGAGAGTTATTTGAACTGTATCTATGCATTGCTGAGGTAACTTTAATTGGGTTGCTGTTTAGGTGATGCAATGAAACTGTTGACCTTCTGATAGCAAAATATCCAAATGAAATAGTCTTGTTTGGGTAGGGGCTGTTAAAATGTATAGTGGCTTATTGACATACTTCAGGTTTATTGACCTAACCTTCCGAAGTTACCTTTTGTAATGCAGAAAAGCTCCTCTGTGCCTTACAGACTTTTTTCACAGATTCCACACCCCCCCCGCCCCTCCCCCCGATTTGTCAGGGGCAAGAGCTCAAAGCATCCTCTACTCACTGTTTAGTGAAAGTCCTCCTGGAATCATGCATCTGCAAAGAAATTCAGTTCTTGAGTTGAACCGTGCCATAGGGTTTCAGTTTTAGCTTGCAGAGGAACCTTTCAGCCATCCCTTCCAGGAAGAAAGCCAGGTCAGACACAGGGCATTTGATTCTCAGCTTTATGTAAAGAGTTAACAACATCTGTGTTTTTTCCACATATTAGACATACATAATTAGAATAGCTTCTCATGTCACCTTGCTAGTCTATGAACACAGAAGGATTTGTGCATTTATATTGGATTCTCTGATCAGACGACATTATTTTGTGATAGTTTTCTGTTTGGAGCTAATCTCCAGGAAGGAGGGATTGAAGGCTGAGACTTGGAATGGGACATCAGTGTGAAGAGGGTCTGTCACTTCATAGCTGAAACCGGCATAGACTAAGCCAAAGTAAATTAATTGACCTTTTCTTCCCTGATATCTAAGGGCTACTTTCCATTCTCTGAATTTTGACTAGCTTTTTTTCATCACCACCCTGAAAATGATGTCTGTCTCTGAAACACACTACACAATCTAGTCTGCTTTCAACATCTATCTACCTGCAGTTAATTCTCCATGGGTTGTATCTGTTAGCAAGCTGATGGAGACTTCTCCTTGAGGTCTTCTGTCTGCCAAAGCAGTTTATCCTCTATGGTTTAACTCTTTTCCTTTTTCATATCCTTGGGTTTTACTTCTGAAAAAAAAAAAATGTCGTGACAGATGGCAGTGATTTTCCATACTTAAGATACTGATCATTTCTCTTGATCTGACCAACCAGGTCTTGTTTCTCACCCTGTTTTCCCTGCCCCTACCCAAAACAACTTTTTTTGATAATTCAGGTTGCTTTCTGACTTCTGGAGCATGCTTATTCCTTTTCCTGTGGGACAACAAAAGCTGGTCCTGCCTGGTTGCTGTGAGTTGTCAGGACATAATTTCAAGTCCTACTCTGAAGAGCTCAATTATGGGAGCTATTTTTTTTTCCTCCTCCACCCCCAAGATTTAGCATAAGCCAAAAGGGAAATAATTCTGATGGCTCCTAGAAACAAATTTGTAAATTTTTTATATCATACTTTTGCCACAACAGAGTTTCAAATCCTGTTTTTATGAAATCCATGGAAATTTCCAGTGGATCCAAGTCTGAGGTGGGTGTCTGTTAAAAGTCAGAAAACAAAATGTGGTATGAGTTAGAAACAGAGATCATATTAACTGTTTTCTTTCCAGTTTCCTCTCAACAGAAAGTTCTGTTGTCCCACATGTAATATTTCTTCTATGGCTGTTTTCCTGGAGAAAGTCTGGATAGGCAGTAGGTTAGCAGTTACTCTGCCCTGTAAGTTCATGTTTTGTCAAATCATTACCTGCGAATGAGGTAAGAAAGGTGTGCTTTTACAACTCTAGCTTCCTGCCAAACCACATGGGCTCAAGGCACCTCTTCACAGTGATATGTCCAGAGGCCAAAAGCAGTCCCCAAAGTAGAAGACTCAACTGGGAGACTATGGACTATGAGATTAAAAGGGTTTTTGACTTAGTAACATGCCTAATTTTCCCTAAAAAGCTAAACAAGCACTAGGCTTGTTAAGATTATTCATCTTCTATGTGGTCATTTTTTTGCTTAATCTATGAAAATTATTACAGGCTGGAATACATCTAATTTATACAATATGGTACTGGGACTCCAGGGAAAGGTACTACTGTTCAAAGAAGAAAGGGAAAGCGGGACATCTGGAAAAACTCAGATGAGGAAAACCAGAACACAAGTTGGTGGAGTTGCCGCAAAAGTTTTATGTTGCTAAAATTCCTAGGGTGAGCTTGCAGCATTATTCATTTTACATGCCAATTATCCTTGCCTTTGCATCTATTTATAGTTGCCCTCCTATGGAGGCCCAGACTGAGAAACATAGTTTTGAACTCCTTCCACACTCTTGTTGCACAAACCCAGGTCATGCTATTTTAGGGTCAGACACCTGCAACCAGAGCAGTGGAAGGGCAGTGGAGAGGAGCAGGCCCTCAGAAAGAAAGGAACTAAAATAATTTCTGTACAACATTTCGTAAGGCTTTGCCCATTGCCAAAATGGGGTTAATCAATTTTCAGTAGCCCTGAAGAAATCACGTGCCTGGTGCCTGACCAGTTTAACCACAGAAACTTGCCAGTGTAGGGGGAAGGCCGGGCATTAACATCCAGAGTCAGAAAAGCAGCTCTGGCTGCAAGTGCTGCCATTCCCCTGAGCTCCAGCTGCTCCAGGGCAGGTGTACGGAGTGTATCCTGCAGATAGCACCGGAGCCAGAGGTCTGGCCATCCCCTGGACAGTCAGAGGGCCCCTACCCATGCTGCCAGTGCCAGGGTGAGCCGCGGGCCTCACACAGCCCCGCTGCCTGCCCTCCCCGAGCAGGGGCTCGCCGTGTGCCTTGGCGAGCCCAGAGGCTGTTTGGCGCTGGAAGCAAACTAATGCAAAACACAGTCAAAGCGCTTTCATGTGAGCTCCTGAGGAGAGGCTGGGATGGCTGTAAAGGATATGCACAGCCTTGGGTTTGTTTACGAGGAGAGAGAAAGGGCTGCTGTGGGAAATGGCTGCATCGCTGTTCCTTGTGGCGTACTGTATGTTGTTTATACAATAGTGCCAAGTGGCAAGCACAAACACACTCATGACAGAGCACCTCAGGAACTGCAGAGCCTCCTTTTGATCTTCTTCAAAACCTAAAAAGGGAGAGAGTTGTTTAAATTTGTACTACTGTCTCTGCTCCTCAGCTGTTTGGACCTTTTTTCCACCCACTTATGTTTACTTCTCTCTGCACTGGTGAGTTTCTAGAGCACATTAGAAACATCACAGGCAATGCCAAAGTTTGAAATTGAGCAGCTGACGTCACTTGCTCAGCCAGGAGAAGAGGAGACTTGACTGGAGGTCTTACGGTGGCCTACAGCTTCCCCATGAGAGGAAGTGGAGATGCAGTCACCCATCTCTCCTCTCTGGTGCCCAGTGACAGCACCTGAGGGAATGGAATGAAGTTTTTTGGGGGAGAGTTAGGTGGGATATTACAAAAAGTTTCTTCTCCCAAAGAGTGGTCAGACACTGGAACAGGCTCCTCAGGAAGGTCACCACAGCACCAATCCTGCCAGAGTACAAAAAGTGTTTGGACAATACTCTCAGGTACAAGGTGTGACTCTTCAGGCTGGCCAGGAGTTGGACTTCACTGGTCCTTGAGGGTCCCTTCCTCAGGACATTTTGTGATTTTATGAAATGCATACTTGTCTCTTTGGATGGATGTTTTATAACGGTGAAGATCTGGGTAGTGTGATCATAGTTGTATTTGTAGCAGCCTCTCTTGTCTGCAACTTTCCCTCATTTACTGACACGTTCATAAGTACTATTCCAGACTCAAATAAAAAATATTTGAGTTATTGTTGCATAAGACCTTAGCAAGGTTGGTACATTGTGTGAGTCCAGGAGTGCAAGAACTCCTGGCTTTTCTATTCATACTTTGTGAATTTAATTTACATTTTCAGATTAGTTTTATTCCCTGTAGGTATGTCCTGGACTCCTCTGTAGTAATTATTTTTCATGACTCCACTAACGTCTACTTCTTAAGACAGAGATGATCTATTTCAGACTCCTCTGCTGAATGAATTTAGCCAACAATCCACTCATGACTCTTGCAGATGTTTTTACTTTCTTTCTTTCCTTCAGGCCAGTAAAAACTTTATAAATCTTTCCTCTACCATTCCAGAAATGTGAGAGCTTCCCCCTTGTCGCCTGAAACATCTCACTGACCTTGTCTGCATACAGTAGAATACATTTGTAGATATTGCAGATACCTAAGTTTAAAAAAACAAAACCCCAACATTTAGTCTTATAAAGGGTTGGTGCAGATTAGATTAGTATCCACAAAAATAGGTTTTTCTTAAGAATACTTACTCCTGGGGCTCATATACCCACAATTCAACAGCTGTCAACTTGATTACCTTCTGTAGCAAGTCCAAATGTTTATGTTGGTTGCCCCTGTTTTTTATATAATAACATTGTGTCTCCCCTCCTAGTATACACACCAATAGCTATGAAGTTAATGGGCTATTTCCATTGATCTCAGGAAATATTAGCCAAAGCTCTGTAGAAAATGCATGAGATCCTGCTCCAAATCAAGCCTGAGGCATGCTCATGACAATCTTTCCTTTGTCTCCATTTTGAGATGCTAACTCATTGCTCTGCTCTCCCATTGAAAAACACCTGAGAGTTCAAAGAAGCTACTTCAGACTCTCTTTCCATATGTCCTTTATGGCTTGTCCTGTTTGGTTGGACCTGGAAAGCATTCGGATATGTTGATTATTTCCAGGGAAATAGTGAGGTTAAGTGATTGTTGTAGTCCATCTCTCCTGAGACTAGGGGACACATTATTTTTTGGAACTAAGTTCTGCTGAGAAGCCAAAGATTAATTGGTTATGGAAATAAAATTATCCTTTTGCTTTATAATTTATTAGAAAATTTCATGGCGTTGTAACCAGAGGCTGTTAGAAGCCTTCATGATGATGAATAATTATGACATGATGGGACATGTCTGAGGAGGAATTTTTGAAATCTCTACTCTAATGCAAGTAAATAAAATAGAACTTAGCATTACAGGGAAAATACATAAACTCACAAAACTGCAAATGAAGATTAGCATATACTTTTGTGGTTGGTTTTTGGTTTACTTTTAAATTGTGGAGTTGCTGGAGTTTTTCCAAAGTAGTAGCATAAGAGGGGGTATTTTGTATCTTATTAACTCTGTGCTAATTGCTGCTTATTTGCAGCCACTTTAAAAGAAAATTCCCATCAGGGCAATACTCTATTTCAGTTTTCTTCATAAAGGAGTGGTATGGGATACCTCCCTTGTCATTCCTATCTCAGTGCTATTGTTTTTCTTCTGATTCTCAATGAGCCTGCAAGTTGTCTATGTAGTATTTGCAGTATTTGACTGTGAAAAATTGTGTTGTTTTCCCTGGACATCTTGGTATCTCACACCTACCTGGGTATTTTCTGCTTTCTGAGCATTCTCTGCAACTGCAAATCCCAAATGCTTGCATCAGTTAAAATCTAGTGTTAGTGGATCTATGGGATGGATTCACTAAGGTTCTGTGCTGTGTTGAGGAACAGCCATTAGTGTAAAACTCACAGAAATGAGATAAAATTGTGAACACTTTATCCAAAAACCTCACCACCCCACAAAAAAATAAGAATAACTTGGTTAGGACAACTATAAAATTTGCACTTCCATCCAGCCACAACAGTAGAGTGTAATCAAAATATTTTTTTTTCTTCCTTCTCTCCTTTTACCCTCTTTGAAATAAAACATTTAGACCTGTAGCTTTCTGTAGGTTTTACTGATAATTCACATAAGCCAATGTCTGTGATCTGACTTTTAGATGTAGTGAGCACCTGTAGCTCAGGTTTTAATTTGCAACAGGTATGGAAAAGGCCTGCTCCTGCACAGGAGGCAATGTAAGTCAGGAGCTGCTTTGTAAAACCAGTGCTGTTGTCTTGGTAGTGATGGAAGTAGTAGTAATTCAGGGGACAGCTGTAATGAGAGTGCCATTTGCTTATAAAATGCCAAAAGGTGGGAATAACCATTACAAATAACCATTACTCACTTGCAAAGAGGACTGCAATGGGGTGAGATAACTGTGTGTTCTTATTAACCTCGAGCACCTATTTTATTAATAATATTGCTGTGAGCATTGTGTTTAAGCTATCAATCCTCTATTAAGCCTGACAGACAGCCAAAGCTGTGGGGATCTTTCATATTTTGAAAGGCACATTTTGCAGGACAGTATGCCCACTGGGGACACCTGGGCAGCTAAAAACCTTCAAGCTGTCTACTCTAAGTCACCTAACCATATGTCATGACTGCCTTAACTCACCTTCTCAACAACAGCCTGACTACTTCCACCTGTAGTGGGTTTTTCTAGGAGCGACTTGCTGAATTTGAGAAATTTGATCCCATGTTGGCTTAATGGGAGTTTTATCTCTGACACCCATGAGGCAGGGTTGAGGTTTTGATGATGTGTGAGAAACAGCAACCTAGCTGTATTGTCCATCTTTCTGGAATGGTCACCTAGAGAGGGCATAGGAGCTCTTGATGTAGAGAGCAGGTATGCAATGAGAAAAGGTGCTGTTTCTTTGCATCTACTTTGCTGGGAACACTCCTCTAATGATTTAAGATGTAGAAACAATGTGTTTACCAACAGCAGAACTAAGTCCAAACTGTTAATAGCTGCTCAGGCTATTAACATAAAATAACTAAAATAACTGTTTAGGCTGAATGTTTGGGGATCTCCTAAGCCTCTACAAGTGCTTTCTGTGTCTATCTGGCATAAGAAGCATGTAGTATTCTACCATTAATACTGTTACTGTAATCCTGTATTATTTGTCCATGTTTTACACTGCATTGTTCTGCTCCCTAAGGACTAGACTTTGGCCAGTGTTGCATTCTCATCAGTGAGGGATGGCTTGTGCATATGGGTTTTACATCAGAAACATGCTCTCTCGTTTGTGTGGAACTCATTCAGAAAAGTGTAGAACTGTTTTTCAAAAGTGGATGCTGTAGTTTTATACCAGTGGAGTGCCAAAAGAATTAGGTTTATGTGTCCTTGTTTCTGGTTGCAGGAAAAGACATCAATACAGGGAACACATGAAATTCTGCCTGTGTAATGAAGAATATTCTTTGACTACACTGTTTCCAGTGTAAACTACTGAACTTGCAAACACAAGTTGCATGGGAGATAAGCCAAGGTGATGAAGTCCAAGCACGATGAGGAAGCACAGAGACTGTAAACACATTATCTTCTATTAAAGGAAACATGTGTTGTAAAGATATAGGGTCTTGTCTTTTATTTTGGTAAGAATAAGTTGTTTTTTTTCTGATACAGGTGGCAAATTTACCAGGGAAAACATCCGCCAGAGAGCAGAGGTAGGCCAGAACACTTAACAAAAACTTCATTATCTGTTGTTCTATAAAGCAGAAGACTGAATGCTGGTCTCCTGAAGTTACTGGCAAAACTAGCTTTTCCAATGGCCTAGAAGTTTATCCCAGGTGTTTTGCTACCATAGTGACAGTCTTCTTGTCATGTGTAGAGAGGAGCTGGTTTCAATTAAGAACTGCTGTTATTAGGGTGCAGGTTTTGGAACCAAACGACAGTTAGAGTTAAAAGAATTAAATACAAGTATTGTGAAAATTATTTCTCAGTAAACCTTTTAGATGAAGACTAATAATTGGCAGGATACTGCAGGCATCACTACAATGCTAACAGATTACAGTAAATACAGCAAAATATATATGATACAGATAAGTTTCACCTTCAGAAACTTATGTCATCTAAGCCCAGAGAGCTCAGTGAGCACACTAAGAGGAACCAAAATGGATATATAAACTCACATACCTATACCAACTGGGTGTAGGGCAAATGATGAATAAATTCACTACTAGAACAGTCCTTTTGTTACAAAACTATGCCAGGTATCATTCATGGCAGATATCCCTGTAGTTTCCTTCATGAAGAGGCTGTATACAAAAGAAAGTTGTTTTGACCTCATACTGTGGGGGAATAGCCTAAGTTCTTATTTCTTTGTGTGCTGATTCAACAAGTACTAGTAATCTGTGTTGATCTTTTTCTTTACTGCTTTTCAGAACAAGGATATCCTGAACTAATTTATGATCTTCATTTGAAACATTGATGGCTGGTATTGAGAGTAAAACAAGGAAGCTGGGAAAATTTGGGTGCTACTGGTATCTTTTGATATATTTCTAGCAATGCCTTTCATGAGAATTTTAGTTCTTAGTGAATTTGAAAATAGAGGTGATAAACCAGGTAAGTAGAATGAAAACTTGATATAAAAATGAAAAATTTAATTTAGAGATGATTTTTGACTATTTTAAGTTATTGTATTAATTCAGATGTATTGTCATGTCTAGCTCTTATTAATTATCCATAATACTGAGATGCTACAGCATTACCATCAACTTGTAAAGCCTACGGAACGTGAAATTTGCACTCATGCTGTTCAATTCAGCACATGCAAGCTACAGATGATGCCAAAATGAATTTTTAAGGCATCACAGACATCCTAGAATCACAGAATATTCTAATTTGGAAGGGACCCACAAGGATCATAGAGTCCAACTCCTAAGTGAATGGTCTATGTGGGGATTAAACCCAAATGCTTGGTGTTATTAGCACCATGCTCCCACCAGCTGAGCTAATCATGTTTACATCACCTTTTTTTATTATCGTGGTCACAGGTATAAACTGGGCAATTGTTTTTTGGAGGTGCAGCTTTTGTGAAGCAAATGAGTCTTATTGACAGATCTAGTTAAGATGATGATCTGATAGATGATATAAATTCCCAGTGAATTTGCAGATGTCACTTGTGACTTTCCATTGCAGTTACTGGGAACTGATTTTTACTTTGTTGCTGTTTGAGACAGATAGTTTTATTTGCTTCAATTTTTAAATAAAACTGAGGTGCTTATATTTTTGAATATGTTTACTGCATCAGCTATGAAGTCATCGAAAGCTTAGGAGTAACAGTGCTAGTAAGCATACTGGAGTACCAAAACCAAAAAAAATATTTTGATAGGTAGATCAATAGAGTTTTTTAAGCTCAAAAGCGTCTATTTGATTCAAATCATACGATGTGTGACTGTGATATCATTAAAACAAATATCCCAAATGAGCCATCCCTCACCCTTCATACCAAAGGGGTGATATCATTTCTGCATATTGTATTGATAGTTTTTGTCATTCAGTACAGAGGTCAGACAAGTAAGCTGGGAAAGCAAGTTGTGTTCCAAAAGGCCACACCAAGTCCCAGCACGAGCTTTTTATCTTCTTTGAATGTAAGATCATAAGAAATTAACTTTTATTCTGTTTTGGCCATCTGTGTTCACTGTAGCTAAGGGACCTATTGCTTTTCTATTTGGATTCTTTTTATTTAAAAGCAAAATGAGAACAGAAGAGTATATGGGAAAACTCAAGGCCAATTTGGCAAAAGGAGTCTGTACATTGCCCAGCCCCCCCCCAGTGGTAACTTCATGGCAGACTGCTGATTGTTTGCCTGGCTAATTTTATACTATGCTTCCTATTTATGGGTATGGGTCTTACAGCATAAGTCTCATTCTTTAGATGTTGTGGAAAATGGCATTTGCAATGAAGTCAGTGATAGTTGAGTGCATACACGGAAGAAAATAAACACAAACATTGCTTTCATTGTCTCTTCCTTCCTCTATTATGTATGCTAAACTTCCATTGTTGTTTTTCTTGCTTACAGAGATACCAGGAATACCACTGGAAATTGTGTCTTCCAGTTCCTTCCTTGAAGGAAGGACAAGGAATCAGTTTTTTATTTTTATGTTTTTAATAGTGGAAGAGTACCAAGTCACAACTCTGAAACTTGCATGGCTTTGTTTGGCTATTCCACAGAAAAAAAATCAAGAAGCTGATGAGCAAATGGAAAAATATGTTGAAAAAAAGGGGGGTTTCTCTTCTAAAAATTTGCACGTTTACCATTAGAAACATTTGCAAAAGGTAAATGTCTTCTGTTATGTCCTAAAACAACCTGTTCACTGAACAATACATAACAGTAGAGATAAATGCTGTTTGCTTTTATCATAGTAGCAGCAGAATGGATGTGACAGTGCCTGTATTACTGGTTGCAAAGAAATGTATGCAAATTCAGGCTCATACTGCTTGCCAGACACAGAATATTCTCTGTATGGAGAGAGAAATTAGTTTCCATTTTTATGCAAATTTTTCTGCTTATTGCCTGTAGAGCTCTTCTGTCCTATTTGGAGGTACTGCACGTCAAGCACTGGAGAGGCTTTGAATTATTTCCAGAAATCCTGCTGAGATATGAGGGGATATGGAAAGCAGTCAGAGGCAAATTAGTGCTATTTCTTTCTTCCTTCTCTGTATTTCATCATTGATTGAAGACACAATGTGGGAAAAGAGATTTTGACATCTCTTGTTGAAATAGTGCATTTTTCAGACCACTGTTATTCATATAGTTTGGTATGTAAATGCGTTCATTGTTCTGTCGAGAAGACACAAAAACCCCAGCAGAGCCATCTCAGATTGCACTGTTTGGTACAGACTGTGAGGGAATGATGAACTAAAGTTGCTGTGTTCAACACAGAATGAGTTCTTCGCTGTTAGAACATTTTATTTTTGGAAGTGGTAGAAGAGAGACGAGGAAAATAGGGCAGGGATAGAAAGTGTGGCTTTGAAAAGTCTATCAGAAGGATTTCCTGTTTATCTTACAGCTCATCTGTTGGAACACTGTCCTAGGATGGGAGTTTATGTTTCCTCTCCTACTGAAGTGATTCTCCTCAGAGATGCCATCCCCTTCTAATGTTTTGGAGATGAGAGTCCTTCACTCAGGCTGTGGAAGATTCCTGGGTCCTGACTGCAGGAACTACCCCATCAGTGCTGACCAAATGGGACCTCAGTTTTTGCCTGCTCCCCTGGGAATCTGGACTGTCAGGTTCTATGTTGCATGTCTTACTTTGGATGGATTAGAGTCTAAAAATTCAGATAACTGTTCTATGTACACCTGTGGTCTGAGCCCTCTCTTGAAATTTAGAAATACATGTTTAAGTTGTCTCAAGCAGAGGAAGGAACTAAACTTAGGTTTCCAGTACCCAGGAGACATCCTCAAGTCAGTGGGGAGAAAGAAGTTATGTGCAGTAATATGGTCCCATGATATTCCCTGGCTACTCTGCAGCCACATAGCGTTAAATGAGAGACCTGGAATGGAAATCTAGAACAGTCTTTTCCTGCATGACTTTACCATGTGAAAGCAATTATTGAGTATTATACCTCTAGTTTAATAAAGCTTGTGGGTTTATAATTATCATGGAGGCTTCTAGCTTATGTTCATGTTGGACTGAAATGTTTCTATAGCCCCCCCAAGTATTTGGGAGTGGGAGATATGATTATGTATGCCTGGCTTTCTGAAAAAAAACCAAGAACCCTTGCTTCTAGCTCTTCTACTTTTGTTGCTGTAACTCTCTTGTTATTTTTAACAAGCCTTGAGCACTTTTGAGGTGAGGTGGGCATGGGGAAAATATTCATTTGGCTCTACCGTCCACAGAATTTTTTAGAAGTTATTTTCTTATTTTTAGAAGATATTTATAAGTTGCCCATATAGTATGTGAACTCGTGAATAGCATCACAAGATGACTATTTCTGTACACTACAGAATTCCTCAGCTTTATTTGCATCTTCTTTTTTTGTCAGGTTTCCAACAAATGCATGACCCTTAGCTATGTAATTCATGAAATTTATATCCTCACTGTATTTTCGTACAGTCTTTTTTTCCTGTCTATTATTAGTGAATAAACAAATTTTGCTTTCTTAAACAAGAGTCTACTACAGTAGTATTCTAAGATAATTTCTACTGATGAAAACTCCCCAGGTGATTGGCAGACCATACTAGAAACCACTCATCAATACTGTCCCATTGTTAAAATGTCTTTGGATTTCAGAGGTGCTTTGTGGAGACTGCTTCAATGGCATCTGGCATTTTCATTTCTAAAAAATTTCAATGCTGAAAGACCTATAATATGTATAGCATTAATTCTAAATTTCATAACACTTATACAAAGTAATTAAAATATTACCTAAGAGCTTATAATTCTGTGCACTATATTTGTGCACAGAATTATTTCTTTCTTAATTAAGAAGTCCATTTGGTAAGTATATTTTTAATCCCTCCACAATTTCATATTGTTGTTTTTCTAAATTTGTTCTGAATCTAAAAATAGATATAGAAACCATCCACCAGGTGGTTATTTTCTATAAAGCTAGATTTTTAAAAAATCTTGTGGTTTGGCAAAAAGTGTGGTCCACTCTTTACCACCCTTCTTCTTATTGACATAATTACCATGAATTACATTTTCCTGCAATTTCAAATTATGATTTCCCCCTGGCCATATTGATTGGGGGTTTTTTTTGTTGGTGGTGGGTTTTGGTTTTTTTCAGTTGGTTGGCTGTACGGTTTTCTGGTAGGTTGAACTTTGTGTGATAGAGTAGAGACAGCAGACTGTCCACCATTCCACAGAAACTAGCTCAGCGTATGTAGGAGATCTTAGGGTTCATGTCCTCATTACATGTCCTCTCTTCTGAATTCTTTTCTATTTTTCACTGCAATCTATTTTTCACTGGCTTTTCTCTCATTAAAAGGTCAAACTGAACTTTTCATCTAATCTGGTTTTTCTTTTGGTTTTTTGTTTGTGGGGTTTTTTTTTTGTGAGGGCAGAATTAAGCAAAAAGAATTTGTCTATCCTTAACTGAAAACCTCCTTTTAATATCTACTCTAATAGCACTGGGATGCAAAAAATAGGTTGGAGAGTGTTTTAATCTTTAAAGTGCATTATCAAATAAAACAAGCACAGTGAAATATGGAAATAAACAGAAAAGCAAGAGGAGTTTCTTGTCAACAGTTTTTGGTAACTGGAAAATTGTCAGAGCCCAGAAATGCCATAAAGACTTCATTGTGTCTTTCAATCAAGTTTTAGAGCCAGATAGTTACAAAGCAAATTCATTCCCAATATACAACCTCTGGAACGATGACCATAGCATTCAATTAATCAGATGTGACCAAAATGTCAAGACCCTCATAAAGAAATCTTTCACTCATCTGGGTTATTATATCAAGATTTTTTTTTTTTTAGTGTGATAAATATAGGGCATGAAAGTAATTGACTTATTTATAATTTCTTCTTATTTTGTAGTGATAGTGCTTGCCATCCCTCCCATACAGCTGCAGAGTGCCTTAGATAGAAAAGACGTAGACAGAGTAATCATAATTGCAACTAAAAAGAAGAAACACAAAAGGGTTGGATTCTAAACAAGATCCAAACCCAGCTCTGGTGCCCCACACTCTCTGTGTAATACGTACCATTACTTCTTATAAATATAATGTTGCAACCCATTTAAGCTCAGATGATGTTACTGGAAACTCATAAAAACATCAGTTTAAGCAGTCCCAAGCTGGTTGAGCATCCCATTAGCCTGTCTCAGACAATGGCCAGCACCTACAGCTCAGGGGAAAGAGCTTAAGAAACACAACAATGATTTGTTCCTCCTTCCTTTCTTCTAGTGATCAGTGCTGCAGGCATTTCCTCCTCTTGATATCACATTAGGGCCATTGTTTAGTTATCCTCGATGGACCTTTCTTCAATTGACTTGCCTTATTCCATTTTGAACCTGCTAATATTTTTCTCATCCAAACTTAATTTAGCAGTGAGTCATACAGCTCAATATCTTGTTGTGTGGAAAGCTGTTCCCTTTGGTTTTAACTGCTTTTAAACCTGTCATTGGATAAATTACTTTGTTTATATGGCAAGGAGTAATGAACAATTGTTCCTTATTCATCTTCTCTGTCCTAGTTATAATTTTATAAACCTCCTGTCCCCACACACACAAGCCATCCTGAGCTGAAGAAACATGGCCTGCTTTGCTAGAGCAAGTGCTGAGCCATACTTGGCAGCCATCCTTGTCCCCCTTCAGAGTACTCCTAGTTCTACTATCTCCTTTCAGAGGGAGCATCATCAGAGTTATACCAGCACACTTGCCAGATGTCAAAAATGTGTAACAATGGAAGCACTCCAGGACATAAAATAATTGGGTTTGTGGTTTGTCTATAGATTTAATGAGTAACTGGTTTGGGAGTTTGGTTGGTCTTATCTTGAACAGAAGAGTGATTTTTTTTCATCTCTTTTTCTAAATGAGTTCAAGCTGCTTTACATTTGGACTAAGCAAGCTAGAACCAGCTCCAGAATAAGAATGTTCACTCATAGAGGCAATCTGAAGCAGCTAATCATTTTGAAATTTCTCACTATTCTGTTATACATCAATTTGCATCCATCAAAAAACCCTCAGTCTCAGAAATTTCTGCATTTCTTTCACAGGAGCACTGTGTGGATTAATTAATGCACACTGTTGGTAGGAACTAATTAGTGACAAAATTTAATTACCTTCAACACTAGTTGACTCTTATCCACACATGTGCAAACTATAATTTCCCATTCCTTTGGGATACATTTCTCATATGTGCCACACATGTTCCATAAATTGAAATGTGTTGGAGGTTCTCCTTATTCTGGGAAATCTGTGTGGTCTGCAAATCACAGACACAAGCAAGAGTTCAAACAGCTCCAGTAGAATATAGTCTGATAGTAGATACACAGTAGATGCACAGGTCAATAAACATCCAAGTAGTGCACCTAAGTTGATACTAACTACTCTGTGTGCTTTTTAGACAGAGCTGAGAGATGAATTGCCTTCTAGTCTCACTGTATTGAAGCATGAATATTGCCCAGAGTTTTAACTCAGAAGAAGACAACTATTGTCCATTCAGTCCTGCATGAATTTGTAATGAAACAGATAAATGGCAAGTCCCACAGGTATTTCTAGCAATCGATATTTATGAGAAAATGCTGTATCATTGGAATCAAAATTGTCATCGAAACAAAACCTTTTCTTAAGCCCAATGTCTAGTATGCATTTCAAGTTCATTTGAATGGGTTTTTTCCGCCGCTTCATGGAGTTGACTCTTAATAATAATTTTATTTATTAATAACAGTTAAAGACTCTACAAGATAAGGTAGTGGAGCTCTTACTAGATCAAGGCATTGAGAAAACAAGAGAGATCTACATGACAGCAAGCCAGGACAGCCTCAAGGGACCTGGATTTGAGTTGTGATATGCTGATGGACCTGTATTATAGACATGGTAATTTTTCACTTCTGATTTTATCTGGTTTTCTCAGCTTGCAGAATATACTTGCATATAATAATATACTTGCAGAAGACAATTTTTGCTACATATTTGTAGTCAAACACAATGCAGTCCTCCTCTCTTTGATGTCTGCTAGTTAGATTCCCTGCTGCAAACCTAATAACACAGGCATTTCCTAAATGTTCCTGCAGAGTATCTTTACATACTTTGTAATTTCATGAAATTATTGAGAATTAGTTAGCTGAAGTCAGGAGAAAGTGTCTTTTTTAGCAGAGGAGGTGAGTCCTTACTCTTTGAGTCTTTGTCATAATGTTTCTCACTGAGCAGTGGTTCCTTGCACAGCTGTTCAACCTACAACAAGACAAGAGTCTTGTTCTTGCCCATGCATGTGCCATCCTGTCCATTCCTATTGATTCATTTCCAGGCTGAGGGCAGTCTAAGTGACTGGCCCAGCAGGATAAATTACTCAGCAGAAGAGCTGGGCAGTCTTCTGCTAGGTTAGGGCAGCATCCAGAAGAGTCTAGTTGTCAAGTGTGTAGTGTAGGAGCAGGGCAGGGGAGAGGAGAGGCCAGGCAAGGGTCACACTTCCTCTTTGTTGGCCACCATAGGATACCAGGTTTGCTCAGTCACCCAAGGAGCCGCAGCTTAATAAACTATTAAATTGTCTCCAGTTGTGTATTGGAGGCCTAGAATATTCTAAAACCCTAGGCTGGCCCAATTTCTTTATGAGTTCATTCAGTATGATCCCGTACTTCATTTACCAGAGGCTTTAATTCAAATGCAGTGTCCCCAGTATATCTTTGTTAACAATGACACAGATTAGTAAACATACTTCACTCTTGGAGCAATGACGGTCTTCCGTAGGGAGGGAGTAGTCTGTTTTGGCATTCTAGGAAACTGTTTTCATTTTATCAATAGACTTTGTTTTGCATAACTGCATAACATGAGACAAAGTTGAATAATGGTCAGGTTTAAGGTTACTACCGAGGATTTAAACTTTTCAGCTACAGGGGGAAGAGTCTTACATTTTTTTCATCACAACCTCTGTTGAAAATGCTTGAATCTGTCTAGAAATAATTACTGTTTCCTAACCCAGTAAGATCTTCCAACAAATACAAAGAGCTGCCTGGAGTTCTGACACCATGCAGATCTGTTTTGTTATTTGTTTATCTTGGTAAACCAGGAGTTTTGTTACAATAGAATGCATATTTTGGCTTTTGAAATGCAGCAAGGAGCACAGGAAATTATATGTGCTGACAAATGGATTCTGAACTTTTGTTAGGAGGAAACAATTTCAGAGCCTCCACTAGGAAAACTCCACCCATCTTGTTACATGATGTTTTAATGACTAGCTGTTTAATGACTTACGTGTTATGAAGGACATGTACATTTTCTCTCAGAATAGATACTTATACTCAACCCTACTTGTAGATAAAATTTAATGGATTTTGCTAAATAAAAATCACTTCAGTAAATGTTTTGGGAAAAAAGCCCTACTGTATTTAACTTCACTGTCAAGTTCTGTTTCTTTCATCATAAAAAACTCTTCTTTTACTATGTAACAGAAACATTGCTATTAACTGAAGCTTCAAAGCAATGATGATGATTTCCATAATATATAGCATGTGGGTCTCTCCCTGCAGCATCTTGTAATAAGGAGAGGGTCTTTCTCAAACAGGCTTAACATATGTTCTATCTGTTTTTCTTGAAGTAAAGACGGAGGACAAGGCATAGCGGAACAGAAGATTTGCTCTTGTCGGTGAGGGACGGTCAGGAAGGTCAGTGTCTCAGGGCTGGGATTTCCCATCCATGCTACATACCCTTGGCTGGGCCTCTGACCATTGTTTCAAGTGATATGGTGTGTTGGCTCCCACACAAGGTGATTTTTTTCTATGTCACATTTACAGAACAAGCTCTTCTCACAATATCTGGGATACCGGCTCATTGTGGCTTCCGTGAATGCGGGAGACATTCCTGGCATATTCCAGGACCAAGACATTTGAAGGCCCCTTAGTGACTGAAAATGGGACTGAACCTTTCTTGAAGGTACATGAACTGTGAATTTGCGAGTAAAATTTACTTTCCATTGGGGGAAAAAAAAACAGTGCTGTCTTGGCTTTCTGCATGGTCTTTTCTTTAGGGCAATGTATGTCGCACACATTTTTGTCATTATACAGTAAAAGTATGAAGTGATAGTGTCTGACAGGAAGCTGTTGTTCCTTCAAGTTTTCCTTATTCTGGAGTTCCTGATTTATTACGGAAGCTGTACCAATCAGGGCATCCCTTCTAACGTTAGACTGTGAAAAAGAAAGAAAGAAATAAAGAGGAATGCATCAAGTGTTTTGGGACTGAGCCTTCTAGGGAGGAGATATTAACATCATGAACCAATCTTCTTCTATTACAGCATTGAGTTTGTCTCTTTGACTTAGGTATATTCTTTGCTATACTCCAAGGAGAGAAACCTGTATGATGGAAACGAAGAAAACAATAGAATAATGGATGAATAGTCTAAAACTTTTGGCTTTAAAACATCATGGCTTATTTAATCTCCCCTCTAACTATCTGCTCTCTCTCTCCTCACATGTCAGATAAACTCTTGGGGGTCACATTGTCATCCAGTTTTGGGGAGTTAATCTCCTAGGACAAGGAGGTCAAATATATAAGCTATAACACATTAATCAATGTGATGATTGCCTGGTGAAGTTCAATTAATTAATGAAAATTATTAAAACTAGAATCACTCTCTTTATTATAAGAATGACACTTTCATGGAACATAGACCTCTCCTTATATAAAAGTGGAGTTGCCGCTTGACTTGTTTCCTACTTCCAGATTTCCTTTTTAACCATAGCAGGAAGACTGGGATTGTGACAAGAGGAAGAGGAAACACAGAACAGTTAGTAGCAGTAAGTTTTCTCATGTTTAGAAATAGCCTCTGTGTGCAAAAACAATTGTCAGCAGCTTTCAGCAATTTCAGTGATGGGTTTTGTTTTCTCAGACCTGACCATCCCCTGTTCGTCAGTCTTTTCACATGCATCAGTCATGAGTCTGGGTCTCTCAGCATCCCCCTGCTGAGCTGTCATTAATCAGTCTGCACTTTTGAAACTGCTTATGAGTCTGGTTATGGCACCGCTTAGGCAGCAGGAACCAGCTCCGTTGCAGCTTATTATAAGTACAGTAAAGCTTTTCACTATCCTGTATAAGAGGAAAGATAGAGATGTAAGTTCTTCCAGACCATTGGGAGAACCAATGGCAAGTTGCTGTCAGCCATTCCAGAGAAATAAGTAATAGAGGGTCAAGTCTGATCTACGCTCACTAGGAGTGGTGTGTATATTCTTATCTGGTGTCTGAAGTCAGATGCAACTTTTTAATTATTTTCATGCCTTATAATATCAATATAAGTTACTATGCAAGCTCACCAGTGTGGAACAGCATAGTTCTGGCATGAAAACACACAGCTAAGATTTGAGACCAGTGCTCAAATTCCAGCCTCATTACACCATGAAATTCTAAGTTACAATTTTCTGTCATTAAACCTCTTCTATGGGTGGTGAAAGCTGAACAGCAGTGAAGACTCAAACCATTGTGTCGCATAGTGAACCATGCTACGCCAGGATAAAGTCAAACAATAGAATAGTAAACACATCCAAATCCCATCTGTGCTACAGTATCCACCAGTGGGACTGCAACTGCACCATGGGATCCTGAATTGCAAGTCCTTTTATTTGAAGGCAAGGGACACACATCCTAAAGAATAGTATAATTTTATCCCTTATTTATATCAGTCTAAAATGCTGTAGTGAGTGTCTAGATTAGTTATGCTTTTTTCTTAACTACCATGTGTTATAAGGTAGTGCTAAAAAATCTAGTACTTCAGTTTATTACATTTACATCTGAACGACCTACACCCTTCTCAGTGTGGATGTGTGCTGGTTTGAAAGCAAAACCAGTGAGAGACTCCAAGTCAGAAACACAATTTAATAAGAGGAAAAGGAAAGAAATAAAAGAAAGTAAAATAAAGTAAAATAAAATAAATGCAATAGTACAAAAAACCACTGACAGAGTCAGAATACAACCTGACGCCCTGTTAGGGTGGTAGTAGCAGTCCAGATGAAATGGTCTTGTCAAAGCAGTGATCCTGTAGAAAGGTCTGGTAGCTCTTGTCTCCTCTGGGAGTCCAGTGGGTAAAGCTGCCTGTGCTGTCCCAAACCCCAGATTATATCCAGGTGGGAATGCTTGGTTCCTCCCCCTGGGCGGAGCATCTCCCAATGGGCTGATCTCATTCTATGAGTCATGCAGTGGGTCCTTGATAGCCCATTAAACAGAGATAACTCCCGGAGGGGGTTATCTATGAGTCATGGGCAAGGCATTGATGGGCCCATTAACAGAAGATAAGGAAAACACTGCCCCACCTGGCTCCAACAGCTCATGAAGATGGGGATAGAATACATACTTTGGGCACAACTTACACTGTAACCTAGGACAGGGTGCATAAATGTAACTGTGGGTGTCTGTTCATATTTTTTATGTTTCTTTGCAGAAGAATGCTTCTACTCTGCACAGTTCTGTCCTGCATGAGGAACCATCAACAATTATGTTGTGGTTATTACATATGAAAATGGAAGAAAACAACAGCTTCTTTCACACTTAAATGTGGAGGTGAAAGGAAAGGTTTAGTTGCAGTAACCTTTGCTGCTTCAGCTATTTGCACTAATGGGGATAAGGTGCTTGAGTGCAACTGCTTTTGCTTTCAAAGAGAGTGCCTCATCCTGTCTCCCTTTGGTGCTGGGGACTGGGTAGAAGGTTTGCTCTGTCTGCAGGGAATCTGTCTGCTTTCACCTGTAATCAAAAGACTAGTGTACCACACCCCGGCCCTGATGAGAGCTGTCTTCTTTCAGTGCAGCAGACCCCAGAGAGGTGTGGATGGAGTTCCTGAGTGTCAGGTGGGAGAGAGGTGAGAAAGGTTATACCCAACATAACCTGGTCTGTTACAAAGTTTTGGGCATGCTCTAACTTTGATTAATGGACTGTTCTGCCCCAAATATTTCTTGGATGTCTACATTACCATTTTCAATTGTGCTAGCTCAAACAAACCAGCAATCAATTAACTAGAATTACAAAACTCTAGGCTAAACAAAGCCATCGTGAAGAAACTGGCTTTCAGCCCAGTATCTGCTGATGATGGGATATGAAACAGCCTATTGATTCTGCAGCTTTCAAATTCCTGTACAAAAGTGAAAACAATGCTATTTGCCTTTTCAATAGAGAGAGAAAAAAAATCTCATTTTATTCAGTACCTCCACTTAGAAAAGGCAAACTACATTACTGAGCCAATTTTTAGAAGGTTGTACAGAAAGAAGTACTTCCAGCACATTAGGAAAACTTCAGCTTATAGTTATACAAACTCTAGAAGAAAGGGAAGAACACTAAATTTTAAATTAGATTTATATGTCCACCTGTCAAAAATGCTGTGCAAACTTTTTGAGGTATTTTTATCTTTCATCGAGAATGCAATTTGAGAAGACAAAACAGCTCTTTCAAGTCTTGGTGCTGGTGATTGTCAAGTTTATTGCTAATACTATGATATTTAGTGCTTTTCATCTGGCTTCAGATGACAGAATGCTAAGACATATGAAGATCCCAGCTTCTAGTATTCATGCTTTGAGGGAAAAACTTGGAAACTTGAAACAAAAAGCACACAAATAGCTTAAATAAGAGGACACGCAACAACTGAAAACATCACTCTCCTAAACCTCTTCTTTTTAATTAATTCTCTGCTCTGGAGGAGCAGTTTTGTGGTTTTTCAATATGTGAGGGTTGCCAATACAAAAAGCATGCGGTAATTGTAAAAGCAATAACCAGTCCAGCTGCATTCCCTGTGCAGAAACTGAGAGGGACAACAAGCCATAAATAGTGGTGTCACCGCCACTCTTTGCCTCAGTTAAGGAGTATTATTATTCTAAACACAAAACAAACTATTTCTTGGGCTCCAACTGAAAGTTTCAAAGCCTCATAAATCTGCCAGGTCAAAGCCAATTTTCACTGGAATTTTGGAAGGGAACTTCTTGAGAGAAATATCCAGTGCTAATTTTAATTTCCTTTTACTACTTGTTTTAACAGCCTTGTCCAAACTTGAAGTGTTCTTCAAATTGAAGAATACAAATTTTCCTCCGATTCACCTAATTCTATGTATGCCTGTAGCTCTGCACTAGTCTACTACAGCAAACACAAGCAGAACATCTACAATGTGTATATATTTTCCTTTAACCCAAAGCTGCTGAGAACTGTCTTTAGGCAGAGATTGATGTGATGAGTGACTGCATGTTAATTACTGATGGGCTTTAGGTAGAATATTGCTGTCTAAGCTGTTGTCTCCAAGGTCCCAGTCAAGGCAGGTTCTTTGTCTTCAGTGTAAACCTTTTTAAGGTTTGTTCAATAAAAGGTTTGGAAACTGCTGCCAATGAGGAGAGTTGCTGGCTCCAAAACACGAAGAGGAAGGTTTTGATTACTTTTTTTATTAAAAAGGAAAAATCCTTCCATGAGAGCTCAGAAAACATTGAGGCAATTTTCAGAAAGTCTACTCTAAAGGAAGCATGTGTGTCTGTGCTCACTCTCTGATTGCCCTTCCAAGAATAATTTTTTTCCAACAACTTTTTTTGCTTCAGATATCTTACCAGGTGAAGAGGCCAGTCTTCCCAGCCTTCCTAAAAGGGAGAGGAGGCAGGTCAGAAATGATGGCACTTTTCCTCCCTTTTCTTAACAAATTTCTCTTCTATCACTACCTTCCTGCTATAACACTTAACTGTCTTCATGCATTGTATTCTACACAGAAAACCTGCTTGCAGCACAGTGTTTTCTAGGCTCAGTACTTTATAATATATGACGTTACATGTTTGCTAATATGCAAAAGAAATAAGATGAGCAATATAAGAAAATCTGAGGTCTCTTTCTTTCTAGGGATATTTATTCCATTTTCATGGTTATGAAATCATGTTCTTCTATGCAAAAAGAAATTGGCTCTGAGTGTCAATGAATGCAATGATAGAATAGACATGATTAGTCCAAGATCCCCCCACAAAGAACTTAAAAAATGAGAAAAGTGGCAAAAGGGTAGGCTATAGAGTTAGAGAGATTGATCAAGATATTTGGTATTATGAGAAAATTCTCTTTTTTTTCCCCACTTGCTAAATCTTTTTGCCCCAGACAGGAGCAACTGATTTTAACAAACATTTGGCTTAGTTGTGGGTTTTTTGGTTGGGGTTTTTGTTTTTGTTTTTTTTTTCTGGACTATACAATAGGTTAATACCATACACTCAGCTGGTCAAAACACATGGTCTTGGGCCTAAAGAAAGGCAGCATAAAAGTGTGGGGGGTTTTTTTCAGTGAAAAGAAAGAAGGTAGTAAAAAGGACTACTTTACATAGTTCTACTGATTAGGGTAGAACAGAAAAATATTCTGCCTCTAACATGGATTTAAAGAAACATGTTTCTTTGCTTGTTAACTACTTTTAAAAGGGACCTCATTCTGGGAAACACGATGAAAAAAGTTTTTCTTTGTATACCATGCATATCAGCTGCCTGGTAGACAAAGAAAGAATTCTCTTGTTTTTACATACAAAAGCAAATAACAGTGTCTGCATCTATAGGTATTGCTTTCCAGTAAAACAATTTTATGTCATACCAGTCCATAAGATTCAGAAAAATAATTGTACTATTGCTGGCCATAATAACATGTGATTAAAACAGATTTTCACTCTGCAGGTTAAAACCAAATATACAGGCTTGTGAGCATTTTTTAGCTTTTTGCTTCTTTATTTTGACCCTGCACTTCTGGACTTCTTGCTCTACCAGGATATCTCCTAACCTTATTATTTATTTATTAACATGGGCTCTTACTACATGGTTGTCTTATGGAAAGCATAGCTGTGAGGACCTTCCTCCTGGAATAGCAAAACAGATAGTTACTACTATCAAAGCAAATTTAGGCTTCAGACACAAGTGCTTCTTGCTTTTTTTATGCCTTGATACTGTACAAGCTGTAGTGGTGTCTTGTAGGTGAAAAGAAATTTGCAGCTGGAGGGTGTCAGAGCTTTTTGCAGCAGTATCCTTGTCAATAAAACAGCCTGAAACTTTGTTTATAGCCTTGGCAAAGCCATCATAGGCTGAATTAGTCACAGCAGTGAAGCTATCTGCTCACCAGTAGGGAATCTTCATATTACAAACTTTTTGTATAAACCTCATGAGGTTTAATAGGAGTTACTTTATATACTAGTAAAATCTAGAGACTTTTACAGACCCTAGAGCTTGTTTTTACTCTTTCCAACCCTTCACAAAACTAAAGTGAGTTCCTCTGGCTCCTAGGCTCTTCTCTCTCAGCTTTCTCCCAGATGCTGCTGCTAAATGTTCAGCGTGCATGGATGAGCCTGGAGACTTGGCTGGAAGGCAACGGAAGTCTGGGGCTCAGGAATATTGCTGCCTTTCACTGTCTCTCTCAGTGAACTTCCCAGAGCGACTGCTTCTCTTGTTTAGCCAGTAGTGTGCTTATGATCCCATCAAATAATTGAGCAAGAATGCAATTCCATGGTATAGTTTACAAATATTTTGGAAGTTTAGACTTCTTAAAGTTTAAGGATTGATTCTAAGGAATTTGAAACAAAGTCATTTGTTTCAAATTTGTGGACCCTTGTAAAGTGAATCTAAGTCTACTGAAGCAAATTTCTTTTTTCAGTTATCTTTCCTGGTCTCCTAGACTACTAGACTCCTAGACCACATGTTAAAGACCACTGATCTAGAAAAAGAGACCTCCCTTCCAGCTGAAATTTAAGCTACATTTACTCAGAAGTTCAGAACACTCTCAACACCACTTAGGTTGTAAATTCCCTGTTGTAGGGACCTTTTCCTTCATTTTTACAAATGGTGCATTCAGTTCATTGGTCACTGTGCTTTGTGAGCATTATTGGAGTATAAATAATATATGGAAGTTTTATCTAGGGGTTCTCAAAAATATCACTCTGTAAGAAAGCTTCTCACCACTTGATCTGGGATATTTGGAAACTATTACTGTCACATTCTTAGAAGCAGGATGTGTTTCATGATGGTTGGTAGACTAGAGATATGAAGTAAACATTGTCATAGCTGACCGAGTTTTTGTGGTTGCACCCTAACTTGTACAGCTTTCATGAGAGAAGCCAAGACTGAAAGGAAACATGGGAGTTTCATGGAGCACAATTACAGTTGTTTATTCAATTATTAGCCAGTCCTGAAATGACTCACAACACAGCTGCTTAGATTTACAGGCAGTTAACAGACTTAAGTGTTTGTTGGCTTTTTTGTTCAAAGTGATGCAGTGGGACACTGTCCTGGGACAGACGTACCACAAAGTTGAAGGCTTGAGGAAACAGAACAGACTTTTTTATCTTTCTTACATCAGCTGCTTTGTCAATGGCTGTGAGAAAGATACTATAAAAGTGATTTTATCTGTCATCTCTTGAGATAGAAGAGTAATCTAGTAACAGTATTCAGTGAAAGTTGGGCACTATTGTCTCTGAGACACTCTGAAAATTCTGGGTTTCTCTGATCTGCTATTTCCAAATGCTCCAATTTTGATGTGACTTTGTTTGGTAACTCTTGCATCTGTAATAATATTACAGTGTGCTGGCTGCTTGACTAGTGGGATTTTTTTCCAAACAGTGGTAATTGACATTCAGTCATGCCTCAGAATAATTTGGAACTGTTTTGATTACATTAAAATTCAATTTTCATACTTTTTATGTAGAGAATTGCTTTGTGAACAGAGATAGAATAACCAGTAAGTATAGGCCATGTCATGCCTTATAAACAAATATTTACAAAATGCTGCAACACATTGCCTTTTCTAAATGATACTGTATCTGATTTTAATTCAGGGTTGTTCTCCTATACTAGAACTTCTACATTAAATAAAAGGAATTAACAGCACTGACCATAACACCTTAGGGTGTTTGGGGTTTCTTTTTTACTTTTCTTTTTAATTTTCTTCTATTTTTCTTTCTTATTTCATAAGTTCACTGAGGTATCTCTTCTGCTCTTAATCTCCTTTGTCTGAGGTTGAGGTACCATCTTTTTTCTTGCTTCTGTTTGAAGTATTTTTTATTTTTATACTGCTATATACAACCATTTAAAAATCAAAAGCATCTATCCCTACTGTAGGTAGCAGGATTTGTAAAAACTGTAAGAGATTCTCTGTCTTTTTGTCAATGATGGATCTTCAGTTTAGGGCTTGCATCCTTCTTCTGGACAGGCACTGACCGAGGTCAATGCAAGTTCCCTTTTGGAAGTTCACAGCCTTCATTGTTACAAGTCCTGATAAAGCTTTAGACTTCCTTTCCCACTGCCCTGTCTGCACTCATGTAGATAGGTGCAGAATGAAACTACAGCGAGTTTGTTACATCTTTGTTCTGTCTTGATAGGATCTGAAATATCACCTTCCCTTGAGGAGTCTGCAGTGGCGGAGAGTGAGTTTTGAGGGTTACTCCAACCTCGTGAGGCTTGTGATGAATTATGCCTGCTGTCCATGATCTGGTTGGCTTTTGCCACTCATAGAATTTACAAAGAGAGAGGAAAATCTTTTGCTGTGGTAGTAGCTTAGGACAGCACGGGATGCAGCTTTGATGAGGATTGGGACGGCTGACCAGAGGCCGAACAGTTATCTGATAGGTGATTTGGACTGTGTGTTGCATTAGACAGCGATACAGCAAAGGAGATTACAGCCCTCTGAGCTCCTTCTTGGAAATTTGCCCCTTGGGATCCTCTCAGATCCAGCCCCACAGAACTGCCCTTGCAAACTGCCTGCTCCGGGGTCCTCACTCTCTGATGTGCAGCAAACCAAACTAAATGCAAAGAAGAATCCAGGGCGAGTTGTGTTTGAGAAAAATACTCCGGGGACTATATGGTGATCTTGGAGAAGTTAGGGGCTGAATTTGGTTTATTGCCTAAGAAAAAATTAGCATGTTTATTACTTATTACTCAGAGGGTAGTTTAAAACAATTAGTCTAATTATTGCAGAGCATTGTGTTTTAAAAGCTACAGCTGAAAGTAGGGAACCCAAGATTCTCATGTAAGTAGTAAAAGTTTTTTTTTAATAACCTAGATGAGTCAGAAGAAACTGGTGGTTATATGTTTGAAGGAGTTTTCTTGAAGCTGGAGTCGTGTCATCAGATGAGCTCATCTGCCATCTGAGCAACCTGTATTAGCAGTGTTGAAAAGTAACACTTAGTTGCTGCTTAAAGCAAGTCTAATATACTCCTTGTTGTGCTCTGAAGACCTTGGACTTGATCCTTCTTTTTTGTACACGTAGACTCACCACAAAGCATCCAGCAAGAAAAAACCCTTTTAAAGAGCATGATCTTGCAGCCCCTAAATAAAACACACAAGATTAAGGCCTCCTTGTAACATCTTATACTCTTTTTGTGAACAGTCAATTTAAGCCAAAAAGAGGCAGCTGAATTTTGAGAAACAAACACCTCCTGTGCTGTCCAGAGAATATGGGGTAAGCATCTTCCATCCTGGAAGGGTTGCAATGGTTCATCCTTAACTGGTGGCTTTGTTACGAGGATCATGGAACTAGTGGGCACTTTCTTCTAGAGCAAGATGGCTGAAGGCCAAAGTTTGAAATTAACAGCTCAGTTCCAGCCTTATAACCTAAAATACTCCAAAGAAAATTCAATTGGGAAGAAGATGAGCCCTTGTAAGACTGAAACATGGTTTTTGTTTGCAAGGGTGTAGATGCAAATCTTTTCAGGAATAATGGAGAAGAAAAACTTTCTGGAGAAGAACAGGTGGGAAATGTAGACAGCTATTATTTGTCAAAAAAGCATCATGGTGGAGAGGTTGTGCTTAAGACCCAAGACTTGTAAGGAATTTGAGACCTGAGCTGACAACATAATTGCCCTAGCTTTTGAATTTAGCAGAAGCCTATTTCATGAAAACTGCAGCTGGTCTCCGGGCTTTTTAAATGAAATACGCTTGCATTTGTGGAAGATCCAAGCAGTGCTGCTATGTGGAAAAGCAAATCATCTCAAAGATGTCTACTTCTACATGGAAATATTCCCAGACAAAGGAGCCAAACCCTCTCCCTAGAAAGATTAAGTTCAGTCAATTCTTTCTGTACAATATTTTGTTCTTGTCTTATGTTGACAGTCTTCATACTTGTAACCACTAAACTTCATCCTCTTACTCCCATTCTTTATGCACTCTATTTGTTTCCCAAGGCAAGCAGCATGCAAAGTCATCTTGTATTTAAAGTACTTCCACTTAAACTTTACAGTAAAATTGGGAGTAAGATATTGTGAACTTTGTGATTAAATGTTTTATCAGTTGTTGCTGTAAAGACTTCAATATGCTTCCAGTTTTTTTTCACACAGCCATCTCATCAACTTGGAGATAATTGAATACCTACAGGATACAGGCATAAAGTAGATGTGATAGCATTTATTTTGATATTAATGATTTTACTAGAACATATAATTACTGGAATGGTTGTGTACTCCTTGGCATTAGTGTACATGAAAGTGTGTGTTCTTTGAAACAGGAGCACAGCTCTAAAACCCCCCTACACTTAATAATATTGCTTTGCAAAACAAATGAGTGTACCTGTGTCTGCCAATTGTATTGTGGGTGGAATAATTAATTTGGACACAAGGCAAGGAGCACATTGCATATATTATTATTGTTACTGTATTATTATTATTATTATTGTTATTATTGTTATTATTATTACTACTACTTCTGACTGGGGAGTGCCCAGGTTAATATTATATCTCTTTTCCCTGCTTTACACCCTTGTTCATGGCATGGATGCTGCAGTTTTCTTCTACAGATCCCCCTCACCAAACAGTCAGTTCTGGGATGTGGCTTTGTCCTTTAAGTGTGTGCGTGGCTGGTGTCCTTACAAGTGGTAGGTTTCTGTTTTTGTAGGGACAGGTTCCAACCCCCAGATTCTAACTCAGAACAGATAAACTTCTGCTTCTCCTCAAGTGAATGCTGAATTTCATCATCAGTCAGCAGAACTGAAGTGACAGTGATTTCTGTACATTTAAAGGCATTGGTTACAGCTTTGCTCAGTCACAGCTAGAATGAGGAAAATATTAACAAATGACTGGTGCAGTTCAGAGCTGGTAATGTAAAGAAGTGCTATGATGTTTGAGAACATATGTATATGTACAAACTTATTGGTAGACCAGTTGATATAAGCAGACCTCCTAGAAGGAAAATAATCTTAGGTTATAGATGCCCAACATATTAAGCAAATCACTTTCAAGTAGTACATGAAGGGAAGTCATGACAACAACTCATTAGTGATGAAAGTTTCTGACTGCCAGGGCAGCAGGAGGGATAGAGGTGAAGAGCTGGCAGGTGCAGCTGGATCCCACCTTATGTATGGGGAAAGGCAGGGATCCTGTGGTGTGAGAGTATGAGAGATGCTGTGAGAGTGAGGAGAAAAAGATATGTGTCGAAAAAGGTGGAGCTGGGGGGAGCAAAGACTTACTTCTTGCCTGTGCACAGCAAGAGTGCTGCTGAGAGTGACTGACAACAACTGGTGCTCCCCCCTGTGCCACTGACCTTCTGGTGCACAGGCAAAACCCAGGAGAAAGATTCACCTGCCTGCAGCTTCCTTGTCACTTGTGCCCTTTTATCAATAGTCAGGTGAATTACCTTCAAAGACAGGAGTTCCCACTATTCGTCCATGTATCTAATTCTTCCAAAAATGGGTGGTTCTTCAGATACACTATTTTGCATTACAGTGTTGTAAAGCTTGACTTTTAAACCTCTCTCAGTCTTTCTGCAACAATGATCCTACGTTATCAGTCAGTTGCCTTAAAACTCAGGGTATTTTGTCAGTCCACTGTAATGTTATTTTTAGCACAAGCAAACAGAAACCAGACAGACTCATGATCAGTCCTTTGGGGAAATGGAGGTAGAAGGATGAAGAGAGAGGAAGAGACTTCTCCTCTTGAAGATTTTTCCTGTTAGTCACAGCACTGAGGAAAAACAAACTCCATATGGAACAGATCATGTAAGGCCTTTAAAACATATTTGGAGAGACTGTACAGTTTCTTAAAGGAACTTGGAATAGTCTGTGGTTTGGGGGTTTTGCTGTATTTCCCATTTGGGAACGTGTGTGCTTTTTCATTTGTTTTAATTTGGACCGAGTTAAATGCATCAAGCAGTAGTTTGTTTTATTACCATCTTTCAAAGATCTATTCATAAAGGAAAAACATTCCCTGATTCCCCAAATGGGAAAGAGTTATAAATGCTTCTCTCCCAGTAGTTTCATCAGAGAAGTTTTGGGGTGGGGTTTTTTGGTGAGGTTTTTTTTGGTTGGTTGGTTTTGGTTTTGTTTTTTTCCTCCTTCTTTTTCTTTTTTTTTTTTTTCCTATTGACTTGCAAATGAAGGCTAACATTTTGTTCCCAGCACAAGGCCAGAGTGTAGTGTGCTGAGGCAAGGATGTGTGCTCAGCTGGATGCTGAATTCAGATATGGAGTACCAACGTAGTGTAGGAGATCACAACCAGTGGGCTGATTTTAGTGGAGCTACTACACCTCATCTGAAATTGCCCTTTTTCCGCTTGCCCCCCTGTGAAGCAACTTTGTAGAATACCATTCCAGAGTATCAACTGTGGGGTCCAGCCTTCTGTGATCTGCCTTTCCAGCCTGACAGGACAGTGATGGCTCACAAGGAAATAGGAGTGGAGTGAGATTTACCCCTTGGTGATAAGGTTCTTCACCCAGAAGGTGGTTGGACACTGGAACAGGCTCCCCAGGGAAGTGGTCACAGTACCAGCCTGACAGAGTTCAAGGAGCCTTTGGACATTGCTCTCAGGCACAGGGTGAGTGGGATTCCTGGGGCTGTGCTCTGCAGGATCAGAACTTGGACTTGATGATCCTTGAGAGCCCCTTCCTACTCGGAATATTCTGTGATTCTATGATAACTGTGCTGCAATTCTGCAATGTCAATAAATGTTATGTGCAAGAATAACTGTCATTAAAACATTTGAGGGTTTTTTTCTTGAAAAGGTAATATAGTCCCGCTTATTGAACATAAAATTTGTTTTGAAATGTGGCCAAAATTAATTCATAAACGTGGTAATCTTATAAAATTCAGGACTGGTCTGGAGAATATTCAGTGTGCATGTTGGGAAAGAGCTCTGGGCTTCTGAATCAATGACAGAGAAACAGACCCTGACCAAGGTGTTTTGGAGGTTTTTTGGTTTCTTTTTTTAGGATTCCAGTGAGAACAGGTAAGAGGAGGGCAAACACTGAAAATTCCTGCTTTTCTGAATTACTGCTGTAATTACTTGTTTTGACATCTGAAAAGTATAAGTTGTTTTAACCTCCCAATTTTCCTTGCATTCCACATACTGTATGTTAGCATGAGTAAAGGGAAAAACTGTTAAAGAACAAAAGTGATACAGCTTTGTAAATGTGAACTACGGAACGAGGTTTTACAGGAAACCAAACGTTTTGTAAGGGCTCAGAGGAATAAGGAGCACTGAACATGAAGAATTCAGGCTTTATTTAAGCCATTTCTTCTGTATGTGTCTTTTTAATTTATTCTTTTTTAATGTTGTGTAACTTTAAACTCACCTTTTCAAAGAAGATGACCCAGAAGCCTGCCACGAGGCAGGTGCAGTCTCTATCTACAACCTCTTGGAATCTGCTTTTTACGGGTCTGTATTTCGTGGTGGATTTGTCCCCTTCGCATTTTGGCAATTTGGCAACTCATTTACAGAAGCTCTCTCAGACCTGCGAATTGAATTCCAGACCTGTGGTGGCGGAGAGGAGCCGGTGGGCAGCTCGGCAAGGAGGGCATGGGGCTCACAGCCGGGCGGAGAGGCTGTGACCTGACACACGGGGGAGGGCAGGAGAGCCCAGCGCTTTTCCCTGCGTGAAAACAGTAGCGGATTTTTTATTTTTTTTTATTTTTTTTATTTTTTTTTAAATCATCCCCCATTCCCTTCTCCTCCCGTCTTCTTCCCGGGGCTGTAATCCGACTGCTCTCTTTGGCTCCATTCCAGAGACAAATCCGAGTGGTTAATCTCTCTTCCCCTCCTTTCCCAGCCTCGGGGACTGGGGGGCGGCGGAGTAGGGAGGGGAAGGAGAGCAGAGCAAGCACCAGCCCAGAGCCCGGCCAGGCCTCCCCGGGGAGGGGCTGAGGCAGCGGCTGGGCTGCGGGAGCTGCATGGAGGAGGGGAGTTTCACAGACTCCTCTGCCCGGCCGGGAGGCGAGGAGGAGGAGGAAGTTTGGAGATTAAGCCGCTGCCCGGAGCGGGAGCGCACGGAGTGAGCCGGGGCGCGGCCACGGGCGCTGCCAGGGGGACCCCCGGCCGGCGCCGCTGAATGGGCTGCGGAGCGGGGTAGCCTCCCGCAGTCCTGCGCCTGGATTTCAGCGGGAGGAGGAGCGGTGGGCGAGGGCAGAAGACGGCGAGAGGCTGGCGGTGAGCGCTGTCGGGGGCTTTGTTCGGCGGGGCGCGCCGGGGAGGGGGCGGCGGCTCCCGGCTCGGCTCGGTGCGGGCGGGCGGGGAGGTGCCCGGTGTCCCGCAGCCCCCGAGCCGCGGCGGGGGCTGCGCAGGGCAGCGGGCGGGCGGCGAGCGCAGCCTTTGTGCACTGCCCGCCGCAGGCACCGTGCGCCGGGCTCCACCGCAGCGCTTTGTGCTCCGCCGGAGCCCGGGGCAGCCTGGCCGAGCTGCACCGGCTCAGCCCCAGCCCGGGGCTTTCATCGAGTTTCTTCGGCGAGGGAGGAGGTATTTCTTTAAAATATGATCAAATTCCGTAGGGCCTCAGGTTTTGTGGGGATGCTCTAGCAAGCCCCCAAAACCCATCCTCTATTCTTTTTTTATGTTTTAAAGTTAATAGGATTGTGATAAGTATGGCCCAAAGAGGTTTAAAAATATGATTGATCTATTGTTAAGTAGCAGGAGCTTTGATTCTGTGGAGGGGCAGTGGGGCAGAGCTGCCCTATAGGACCCTGGATGGATTCCCCATATCCTGCACTCGTCTTTTCCCTACTTTGGGGTCGTGTGTCCCAGTCCCTCTTGCTGAAGGAGAAGCCCTTCAGATCTCATCCTTTTAGCACTGACCGACCTGAGGCACTCGTTTCCTTCTTCGCAAGCCACACTGCTCTAAGTATAAGGGAAAAGGACCTGAAACAAACTTAGACGAACGTTCAGCTGGTTTCCAGTACGGTCTCTCTTTAGTTGGCTTTTTACCTCCTTTGATTATTGATTGGCAGACATAGAAAGAGCTGTGGCCTTGCTTTTTTCTTTTAATGTTTGCTGGTACTTCAGCAATTCAGTAACTCTGCCTAGAGAACCTCATGACTTATAGGTGTTTTGAAAGCTGTGTAATAAGAGCTTACTAATAGTCATCTTTTGCTACTGTTTCATTCTTGGAGGGAGCAGTCTTTGCTGCTGGAGAGTTGTGGTTCAAATTTCCACAAGCGTTTGTTGCCCGTGCCTCTAGCTAAATTTATAAAGGAATTCTGTTAGCTTGTATGAAGCTAAATCTGGCTGTAGCAACTCCTGGCTGTACAATTCACTGTGGTTGGCAAGGCACAATATATAGCTTCCTTGAGATTTATTTTTAGTTTTTTTGGTTTTTTTTCCCCCTGGTGTGTGTGGGGCACTTAGTTGTCATAATTTTGGGAACTCTTCACCAATGTGTGTGTGGGTGCTTTGGGATGAAAACATAAGAGTTATGCTAAGGTTAGGAAATGTATTAATAGAGTGCTTGTCTTGAAAATATGAGAAGGCAGTTTGAGATTGGCCTCTTAATGAATATTGGTATTGTTCTCGGGTCCATGCAGATGCTTAGCTATTAAACTTGGACTCTACTTCTGCTCTGTGTTCTCAGTTGGCAAACTAGAAATGGTGCAAAACACTGATAAAAAGGTTCAGTTTTAGATGTGTTCATTTATGGGAATGCTGGCTGTTTCTCTCAGACCTAGAGAGCCCTAGGCATACAATGTCTACATGTGACTACTACATGTCTACTGTGACTACACAACTGAGAGCACCTCTGCAAAGTCATGCTGTGATTCTAAGACTGGGTGTTAAGGTGTCATTTTTCTTGTTGTTTTACTTTTGATTTTCTGAAAAAAGAGAAAGGGAAAAAAAGTAGATGCGTAGCCAAATCAGTTTGTAATTTATAGTCTTACTAGATAACATCTTGCAAAGACAGCATTGACTTGATTTTTAAGTGGAAATCTTCAAGTAGTGAACCTAGTTTGTTGGCAGCTCTCATCACTTCAGGACATCTGCTAATGTGTTCTTCTTCCTTGGGCAGGATGTGAGACTACAAATTAACTGTCTAGAGGCATATTTTGAGACTAAAGTGTTTGATTGTGAGGCCATGGAAAAAGGTAGAAAGGGTTTGGAGCTAACTAACTGAACACTTGGTACCTGCCTGTGTGGAAGTGGGGTGTTTTTGTCTAGGTAGGTGTTTTTATGGGGTTGCATTTTGGGTTTGTTTGTAGTTTTGTTATTTTTTAAGCCCTTGTTGTGACCTAAAAAGTTAAAGCTAGAAGGAAGGTGAAAATATCTGCTTACTGTAAGTGGCAAGTAGTGAGTTTGTGTACTTTTTGCTACTGTTATTTGTGTAGGTTGGTATGTTTGAACCTTTCACTGACACAGTCTTTCATGTGGCACCGGTGATAGTATTTTTGTGAAGCCATCTGGAGCAGTATGCATGTTTGAAAACCTCCTTGTGTGCATTTATTTGGATTGAGTTGTTGTATACCTGTTATCCTCTGCCTTTGATATGCTTGTGATTTCTTGGCTCCCATTCAGGAAAGGCTTTTTAAAGCCCTGCTAACCCTGCTACACATAGGGCTGCAGCAACTGACAAAGGCACTTACTTGAAGTAGTGCTTTATTGTCTTTGAATGCAAACTCATCAGTGCAAAGCTGGTCTGTTTCTCCAACCAGAGAACCCTAACAGAACTGTAACTTGACATTGGCTTCTGTCATTTTATCTTGCTTTTTGGTAGCATCACCCATACAACTTTTAGGCTCTGGTGAGTACTTTTGACATCAACACAAAAATGGGGAAATCAAGAGCACAGTTACAAAATCTGCTGTTAGTAATTTTGAAGAGTAGATCTACAGATCAGCCTGAGATACTGCTATTGAAAAAAAGTTTCTATACAGAGGTGTCGTCTCTAAAATTGTCACTAAAAAAGACCAATCTTAAACCAATGCAATTCTTAGGGAAGGATACCACAGAATAGATGGAGCTTTTTAATTTTATCTCTTAATTTTTTTAAAGAAGTTAAAAATAACAATATTTTAACAGATACTTAGCACTGTTGTTAAAGTATGCCAAAGACTCATTCAACTGTTGATTTTTATTTATTTATTCATTTTCTTCGTGCTTGGTTGCCATTCCAGCAATTGCTGGGTACCACTAAGTTTCTACTGGGCAAGCCAGAGCTGCAGCTCTTGGTCTTGGGACCCTGGGGTTATGAAGAAGAGAGACCACATTTCTGGGTGGCAGCATGGCCCTGTCATGCACCCCAAGTCCATAAGGTCAGATGGACTGGGTCAGGAAATAATGGGAACATCCAAGCTGACAAAGGGAGCCATTTGCAGGCTCCATTTACAAGTGTTTCTCAGATTAGACATGTATAAAGCTGTGGCAGTTATAAGTTAGAACAAAGGAATTAATCTGATGTGCATTCCCTTTTGCATTTAGTCATGTTGAGAAGGAAGGTTCCTGTGTTAAAGAAACATGTTTTATTGACATGCTAAATTAGTTATGGCTTTAAGTTACTTTGCCATAAATTTCTTAATAGCCAAATATAGTGCATAGATACTGAGCTAGAATAGACAATAGAAGATAGAATAATAAAATATGAAAAAATGCGAGTTAATAATATAATTACATTTAGAGAGATTGTGATCCTCTTATGATAAGCTGGATTTTTTTCTGGTGGGGACAATGGGGATGTCTTACTACTACTTACTCTAAATGACATTCTGCTTCTCTATTATAGAGTTAAGAGGGGGAGGTGGGGGAGAAGAATTTTTGCAGCCCTCAGCAAAGTCTGGAGTAACGGAAGGGCTTGCAGATGTGTTGCTGAATGGTTAATTCTGAGAACCCGCATCACTGCCACTGCACATAAAAAGTTTTAGCTAGTAGGACTGTCAATGAGAAAAAAAAGTGGAAGAAAGTGTTATTCTTGTAAACCTAGAATGCAAAGGATGTGGAGCCTAGATTTCCCCTCTGCTTTAGAAAAGCCTCAGACACCATGGTGAGTAGTGGAACCACAAAACTGGCCTGGGAACAGGAGTAAAGGGAATTAAGAGTAAAGTCAATCTTAGTACAGAGGCAACAGTTGAAACTGTAAGTACAGGAGTCTTTTATATAGGTGGCTAAGAATGCAAGAGATGAATGTGAACAGATTGAATAACTAAAATATCAGTATAGCCTGTTGGTATTCATTAATTATTTTTTTTTAGTTATGGTTGTTGTCATGTAGGTTAGTCTCACCTGATTCACCAGAAGTTGAGTTTATATGTACTTGGCAGTTTATATGAACTTGGTCCGAAATAGGTTTAACCATGAACTAGATTACAAATACAGGAAAAGAAAGGGGCCTAGTCAGGGAGGACTGGGGAAGGAAATAGAGGGAAAAACTACTTATACTTATCAAGGAGGCCTGAAAGAAGCAGTTGTCTAAGCCATGTTACAAACTCTTAAACCCATTGTCATCTCTTGACTGGGGTGCCTTCTGAAGTACCTGCGTGTGGCAGTGGTCACTACCTGTGTTTTCACTAATCACAGTGCAGAGCATTGCTGTGAAAATACAAAGCAAGTGACAGTTTGAAAATTTATCTGATAGAGTGACTTCACACATTTGACTTGATTCTTTTCTTCCTTCCTTCCTTCCTCAGCATGAGCTCCACTAGTCCTGCTTCCTAATGTTCTAAAGGACCTTAATGATTATGCTAGTGGAGGTTGCATGTGTTTTTTGTAAGTGTAGTGAACAGGTATAAATTGGGCTGACAGCAGTTCCCGTGTAAACTTTTGACTGAAGCAGTGCTAATTAACTTTGAATCCTCTAAGTCTTGCCTGCTCTGAGTTTCAGACTGTGATGCCAAGCCTCTTCCTGTGAGCATACATTCTGTAGAAACTTGCATGTGAGCCCTGCCCAGATGCTTTAGAACCTAGCTTAATGAATATTAACATTTAAATATTTGAATCTTCGTATCCATTCAGCTATTTCAGGATCACGCTCCAAGCATTTAGTATAATTCAGCTACTGTTTTCTGCTGATAAGATGTGTGCTTCTTTCACTGGAAATACAGAGCAGAGATAAAAAGTGTGTAATGGGTACAGTGATTGAATCACCTGCTCATTTGCTTGCTCACAGCTATTATAGATAAAACCTTGGTTCCTGGCTTGGGAAGAGGATGGCTGTTTGGGTTGTTATAAGGAGCAGTGTTGGGTACAGCAGAACAGCCAGTTCTTTTCATGGTCATGGCTGACATCTTCCTGCACAGTCATCTGGGTGTGGGCTTCAAGGTCGGCTTCTGTCTTTTAATTAGCCCACATAATGAGTCTCTAGCTCCTAGATTTAGCATAAGCTCTAGTGCTTGTACTTTCTCTCATGCTTCCCCTTGTGTTATGCAAAGTTATCTGTAAACACAGGCAAGTTTTCTTCCCTAACCCCCTGTAAACTCTGGTTTGTTTAAGTATCTATCAATGTTTACCCTCATGTATGTTCCCTAAGATTAGATGTACTGTTTGCTGCAGTTTCATTATGATTTCTTCATACCAGAATCAATGTCCTGTTTGGGGGTTTTCTTTTTGTTTCTTTTTCTGTATTTGCATTGCCTACCCCAATGAGTCCAGATCCATAGCTGAGGTCCCAACACATTTCAGAAAGGCAGCAGCAGAACAACTTACTTTCTGCTGCTGCCACTGATCTGTGGTACTTCAGTATAAAGGAACAGTGCTTTGTGTCCTTGATGTCTGATATGGAGGAAAAATGATAGCTCCTTCTTGGTAAATAATTTTGAAAATAGGTGAGATGAAGGACTACTTACTTGCACATCAGTAATCTTTATCATTTCAGTATGCACAGAGCTTTCCACTTACTGTTTTAAACTGAAACCAAGTTAATAGCAGAAACCTGGGTTTGGCTTACAAGCAGTATTGGTGCTGCCAAGATGAGTGTGCTTCGTACTTAAGTGCTTATGAAGCTTTCTCACTGTTTACTTTCCAGTTCCTTCTCACTATCCTGATAACATCCCTCGTGAAGTTGCTCAGAGAGCTGTCACACCTGAGTGTCTGAGTGATGTCATCACAGACTTCAGTTGCTTGTAGAAACACTAATTTCTTTGAAGAATCTTAGCCTATGAATGGTAGACAAAGATGTATTTAACAATAAACTATTACTGAATTGAGAGAGATAGTTTGCCTTCCCTCATATGCTACCAACATGTGGTTTGTTACATCTTCTTTCTGTCAGTCTTTTTTGGTAATTGTTGGTCTCTCTCACGTTCTGTTTATGAATCTGAAGTCATAAATCTCTGATTTGGTTTATCTTGGTCATTCTGTGCTCCTCCTGCCTTGAAGAGGTTGCTCTCTGTGTCCTGCTGGCAGACAGGACCACTTAGCCCACTCCTCACTGGATATAGCATCTGAGAATCCTTGCCTTATCAGATTGGTTGTACTGTGAAGGCTCTCCTGCCTTGTGGTATTAGGAGATCACCTCCAGCATCTCCTCCTGAGCTCGAACTCATTTAATCTTCTGAGCTTTTCCCGAGTTTTGGGGCAAAGCTGCTGACTTACTTTCTTAAACTCTACCTGCAGTACCAAGCATCAGGCACAGTGTTTTTGTAAGCCACTCTAGAATAATGTGATCTGTTATTAAGTGAAAGTAAGTAATTTCTGAGCGTATTAATGACCATTTAATCTCTAAGGTTTCTTTCTGGTATATAGGGCAGTATCTTGCCATGCTTGTGCTCCTCCATTGCTTTAGATGACATGGTTCCTAAATTGGTATCGGAGATATCCATGCTAGGAGAGTCAGTGCTAGGCAAATTTCTCAGGGGAAAAGGACAGGTTTTCTGCAGACCTTCCCTTGAGGAACTCCTTTCCATTTTCTTAGAGCCTGCCAGCAGGGAAATGCAGACCAGAGCATTAAGAAAACCCCACTTTTTTCTTGGTGTGAAGGACAGAGTGGTTTGCTAAGGCACAAACTGTGCTGGGCAGATTTTAGAGCTGATCTCCTGTGTGCTGACTCATCCTGGTGATCTCAGTTACTGCAGTTTGCACTTTGCCACTTCAGCTGCAGCAGCGCTCTCCTTGGCAGTGTGGCCTGTTCCCAACACAGGTGTGCATCCTCACTCATGGATGAGTGAGCATGCTTACAGTGTCACTTGTGTTCTTCATCTTAGGGCTAGTCTGTCCTGCTGCTGCCATGCACACTGCAGATCCAAAAGGAGCCATGTTGAAGAGGTTCTTTCTGCAACCCTGCAGCAGAGGATCCTGCTGATAAACAACCTCTTCTCAAACACAGATTTGGCTCTTGCACTCCTCAGGCATCTTCAAAGCAGTTTGTTCATCCAAAGCACAGAATAGGTGCTGACTCAGACTCCCCACAAGGTCAAAGCAAGGAGAATAGGCAATTTTTTCCCCTGTCCTATTTTGTTGAAGCGTTGATGTGATTAGGACCTGTGATGTGCACAGGTAGAGTATGGAGGAGAAAGGTTTTCTCCCAGACACCACTTCATTCTGTTTGGATAGGATAGGAGCTGTGTCTGCTGTTCAAGGAAGAATTCTGAAAAAACAAAACCATGATGAGCTCCTTTGCTCTCTTCAGAAGAAAAGCTGGTCATCAGCCTTTGTCACTGAAGATCTGTTTCATTGAGTGTCTTTCATTGGAGCTTCCACAGGGGTCTGGATGCTAGGGCCGTGTGAATGCTGCTTCTTTGCTGCTGTCTTGTAGCAATGAGGAGTCTGCCCACTAAATGTTATGGGTTTTTTTCTCTTTTGCTCTCTAAATCAATGTCAGTGTTGCACAAAGAGTTCTTTCAATATTTAATAGAGGATCAGTGATGCCCATCTTCTGATGATTTCAGGAAAACATGCTGGGTTGGTTCCTTTTATTTGTTAATTATAAATATTGAGTCATATTGATTAGTTCTGGTATCTGGATCACAGTTACTTGTCTATGTCCCTACTTGACCAATGCTGGCTTCTTTCCTAGGGACAGTTTGAGGTCATACCAGGAATGGTCTGGAGGAGTTCTGGCAAAGTCTCACTCAGCTGTTGACCTTGTCATGCAACTCACCTTTCTGCTGTTCACTGTTGTGAATGGGTAGAGTGAAAGAAACTCCAGGAGCACTGCATGAACTTAGTCCATGAAATTAGCTTAATATGTCTGGGAAAGCTCTCAGCTGATTGCATGTGGAATAAATCCGTTTGCTCGGGATGTGGCACATTTTCCGTCTGTTAATCGGTTATGCGTGCAGTGAGAAGGTGCTGCAGTATGTGGCCTTCCTGTAAAAAGCAAGCTGCATTCCTCAGCCAGAAAAGTTGGGCTTTAGGAACTGGCACACAGCTCAGTAAAAGTCATGTCAAATAAATTTTTACTTTAGTCCTCCTCACTGGTGATTAAACTTGCACAATGGTTTGCTGTCTAGCACATGTGAACATCTACAAAGAATTTTATTCTGAGCTTTTCTTAGATGGTTAGTATGTGGAATTTTTTGGCAAGAGTATTTGTTTTAAAATGCTACAGTATGTGTTGACACAATTTTATTATGTCCAATACACAGTATATAATCCAAGTTGTATGGATGTGAGGTGTGGTTGGGGACTAGGTGACAGAAAGAATGTCAACAAATGGAATGAATGTCTTGGTATCCTACTTGAAATTGAAGCAAATTCTCACCTGCAAGTTTGTGGAACACAATTCTATGTAGCTGGGTGGCTCTGTCCTACTGTGGTGTTTCAGCTTAGCTGAAACAGGATAAGGAAATTGTTTAAAAGCAGAGCTTTCAAAGCTCAGACCCCATGATTTGAAGGAGCACATTAACTGGACTAAAGTGATAATGTTAGCTTTCACCACACTGAGAGGGTGTGTGGAACACAAGGGTTATGTGTCATTGACACTTTTTTTCCCCTCTGAGTTACCTCAGAGAAACTGAGGTGAAGACAATCTCAATGATTCCTACGGAATAAAGTAAAGCACCCATCCTCTTACTGATAATTATTTTGGCTGCCTCACATGTAGAGTATACCTGAAAGGAGCACCTTAGTTCTACTGCATTTTGAAAAATAGTTTTCAAGCTTCTGGGCTTTTAATTTAACATTATAGTGGTTTTTTGAACTCCAAGTTCAAAAGTGTTTTTCAAAGGACAGCCAGACATTATGGTTCAAGTCAGTTTAAATATCTGAATGCAGGTTTCTTTGGTGCTTTTGCTTCTTAAGCTGCTACTTTCTTGATGCTTTAACCCTATCTATTTTCTAAAAGTGATTAAGAAGTTTTGTTAATGACTGTGATATATTTATAGACTAACTAAGACTATTTTAGATCATGCAGACTTTTAAAGATGAAATAGAAATTACAGGACAAATGACTATATTTGTTAATCACTTTCTTGAGAGAAACATGCAACATCTTTTCTTCATTATAGTTTTTCTACTACAAAAGTGTTCAGTTTTCTTACACTGATGGTTGGGAAACAAGCCACTGAATTGATAAAAAAATTCACAGGATGAAAAAATAATTTTCCTTTCAGATTGTCCTGTCATACAGTAGTATAAGGGTAATAAAATCTCTAGAAAACCTTCTTGGAAAAGTTAAAGAAGGTTGATAGAACATTCTGTAGCATCCAAAAGCTTGTACTTTAGTCAATTTGGATGTGACTGTAGGACCATGACTCATATCATCAGTTGAAAGGTTTTGAAAGGCCATTGTATCTGCTGGGGGTTAGAGAACATACCAGCTTTTGACAAATAATTTTACCCTAGAACTAAGAAACTGTTGTTGATGAAACTACTGTCAAACAAGGGAGTCCCAGTAAAAACTTTAGGCTTCTTTGGGGTTATCTAGGTTCCTGATTTTCATTTATTTATATATAATGTATATTTTATATATATATATACACACACACACGTGTGTATATTTAAATGCTTGTGGTTGTATTGGCAGTCTGTTTTTTCTAGGGGTCTTAAAGAAACTTGGTTCTCAAGCAGTTGAAATTGAGTCCTTTGGCTCTGGAGGATTTGAGGCTAGGGAAACTTCCATGATAAGTGGAAAGTAGGATGATAATTATAGGTCACTTTGCATTTCTGTTTTGCTTAATCTACAATCTGAAGTACAGTCAGGTGGTTGGGCATTTGAATGTTACAGTCTGATCACAGGAACTTGGTGAGACTACTCATGTATTTCCTTCTTCAGATTCCTAGAAATGTTAGTGGAGACTACTCTGTCTTCAGTTATTAAAAGGAAAAACTAAGTGAAGTAAATAAAATTGTTGCTGTAGTTGTCACTCAGTGATACCAAAAGAGAAAAATATACTCTTTTTGTCTGTGAAACTGCCTGTACTGTTAATTCATTGCTGTAAAGATAGCATGGAGAAGGCAAATATACTGATATTTTATTAAAAGAAAATTTCAGATGGAGTAGTTTTTTGTATTTAAAAAGCATCTGTAAATGAACATTATGCCCCATTAGCAAGATTGAATTGGTGGCATTACTGTTGAAGTTGAAAGTAGACCAATATTTTTTAAATGGGTTTTTGAAATTTTGCCTGTTTATGATTTGTTGCACATAGACCAAATTAACTTGGACATTTAGCAGGGACTCTCATTTATTCTGGCATAAGAACAAGCACTGGGCAGAGCTTCCTGGTCTCAAAAAACTGGTGATGGTAAGAGGCCTCCATAATGGTCCCAGCCAGCTGAATGCCTGAGGTATTTTGCCATACAGGAAATCAATTGCAGCTGAATGTGCACTGTTTCCACTTCAAGTATATAAACAGGCCTTATGATGATATAAAAAAGAAGAAAGATATTAAATAGTTTCTTGAAAGTTCAGAACAGGATTTGATGTTCAGTTTCTGTGGATTCTTCACTGTCACATTTGGCTCAGTCTGTGGCACAGAAATAGCACAGAAGGAGAGGTGAATTAATGTTGGATACTCCAGAGTATCCAACAGATCTTCAGTGACAAAGAGTATCCAAACGTAAAGTGATGTCTTTGGGAAATTAAAATAATAAGAAAAATGTATCCTTGTTCAGTTCCAGTTGATATTCTGCTGGGGCTGGGAGGGCTTAAAAATTTAGCAGAGGGAATGAGTTCTTTTCCTTGTTAAACAAAAAAGTCCTCCATTTTTAGGCTTCAAGGCAGGCTAATAAATTTTGCGAGAAAAAGCTGCACTGCAATTCTACTTAAATAGTTGGGTTTTGTGAAGTGGAAGGAGAACCATTATTTTTGTTCAGATATTTATCATGCTTTGTTGACTTTGTGGAGATACCTACATTTGATTGAGGTACCCGGCAGATCACAGTGACCTGTGTCTGATGTACTTTATAGGCCACTGATGTTGCTTACCAGGGAAGTGAGGGCTCATTTGGATAGAGGTTTCCAGGCATTACAGATAATTAAGTTGAAAATCAACTTTAACTATTTACAGAAGGAGTGTGGCCTGAAGCCCTTGGGGTTTGGAGCTTGGGAACCCAGCAGTACTTCCTTGCTTTGGCACAGGCATACAGCACGACCAGAGGCAAGCTGTCTGATCTAGATTTTTAAAGATATGTAGGTAGGCAGAGGTGGTAAAGACTCTTAATGGGATTTTCAGAATCACATTAGTGTCTAATTCCTATTCAAAATCTGACTCCTTAGCTTGTCTGAACTGGATTCAGCCCATGCTATGTTTTATTCAGCTGCTCTTTAGGACAGAACGGGAGGCATAGGTACGGCGTGCGTGACTTAGGGGGAATAAACCAAGGTGTGCCTAGACCCCTGCTGAGCTGTGCAGCTGAGCTCCCTTTTATCCTTTCTCTAATTCCATAATTTCCACCCTCCTTTCTGCAGAATGCCACAGATTCAACGGAGGAGAGGAAAAGTGACTCCATTTTGCCCAACCTAACAGTGATATATTTGGTGAGTGCTCTAGCAGGTAAATTTTTTTACTATTATTTTAACTTTTGGGGTTTTTTAACTTTATTTTAAATGTGAGATGATGTTTGGTGTGCCTCTGACTGAGAGGATTACCATGCTTCAGGTTAACCATGAGGCTGCTTAGTATGCAAATCCACAGTAGGTCACTGTGCTGAACGGGCTTGGTGTGTGGGTTAGCCAAGAGAGAGGGTGTTCATCATGTGCACACTAGTGGGGTTTTATGCTAATTAAATCAAATTTTGGGGCGGTGCCTAAGCAATTAGAGGAGGTTTTAGCCCTTGTTTCTGAAACAATCTTGCTAAAGATGTGTAGCTGAAATTCTGTTCGGTTGCTTGATTCTCTACCTTTTGAAAAAAAAGTGCCGCTTCCATGGAGAATCAATGGTCTCCCTATGGGTATAGGGAGATCCAGGACAACTTTGTTCTCCTGAGATTTCTTGTGTTAGTCTATGTCATTTTAGTTTATTTTTTAGTGATTTAACTTTGTTCTTATAATCTCACTGCCTGGAAGTCTTGGAGCATCTCAGGAACTTGGGAACGTAGGAAAAGCAGTTTTACATGCCATGTAGCCCGATTGCAATAACTGATTTCACTCATTTGATTATCTGAAACAAATTTACGTTCCAGAAAACTTCACAATAGGGCTGGAAGGAGACTCTACAGAAAATATTAAATAAAAGAGCTTTAGGCAAGATCCCTTTCTCTTCTTCTCCAACAAGAAAGATTCCTGGTGCCAACCTAAAAGAATCTTTTCTTCTCTCTGAAAAAAGCAGATGTTCAGTGGCTAACAACTCAAACACTGCTATTTGGAAAAACTTGATGCCTTATAGGTAATCTACTTCACTCCTTCCAGTGCTAATGTTGAAACCAGTGTAGCATAGATAAGTTTATAATTTAAAAAAAAAAATTGTGTTAATTGCCACTCTGGCTTCTGTGATCTGCAGAGGGAATACTGATATGCTATATTAGACCACTAATTAATAGTATTTATTGTTTGACCCTACCGAGAGGGGAGTGTGTGATATCATTTTGTAGTATTTATGATCCAATTGTGTTCAAATGTTTCTGAAATCTTAGGAGAATGGCAACTTTATTTTTACTCCAGTGCTTTGAAATTGCATAACTGTAATAGAGAGACACTTGTGGGACTGCGTAGCTTTAGTTTGAGGCTGACATCTGACAAACATTAGTGAGATCTTACTTTCCTTTGGGTCCAAGGGAGAACGAACAGTCTCTGTAAGTAGAAAAACATTGTGTGGAGGCTGCAAGAGGAAAGACCAGAAATTCCTCTTCAATGTTTTCCAAAAATAGCAGGATTTGAATAAGATTGCACGCTTTAACATGCATTAGAGAAAAATAATTGGCATGACCTGAATTCAGTACACTAGTTCTCTGTGTTATTTGCTGATAGTTAATTGCTAGCATATTTTTTCATCCACAAGTATGGAGGGGCTGTACATTCCCATCTTCCACACAGGAAATAATTTTATTTATTTAGCTTGAAGTTTGTGCATATCCAAATGCACGCAAAGTATTTGCCTAGTGACCTTAGAGTGAATTATTTGTACAAACTCTCCCCCCTCCCTGATTGCCATTCCATTTCAAGTGTGCTGCTTGGCCTTGGTTTTGAGTTGCACAGTGGTTTTACTTTGTTTTCATGATGAACAGAAAAGCTAACCAGGCCATCAGACTCAAATAACCTCTTTTCTAAAAGTGGAGATAACATGGATTGTGCCTGTGGCCTGAGATGCAGAGGATTTCCTAAGATTCTTTGGGATCCCTGGCAGACAAGCATTCACTGTGAAGTGCCTCAAAAAATTGTTGTGTCAACAAAACCGGACTGTGTTGAAATGTATCAACTAAGGTGATAAGGTATTCAAGGACTAGATGAAGTGCATATAGTAAGGAATTAATTTCATGGGAAAAAGGAAGAAACACAAAATGAGGACTGGTGTTCTGTAGAAAGAAGAGCTTAATGGTTTATGCAGATATGGCTTTGAGAGATGGATGTTGAACCTTACCAAATAACCACTGGTAAATTTGCCAAATTTGCTTTACATGTCAGGCTGAAATCTGGAACTTTTAAGAATATTTTCATTCTGAAAAACTTTTGAGGGTGGAGGGGGAAATGTTTTGTGAAATTTGTTTCTATTTTGCTGTTATCCATTTGACTTATATAACAATATGTTTGTTTTTAATTGTTTCAATAAGTTGGTGGTTAGAATATCTTTAGAAGGATTAAAATGAGCTTCAGCATCTATTAAATTATAACATGTTGTAGCAGAGAGGGAAACATTAGATCAATATACTTTATTCTGACAATTCCCAGTGAATTTTAATATGCAGTGTGTTTATGCTAAAAGTCAATACATTAAAAAAATTCCTCGAGCATCTGTGCATCACTGGATGCTTTGTTTAGGTCATTCCTTTGGTGGTGTGAAGGCTTGCAAATCTTTGTGGGGGTGGAGAGGAATGATTCTATGCCCACGTATGAGCTTTTCTGTAAGTCGGGTCTATTTTTGGTATACAATGAAGCAGAGGTACAGAGCAAAAATAAGGGTTCAGTTGCAATGTGAAGGCCTGTAAAAGCTTTCTTATTGTGGGAAGTGCCTACCAAGCTCTCAGAGCAGTTGCATTAGTGTCCATGGGAATATCTGGGGTTTAATTTAGCATGCTAGATTAGGGCCTAATACCTTAATTAAGGCTAACATTTTTAATAAGTTTCCTGCAAACCCCTTTGTGGCTGACTACACTTGTGGAACAGACATAATGTAAAGCCCATCTCTAGGGTTTTCGGTTGTTGGCAGTTTTATGAAAGCTGTCATTCTGTTTCAGAGCAATGAAGCTGACCAATCTTTAATGGAAGGATCCACAGATCTGACTAGACTTCTTAAAAATATTAATCCAAGTAATTTATGTCAGTGATATATTGAAATTCTGTGTACCTAGTACATTTAGACTAATGCTTTTATAAAAAGGTGTGATAACTGTTTCAGAAAAGGCTTTGTTAATTGATAAAACAGCTTTTCCAGATAGAGGCTGCCTAATTCTCTTGTCAGTTCCCATGTTTGGGATTTTCTGCTGTGAAAAGGAGTAAATGAATTGCCTGAAAAAAATCAGAAATAATATAATTAAGATTATGTAGAATTTGTAGACAGTGATTTATTTTTTAAACATTTGTATATTAAAGTGTTTAACAAAAAATCTTATATTTATTTTTTAAAAAATCCAAAAAAGCAAGCTCACTCAGGGCTGTGTGCTTTCCCCCCTGCCACACTTGCTCAGAGTGGTCAGTTCCTTTCCCGCTGCCATCTCCTATTGTTGCAGTCAAATGACCAAGGAGAAGTGTGTATTTCCTTTTGTGTCCTGTAGATAGGTTCTTAATTGATGACTGCTGCTTTCTTTCTGGCAGAAAGGAAATGAATGGGCAGTAGTGATTATAGCACATCTGTTGTTTTCTGGTGAGCATCCTGTACAGCAGTGAAACTGTCTTGAAGACCCCTTTTTTTTTTTTTTTTTTTTTTTTTTTTTTTTTTTTTTTTTTGGGTTGGTTGGTTTTTTGTCCTGTTCAGGACTAGTTAATAGAGAGAGTAGGGGTGACAATGTTGTTCCTTTGTCACAGGTGTAGCCAGAGCAGAGAAACAAATTGCACACTGGAAGTAACTGACTTGCTTTTCAAACAAGTGTATTTTACACAGGAGCACACACACGCTCCGACATGCACAATCTTAGAAAATCTTCAGGGATGTGCTATGCATTGGTTGCCTTTGAGTCCTGTCTTCATAGTTGACTGCATTGTAGATTAATACTCCAAGATAAAGCTGGAAATGGCATCCTTTGGGGAAGGGGAGAAATAAGATAGCATTCCTACCAAGGACCCAAAAGCTGAAACATTCACACAGATTTCACTACAATTTCTAAGATGCCATTTCTGAGTCTGTGATACCATTGTCCAGCTCCTGCTTGAGCATCTACTGCTTGATGTGTGGCAGCATAGCTCTCAGAAGTGCTGATGAACAGACTGGAGAGCTCTGTAGTGTGCTCCTGCTCTCCCAGAGAGGAGGTTGGGCATGTATGGAGCTCCTTACTTGGCTTTACAGATGACAGGGAAAGAAGTTCTGGGGACAGATGAATGGTGAACTATTGGTAAGTGTCTGGCCTGAGAGAAGAATAGGACTTGATACTGGGGAAGACAAATGTCTGGAGAAATGATTGAGGGAGGCCAGTAAAGCAGGTGGGTGAAGTAGTTTGTGGTAGCAGAGTGTACCACAGCTTGTCCCTTCCATCACACCACCCATAGTTTTTCCACAACTTTTTCTTTTTTAACGCTTGTATTATAAAGATGTGAAAGTGGCATGCACTCTATGTGAACCCTGAGTGTGTCTTGACCATTTTTTTCTCTCTTGACATGCAAAGTGCTTGAAAAACCATTAATTGAAAGAGCTCTGTAAGTCTCAATCCTTACCACTTATTTAGTTGTTCTTTGTTCCTTCCTTTTCTTTCATTCTGTTTAATTGCACCGTTTCTTGTAAGTAAGGTGCCAGTACTCTGCTTTTGCACAAACACATTGGTACTTAAACTAAGAGAGTTTGCATTTGGCTTGGATGCAGCTGGTTAACTAAAGTCAGTGGACTGGGTAATGCTGCCCACTTTCTTGGGGGATTTTGATGTTTATGGGATAAAATTGGGGGTTTTTTCAGCCCTTTCTTGTCACTTGCAATCCTGAGAGCTGTTCTGTGCCTGTCCTCTTAGGAGAAGATCCCTTAACAAAGGGGAAGTTGAGATGTACAACTTTCTATCCATAGGATGCTGTTCAGCTGGAAGCTTACAGCCTTCCTTAAGCTAAACAAGTTTTTCAAATAACAGATGCACCTGGCCATTAGAGATGGGAAAAGTGAGCAAGCACAATCTGTGCTGTAGGTGCACACCAAAATGGCTGAACACAAAATTTGTGATACCATAAGTGAATCATGCATGTCCCAGGTTAACCTTCAGTCATTCCTTGATCAGAACAAAATTCATAAGATGAAAAAGCAGGTGACATAACCCCAAATTTAAATTGAAATTGGGTGGGGTTTTCTTCTTGCATTTCCAGGCAGCTGGACACCAGGTGGCAACCCAGAAAACAGGTGATAAATATCACCCCTGTGATAAAACTGGGGGCTTTTCCCCAAAGACTTACCTAAGAGTAATTTAAGCAACTAAGTAATCCTTTTGCTTTCTGAGTGAGATACACAGAGACCCTGTTCATGCCTCTGAAGCCTTTTAAACATTTAGCCTACCCCCATAGGGTTTCAGAATTTTCTTCCATCTCTTGGCAAGCATTATGGTGTAGCTAAATATTAGTCATGGCAAAAGCCAAGTAATACAGGAAAAACCCACAGAATCGTTCAAAATTTATTTGTGCAAGTTTTTGTCAATTCCATTTTATGGATCTCTTAATATATTGAGCTTTTATAAAGAGTGCATTATTTAGAAACAGTATATTGTTAATTTGAGCTTTTTACAATTCTAAACACTACACTGATAGATTATTCTGCACCATTTGAATTACTTGTGAGAAACACTTGTGTGACTTATTTGTGTGACTTAATATATTCAAATTACCATATAGGAGTTTGCTAAGATGTTTTTATTATGGAATCTTGGCTTTGGGAACAGATGTGACTTCTTTTATCATGAGTTTAAGATGCAATACGTGACTTAGAGCATGATTATAAATTGTTTGAGAAGATTTTCAAAGACAGCTCTTTGAGTACATGTGCATTGATGGCTATACACACAATCCTATTAAAAAATAAAATCCTATTAAAAAATAAAAATACTTCTTCCATTGAGGCAGATATTCATTAAAGCTTGATACATAGCTCTTCAGTAAGAGAAACTTCACCAAGACCTTCAACCTCTAAACGAAAGATTAGCTACTGCTTTTATCAGCACAGACATCGCTTTGAAGAAACTGAACATCTGGTTTCCTTCTGGGAGAATTATGTTCTGTCCACTTGACCCTTTGTAAAAGTAAATATTTTTATTAGTTATGTTATGTAGGAATTTGAAAAAATACTGAATACATGAAAAAAGCCCCAACCTTTGCATATTTATCTTCAGTTACAGAAGTGCAGTACGTCGAATGATCTTATGTTCTTGATTCATGAGTTTCTATTGTGTTAAAAATTATACTAGCATGGAATTTGATAAGAGACATAACCATGACTTTCCTTTTTCTTTGTTTTCCTTTTTATAAGAAAATATTTATTTTTCTCCCTTGCTCCCTTGTCCCCTCCCAGAATTATGTTTGTCAAACCACGGTCATTTCAGCCCTCACTCCTTCCCTTCAGCTGTGGCTGTAAACTGTATTCCAGGGTAAATCCATCTGGATTATATTTGTTTACTACATAATTTAAACGTGTAAAGCTGCTTAGTAAAGATAGTTGACTGTGATCAAAAAGAGGTTAAGGTTTATTGGAGATGTAAATTCTAATCCTGTTTTCAAGGTAGTATAGAACAGACCTTAATATCATAATTGTTATATTTGTTTCTTCTAAGTATAAATAGATTCCTTAGGAAAAATCCCTCCATGCATCACAGGTTTAAACACGAATGTTGCTTGTTTTGTGTGCCAGTATGAGAGTGAGTGGATGTCTTTTAACATACACAATGCTGCCTTTTAACTAAGGAAAGGCATTGGACTTAATAAAATGTTACACTTGAGAAATTATTTTACAAGTCAAGCCAGTTAGGAATTTTTCAGCCAAAAATATTTTGTTGGAAAACAACAATTTATTGAAAACAGAACATTTCACACAAACAGTTTTCAACAAAACTATCAGCCAGAGAAGTTTTTCAGATATAGGACTGTAAGAAAACCTGTTTCAGTTCCATAGAAAAATAACAATGTAACTTAAAACTCAAGTGAATGCTATCTCTCTGGAAAGTTCTGTCTCTATTTTTAATTATTCTTTTTATTTGAATTAGAATTCTTCAATAATCTCTACTTCTTTCTCACAAGGAGTATGGCTATTTGCAAAATTCTGCTTTTTATTTTTTCCATTAAGTTGGAGAGATAGCTTCTTAGTTGATTCTAATCTACTGACATTCATTTTTACAAATTGTTCCTATGGAAAAGAGTCTTCCATTGTTTTAATGCGAACTTGCTGATAGATGGCAGACATGACATGACCCAAGTCATGACAAATGATTCCCTCTGTTCCTTTTTGTTCCCCATTTGACATGTATCAAAATCTGCTGGTGACTTATCAGTGAAGTTAATCTACTCCAAATTCTTATAAATTTGATTTGTCCCATTTGTTGTTATTATTATGATTGGTCTAAACTGTGTTGCTTATGTAATAGGTGCTGTAAGTGCCTGTCTCTTTACTGGATGTGCCAGTGTTGAGGGTTTATTAATCTTCAGGGTGAAATAATGCCTTTCAAAAGACTGTGCTATCAGAGTAGACAGCTTTTGATCAAGTGGGTTGCAGGGTAATTGAGCAACGCTTGTGCCAAATCTGTCTAGGATCTAAACCAAAAATACAGAGTTCTTATGTTTATTTTGGGAATAGGTTCATAGTTGTATATTTGCCTTGTACAGTAATATTTATGAGAAATGACATTGAAGTGGACTTTAAACAGCACATTATAATATAAAATGTTACTGTGTCTCTGAAGCACATCTGGTAATGCAAGATGTAAAGCTATTAATTTGGTCAGGACAATGAGTTCTTTATGAATTGGGGCTAGCCCACTGAAATGAGTTTGCTCCTGAATTAATGATGATGGAGGATGGGGAATTTGGAGTAATGACCATCTGCTGGGTTGTTGATGTCCAGCAGGCTTTAAGGGACAGAGTGACGCCTGTGGTAACATGCTTGGGCACGTCTTAATATCTGTATTATTACTAAGCTTAGAATGAGGAAACAAAAGATGGATGAAACTATAAAATTTAGGTAATTTTTGCATTAGTGAGAGGGCTGTCTTCCAGGGGTTGAAGCTTACTGTTATTCTCCATTCCTGAGAACAGCTTGATTTGATTCCCCACCAGCCAGGAGAGATGAGAGGCAAAAACCCCAAATGCTTTTTACTCTGGGGTCTGGAGGAGCCCCACACAAGTGCTGTTGTGCTCCATCTCCTGTGGTGCAACAGTGCGTATGTGATAAACTATGAGTCCCCAGCTCTTCGTCCCTGTTGCTGCTCATTCCATGTACCTAAATTGCTTCCCAAGATGTAGTTTAACTGCCTGAAACACTAATTCTCATGAAGCTCTTTAACAGCCTTTCGTCACTGAGAGTGGTGTACGTTTCTTGAGATTGTCAAATCATATTTTGTCTTACCCATACCTTTATGAGACATAAAGATAAAGATACCTGAGTAAATTCTGTAGGGTAAATTACTGTATAAATGAGGGAGGCATGAAATTCCCCTGGAGAAGTAATTTCCTTCCCTGCTTTTTTGGATATTAGTCTTCAAGATGAGTGACATAAGCCGCTGCATGCTTGCTGGAAATGAGATTAGTAGGTGGAGGTTTTCCTTAAAATGAACTAGCTGTACTGGTAGAAAAATGCATGCTTCTTTCTGTGTATGTGGAAAGCAAAATATAAACACATCTATTTATAACTAGGCATCATTCAAATATCTTAATATCTCTATAATATCATGCTTCCTGCCATTGGTCTTTATCACTAAAAGTAAATATTTTTTCCATTATGACTCTTATATGTTAATATAAGGATTGCAAACCTTTACTCCCAAAAATGCTGCTCATGGTAGATATCTTGAAGACTACAATGTCCATGGTGTTACATGATTGGGTGGAATATTTTCGAAGTGTATTTCGTACTCTATATGAAGTGTTAGTTTGGATATAGGGTTTTCCTTGCAGTCTGCAGTAGCAGGCTCACACTTGGAACTAGGTGGAGTGCAGCCTTCTTGGGGGGAGGCACCAGTGTCCCAGAGAAAAACTGGAATATGAAAAACTACCCAGTAATCAGCCACTGGGTGACCCATGTGCCATCTTCTTCAGGCTCTGAGTCTGTAGAGCATTCAAATGTTCTTCCTGATAGATTTCTTTTCCTTTATTCCAGTTAAAAGGTTGAAAATATTTTTTTTTCATTTGGTATCATATAATCTAGCTAAGTAAGCACTCTGATGCATCAGTTAAAGTAGATCTTTGATAGAGTTCTTGCAGGCTGGAAGAAAGAGAAAAGCTGCAAAAACAGCCCATAGAACATGTATGTGGTTGAAATGGACTTTATTATCTTTATCAGTTTTAATATCTGCTTGAATTGGTAAAGTATGGTTTTGTAATTATGTCTTTGAAAAGTGGATCAGTTCTCTTACTTCCTTCGAGAAATATACTGAATCTTCAGCTTCAGAGATTTGAGGCTGGTAGTTACAGGTAATCTGTTCTGGCTAGTAACTTTTGTAACTAATTAATTATTCAAATAGTTGAATTTCTGTGTGAATTTTGCTGACAGTTAACTTTGGAAAAAGGCAAAATAAGTCTAGACATACTATAAAGGTTATGTTAATTCAACCCATCAGAATTTTTATGGTTCAAACCTCATTCCTTAGTTTTGTAGGGGTTTTGTGTTTTGTTTTGTTCTTTTTGTTTGGGTTTTTTTTTAATTGTTTCTTAGTAAGAACAATTTGAAAGAAGTACCATGTAGTTTATATGTTTTAAAATAGATCTAACTTTTCTTACATATAGGTGTAAAAACTCAAAGCTGTCAAAAATAACAGGTAATTTTAAAGTTTGGTAGTTGCCTTAATGTTCGTTATAGTTGCTTTTGTTAAGTATTCTGGCTTCCTGTTTTCCACAAATTGGGGTAGATGCTAAAATGACTAACAGTTTTTTAAAAGTTTAGTCTTTGTTTTATAACTATGATTCATTGCAGCTTCTTCTGAAACTTTAATAGTTTTTGCTTAAAGTGTATTACAGTTGGATTTAAAAAGAAAACTTGAAGACCCCAGACCACAAAAAATCCCCTTCCATTAAGGATCTGCTTTACATTTCATGCTGGCACTAGCCTGGTAATATCACAGGGATGCCCAGACTTAAACTTGTGCATGGAACAGCCAAAAGAGGACTTTTCTGGCTACAGGAGAGCTGGGCGACTGAACTCTCCTTGTGCAAAAATCTCATTCTCTAACACGGTGAAAGGAGACATCCACCATTTGTTGGTTACACAGGAGCTGAAAGTTGCAGAGAAAGATTTCTGGAGGTACAGAGACAGAAAATTATTCTCCTTTTTGAAAGGTTTGTATCTGGTCTGTTTTAAAGGTCAGGACTGAAAGGTAGAAGCAAACCCTGATGCTGCCAGTGGCATATGCATAAGGGAAGAGTAGTTCAATTGCATGTAATTATACTTTCTCCTCTGCAGAGGGTGGCTGTATTTTTTTCTTTCTTCTCTCCCTCTTCTGCTTTTTATGCCAGCGTGTGTTTTTCTGTCTCCATTCAGAGTTCTTTAAATCTTTGAAGTGTGTAGTAAGACTCAATTAAGAAAAAAAGTGTTTGAAACTATGTGTCAGCAGAGGTTTATGAGCATAGGTGGCCTGAGAGAGGAGTGCTGTAAAGTTGCACCTGTGTAAAATTCAGATGGGTCTAGGAGTATTCCCAGGCCTGGAAGAAGATAGTTGATGGTCATGTTTGCTGGTGTGATGTTGGGAAATGATAACCTTCTCCACAGACAGTTTCCATGCATGACTCAGTCCCTAGTGCAGTTCAACCATCACTCTTGAGAGATGGCTTTTATGCACCCTGTTTTGGAGACTAGGATTATTCATTACCACAGATGTGTTATTCTGTCCCAGCTTGCTTTTGCATCCAAGAGCTCTTTTTAGGCACATCTAATGCCTTAATTTAAGAATAGCTTTTGTTTTTCTGATGATGAAACCCTACAATGTGACCTCAGCATTTATTCAGCGTGAGAGAACCTACAGGTTGGTCCAGGAATCCTGTGAGTGTTTTCACTGTGGGGAAGATCAAGTGTCACCTTTTTTTTGTGTGAGCACATTTTCTCAATCATCATTTCTCTACAGACTTTTTGAGTCCCTTGCTTGGGTAAGTTTGCTCTACAGAATTGCTATTGTTTATTTCAAGGTGAATTTCTGGGTTGTTTGTTTTGTAGAGAGAAATGGAGGAGTTTGGAACTGGGAAAGAGGAAGTAGAAGAGTTTGGAACTGACTTGGCACTTGTTAAATTGATATGCCCTGATGGGTGAACACGTAGTGGTGACCATTGGGGAAAAAGTGATAGTGGCTTGGTGGTATTTCTGGGAATACTGCACAGGCTGTGGTAACAGTGACAGGATGAGAAGGAGATCGAGAAACTGTCATTGAATTTCAAGGGAGCAAATGCTCCTTCCCCCCGTTCCTCTTGCCTAAATGCAGTAAGGCTCAGAGGGCTATAGAAACTCATTTGCTCATCAGATAGAGTGGTTCCCTGCTTTTTGTGGTACATACATACATAGCTCTTTGTGTGTGTTTGAAATACAACAGGGACTTTTTCTTTTTTTTCCTGTAGCCCCACTGAATAGGCTGGCATGATCTCAGAGTGAGGCAGGGCCAGGTGGTTTCCTGGCTCTGCTGTGCCTCTTGCTGGGTTCAGTGGGAACCTGGTGTTGTTAGTATGCACTCTGTGTCCCTGTGTTCCTCAGAGGACAAAATGTGGGCTAGGCAGCAAGAATGGAGGAGCTGGGATTTTTATTACTAAGGATGGTATTACATAACTTGAAACAGCATTATTGGAATACCTCTGTGTTGTTTCAGTAGATCAGTACTTAATATTTGAATGAAACATTAAGGTTTATAAATGGTTAGTTGTGCGTCTTGGCAGTGCTTTAGGTTTGTTCCCCAATTACTAAACTCGGAAGGGTGTTTTGCAGAAAGTTCACATAAGTTATTTCTTCCCTTAAAAGTGGAAGAAAAGGAACTTTCATCTGAATTCACCGGGCTTAGCTCTGAGAATTCAAAAGGCTTTGGAAACTGGCTGAAGCTCTTGGTACTGACTTGAGTAATATCCCTTTGAATATTTACTTTAATCAAGCCTATTTAGAGATTCCTCACACCCTGTCCTTATTTTTTTGGTTTCCAGTACTAGATCAAATGACCAAAGAAATATAAAGCTATTTTCTTAAAAATAGGTTCTTCTGGAGTTGTCAGTGGTAATGCTGTAGCTGGCTTTTATGTTATTTTAGCACAAAATAGGTATTTCTTTGTTTCTATGTGTGAACAATAAGTCTGAGTTATTTTATTTTCTGAGAAGGTGAATGAAGTATCAAATTGCACAATGGCTCAGACTCCATGTAGTTGTTGAGAATTACTTACAAACAACTGATTGATCAAACCATGTCTCTTAGACTGATGTAGAAAGGAGAAAAACATTCAGCTTTGAAAGGCAGAAAGGCAGTCACCTTTCCGGCTGTGATACTCATAAGTCATGTTACTTTTTCCCCATGTGTTTTTTTCTGAATGGAAGTAGTATTTTGGTCAGGAGCCAGTGAAGGTCTGCATTGGCGATTCAATGTTTACTAAGAATTTGGCTCTTCTGAGAAAGAATAGTGGGGATAAGAAGCTTTATATATTTATATAGAAGGAATTTCCATGTCTAGAGAATACAGCAGTTTAACCCAAAAGAAATGTTTATTCAACAGCTTGTCACCTGCTTCTGTCAAAATGCTCATTGAAATGCCTTTGGAAATTCTGGCAGGTTAAAGATTGTTACCATGGGTGGTTTCCCTTTTGCCAGTTTTGGTCTCCTAGACTCTATACTTGTGCTGACCATGGGTGAATGAATTAATTTCCTTTCCATTTCTAGTCCTATTTCATCTAATATTCCGTATTCTTTATAATGAATATACGTTATGACTATGTATATGCATGTGCCCTGTTAGAGATTAAGCATGAACGTAATTTGAAACTGTAGTTTCTCTGTGCTCTGCATATGCAATTCAGTGCCACAAAAGCCAGTTGGGCTATGCTTGCAGTTACAGAACTCTGAACTGGGGACACACTTTTCAAAGTGGCCTCTGGCTTCTCCATCCCAGCTAGTTGGAGTGTTCTGTACATAACTGCAAACTTTGGCTCTAGAAAGCATGTTGTTTGCAAGCCACGCTTCAACAGTTGCACTCTGGAGTGGCTTGATAAATAGTGGAGTGTTTTTACAGGAAATGTCCCAATCTGAGTTATGAGGCCATTCATATGGGTAAATTGCAGGGGAATGTACACAGTGCTGTTAGCTTGTCTGTTATTAATTTCCTCTTTTTTAACATATGTGCACACTGTGTATATAAATATATATATGTATATACATGTAGATGTATGTATTCCCAAAGTAGGGAGAAGGAAAAGCTGGAGGAATGTGAAGGGGTCCTACAGTCAGCTGTGTGAGCCAGAGCTGGGGGGCTGCCAGGTTCGGCGGTGTTCGGAGCCTGGAATATGTCAGAGCTCACAAAGCTTTAACTGTTGACTCTTTTACGTGATTTGCTGTGTTGTTTCCTAATGCTGCATACTCTGTGATGAAAACAAAACCCCAAAATTTTCATTAATGATACTTCAGTGCAGTCAGAAAGTTAGATGGACTTTTTCTCATGGCTGTGGGTAAAAAACCCGCAACAAACGTGTTTCAGAGAGCGTGCGTAAGTAGCTTTGTTATGCATGGCTGTACTTTGGCTAGCCACTCAAATGACAGTTTCTGGAAAAGCCAAATAAGTATTACTTGCCTAATAATTATAAAGTCCGCATCTAAACCTCTCATTTCAGCAGTAATGCCGTACTCGGGCAATTGCAGTTGAAGGAAACACACACATGGGCTTTTGTAGGAGCCCATTCTCCTCATGGTGAATTTGTGTCAGAGTGCTTATAAATATAACGGTGTCATGGTGTGTCATGGAGACAAAACTAATGAAAGATCCACATAACAAACCAATAATTATCCATTATTCTGGTTTTAAGTAGGCTTCCCCTTCATGAACGTTGCCCTTGTCAGCAATGCCAAACCAAACATTCCTTTGTATCTCCCCCTACCCCCCCCCGGCTTTGACTCTCCAAAAGAGTTTACAGTGAAGGGGAAAACAGAATTCTCTCTTCTTTACTTGGAATTAACATTGTTTGGGAAAATTTTTAAGAAAGTAAGTGGACTTTCTGGACAGTGCTGACATTTTTGTCTTTCATCAGTATGACTTTATTCTGAAAGGTCTGTGGTTTTCTTCTGCAGTGAAATCTGAAGTTATTCCTTTGAAAATACACAGTGAATCCAAACATATTACAAGTACTTTACAGAAGAGGTGTAGCAGCCTAATGGGAGTTGATGCATACTAATTTCTCAGCTGTTGGTCAAATTGGAAGAAAAACAGCAGTGCTTTGAAAAAAATATGCACGAGAGAATAAATTTGTGATTTTAATTTGGTGCAGAGCAACATTTTGTGGTTTGTTGGTTTTTTGATTTGGGCTTGTTCTGTTTTTTGGTTTTAGTTTGGGGTTTTTTTGTGTGTGTGGGGGAGATTTCAGAAACATGTTTAATTGCAGAGAAGAAATACCACTGAAACAGCTTTGAATAGCACTTTCCTGTATTTATACTCTTGAAAAACATTGGACTGTTCTGTACCCTTGGAGTATTTGCTTTTGGATGCACCTTATCTCTGTCAAGTAGTCAGGGTTTACATTGCATGCTGGTTATGTGAGTTGAGGAAGATGTCATTCCCTATCTCAGTGCCTTGACTTTGGCCCTACACAGAGTTAAAATACATACAAATTTCATTCTTCCCATAGATAATAGCTTTTTACTGACCTTAAATAGAAAGCATTTCTGTATAAGAGGGCTATAGAGTTTTAATTTAAAATTAAACAAGCCCCAGGAAAACCTTCATTATTATCATAGTCCTCTGATTTCAAGAAAAGCTTCTCTGCATAATAGACACAGCCTGATGTCCTTACTAAGAGGATAGCAAGGTTTTTCCCTTTCTTCTGATGATAAGTGTGACAAAGTTAGTGAACTTTAGTTGGGTGTCAAGAAATTTCCTGAAACAGAAATGAGAAATACAAAAAGGAAGTGTCAGAGAGTGAAATGCCTGAAGACATGGTAAGATTGTTTTTACCATCATTGGATCCAATTCGTTTGAGGCATAGGAATTCATTGGTGTGTTATCCATCACTGTAATACTCATTCAGCACATAGGACTGGATTCAAATTAATTTAAGCCTTTGCATATTATAGTTTATTTTCACAGTTATTTGACTTGTTTGCTGTAATTTGATTCCTTGGGCTTCAACAACAGCTTTGCTTCCTTGCAGCCTGTTTTGATTTTATTTCTTCCACTACTTGAGCCCATGGTGAAATGATGCATTTACCCATCAGTAGGTCTTTTCCAAGATGATGTTTAGTGATACCCCAAGCACAGGCATCAAGTAAAAAGTGTCTTTTTAAGTGCTACACAACCTCTCTAATAAAAAAACAATTTGGAGGAGGCTTACATCTGTAAAAGCAGATACCAGAGGCTCTTTACTATATATGCCAGATGCAAGTCTGGAGGGCTTTTTGTTTGTTTGTTTTGCTTGTTTTTCCTTGTATAAGAGAGAAATGGGAATAAAGGTTGACTGTTAGGATGCTAGCTGGATTATTGCTCATTTGCTTGTTTGGTTTTTTTAGTATCTGTGAGCGGAGTGCAGCAGCAGTCCATGTCTTTAACCAGAGATCTTAAAACTGTAGTTGCTGAGCACCAGAGGCTTGAATATGAAAAAGACTAAAGAGGGGCAGAATGAGAAAAAGACTAAAGAGGGACTCTTTGTGTGTGTGCATCTCTCTGATTGTTTATTAGCCAAATCAGCATCTCTCCTAATAGCAAAGTTCAGAGCTTTGAAAGGAATTTGAGTAATTCTGTGATAAACAATGCTGAAATTCTTTCCTCTTCAGTTTCCTTTTCTTAACAATGTGCACTATAAAGCAAACTCTGCTATTGAAGAAGTTTGACAGGTTCACATCCAGTTCTGGAATGTTTTGGAATTTTTTTTTTCTTCGTTTATTAAGCCAGAACTTTTGGCCCAGTAGTAAGGTTGAAGCTCTGCAGCTCACTAGAATGAAATAATAGAATGGCTTTAGTTGGAAGAGATCTTAAAGATCATCTAGTTCCAACCTCCCTGCCACGGCCAGGGACACTTTCCACAAGACCAGGTTGCTCAGAGCTCCATCTAACCTGGCTTAAACACTTCCAGGGATGGGGCATTTGCCACTTTTCAGGGCAACTCCTTCCAGTGCCTCACCACCCACAGCAATATATTCATCTAAACCTATTCCCTTTCAGTTTGAAGTCATTCTCTCTCGTCCTGTCACTAGATGTTCTTGTAAAAAAAATCCCTCTCCAGCTTTCTCTGAAGGGAATAGGTTCCCTTCACATACTGGACGGCCACAATCAGGTTACCCTGAAGCCTTCTCTTCTCCAGGTTGAACAACCCCAATTGTCTCAGCCTTTCCTTCTAGGAGAGGTGTTCTATCCCTCTAATCAACTTGATGGCCCTCATCTGGACTTTCTTCAACAAAATACAAGACCTAATGCATTTATAGTTGTATTTTTGAACAACTTTAAACTTATTTTTCCCAGAGTCCGAACAGTTACCTGGAATGTGCGCTGGAAGGGTGAACGGTGAGCAAGGCAGAAGTGCAGCTGTAAAGCCAACATTTAGAGACTTATTTAGGGTGACACGGTAAAATAACTGTGTAAATTCTGACAGTGTCAGGGAATTTGTTGAGGGGAAAGTCGGGTATTCTTTTCTAGCAACTTTCAGGGTTCTGGCCATGGGTTTGACTGTTATAACAATGTGAGGACCCTAAAATCCTGTAGTCTAAGTGCTGTAGCTGGTATATGTGCATAGTGCTTTTTGTGATATTTCTGCACTTGGTATATGCATTACTGAAGAGTCACAAATTAATGGTGCTGGAAAAAAGCTCTTGTAATAAAGAAAATGTCGAACTGTGCATTCTTGTCTGTGTTGTTGCATTTGGTTTATTTTTAAATAGGCTTGTTTCAAATTCAGGGTTTTTTTGTGTGTGGCCCTAATTAGCACTTAACAGTAGAAGTAGTATTATCTAAGAAATGAAATCACAAAACTATGTAAGGAAAGCTCAGTTAAAAGATTTTATCTCTATCTTCCTAAGTGTCAATAAAGAGAACTATGCTGTTGGTTGGTTTTTGCAGAGTAATGCATTACGTGGGGCTCTTAATTTGCTCAGAAAATGCTTTGCTTAGAATACATTGTGTGCTTCACTGTATGCTTGTTGAGTAGCAGATTTGAGTAGATGACAACAGCATTTTGTGATAACGATAGCTGTTCTTGGCAGCTATGACTTGCTGCTGCTGTACTCACAATGGTCTGTGCTGAGACTTGCCTCTAAGTCCCTAAATATCTTGGGACTGACCTGCTTATCCTGCTTTTCCTCGGTTTTCATCAGTGTATGTCAGGCATGTCCTGTGCTGAGCCACTTCTCCTAAGTCTGTCTGTTTTCTCAAGCGTAGATTCAAAAGGAAGTGTCTGAAGTGACAGACCTTCCGTATGCACGTGAAGCATAATCTTTTGATGGATTTTTTTTTTCTTTTGTTCATGGGGTTTTAACTTTAATGAAGATCTGGAAGAGCCGCTGAGGTTAACTGCACTGTACAAAGGCATGAGAGAAGCAATATGTATATATAATTTGAAAAATGCCCAGTGCTTTACGAAATAATTCCGTTCATTCTGGTTATAGGGAGTTTTGAAATAAGCAGAAGGTGATATAGCGGCTTAGCGCTCAGGCTACACAACCCCAAATCCAGACTCGAGTGGCAAGCACGACAATTCAGAAGGATTTTTAGCCCTCGCCCGACACGCTGACCTGGAGGGAGAGACGAGTTCTGCTGCAAGCTCTCAGTTTTGTCTTCCCGTGGAGCAGCGAGTGCCACCTGCGGGAGCTCTGCTGGAACCGGCGCCTCCCGGCTCCGAGGGGCAGCATCCCGGGAAAGCGCTGTCGCGGCTTCCCAGCGCCACACAGGGAGGAGGAGCTGGGTTGTTCTCTGTCACCCTTCTGTAGCGCAGCGTGGCTGCTTGTCGTCTTGAGCAAAGCTGCATGTACAGAAGAGAAGATGCTAAACAATATTTTCAAAAATACTCATTAGCGGTTCATCTTTACAGAAAGAGCAATGGTTAATTATACTCAGGAATTGCCTACAAACTGCACTGAGATGACTTGAGTTTGAAAGACAGCGCTTCTGCTGAGCTGAGAAACTACTGTGGTCAGCACAGAGTTAATACGTACATGCAGGAAATACATGCACTTCACCAATTAAAGCGGATGTCTTTCTGCTTAGACTTTGAGCATATGCTTCACAAGCGTATTTGGGGAGTGTCAGTCAAGGTTTTGATCCCTCTTCCTCCTCCCACAAGACCCTGTGGGGAATTTTCCTCTTTGTTTCACTTGGCCTGGAAGCAGTATATGCTGTTTTAAGTAAGGAGCCTTGCAACGTAGTTGGACACAGACCAAACTTTGAGTATGGCTCATCTTTTCAAGAAGTTCTAGACAAAGTTTGAAGGAGAAAATATTGTGTCACATTCCCTTCTAGACCTCATATCCGGTGTTACTTTGTAAAAAATATGCTGTCTTGCGTTGCAGACTGAAACATGGTGATTAGCTGCTGAACTTGATCTTTTAGTGGGTTTGGAAAACCATGACCAAAACCTTGGAATAGCACTGGGAATGGATTCAGAGCTATTGGAGAGATGGGAGGAGGGAGAAGACATATGCGTAGCAGTTAAACCACAGAGGAGCCAGACTGCTCATTCCTTACGTTTGAACATTTATGATGTTTTTCACATTCAAACATAGTGGATTACAGTAAACCAGAATGAGAGCGACAAAGGGATTCTGTGATTTGGTCTTTGCCTGCTGGCAAAAAGTTAAGTATTTTGGATTGGAGTTGCAGTATGAATGATGAGCTCCAGAAACTAGGCAGAGGATGCTGTAGATTAAGTAAGTTTTGAAGTGGGCAGGAGAGAGAGTGATGTTGCTGTGACTTTCATCAGTGGGCAAATGTATAAAGAGGGTTTTGCTCCTTCTTGCCAATATAGATCAGAGGGTCTTGTTTGGATCAGCTCACCTCTTGCTGCATTTGTCTTAAGTGTCACAGTTGCCGCTTTTCTGTGAAAAAGAAAGTGAAAAGATGACTTGGTTTGGGAATATTAGCAAAAATACCAAAACCTCCACAAAATCCAAACCCCAAGCTCCAGCAAAACCCCCTCTAAGCTGGAACATTTTGGTATGTGTTGATGTGCATGGGGGAAAAGACTGGAAGATTTTTGTGGGACGTTCTTGTAGAAGGGAAGCTGTAACTCACACCCACATTCAGAGTGCGCTGGAAGGGAATGAAAGGAACCATTAGAATTCTGTGCAATTTTGAAGGAATAACTATGAACTTGAAATAACACTTGAATCTTAAACAGGTACTGCCATATTACTTAGGAAAGCTGAGGTGTGGAGGTGAATAGGAGCAGAAATGAGGGCTTGGTTTATGTCCTCATGACTGCTGTCCCTTAGGTCAGTGTTATTTAGGGTTTCCTTCAGTGTCACTTCTTGGTTCATGTGAAAGAACTGTCTTAGTGCTAGCATCTAAACTTTTTTTATGGTTAACGTGACCTGGGATCAAAGCTATTCTCGTGGGGTTCAGAGCAGCAATGCATCTGCTCCAGAGGGGGTTTTGTAGGCAAACAAATGCCAAAAACTAGATCAGGGACAGATGTCGTTATTCCCTAAAAAAGATAATATGCAGTGTTTAACAATCAAATGTAAAAATCTGAGAGTATTGATGTGGGTATGAATTTTGCTGTAGCCATCCTTAGACTTTGGAGTTCATCCTGAAATCTTAGAATGTGAGTGCTGGTTTTGGGGTTCTGTGAGTTGTTTTGCATTCAGAAATGCAACATCCAATACCATTCATCCAAGGAGGGTGGCTGTCTGTGCAGGCTGTCTTTGGGCATCCCGTTGTCCTTATTTGTTTACAAAATGTTTCATGTCAAAAAATCTACTAATATATTTTTATTTCTATCCCTCTTGCACCTTTTTTTTGTTTTGTTTTGGTTGGTTTGGTTTTTTTTTTTTATTGCAGCAGGAAGAACTCATCTAGATACTGTTTAAAAATAAACCAGATAGCTTTTGTGTTAACAGCACAGTATGTAAGGTAGAATTTCAGGATGTCAGTTGTTTTACACATGTTGGTGTGTGTATAAAGCACTGACTGTTTAATCTATAAAGGACTGCATTTAAAATTGTAATACAGTATTGTAAGAGAACATGTATTTTGATTGTGAATAAAGTGATCACAGCAGGCTCTTGCATTAATGCTGATTGTGCCTATGAAAGATGGGGGAGAAGTGCAGTGTCTGTCAGTGAAAAGTGACTGTATTTGACAAGTTTTTGAAGAAATCCAACCAACTTTCTTAAATATGATCACTTTCATTTATTTGGAACAGATGTAGACTAGGGGCCAGGGGTTTGACACAAAGGAGGAGGTTCAGGTTAGATTTTGGTTAACAATGATGGTTGCTCAACATAAATACATAGTTGGGCTCCATAGTTACATCTGCAAACACTCCTGTTATGAACAATAGTCTCTTTCAAATGCCTTGATGCTTTTTTTGAGAATATAGCAATAAATTGCTGAAAGAACAAAAGTGGAACAGAAGTTTTCTCTCCAATGAAAATTTGTCCATGAAACTTGAAAAGTGAAGATTGTGATGCTTCGATTAACAGTGATTTTGAATAGTTGGAAACCCTTACTGATGGTTTTCTTTAATTTGGGGGTTTTCTGCAAAGTATAGTTAATTAAAGAGACAAGGAATATATTTGTCTGTGAAACACAAGTAATCCATATTTTTTGTGAGCATGCTTTGTTAGAAATATTTTTAGCTACCCATATGCTATAAATTTGAATGTTTTAGTAATTCACCTACAGCACACTATTGGTTTAGATGCTGTGTTTAAAGGATCTTATGTTTTTCATAATGCTAAAGCTGATTTGAAGTTTTAGCAGCTCAGGATTTTAAAAGCAAATCAATCTACTGGAAGGAACAAAATTTTTCTTGAACTAGGACCTCCCAGTATGCCTGTTTGGGTGGCCCTAGCTGATTATGGCCTGTGAAAATGCGTGGTCATACATCTGACTGGTTTTGGTTGCTGTTAAAGAGTTTTGCTTAACTGAGAAATGTAAACAGTATAGCTGTGTTTATTCATAAACTATCAATGCATATGTATTTCAAGTTCTCTTACTAGGATTTCTGTAAAAAAGTGCTCTAAGCAATAGGTTGCAGTTTTGACTGATGAATTCAAAAATACAAGGTACCTCATGGACTGCTAGAGTAGCTGAGCCTGATATTCATAGACAATTAAAACTATTTCAATAATTACATTGCAAGAGCATTTGGAAGGGTCTACTTGGAATGTTTTTATAAGGTGCTTAAAAACATTGGGATACTACTACTAATAAGATTGTCTGGATAAGTGGAAATTATTTGTATAGAAAGTTAGAAAGCATTATTTCCTTCTACATTTACTAGCAAGCTTGTACCCCAAATACTGCTTTTCTACTAGATTTTACTTGAGTCCAGCTTGGCCTTACTGCAGAGAAAGAGATTTAGTTTCCTTATCTGATGAATAGTTTTTGTCAGAGATTTCCTTCCTAGATAAAAAGGAGGAACTTTATAAATAAAGGAATGCTCAACATTGACTTCTGTTTTTTGAATAATTCAAAGTTGGTGCGTTACAGAAAATAACAGCACAGTTCTGTATTTCTTTTTTTAAAAGATTTTTAGTATATTCTGCAATTTCTAGCAATAGCATTGAGCTGGTTTGCATTAACGAGACAGAAATGGTATTTTTTAAAATATATAAATTTGTGTGCTTTTTAAAAGGATCATAAAATACTGTTCTATACCATGTTACTGAACCTCTGTTTCAGATACAATGTTTTCAATTGACAATGAATTGGAAAAATGTTGAAGACTGTGTCATGTTTGCACATGTCATGTTGTACTATTCTGGTACAACTAATCTCCTGTAAGCTTTAGAAAAAGAAGCAACAGATTTAAGAGTTTCATTACTGAAAACCATTACAGACAGTGACAAGAATATTTAGTGAGAAAAATTCTTAATGCAAAGGGTTTTTCAAGCCTTGAAACAGACTGGCCAGGGAAGAGATGAAAACACCATCCGTGGAGATATTTAAAAGACACATGAATGTGGCACTTAGGGGCATGGTTTAGGGGTGGACAGTGGACAGTGTCAGTTTAACAGCTGGACTTAGGGATCTTGGAGGTCTGAGAGTTTCTAAACATTGTTCTGAAGATGCACTTTTCTAGGCACAGAGGCTTTCTTTAACCTCTTGTAACTATGTTAAGCTGCCCTTGCTATCACATTTTGTAATGCAGAGCTGCTAAACTGGTAGGTCTGTAGAAAACCATTAGTGGGACCGTAGCTTTTAAAATTGCCACGGATTATCCAGATGAGCTCTTGAAACAGAGTTGTTGTAGCTGTGGCAGGTCTGAACCTGTTCAATAAATACCTTGGGTTTTGTGCAGTAATTGAATGATCCAGCTTTCAAGTTACTATTCCATTATTAAAAATGACAAGGTCATTCAACGCCCATTTGAATCCCACTTGGTTTTGTGCTGGCAATGATAGGTCATGCTCCATAGCGAGGCATAAGCACAGGAACTCCATTAAATTCGGGTAAATGACTGTTAGGGCGTGCCTTTCTTGCAGTAAAATTGCTTTCTGGTTTTGAGTTTTGATAACAGAAAAGCAAGGCTATCACTTCCTTAGAAGGCCAAGTAGAAAAGGCTGTCCTACTTTAGACAAGAAAAAAATTGACTTATGTAAATAAAAATCAGAGCAGAAAAGGCAAGAAAAAAGTCTTTCTTTTCTTGCTTGTATTTAGCACCTCTACAAAATACCAGTAAAGAAGACCAAAATTATTTCTGAGACTGCTAATTTTTTTTTTGTCATTAACATGTCAATGAGTGACTCTGTGAGTATTTTCATGGTGAAGTTTACTTAAGATATGTTATTTCAAGTCTATGCAACTCCAGTCATCCAAAACCAGAAAACAAATATGTGGCTATCCATGCTTTTTCCATTTTAAACATATTGTTTCCTGAATAAATGATATGAAATGATTTATTTAAAATGTAAAATTTAAAGGAAACATTTTTTGTATTTTAAAATTAATCACAGAAAGCAAATATAGTATTTGCTGATTAAATGTCTTGTTTCAAATACATCATGTGATTAGCTGATTCATATCAACTTTACTAGCAAATCACTGGAAAACTGGAACTTGATTTGTAAACTGATGCAATGTTCAGAGAATATGTAGTGCATCATTGAGTACAGAGGGTTAGACATGAGCTTGCCAAGTTTTAGAATTAGTTGGTGTATTTATTCTAGTCAACTGCTTAGTAATGATAAGCATAGATAATTAAATTTGAGTAATCTGTTTGAAGAACAAATTTATTTTTTAATTGTCTTCTGGAGAGCGGGTTCTGTTTTACAGCAGATTTTTAAAGGAGTTTGGACACCTCTAGGTGTTTATAATTGTTTAAACCTCTGTTGTGGGCACACTTGTTTCTTCAGTTTATGGCACTGTCCAGCAGCGGTTTATGAACTCATAAACCCAGACCTTCAGGTGGATAAGCATTACAGCTATTAATTTGAGGGAGTTAGAGAAGTCTCCAGTATATGTACTGTTGTGTGGATGAAACATCTGTGTTAAGGACAAAGTAATTCCTGAGTAAGACATGGTGGATTTTATCTTGAGTAGAGATGAATTGGCTGATCTAGAAAAATCATATGTAGTAGAATTTCCATCAGTTAAATAGAAATTAATTTCTACCCTAAGATGTGCTAGTGAATTGTAGCCTCACACGTGTCTAATGTTTGTAAGTATTTTACATATTTGTGAATTAAATATGACAAATATACTTGCCCTGGATAACACACCTGAAATACTATTTTATGACTTAAACAGCTTAAGAAATCCTCCAAATTTTGTGTAGTTTGGTTGTTATGTAAACCTAAGCTCTTTATTAGACACTAGGACAGAAATCTTTTCATTTTATGTCTGAGGATAGGATTCAAAACAAGCTATATGAATTTGAAAGTAAAGTAATTTAAGAAGGGAGGAAAAAAAGGGCCATTTATTTGAGTTCAGTATCAGTTTTGCTGCAGGATTATCCAGGGACGTCTCCCATAATTCTGGATCTGATGGCTGTCTTGAAAACTGCATGCCAAATCATCTCTGCCTCAGTGTTGTTAGAAAGTGGATGATTCCTTCATTAGGAATTAAGGTTGTACTGTGAATACTTCCAATGCTGTGCAGTCTTAGCAGTGCACAGCACTGTTAAGTGTTAACTGTGTGCTGTACACACAGCACTGAGCTGTGTGAATTGTCAGCTGAAGTGACGCCCCTGTCCCACTTGGCACACAAACTCCTTCAGACAGAGAATCATCCTTGTTCTGATTTGTCTTGTCTTGGTGCATCCTGTCTGATCTTGAGGCTTTCACTGTGTAAAATGGAGTGTCAGCATCGGTGGTGATGGGAAAATATTCAAAGGTGCGAGAAAGGAGGATACAAAAGCCAATGTGTGGTGGCCACATGTTGACCATTGGCCAGTACCACAGAGGGTACATAAGGTTGCTGTAAGAGGAGATGTGTTCACTGCCTTCCTGAGAAGCCTTTTCTTCTCTGCCAACTGCTGTCCTGGAAGAAATATTCGTGCTCTAGAGTGTAGTAAAGCTTTAAGTTAGTGGGATTTTTCTGTTTGATGCAGGCTGACCCTCCAGATGGTCACTCCATGGTTAACTGCAGCAGTACCTGAGTGTAAGCAGCTCTTCCATCCCAGTTCATAGACTTTTCACTACAAATTATCTGAGGCAGAAAAATGTGTGAAATCAAAGACAGAAGTTCACCAGATGTAATTAGTGCTTTCAGGTATGAGAGGGTCCCTTTGTACCTGGTAGTACGTCCAACTGAATGGTATTGCAGTTAATCCCGAGAGAGTTTTGTCTGTTTACACTTCTTACATACAAACACAAAAGTGATGAAAGCTGAAAACCCATCCTTTGCAGGGGCTGTGGAGAAGGGGAATGGCTTACTGAAACGTGCTGGTTTTGATGGAGAACTCTTTCTTTGCTTTGTGTCCATTAGGTTTTACTAAGTCGGTGTATGCAGAAATGCCAGATAAAACACCAGGTGCTACAGAGCCTGTGCCCAGAAGTGAAGGTTAGTAGTTTTCTTCCATTTTTTTTGACTATTGCAAAAAAAAAAAAGGAGTGTTAGGATTCTGTGAAGAATTTCTTGAAATTAAAAACAGAGTTTCCCTTACTGGCCTTAAGTTTAAGGGAGATCTTAATTAGTATTATAAATGCATGTTTATCTAGATAGCAGGAAATTTTCATTTGTCTTTGAGTAACCTCTCCATCCCTCCCTAACCCATCATCCATGATAGTACTAAATTATATAATAATGGGGAAGGAACAGTGCACTGCTAGGATTTCAGCATTGGAGAAGATATTTTGTCCCATTTGCTAAAGAGATCTTGTTTACTGAAGCCAGTTTTTTGTATGGGATGCTTAAGTCTCACAGAACCAAAGCTGACATTTAAGATATGGGTTGATTGATACAAGGAGGAATTGTCTGTGTGATTTTCACTAAATCAGTGGAATCTTGAAATGCTCAGTCAGACCATTTTGTTTCCTCTCAAGGTCTATTAATTTTAAATTCCCACATCTGAAGGTTTGGAACTTGGTTTCAGGGAAAATTCATTCTTTGAAAACAATTGTAACCCTGCTAATTTGATTCCTTCCCCAGAGTCACTGCTGGATGTGTCATTAAAATATTTTATAAAAATTTGCTATTTCATGTGAAGATTGTGAGGTGTTTCTGACAGCATTGTGTCAAAACTATAACAGCTCTTGTATATCCTTGCTTTCTAGATCATTGCTGTCCTCGTACAAGGGCTGTATTAATTAAAATGTGTAGTTTAGTTTGATTGAAGCTTACAGCTCAGACTTGTTTGTTCTATGCCTCAAAACAGACATCTCAAAACTTAGTTTTAAATATTTTTGTGGATTTTGAACCTCAGTTTTGGCATTTGAAAGGCATGGAGGAACATGCTGCAGTAATAATTTCAAGAAGTGCATCAATTAATAGTAGAGAAAGGCATTTCTCTTCATGTAAAGTGTATTAAATTATGCTTGACTGCAGAAGGCTGTTTTAAATTTTACTGTAAAGCTTAACATGTTACTGGGAGAACTCTCAACACAAGAGAAGCAATTACAGCTAGTCTTTCAAAGACTGAGCTCTCTCTGATTCACATGTTGTGTGTCATCCTTATGAATAAATACACTAAAAGCATTGGAGTGAGTCCACTTGAAGCAAAAACCTACAATAAAATATAGCTAACTAAAATGATGAGGTTATTCTGAATCTTCATCTTCAAATGGCAGTTATCATTGTATTTTGTTGCAATAAAAGTTCATGAAGTTATTCCAGAGTCTGTATAAAATATCCCTGCTCAGTTGGTTAGAGCAGGATGCTGATAATGCCAAGGCCAGCTTTGATCCTTGTGTGGGCCATTCACATAAGAATTTAACTTGGTGATACTTGTAGGCCCCTTCCAACTCAGAATATTCTATGTGATTCTGTGTGTGTGCTTTAACAAATGCAGTGTTTACTAAAACAAAACTTGGTTTAATCTAGATGGTTTGTTTTTAATTGCTCTTTAAGAACTAATTTTTAGGTGTTAAAAAAAAAAAGATGAGCTAATGAATAATAATGAATCTACACTTAAGAGATCTGTTTTTATGTGTTGATGAAAATGCTCTATGGTAGATAAAACATTCTAATGATACAAAATCATGAGTGCTGGAAGTTAATGAGAGTTTGTGTCGGTTTATTGTAATAAATACATTCAAAGATGTTATGATAATGTTTACTGAAAAAAAATGGTCAGACATATATGCCAGTGGCTGCTGCAACATGGATTTACTAGATAAACTTCCATACTTAGTCTTTGATCCATATACATCTCTATTTACTTAGCATTTATACAGCTAACTGATATGTAGAAATGTTTCTCTGGTATGACTGAGTCAGGATTGAGAAGTGGGTGTTTCATTTCTCATGATTAATATACCAATGCTCCTTATGTGCATAAACATTTATGTGAACTTTTGCAACTATTTACAGAAATCATATCTTATTAGTGCTTGTTTTTTTCCCCCAAAAGAAATATTCTTGCAGTCATTGTTTAAAAGAAAAGAAAAAGGTGTTCTTGTTGTTACAAATTTCTAACAATTAACCTCTTATGCTCATCAGGGTCAAGTTGGGTTGAGCAAAGTGTTGGCAAGTAACTGATTATCTGGAAACTTTGAAAAAGCCAGTGTTGCTTTAACCTAGCAGTGCCCCTCCCTGCCCCTGACCCTCTGCTCCATATGCTCCAGTTAAGCCATGCAGCACAGGGAGCAGACGATTGAGAAAGGAGTTTCCTGTAATTAAGTTACTGTAACTTAGTCCTTGACTCAAGGGTCCCCAGTGGGTGGGCAGACTGTTTGCTTTTCTGCCACCTCTTCTGTCAAACCTTTTAGAGTCAACAGTTGTATTTATAAATGTCAACGCTTGCTTTGTGCTATCAGGAGAAAAAACCCAGGACCTGGAGATTCAGTTGTTGCAAAGATGGAAGTGTGTGCATATCCCACAGTGAAAAATATTTTTCAAGAAGCTTGTCTAGCTATCAAGGAGTGGTGGACAAACAAATTAAAACAAAAAACTCCTACCATGATCAACGTATAACTATTTCTTAACTGTTTTCCTTTGGCAAAGCTATTATATTCTATTTACAATGAATGCATTTAGAACAATGTACTATGTCAATACCAGGAAGTGGATTGAGTGTATTTCTGTTTTAGCTTGCAAAGGAATTAGCATTTGTTCTGCTTGTGTTTGCTGAAAAGTCACTCTTAAACTTCTAGTATAGTTAACCACTGGAAATAAGGCTGTGACAGGAGTACCCCACCCACTGCACAAATTCCTCCTCTCTCCTTTAGAGAGGCCGCTGTGATTCAGGGGGGCTGCTCATGATGGTATCTGGGTCTGAGGAGTTACTTATTTGCAAAAATTTAGGGGAATGATTGTCAAATTCTTCCATTACAAATTATCTGTTTTATAGGATTAAAACTTTTCCTAGCTTAATAACATTTTGATGATACTGAATATTTTTTCATAAAACACAAGTGTGTTTTAGGTATGTATGTATGAAAACACTATGCTGTGGATAGTGAATTAATTTTTTGTCATGATATCTGTGAATAGCTGTTCATAACATAGCTAGGCTTGCTTCAAAGAAACCAAATGAGGTCTGCCTTAGCATCTGTTTGGAAGATTCCCAGACTCCAAGTTTTTGGGATATCAGTCAAGTGTTACCTTAGCAGTAGCTTTATGCAAAACAATTAGAAAATATATATGGATGTGGGAACCTTTATTCAGTTTCTCTGGTCAGCTTGACTGGTTGTTTTTCTGTGCCTTAGAAGTAGGCATATTTGAAGAAGACATGAGGAAGTTAAAGTCCCACAAAGTCTTCTTCCTTTCCCTCTTCCCACACCAACTTTTTCATTAAGTAAGAGGCATGACTTCCCACAGCTGGATCCTCTTTTACTGACTTCATGGTTCACACTTGCATCCTGAAGGAAACGAATGTTACACCTGGACTTTATAAATAGCCACTGACAAATCTCTACGGACAACAAGCTTATGTCATTGTAAAATATCCTACAGCAACAAGCAGTGGTTTTCCTTGCATTGTGTACCTGATGGCACTAGTGGGAGCCTGCCAGCTGTTTCTGTTGCTGTGATAAGTCTCCTTGTGTTTTGTAACTCCTCTGACATAGGTTTGTGTGCTATTTCTGCTGTAATGTGCAACACTGCAGAGGAAAAACGTGCAAGCACAGTCCAACGGATCATACACTTCAAATGCAGTGAAGAAAATAGCAGGAGTGTTCCTACCTCCAAATTTTGCTAAGGCTGATTCTTTCATGGCAGGAATGCCGGGATATTGTCATATCGGTTATTAACTGTTGTGTGCTGCCTTTTGTCCCAGTGCTGTGTGGGCTTTCAGTGCATCATGCCCATGGAGAAAGTGATTGTTGTTACTTTATTATTACTACACCCCTTTTAAAGAAACACAGAAGTAGATGGGAAAATGAAGCATCTTATACAAAGCTTTTTCAGATCTTATGTGCATGTGAACTTATAGGCAACTATGGTGATAATGCACTTGTAGGCTTAATGGAATATTACTGTGTTGCTGAGATGGGCACAAAAAAAAAGTGTGTGCTGACACTGAGTGGGTGAGGTGGAACATAAAAAGCCTTGGCCATTTATGCAGAAGGTGGTGGACATTGTGGAATTCCCTGCAAAAGGATATTGTGAATTTTAAAAAATCATGAGTTGAAGGGGAGACCAGATAGGACAGCTCCAAATAATTGAGCCACTGTAAACTAAGGAAAGACCTTTAGTTGAAAATGGTTGGAAGCTAGGAAAATGATGGGGAAAACATAGTACATGCTTTTTATAGTCTCACTATCCCCAGTAATTTAATCTTCCTGTGCCATGTTATTATTCCTTAGTTAGTATTTGTAACCTCATTTTGCAGCAGCTTTTAATGCCCCCAAAATCATATCTTGATGGAGGAAGAAGTCTCTGTATAAAGACAATATCTGAAATTCTTAACCCTAGTGTTTATAAAAGGAGGTGACGAAGCCTAAGTAGATTTGAAATCTGATTGAAAATGGGAGAAATGCGAAGTGGAAGGGTGATAAAATTGGATATTTTTTTTTCTGACTCCTCCCTAAATTGTTGGCTTCCCTGTGCCCACTGCAAGAGGGGTGGCACATCTTCCTTTGAAAAAGGGGTTGGTAGGCTGTTGTCATAAGGCATAATGCCTCTTGTCATAACTCTTGACATCTGGGCCAGCCTCCAGTCCGCAGGAGTTGAGCACTCACGACAAAGCAAACTGCTGTGCTGCAGCCAGTCTGTGCCCAGCCCCTGTGGTGTGCAGCACAGCTCATGATCTCTGCTAGTGCATGGGGCATTAAACCACAGCCTTGAAGCAACTGGCTGTTTTCCTGAAAGCACTTTGATGAACTGCTTTAGTCACTGAGCCACTCTGGCTGGGTCCCACTTTCTTTCTCAGTTGCCAGCAGGCTGAAACTGGACTGGTTTCTAAACCTCCTCAGCTCAGTGAAGAGGAGGAGGAGGAGGTGGTGGCAGTCTTGGTCTAGGCAGTGAAGGGCAGTGAGAGGCAGACTGTTCTGGACGCTGTGAAGTGTTTGAGTACGGTAAAGCCTGCTCCTCCTCAGAAGTGAGGATGCAGTTGCTGCAATGTAATGGTGATTAAGTCACTGATTATAAAGGTTGGGCCATTAACAAGTAGAATAACTTGTTCTTCAAATGCCAAGCACTTTCCCTGGTGTCCTGACTGGCTGCTATCCTGCCAAAGATCAGTGTTCCAGTCATCCACGAATAATAAAAAGTTTATGTGGCCTGAAGTGCTTAAACTTGAGGTTTGGAAAACTATGGAGGGTTTTTTTATATCAATGATCCCATTTTCAAAGAATTACTTTTGTTTTTCTGTTTCAACGGTTTAACTAATTCTTACTTCTCAAGCAGTTAAGAAGTGTAGCACTTGAGTTTGATGCATTTTTTGTTTTTCTATCAATAAATTGCATACAATGTAAAATTATATGTATAATGTTTCACATATAATGTGCATATATTAAATTACCAATTTGGGGTAGTTCAAAATAGGGAGGTTAAATGTGGCTTGCATGAAGCAGTCAAATGTGATGCATCTTGATGGAAAACAGCAAGTTTCTTTAAAGCCCTTCTGAATCCTAATGATATTAATTTATTTCTAAATTGATCTTTCAAATCAAGAGAAATCTAAAACAATTCAAACATTCCTGGAGGAGCAAAGGTCCCTTGCTAGAGAAAAGAATGAAGTGGCATACTAATTTTATGTGTATTGAAGTGTAAAAATTCCTTCTCCTATCAGGAATGATAAACAGTGTCTGATTATTGAATTTATTAATTATTTTGAGCTTAGCTGTGTATATAAAATGCTTGAAAAAAAGGTGGATTGAACACTCCTTCACAAATAGATTTTTTAAATTTTTGTGTTATGTTTAGCATCAGTCTTGCTTACCACCTCAAAATGTGCTGCTGATCCAAAAAAAAGCTATTGCAAGTTTAAATTATCTTTTGCTATTTAAAAATAATTTGAGTACCATAATAGTTCTTGGAGAAGGCCCCAGCCAGAAGTTACACTCTAATACTGGAGTCTTAGCTGTGTATGACCTGGAGTAAAAATATAAATGTACTATTCTGTGATTACAAATGTTAGCAGTATGCTTTGCACCTGCTCTTTCTAGATTGGGATTGATAACCATTGCTTCTCTTGAGATTTCTTTATGGGAAGACTTTGTAACCAAACAGAACAGTTATTGTTATTGCAGCTACTAGGTGTTAAATTGCTGTTCTGCAATAATTGGAACAGCCTAAAAAGACAGTTATAATGAAAATTGTCCTGTTAGAAATGCTGATTTAAAGAAGTTTCTTTTGCCAGTTTCATAATGGCTTGGGTTTTTTTGGGGTTTTTTTGGGTTTTTTTTTGTTTTGTTTTGGGTTTTTTTTTGGTTTTTTGGGGTTTTTTTTGTGGTGGTGGTTTGAGGTGTTTTTCTTTGCTGTCATATATTCCACGTTATTGTGTGGAAATGCAATCCAGATTGCTGGCAACTGCACAGGGTTAATATACAGAAAATAAGTAATAGTAATGGTTAATCTTTCAACAGTTTCTTAAATGTAAATCAGCTTTCATCCCAACAACTGTGCTTTTTCCCCCCTTTTGGGATTTCTGTGATTTTTTTGTCTCGCTGCATTATTCAAGTGACATGCCAGAAATCTGTTTCCAGATTCACTGATTTCACCTCCTCCCCAGTCATATTTCTTCCAAAGTAACTTAAAGGACATGGAAGGATAAGAGACAAAAATGGATTACCTGCTACCAGTTAAAGTGGGCTGCAACTCTTAAGATAAATGAGAATGTCAAGAGGAAAGCTTACATACAGAGGAAAGCTTAGTTGTTGTTTTGCTTTTTTAATTGGTTCCCTGTAGTTTTATTTAGCTAAAAAAGGGGGAGAAATGCTGCTTGCTGATAAACCAGAAGGGGAGGCAGCTTTGATGTTTTATGAGCAATAAAAAATTTTGAAACGATATATCAAACTCCTCAAGTCAACTTCTTGAAGAGTCAGCAAGCTGAGGAGAGCAGGGAAGGGGAGTAAAGGTGGGAGGCTGCTTCTGTTGTACTGTGACCAGATCCATTAGTGGTGCAGCCAAAAGAGCACACAGGATACTTTAATTCTTTAAATTATACCCACATTAGTTTCTGGATGTCTGTTTGGTCAGAATACGCTGCAATTGTGCACTTCAAGACATGAAAAGTTAACAAATTCTTAAAAAATCTCTTCTTAATTGTGGGTTTTGTGGAGTGGGTCTTAAAATAAATTCCATTACATACATCTTGGCAATGGTTCCTGCAACATACTGTAGAATAATTTAAAGTGGACACAGCTTCCAGGTGAAGTACACACTTGTTTTCCCACATGCACGCAATGTAACCTGTGCTTCAAATGATGGAATGACCAAAAAATTGATAAAGGTGGTAAGAATTCGGGCTTAACCTATGTCCTAGCAAATCTGGACTCTTCTGGTTCGGGAAAGCCAGGCAATCCAAGTTACTTGAGTTCTGTTTTGTCTACTTTCTGTTGAGATATTGTAAACCACATGCATGCTCTCAATGCCTGTTTGTTAAGAAGGGTGGTTATCAGTTTATATATTTGTACTTTTCACTGCATAAAAATTTCATGTTCACAGTTAAATCTTATCTCATGAGAGGGTATGTGTTTCACAATGGAAAGCAATATTGGAAGAAACAAGTCATGTATGAGGCTAATTGTTAGGGAATTTTGCCTGATGTCTGGCCAGGAGATGGTTCTGTCTGGTCATATCCAAAGTTAGCCAGTGTTTCTAAAGATGGGATGTCATGCTGTGAATATTTTGTGGCTTTGCCATATGAATACAAATTGCAGGCAACAGGAAATCCTTTAGGAGATCAGACTCTGCTACAGCTCTCCCAAAAATCAAACAGCTGTATTCAAGGTTTGTCCCCAGTTAGGATCCCTATCCTGTGAGAGTCTTGGTGTTAGATCCCAGTCCTAGTAGCTCTGTAGTTACTCAAAAAGAGACACAGAGAGCCTTCTTCACATTGTAAGTATGATACCTATAAATGGAATTTTTCTCATGACTTTTTCCCCCCACAACTGAGTAGTAGTAAAATACATTATTTTTGTTTAAAGGCTGTCTAAAATTTTTGTGGATCATATGCTTTTCTCCTTCGAAGTGGCAGTATTAACTAGAAGCACTGGTCTAATCTTACAGCATTTGGCAAATTTCAAATAGGAAATTGGAGCTGCTCTCATCAACCCCACCACACAAATATTTTGTGACCTGCTGCAACAGGCAAAGTATTTAAAGACCCATTCCTCTGACAGCTGCTAGCTAGGAAATCCTTGTGACAGAAAGGAGACATGTGACAGAAAGATGACTTCCTTGAGTGTGAAGTCTGTCATGAGCTAGTTGCTCATTTCTCTCCTTGGAAATACTGATGAAGAATGTCCTAATTGTATTTTAAATCCATTTTCATTATTAATGATTAATGGTTATTTCTGCTGCTTACCACCCCCTCTCATTTCAACCTCTTGAAGGAAAAAACTCACACCTGCATCTTCTTATATACCTGGACCCTACTTCTTGAGACTTTGGTCTTAAAAGAGCACTGTGCTACAATCCTGGAAGGAGGTGGGTTCTTGTAACTATGGAGTGATCAGTGGGTGCAAGGAGCTAGATGGGTGAGTTGTGTTGCAGCACTGAGGTTTCAGGTTATATCTTGAAATGGTAATTTTAGGATCTATAAATAAAAATATTTGGCTCGTTGCATATTTCCTGTCAATGTTGTGCATTTAATGAAGTGCTTTGAAATATTTTAAGTGTTTCATAAGAGAAATGCTGAAGAAAAAGAATGCCTGCATTTCATATAGTGAAGAACTCTAATGCTGTTGAGAACCTGAGTTCCTGTTCCACAGTTCTTCAGCTCTTACTGCAGTATGTGGCTACAACCAGGGTAACAGGGACTGATGGCTTTTTTGAACAGGTCTGACTTTAATGCCTAAGGTTTTCTAACAGTGGAGTTTTATCTGCTCTCCAAGGCTTCAGGTGTACTGAAAGTACTGTTTTTTTGGCCAACACCCAATGCTGAAGGGCTCATGATGACATGACACGCCTCATTTGATTTGGAGAAGCAGCACTGGGAACTCACGGTGCTTTATGCTTCTGGGGAAGTTGCTCTGTACACTGCTTCCAGAAACTTCTATGTCAAGTCAGAGAGCTAGACTTTCTGCTTTAGAATCAGAACAAGTGATTCTATATGCAACTGGGCCTCTGCAATCTTTTGTTGTGACTTAAACTTTTGTATCATACATGGATGCTGTGCATTCATCACAGACCATGACTTGCTTGTCACTTCACTTGGCTGGAATCCACATTATTAATACAGCAGCTCCAGTCCATTTTGCCACACAGATGGAGACATGATATGATTCAGATCATGCCTTTGGAGTAGTTTTATGGTCTAAATCCAACTTTTCCAGTGTGTTCCTGTGCTACATTGAGCTCTCCTGGCCACCAGGGAGGAATGGTACAACCCTATCAGAGCTAGCATTGGCCCCAGCTGGGGCTGTGTTTGTGTAATCAGGGTGCAGGAGAGTGAGCCAAAACCACCAGAATTGCAACACATATTTAAGTGCTGAGCCCTCCTTTTTGTGAACAGCCTGAAGATAGTGGTTTAGACTTTGTTTAGATAGAGGTAAATTTTTTTATGAGTCCTGCCTGATGGGCAGGATTTGACTCAGCTTCATACATTTCTTCAGTGTTTTAAGAATGTGGTGTTTCTAAATGAAAAATTTTTGAGGCTTGTTTTTGTTTTTTTTTTATTTTTTACTTCTTTGTGGGTGCTGAGCCTGTATTTAGATTTATACACTTCGGGAAAACAGCTGGGCTGTCTGGATAGCTGGCTTCTGTGGACTCTTTCCTTGAGAGGTGGGGAAATCAAAGTCTTACTAAGAATAGAAATTATTGCACAAGCTTTTTAAGTTTACAAATTTAAAAGTCATGGAATTACTGCTGTGACTGAAGTGTAAGATACCCAAAACCAAGTTTGCACTTACCTATTGTGGGAAAATGTCACTGCATTGTTGTCACTTCTGAATACAGACAAATAACTGCCTTTTATAAAATTGTCAGAGTTTATAGACATATTTACTTTACAGCTACTTTTATAAGTTACCCACACCCTTCTCTGCAAGTGAATAAAAGAGCTGGAAAGGCCACACTGATAATGTCATACCAGGAAATCTTTAATGTGAAATACAGAGAACATGGGGAGGAGGGAAGCTTCCAGGGCAGGAAAAATCACACTGAAGATAATGTATAGAGGGGAAAAAAATATAGGTTTTATGTCCATCCCTTTTAAAAAAAATTAAATTTAAAGAAAAGAAATATAGGTTGCCTTTGACATAAACCAACAAATGTGTTTGCAAGTACTGATGTACAGGAAGGCTTCTTGGATCCAGGTTTAATCCTTTAAAATTCCTCTAAAATTGAATGCATATTAAAAAGGAGATAAAAAGAACTAGAAAACTAAGAAAACAACAAACCAACCAAAAAAATCCCACCAACAACCAAACCCCGAGTGTTGCAGAGCTGAAAATACTGCTTATTGACCAGACTTGATCCTGCTTAATCTTTTTCTGCCAAGTTAGACATTCTGGCAAGCTTCCTCAAGTCTGGATGTATTCAAGTACTGTATTTGGCTGACTTAGTTTGTTACTTTTGTAAAGATATGTGAAAATCCCAGTTCAAACATTTCAGGCTATAGTTGTTTTTACAATCTGTCAAGAAGCACAACTAATTGATATTTCATTTTATACATCAGATATAATTTTTCTACCAGTACATTATGTATTTGGAAGTACATTTTCCACTTAAGCAAATTCTGCTACTATGTATTTTATCTGAAACACTTCATAGTTTTACAGAATATGGTAACTCTTGGCAAGTCACTAACTTTTTTCCACCTTTTTTCAAATTTGCAAAGTCTTCCAGGCCTTGGCTTCTAAGTGTTTCATCTGGCTTTAATACACACTCTGTCCCTGGAGAGATGACATACTCGTTGTCTTAACTTTGATTTTAGGAAGAACTGCAAAACCATTACAGATGAGACTTTCTGTATTTGAACACCTTTGATAGTTCCATCCCTTGTATAAAGCTGAAATTTAAAATGATAAAAGTAAAACTAATCAAAACTGTATGATTTGATTGTATACGTTAATTGGTCTTTCTTCCAAGTCCAGTGCTGATTTCAGCAGTCAATACACGTATTACCCATTGGATTTGGTGTATGAAGAAAAGTGGGAATTTTTTGTCTTCAAATGAGTTTTGTGGACTTCCTGATGAAAAGAATTAACACTGAATTTGCACCTTTTGGAGAGATGTCTGGAAGTTTGTAAAGCCTGGAAGTACCGCAGTAGGTGTGTGAGCCCATCCCCTGCAAAACACACTCTTTGGAAGCTGAAGACCTGAATTGCAAAGGTTTTGTTTCTGGGATCTTGTACTGCTTAGAAAGAGATTTAGTTTTCTAAGCAAGAACTTACATTGTAGAATCAACCATAACAAAAAGATTTTTATCCCTAATTGTGCCATCAGTTCAGTCCTGTTTCTAGACTGAACATGTCTGTGTGTTTAGCTTAAACCATTAAACTTTTGTTTGAAGAAATGGTTGTGACCCTCAGACAGGTACCTCTTGACTGTAAATTGAACAGATTGAGCTGCTTCTGCCTGTTGTTACAGTGTAGAAGTTCTGACAGCAGATGTTTCTCATGCCTTATTTCACAGTCTTTACAATGCTTGGATGTTTTTTGAAATATAAGAGCTAGAGGTTGAGTGCACTGAAACCCTGCACATCATTTTGTTTGTCTAGAAAGTATTTTTTCCCTATTCCCACTTTATTAAGATGTTCAGGATTATTTATAAATAAGGGAAAACTGGTCCCCCAGCCATTTGGAGTGAAAGTGTACAGGCAGAAACATGATGACATGGGATATTGCTCTGTTCCTAAAATAATGTGACTTTGTAAGAAAGGAACTATATCCCGTTAGTAGACTACACAGATTTAAACTTAGGCACAGAAACAAGCCAAAAGTTGATTTTCTTCATTTATTTTTCACAAAAAATCCACTTGGAACAGCAGTCCTTGTAATTGATGCAGATGTTCAGAATTCTTTTCTGCTGACATGGAATAAAGGCTAATCCAGGTCAGTCAGTACCTTGTAATTAATGCACATTCTTTTCCCTTTTTCTTTTTAAATCTCACTTTTAATTTATTTCTTTTTTTTTTTTTTTAACTTTTCTATGCTTTTTTCTCTTAGTAGGGAAGAGGGAGCAATCCCTGGTTTAAATCTCTGAGCTAGTCCAAAATGAAAATAAAAGTTTTGAATTGTCTGCAGGTTACAGAGAAAAACTATGTTAAGCTACTAAATAACAGAGCCCTTTTTACAGGTAATTTTTAAATCCAGGGTGGTTTTTTCCTAATGTTCTTCCCTGGTATTGTGAATTTGCAGGGAAGCAATAATTTGCATTAGCATATAATAGTGCAGGATGTTGGAAGGGTTAAGCAGAAAGGAAGGTAAAAGCTACTTTGAGCTCACTTTGTTGCCTTGAACTTTGGATCCTGTTGAATATAGCAGTCATCTGTGATCACAGGTATCTTAGCAGCTGTATAATCAAAAACTATAAATGTCCAGATAGGAAATGATCCAGTAATTAGAGGAAACAGTACTGAACTGATGACTTAAAGTCACTTTCGTTCTTAAATCACACAGTTGTAGCTGTTAGACTTTATCCTGTGATCTTTTCTCAGTACCTTGGCAGAGTACTTGAAAACTCTGATAATCAGATTGGCAGAGAGTTAGAAAGGAGAGAAGGATTGGGACTGCTTTTTGTAGCTCCTTGCCAAAGAAGCACCTCCTGACTGAGAGGTGTCATTGCTTAAGTAGACTGGAAGGGAGCTAAGGTCTCTCTCACCTAGATGCCCACCTTTCTTTCTTTGTGTGTGTCATATTGCAAATATTAATAAAAATGCAAGGGAGGACTCTAGGATGGTTTTGTATATGTGCCACTGAAATCTAAACACTAATCAAAGCTTGAAAAAGAGCTCAGATTTTTAACTTGGACAAGTTTCAGAATTAAGGAAAAGAAATCTGTGGCCTACTTACCAAACAAATGGGAAATACGGTTTTAGTTCCTGTGTGTAATTAAACCCTGAATGTTGGAGGTTTGTGGGTTCTTTTCTTTCCTATTTTTTTCCTCCCAGAAGAACATTATGAAACACTCAAAAGTGGAATGGATTTGTTTAAAACAAAACAGAATTTTAAAATTTAGGCTCAGAAGTCATCAGTGAAGGATTTCCTAAAAGTCACATAAGAGAACTCAGTGTTCAGAAACACAAAAAAATCCCCTACATTTTCTATAATGTTGAATAGTTGCTTAGTTATCTACATATGTGCACACAATATTATCTGCTTCTTCAAAGCAGACAAGTGTGGTTTTGTGTATTATGTCTACTAACTTTGTGCATGTGACTTGGAGATCAAAATAATGACTCACAAATTTGCTTGTTGGCGTGGTCCTAATTATGACCTGAGAAATCCCTTGTCAACTCTTTGGATTCTTATAAGAAATTACTCTTGCTAAAATGCCAAGAGTTCTCTTTATCAGTACTGAACACTGAAAACAGTATAGTGTCAAACAACCTGATGCAAAAGAAATTGAAATATACAGTGATTCCCTGACTTTATTTACCACTGTGGTAAATAAACTGATGCACAGGTTATGGTTAAAAGTTCTAAGGATGCTGCATTTAATGCTAATTTTCTGCTTAAAATATGTCCCTTTTAAAACACTAGTATGTCCTAGAGAGGTGACTAATCTAGGCTTATTTGTGGACTGCCAACTTTGAGAACAACAACAAAAAAATCCCTGAAGACACTAAATCCTGAAGCAAATACACAGACACAGACAAAATCTATTTGTTTTCTATTTTGAGTCATAGGTGGTTTGCTCACAGTTGAAGTTACTGTGCTGTGTCCTTGTAACTACAGAATAATTGTGATTAGTACCACAGAATAGTCTTCTGAAGTTCATTCAGTGTGTTTAAGATACTGAGATCTTCATGTCATAGCAATATTTTGTGTTTAAATCAGGTGTGGGGATGGAATGTCCAGAAAGCTTACATGTACTTTGAATGCCATTCCTCTGCTTAAAAACCAAAATAAGTTAGTTTTGAAATACCTCCTCTAAACTATGCTGCCATTATTCTAATTATTAGCATAGAAAAAACATGTCTTTAAAGTGCTTATTGAATCAGAAATCAGTATATTTGGATTCAGCACTACAAAGTTCTCAGAACAAGACATTTAAGCAAATGAGTAACTTTAAATTGATGAAGGATTTGTAGATACAGAGAAGCTGGCATGCCCATTGCTAAGTACTCACATTAAAATTTCCACCTTGCAGGAAAAGAGCTATGATTTCATGATACAGCTAAGCAGATTTATCAGTAGTACCATAAGAAGGAACAGTCCCATCCTGTGTCTAGTTACATATTCACTTACTTCTGCTTGCTCTCACCCAGCATGCAAACCACAATGTTTCAGGAGCGAGACCAGCAGGAATGTAAATTTTTTTTCATTTGAGGTTTTCTTTTTTTTGCATGTGAACTGATTAACCATCCCTGAGCCCTCTTACCATTGGGCTTTGCTGCTAAATATCCATGTTAGTTTTAAATACTTTGCAGGGTAAATCATACTTGTGCAGTGGATTTGCCCAGCTTTATTAAATGTGAAGACTTAATTCAACATTATCCAGGCCTTAGTAAGATGTTCTGCTTCATGCATGCTGAAAAACTGACTGTAACTCATTTTCCCTTCTCTCTGGTGTTAACTCTGTGCTAATGAAATAATGGAACTTCTGGACTCAAGCAATAAAAACATTACTTCTGGAGCAGATGAGGGGCTGTTTCTCATCCAGCCAGGGCAATTTGATGCTTTTAATGCCAAGTTGGGAAAGGATGTAATTGATAGCTTTCCACAGAGCAACAGGCACAGCTTGCAGAGGGAAAGTGGCGTTTTTGTTGGCTCTGGGACGAGACTTTGAAATCTGGGTCTGTTTATTTCCTTGCCTGTGATACTTAAACAAGTCCCTGACTTGCCTAAGGAACCTGATAGGAACTTGACAGTGTTCTAGGCAACCCGAAGGGAAGAATTTAACCTGTCATCTCAGGGGAATTTTCTTTTTTCTTTTCCTCCTCCATGGTTAGTACTTAATGTTTCACTCTGCCTACCACCCTTCTTTGTTCCTATAATCCCGGATCTTACCCTAAGGAAAAAAGATGCTGCTGACAATCATATTTTTATAAAATAGTAACTATCCACTGCTGTAAGGCTCTTAAATGCCTAACTGCTCTTTTTGTTACAGGAGATAGTTGTTTGCAGCTGGAAACTTGTAAGTTCTGACTAGGACAGAAAACTGAGGCGTAGTGGCTGGCTCTTTTTCAGGTGAAGCTTCATCCATACTGTAACATAACAAGTTTGTTGGCAGATTTTGGTGAGAGATTAAATGACAATGATAGTTGGTCTTTGGTTATGGACTTACAGAAGATGGTTATCATATACAAATATAGTCTTAAAAATAATTTTAAAGTGATAGCTGGATACTACAGCTCTCGAGCTCTCATAGGTGTCCTCCACTCAGATTAAAGGGAAGAAGCATCATGTTTCTAGAATCCAGGAGGATCTCTGCTGAACTGCAGATTACAATCCAAAACAAAAAGCATTAAACATATGCTTCAAAGAAAAAAATTAAAATCTCAATGTCATGAGCAGGAGAAATGCAAGTGTCATTTGACAGATTAAACCGTCCCAGTTTGGAAGGGTCAATGTGCACATAAACACGAAGAAGAATAAAACAAGTATCTAGGCATTTCCTCTGAAACTGCATCCCTTAAGGGTGGATGAAAGGAGGCCTTATCCTTACTTGAAGGATTGGAAAATGATGTAGAAAAATGGATTTGCCTGTAAAATACCCCCCAAATGTCTGGGCTTTCCAGGTGTAAGTGCTAATTTTCAAAGTCCTGGGATTATATTTACCAGTGACGTGGTATAATTACTTGGTTGTATTTAGAATGCAGTGCCCAGACTAGCTTATTCTTTGTACAATGATATTTAAATAAAGCCTGTGATTATGATCTGTGCTCTCCAAATCTCTAATCTATCTGAAGGAGAGCACACAGGAGCTCTTATTTTAAGGTGTGGTTTTGGTGGGTTTTAATTTTTTTTCACAATATTTGCTCAGTGGTTGGTATAATCCTGTTTAAAAGGGATTTTTTTGCTTATTGGGCATGTTCTGTCTGGCTACCATTATTTCATCCTTCATTCATAACTGAGTAACTTAATACTGAAATCAAACAAGTTGGAGTTTCAAACCCAGACGAAGGTTTTTTGTCATCCCATTTTCATTTTGTTTTGTGCAAACAGGTAGTACTTTTGTTGGCTGTTCTGCAGCTAGTGTCACATTGAAAACATTTGAAGCCGATTTTTGTACAGAGTAAACATCCTGTGGTTAGAAGGGCTTAATTAGCTCAGGTGCCTTTACTGCTGGCATCTATCTTCTTATCTTAAAACTAGTGTCCACCAACTAATCCTTTATTTATGTTGACCTTTGGAATTTCTCTGGAAATGCCTTTTTGTTACCTCTCCCAGTATAAATGGGAAGTGAACGAAGTGTCAGGTAAACAGCGAGGTTCCTGGTAAGCAAATTAATAATACACATGCATGTAAAAGTCTTCTCACTGGTGGCAGGTTGGATGCCTGCAATTAACCTCAGAAAGAGTGCCAGTGATGTGCTTACACCTGTGATATGGTTTGTTACCTTCTGTTGTACCCTTTTACAAAGGAATCCTTTTCTTTTGTTTGTGCATGGGAGGACTGAATTTGTTAACCAAATGTCCAAGGCTATGTTTTCAGTGCTCAAAAGGAGGGAATGGTTCAGTGACAATGGCTAATTTGTGATAGCAATCGCAATGTGAAATCCTAGCGGGCACTTGGATCTCTTCGTCTAAAGCAAGCTGATATCACGGCATATTCTACAATTCAGCATGAACAAAACAGGAGCCTATTTCCATTTTATGATGATGGAACTAACTCAACTTCACTCCCTTGGCAAGAAAAGGTATCATTTTAGTTTAGGTTTTGGTAAATTCTTAGCCCCATTGTGAAATGGTCTTTCTGATTACAGGATTAAAGGTAATCCTAGAGAATCCTGATAGTGATGGCTGAAAAAGAAAATCTGTAAAACCATTGTGTTCTGTTTCTCAGGTTCCTGGTTCTATAATAGTGTATGATTGCACTGACAACTGGTTAATTGAGAGTATCCCATCACAGGAGGAGAACAAGGAGTATGGCAGAAGATAATGCTTTCTCCTGTCCCATATTGAAAGAAGGGTAGTAGTGTAGGGAAGTTGAATAGGACAGAAGTAAATAAATCATAATTTTGGCTTAACTATACTCTGCATGGTAAAAGAAGCTTGTAGACATCCTACCTGAAAAAGCTGCCTTTGTATTCTTTTTTTTTTAATGCAAGAGCCAGGTAATTTGCCATTTCAGATTAGGTCATGGTGTAGGCCTTCCTTACAAGAAGAAAATAAATTCTGATCTGTTTTGAGGTTTTTTGGTTGCTCTTATTCAAGGTACTACAGCAAGCAACAGCAAGATTGCTATTAGTGTATAATGGAGTAAACTGGGCTAGGCTAAAATGGTATATCTTCCTGGTGCAATGGAGGGTGTTTGCCTCTGTTTTTTCTCTAATAGTCCATGCATTTATGCCCTGAAAGAAGGATTCATAGTTGAAAACTTTTTTGAGCTTTAGAGGAAGTTAGTGGGAATGGACCCTCAAGCAGAAGCCATGGCCATGGGCACAGGTGTTTGAAGTGGAAGTGATCACCCAGGCTCCAGCTGGCAGAGGCGTGCAAGAAAAATGGTTTAGACCCAATAAAAGCAAGTGCTCATGAACATGTTATTTCTGCTGCAAGTTTAACATGTAACAGTAGTACGGATTATGCCTGCTCAAAGGCATTTGACTCAGAATTCAGGGTTGACTTGTTCAGATCAAAGGGGACACTCTAACAAAATACTCACTCAGATTTTGAGAGCTCAAGTTTTAATTTTTTTATTGATATTATTATTTTTGCTTTTTTTTTAAATGTAAAAATCTGCATATCTGAATGTAATGCTGATCTTGCTGGTAAGACTTTAGAGTGAACAGGTTCCAGGGGGAAATCGAAAGCATAATAACTTCTGGTATCCAGTCTCTTGTGGAATGGAGTCGGATCTTTGTTTTTTATCAGAGAAAGGGTCATAACCTCATCAAGCATTCCCTCCCTTCCTCATGACTCCCCAAATGTGCAGTACCCTAATTGCTTTTGGCAGATAAAAGCTATGAGGAAGTCGGGAAATATGTTTTATTTTATGTTACTGTCATTAGTCTGAACTAGTTTTTAATCTAAGATTACAAAGACATTTTTTATAAGGATATATCTAGTGCAATTCCTGTTTGTTTCTACTCTAGGTTATATAAGGCAAACAGTAATAGATCTTAGATCCTTAACTTACTGAAAATTGAAAATATTGTAAATGCTTTAAAATCAACACTTGCCTCTTTCTTTACAAAATCATTGAGCTTCTCTGCATGTTAGCCAGATATAATGACTGTACCTATAGTCCATATACAACACTGACTATTTTTCATATATTTATACTTGCTAGGTCTAGGTAAGGATAAATTGTGAAGAGACATGAGGTGTTTCTAGCCAATATAGCGAGTGAACTAAAATGCAAAGCCTTGCTTAGCATTTGATCCTATTTTTGTGAAAAGACTTCTAAGTCATACTATCAAGGCAGCAATTAATCTGTATTGTATGCTTAGATTCTATATCTAGACTATACTGACAGTGTATGTTTTATTCAGCATTAAATATAATCCAACAATGATGGTGGTCCCATGACTGTTCCTCCTTGAAGCTGAGTAACTTCAAAAGAGCTGGTAGCCCTTCCGCTGCTACATTTGCACCTGAATGTGTTGATGTCTGCTCAGAAATCAATAGCTAAGATGGCCATGTGACTGTATCTGACCTTTGCTTGGTATTTCTGTAAGTGCTGCCTTTAATGTATTGGTCTCTGGTCTTTCTATTTGTTTTAGGGAATCCCTTTTGTATTTTCACTCTAACATTACTCTGCAAAAATGCATATTTACAAGAACTAACATTTCTCTGTAGGATAATACACTCCACAACAGAACTGTGACATTGTCACAGTCTAGGCAGGTTGTTTAATTGTAGTGGAAGAGCTTTCAATAAAAAACAAAACAAAAAGAGTAGGAAATGCCTTGAGTGAATTCATGGACATATAACTTCTAAGTAAGATATGTTTAATATTTAAGTGAGGAACTCTGCTTAAGAGGACAAGTGAGATTGCTGTGACCTTCATTCTTTGCTCAGAAGAACAAAGTTAAGCATATGTGATAAAGATAAAAGCACACATTGCTGTTTGGTGAATTGGGGCTGCTATTAATATTTGAATGTGGTGGCCAGAGCGAAGCCTGTAAAAATGGAAAACTTGGAATAGAATCAAGTATTACCTGACAGAGTAATATTTTTTGATACATGCTGCTGAAAATGAAACCCTGCTTTTCTCCAAATTCTTCATGTGTATTAGAAAGGTGCATGAAATATGTCAAAAAGTTCATTTTTGAACAAGTGTGATATAAAACCTCCAAATTCTTGGATTTGTAACCACTAACAGCTGGTTACAGTAATGGAAGGAACAAATCTGTTTCTGGTCATACAGAAAAGAGCTGAAAAGACATATTTACTTGTGAATTTTTGTTCAGGCAGATGAAGCTCATTTGCTTAGTGCTGCCTGAGGGAGGGAGCTGGAAGACAATTAAATTAGTTTTCTGTTTGTTTGCTCAGAGATTTCAAGTGTTATCATTGGGTTGGATTTATTTTTCTTTTTTGATCAAAGTTAAGTGCAGAACTGCAAAGTTAAAAATTGCTATGCTGATGGTGAGAAACAAGCTGCCTCCTTTGCTCCTTCCTCTTTGCAATCCCATTTCCTTTCTCCCCCATCCAGCCCTAAAATCTTCAATAATTACTTTGGTGATTGAAATTATGGAAATGTTCCCAGTGGTCCAGACCTGCCAGGACTAATTAAATCTCAGGATTTGTCAGTCTTTTCAATTTAAAATTAAGCTTTGTAAAGCCTATCTGAAGACATGATTTTCTTATCTCTAGGGGCCCTGACTCACTTCATACTTTAATATGATTTCTTGGGAGTAAACATACTTTATCTTTCATTCACACAGCTGAAGTTTTAAAAGAATTAATGAAAAACCTTCATTAGTTAGTCTCTTTCCATTGCACCTTCCTTGTTGCAAAATTTGGTCAGAACACATGAAAGAAGGGACAGGTAGTTTCCCTGAAGCTTAAATGAGCAGGCTGTTGGCCCCCACACATGAAGTGATTTTACTGAAGTTTGTGGGGTGAATTTTAATAAATGCTGGGAAGCATGTAGCTGCTGATGTGATAACTGCTGAAGTTAGGTTCTGGAAAATACAGTGAACTTTCTTTTAAGTTTATTGCTTGGCATGCACATAGCTGTTTGACAAATACTGCTGGAGTATTCAATTGTAGTTGTTATTCAGCTTAGCACTTCTTCAGTGTATGCATTGCCCTCCAATACAGCTAGAACTTATCTCTTGATGCTAGGATAACTTCAAGTAATATTTTGACTCTTTATGAACACTTTACTGAGGTATGCATTGCACTACTGATAATCCAATCCATAGTGAACACAGCCAGTGATAGTGAGCAATAATAGGTGTTTTAGAATATGCGGTAATTACACATCTGGCATGCCCTGCCCTTTGAACAGCTAATTCATACTTCTAGGACCTCAACTCTTGTATTCTTTAAGGGTTAGAGTTGCCAGTTTAAACTTCCGTGCAGGTTCCTTATGCACAGTGCTGTTCCTTATTATGCACCCTTTGCTTATCTACTAATATTATGTATGTGTGACACTGACCTCATGCAATTAGCATGAGTGTGGTTTTGCTAGCAAGTGGTACCATGTACCATTGGAAGATCCTCAGCTAATTTAGATCTCACTTATGTTACAGACTTAACTCATTGCTCGACATTTAGGCTCATATTTAAGTGGTTTTGTTCAAAATAATCTTAGAAAAAAGACTCTTACTTACATAGCTGCATGGCAGTAGTGTTTTCTCTCTTTTCCTGTTGTTTCTGCTCTTTCTAGAGATTTGCAAGCTTTCAGTTTTGGATTAGGAAAAAATAGTACTTAAAAAAATTAATAATTAAAACTCCCAAAAGAAGCAAAATGGAGAACAATTCTCTGTCTCTCCACAACTGTGTTTGAAGAGAAGAAAATTTAGTATTCATGCACACCATGGAAGAGAAGTTAGGCTGACACATTTTACTCTGTTTTGAGTAAAGAGATGTCCACTGTGGCTTTGGTTCTCCTTGATAACTTCAGTAATTTAACTATGTGTCTAGAAGAGAGAATAAAGAAAAATATTGTGTATGTAAAGATGTGCACTTCAGAAGTTTTAGAAGTGATACTGTTACCTAAACACAAAGCAACAGAGAAGGTTCTGCTTTTGTCCTTAAGTTATTATAATTAATTTAATATACAACTAATTCCTTTTCTTTTGGCAGAAAATAGAATTTTTCTTCCCATTTCTCTTGCCAGATTATGTGGGTCTAGGTTGGTACTGTGGCATGTGCATGTAGTGGGGATGTTACTGTTTTAAAAAGACTTTCCTGCAGTCTGTACAAGGAGTCTGAGTCATAAACATAGTGCGAATTTATCAAGCGGCATTTCCCAGACAGCTTATGGAAAGCAATCCTGGAGGACTCCCAAACTGAAATAACTGAAAGATACAGCTTGCTGTGCCTGCAGCTCTCTGGAATTGGAATGTAAAACTGGCAGTGGAATAAACGCACTCCCCGACGAGGCTGAAGATGCTGCAGAGCAGCAGACAGGGAAAAAGAACTTTCCCGAAAAAACGAAATATGCTTTTCTTTTCTTTTCTTTTTTTTTTTTTTTTAGCCTTATTCCTCTTTGAGGCCTGCAGTGATGGCAGGTGTCCAGCTCAGTATCAAAACTGCGGTTTTAAAATTGGAATGAAAGGATGGCTCTTAGCCACTCGTTAATCCTGTGCTGAAGGTCTCCAGGAGAGTAACCAGTTACTCAGCTTCACAAGTGCACAACTAATCACGGCGGGGTGGGGCAGAGGGCTCACTCTGCAAGTGTGTTTCTGGGCAATAACATTTCTAGGATATTTGAGAAGCACAGTACCTAATTATCTGCTATTTCTTGGCTAAATTGGGCTGTGTGGTGTATATAGAGTTATGCTTCCAGAGAAAATGAATCTGCGTTTGCTGTAGGAAGAGTTTTTTGGGGTAAGCTTTTCCTACTTTTTTCACCTTTTCCATCTTTCTCTCTTTTGCCTGCTTGCTCTAGGAGTTTTCACCAATATTTAGAGTTCTTACCTTAAAACCAGAATCTTTTCTAAATTTCTGATAATACTGTTCTGTAAAACTATGTATGGCATTTTTTTGTTAATCTTTTCTTTTCATGTACTAGCTACATAATGCAATGCAACAAGCATTGAGTGTTGAATCATTTAAAATAGAAAATTTATTGTGTATTTCAATTGATTTCTAAGTTAAGCTAATTTCTAAGTATGAAGTAGCAAGAAAAATGACAAATAGTGACACCTTGTATTTTCATGCCAAAATTTTGAGAGGAGGGTCTTTTCTCAATTGGTCATTGAGTCAAGCATCGCTGGCATGACCAGTCACTGGCCATTGAAGCTTGTCCATCTCTGTATGCGTGTGATCTGTCATCTCAGTCAAGCACCTGAATGTCTTTAATTCACTACCTGAGTGACAAATGTTAAATGCTGTGGGGCTGATTTGATCATCTTGGTAATTGCGTTTGTATGGGTTGACATAGCTGTCTAAGAATGAAGAGCTTTGTTACAACCTGAAATATGTTATTTCTGGATGTGTCATTTGCCATTTCCCTTTCAGATGGGGGAAAAGAAGTAGAAGATATAGAGAGAAACTGCAGATGTTGAGTGTTTTAGAGATGCTTAATGATGTGTTTATACATAAACCATAGAAGTGCAAAGTCTTTTTTATTTTGGGGTCAGCATAATACCCTATTCCTGTCACTACTAATGTTGTCTTATCTCTAGAGATTGATTTGCGGAAGTGTGATGCACAGACACATGTGAAAGCACAAGTTGTTGTTGTCTTTAGTTAAAGTTTAAGTAGATCATGACCTCACATATCATTCTAGTTTCCTTTTGTGATTGGAAGATTTGCTCTCTCTAAAAGTTGATAGCTATAGAAAAAACCCCTTACTGATTAATTTTATTAAATCCTTTCCAGAAGTATTTTTCCTTTAGCTTGTTGACTTTCTAAGTTCAACACTTTGCCTTTCTGTGGTTCAAAATAAGTCACTTGTATGTCTTGGCCTCCATGTGAGCGACCTACAAAGGACGGATTGAAGTGAAGCTATACTTGTTATGGGAGAATGTGGGAAGAAAGGAAAAGGATACATTTAACACTGCCCAAAGGAACTACTTCTAAAAGAGAGAGATAGGAAGTCCCAAAATGTACATCTGATATCATTGAGGTTTACTGCAACTTAGTTTTGTTTGAATCAGCTGACGTGAAGCGACGTCTATCCAGAAACTAACGTGCCATATGTGCATTTCTTCACACACACACGCACACACGTGCTGTTAGATTTGTTAATTCCAGTTTAATCAATGACTCTGCATGCCTGAACATGAAGTCTGCATTTAAATGAGGGTATAAGGAAGATATGGTCTGTCAGTCTGCCTGTCTGTCATCAGGTTCTTATGCTTTTTAATAACCCACAACACCCCCCCAGAGGTCCTTTGATAGGTAAGGGCATGGGCATGTTTTCTAGTTGAACCTGCAAAAACCATCTGTCCAGTCTTTGGGATAGCTCAGCTTGGTGGTTTTTGTGCAGCTCCTGGGTGCAGGTACCTTTATTCTCCCTGAGGTTTGCAAACTGTGGTGCTGTGACAGAGTGGATAATTCCTCCTCCCCCAGTGAAAAGGGAGCTGGGTGTCCACAGGACCTTTACTGCTGGAGTGAGCTCTTAGTGGGCTTGAGGGTATGTGATCCAGAGTGAGAGGAGAGAGGCAAGCCCTCCAGTGGGCTTAACAGGGATTTAAAGCAACTGCCTTAGAGTGCTGAGACCAAACTTGTCTGAAAACTAATATCATAAACATATTTTTCTGTCAATTATATCCTCATGTTAACACTTGATCCTTTTGCAAGGAATTAATTAGCATATAATTAGCATACAAACCAGATAACAGTTTCATTACAGCCTGTCAAAAGGAGTAAGAAGATATTTAAAGACTATTTATTAAGAAAATATTTTTAAAGATGTATTTTTCTTGTACCTTTAAAGTACAGAGAGAAAGACAGCAGATGGAAAATGCATTATATTACTGTTTTCTTCAGGGATTAATGTCTTGAATGACAAGAGCAGAAATTTGGGGAGGTATGTTGTTCCTGTGTATGGTGTGGATTTTTTTGCAATGCATATAAATATACTTTAATCATGTTTGCTAGCAATGTCAGGATACTTTGTGTATTTGCACAACTGTGTCTGCATTTTGGGAATAGTGTAGAGAATACATGTCCAGTTACTGTAATCTTGGATAGCTTTTTGTAATTAATTTATTTTTGTAACTTGGGACTTTCCACTGCCCTGAGTACTTACTGACCTTTAATTTCATTTACTGGAGGGTGGAGAGGAAAGAGGAGAAAAGAAAGGCTTTAGGAAATCCCTTTCTCCACCCTGCAAAAGAAGGTAACTTTCTGTTTAAGTCTTGTTTGGGTTTAAAGGCTGTAAGCAGAAGAAAAAATACAGATCATTTTGCTTCCTTCATAAAAGCCAAATGTTGAAAGCAAAGTATCAAATATTCAGGAGCATTACAAATTTGATACAAGCCCTGGAATAGATGAGTATTTGAGATTTATAAAATATTTGTAGTCCCTGCAGAACAACCTTTATGCTGCTATGAGATTATTACTAATATGCTCTAGTTAATATTTCAATAATGCTCACTTAAACTGGGTATTTTTTATAATGGATTTTGCTTTGGATTAATAATATACACACCAGATCACCAATCTCTTAAGATGCTTTTCCTCCTAAGTTCATCCAGTTTTCTCAAACTGAAAATACTTCTTCATGCAGTTGCTTACTTTTTTGCTAGATTAATTTAATCTGCTCCTTTATTTCCATTTTAAATCAATAGTAGACATTTAGTATAGTAATATTTTTCTCTTGTGATTCAAAGCATTGAGTTTGTCAGCTACTTTCCTACAGCTGGAGAAAATCTATTTGTTCATTTCTTAACCTTTTGACATGTCTGTTTTTACAAGCTTGGCTGTTTGTGATGGGGAATTGAAGTATAGAGTAACAACTACAGAAGGAAACATCCCTTGTTATGATCAGTGTAAACTGAGCCCAATGCAACAAGGGGGGAGTAGGTTTACACAAAATTTTTGCTCACTAGGAAAAAAAAGAAGAGACCCTCTTCTTCCTTTACATGATTGTTTGTTGAATTTTCATGTGGTGTAGTAAAAAGTGAACTTTTAAAAGTTTTATTCACATATCTTGGACATATGACTGTAAAATTGCCCTGCAAGTAGGTTAGACCACTGATTCTCCCCTGTAAAAGCAGGCTCAGCAAAGTCACAGCTGTATTTTCCATCTGTTAATGTGGCAAGTGAGACAGGTCTGAAAAGTCTAGACCGCAGAGCCCTGGGTGAAGCTGCTAAAATGCCCTTGCCGTTGTAACAAGCAGGGAAATGCAAGAGTTTAAGGCACTTGCACAGGAAATCAGTTTACAGGATCTGCATGCTAAGTGTTTTCTGATGGCTGACCCCTGGCTCAGGAGTGTCCCACTCGATGGTGCATGTAGGTGCTGAAGAAAGTAGTTCTATCTGTCGTCTGTCTCAGGTTATTATATCTATCAAACCTTCAGGCTTCGGCATCTCATTACCAGTCCTACTTTTATCATACTTGGAAAGCATGACCATTACATAAAAGCTGCTTAATCTTGCCTGTGTTTTTACAGTAAGAGTGAAGGGTTGTAATAGTGGCAACAAATTAAGCTTTGTCCTTCTTTCTCAAAATAAGTTGTATCATCTGGCAACAGATGATTATTATGCATGTATTTATGCCATATATATATATAAAATACAAAGTGGAAAGTTTTTTTTCCTCTCCTTATGTCATAGAAAAGCGTATCTGAATGAGTTGCGGTGCCAAAGCACAGTGATTACACGTGCTACAAGCACATGTGAGATGGCGTCTGCACTGAACTGAGTAACAGTTTAGGGTCTGTCTACAGCAGCAAAAGTGTCAGAATGGGCATAGTCCTGTTCTGGACCTTACAGATGCACTGGCTGAGGCTTCTGTTGCCAGTGGGACTGTGCATCTGTGGTACAGAGCCAGCTATGAGCTAGCACAGGGCTGATGGCAGACACTGCAGCATCACCTCTGGGTTATGCAGACAGCTTGTCTTCTAAGTGCATAGAACATTATTCTCATGGGCTACTGATAACTAATTACTAATGAAAAGTATGATTCCCTTCCACCCCCCCGCTTTTAGTAGGGTGGCTATTTTAGCTTCTGATGTAAATACAGTAAATGTTTCCTTAAAACTCACCTGGAAAAAGTCCATGTTTAAGCACTTAGGAAATTTGAAAACCTTGAGATGCTGCATGCACATCACTTCTGTACTGCTTTGGCAAGTCTGAAGGTTTTTTCTTTTTTTTTTCTCCTTAAAATGAATCTATTTCAGATGAGAATGTGGAGTTGCATAGTGAATTACCTTTGTTTGTGCAAAGTATAAGCTGTCCCTGCCCACACCCATTCATCTCTGTAACAAAGAGGGCAAATCAAAGGGGAAAGTGGGAGTGCTAAGGAGGGATTCCTAGCTACATCACTATGTGCAGAGTAATATTACAGGCTCAAAGCAAAACCACCGATATCAGCGACAGGTTCCTAAACCAACTATGTTAGTCTGAAAGGAGAAAAGCAAACAAAAGAGAAAGGAATGTCAATATGGGGGGTGGGAAATGGTGAGTTCCAATATAACACACTCAGTGCATACTGCATAATTGTTTTCCTGTTTGCTAGTGGTGATTATCAGGTCTTTTATCTTAAATATGCTTCTTGCCACCTTTGGATGTGAGAGATAGTGCTGACATAGTGAGGCTTGGAGTTTGAACTGTCCTTTTCGTAGTAAATAGAACTTGATAATGAAAAACCTTATAGTCCCTCCACTAATAAATCTGGCAAATCCCTATGATACTATTTTGCTCCCATCCCTGTATGTCAATATTAGTGTGACTGCAAAGAAAATCAATAAAATGGAAGACCACAACTCAGAATCTTACAAATTGGCAGTGGTGACTGGCTAACAGTATTGAATGGCTAGGCATTCTGTTCTTGCTTTCCTAGGATTTCATCCTCTCACATTTCTCTCTGTGCTGTATTCTTCCATTGTAGAGTTATTGGCAGATGCAAAAGTATTATCAATAAATTATCAGCTATATCAGGATTTTTTCTTGAATGTTCTTCTAACACAGAAAATCCTTTTTTCCTTGGGCATGAATGAGTTCTAAATAAATCACGTGTCCAACATATATAAATAAATGTAGTGATCAAACTGGGTTAGATTTTGTGCAGTCCTCTGGCAGATACTTCTAGAAACAGTTTGTGTCTATGCTGTTCACTGAATCTAAAAAATGACTTTATATTATTACACCTTAAAGGGCAAAGGGGATTATGGATATTGAAGCCTCTTCTTGATAACTTCAATGAATCTGTGCTGTGCTTGTTGGGAGATGCTTTTTATCAGTCTCTGGTAATTTCGCCATTGAAGATCTCTTACCCATGGTGATCCACTGGCAGCTTCTCTTCTCTTCATCGATGTGCATGTTCGTGTCACAGCTTAGCTGTGGCACTCTTCAGTTTTTGATGCTGCACTTTTCTGAGTCAAGATTAGCTGTAACAATTGCCATGCAATATGGCCACAGTCAGTTTGACTGTTCTTGCTATGAAGTGTTCAGGCCTTCAATGCAAGATACCTTTGTCATTATTTTCAAAGAACTTTGCTGTAATTTCATCAGGAGGGGAATGCTTCTCCCAGATTGTTTTTCTAACCTTCAAAATATTTTGCAATGAATTTATAATTGGCAGGGTCTGTGCATAGTTTAAAGGTTTGAAGTGTTTCAAGTCCATTAGTTTTACATTGTAAAGAACATGTATTAACTGAAAAATCATTGGAGAGGAAATTTTAGTATCTTTTGATGCTCTGTTAAGTGCTACTGATCAATTGTAAAAGGGACTTTTACTCTCATGCTACTTGGCCTGGCAAAGGGTATAGCCATTCTTATGGCCTGCGGTGTTAAGATGGTTTTGGATTCAGAAATAAGTATAGCTGATTTTTCATCCATGGCTGTATTTAGAAATTAGTGCAAAAGAAGAAAAAATGGAGTAAACCCACCATCCTTCTGTTTTGCTGAATAGTTACTTGAACTGAATCAGTTTGCAGATAATTTCATCATCTTACTAAATTGTTATGGCTGGTCATCCGTTTGCATTCTCTTACTGACTTAATTACAAAAACTTCACAAATCTTTTGTTAAAATCTTTGTTAAGGGAACACTTCAACAGTGGCAGAATTTCTGTATAATGTAAAAGCGAATGCTTCTTAATGAAATTCTGCCTATGTGAGTCATACATTATAAGCAATGCCAAAGGGGGAAGAGTCGGGAATTGCCCAGCTAAACTTCTCTTAACCTGTGCCTCTTTGTAATAAAATAATGGTAGTCAGGGTTTCCAAAGAGATGAGGGTTTGAAAAGCGAGCACGCCAGCTAATAGCTGCGGTAACAGGCTGAACGAGGCGGAACAATACCGATGTAGTGGCCTCTCGGTGTGTCTCTGCGCCTCGGAGCTCAATAGTGAATGCCCAGCATTGTTCAGCTGTGAAAAGTCTCGGAGCGCTTGCGATGTCAGGGCAGACCGAGGGAAACTGATTTTCAGCCTGGAGCCTCCTTGTCAGAGGGCTGGGAGAAACCTGGGGGCACTCGGCCATTCCTCACGGCTCCTCTGCTCCACCAGCTTCGTGCTTGTATGTGGCAGAGTCCCCTGCAGGGATCTAGCGCTCAGCAGTGTGCCTGTGGGAGAGGATGAAAGAGAGGAGAAGGATTTTTTCCCCTCATGATGGGTTTCATGTTTGAATGTCAAGCGAAAGCTTTCCCAGAGGGAAGTTAGAAGGTGACATTAGAATTTAAGGAAAAGCGTGGACATACAGAAGTTACTTCATTGAGGATTTACATCTTAATGGTCTAAATTTGATCACAGGTTTTGGAAGAAGATAAATGTTTAACTCTGTGGGGGTTTGAGTGTTTTTTAAATAAAAAAGAGACTCTAGGTAAGTCGTGAGAATGGCTCTTAAATGAATTACCTTGTAAGTTCCCGTTTGGGTAGGGTATGAAGTTAAGAAAGCTTTGATGTTCTCCCTATAAACAGGAATAACAAAAGGAATTGGTTTTAGTATGGCTTGTTGGAAAAATCCTCCAGTTCCATCACAGAGTTAGTATATCCTCCCCTCCTCTGCCCCCACCCTCACTTGTTTTAGACCACAAAATCGACCTTTGTGGCCAAGTTTCTCCGAGTCCGAGCTGTGTGTTTTGGATTTGAGAATTTGATTTGGATTCTAGCTCTAATATTTTAAAAAGGAAGGATTTGCTACTTCTTTCTCATAGAAAACAAGCAAGTGGAAAACCCAAACAAGGAAAGTGATGGGACTGAATGTCCCTATCTGGAAGAAAGATGAAGTGCAAAGGAAAAATCTGAGAAAAATAACTGCTTTAGCTGTACTAACTGGATTTAAATAGGAGTCAAGTTTCTGTTTTCCCTGTCTCTGATCTAAACACTGAGAAGATTCATCTGAGGTGTGTGCTGAATACCAACGGGTTTAGATGTTGTTTATTGTAGCTAACAAGAACTCTGAACACTGGCCAGTATAGAAGTGCTTGAAGGCTGCAAAAGAGAAGTCAAATGGTACTGACTATAAAAGCCATAAAAGCAGAAGGACGGTAGCAGACAGTTGTTGTCTGATGTCTTTTCATGAATGATTTAAATTTTAGCTACCTTGCTGTGAACCACAAAGTGGTTCATTTTTAAGAGGTTTCATGCCCCTCTCTTGTTTGCATTTATCAGGGGTTTTTTCCCTCCAGATTGACAAAAAATTGCACAATAAATCCAATGGTCAGAAGAAATCTGAATATCCTTTTTTTTACTAACTTTCTTTGTATGGTGTTACATGTGTATAAAATTCAATTAATATACCCCTGAATAGGAATGTTAGAGAATTTTAATACTTTGAAGTTTGTAGGATTATTTTTCTGAAGCTGTTGGTAAAGAAGGCGCAGGGATTCTGCAATATATATAGCTTTAATAAAATGACTGTCTGGTTCAAATTAAACTTTTTATTGCTCTGATAAGAAAGCACAGAGAAAGGCTTATGACTCAGGAAGTCAGTTGCTGTGAATTATGCACCAAATGTTCTCTGTAACCAAGTCTAGGCCTCTAATCTGTTTGCTTCTTGCCCTGTGGCTTCTGAAGTGTGATTGTTGTCACTGTTAATCTTGAATTCTGATATGTCAATAAGTGTTGCAGGCATTAACACCATCTGCATACGGGTGCAGAGGCTGCACTGCGCTGTACGCTGACATTGCGGAGGTATCAATCTCAATTCAAGCTTTGCTTCTTGAATACAAAAACTCTAAGGAAAGTATTGCTTGTTGGGATAGGAATTTTGCTCTCAATGGTTTGTCTTCATGAAATAACAGCAAAGAAGTACTGTAGAAAGTATTGTAGACACTGCAGAAGGGCCTTAAAGCAACTTTGAAAGCATTGTGAAGGCTTCTTCATCACAAACATGGATCTATTGGAGTGACTTTCATAGACATGCCTGAAAAGCTGACAAGGCAGGGAAGGGCATGACATGGAAGGGAAGTTTTATTTTCATGTAACCCTGTAGTTTCTCAGTATTGCAACAGGCAAGGACATTGAAAGGAAAGGTGTAAACCACAATGCCCATAATTTAAAAGTACAGATGTTCTCCCCATGCTCCAAAGGGCAATTTGGAAAGACCAAATCAAGGTAAACGGCACTCCTGATGTGACAGGGTCATCAGTAGAAAATAAAAAATAAAGAATTGGGGTGGGTACCTTTTTAAGGATCTGTTGTTTGTGGCAGAAACAAGACATCTTTGAGTTTTCTGCCGTGACTGGTTGTTTCGCTGCCATTTGGCAGTCTTAGTCTTCTTGACCTTATTTATGTAAAATTCCACACTTAGCTGTAGAAGCAGTACAGTGAGAAGACATTGTGTACGGTTAAACTCCTTTGAACCTGAGCATCTGCTTAGTTTCTTTTTATTTATTTTCATTTAAAGTTTTGTGAGATGTCAAAATACTGCTTATTGTATTTTGTAAAAATCCGCTGCAGATAAAATCATTTATTAAATCCAGAGTCCTTTAACTGTCATTGCATATGTTCCTATTGAACTGGGATTTTGAAAGAGCTGTTAGCTTACTGTTGTAATGCCACCTTAAAAATAAGGCCTAATGTCACTTTTAGGAGGGTGATCACAAGAAAACAACTGCCTTGAAATGCCAGAGCCAGTCTGTGGTGCAGCCAGACCACCAATGTGTCTTGGTTCCAACCTGTGTAGAATTTAAAGATTCTTCTCCCCAAGATGTAAACATGAATACCACTTTCTGCAACTTATATTTTTATTCTAGAGAGGAAACACAGAAGAAACTTTTAATTTTATTGTAAATGTGAACATCTGTTAGGAGGAGCCTGCTGTTACTATTTCAGTTCTGTTTCAAAATTCTGGTTGCTAAACTTCCTGAGGTGCAGAGGAGGTTCCAGTAAGTGCCTTTAGTTTGAAACCAAATGGGAGAGATCATTTAGCTGTATTTAAAGAAAACTATCAATTATTTAAAGCTTCTGAAACTCATTTCTATTTGGCATCTAACATTGTCTGCTATATCAGAGAACTGGCTTTTATAAAAAGTATTTTACTTCATGCAGGATTTTTACTGGAAAGATTTGAAAGTCAACAGAGAATTTGGTGGCAGAAGCAAACAAAAAACTGTTAAAATGAGTTTAAAAGAACTAATCTATTTGTGCTAGATATTGTAGTTACAAGTTATATTGAAATTGAAAGAGGTGAGTTGTAAAAGGATGTCTTCTTTAGCGTCACACAATTAAGTTTTTATTGGAATTAGCAAGAATGATTCATAGATGCTACGTTTCCTTCTGAAACTGTGTCTCACTCTCTAAAGTTTATTTTACCTGCTTTAAAGTGGGAGACAGTTAACAATCTTTCGTCTTAAAAACCTCTCAATGTTCTTGGTAAAGTGACAAATGTTGTGTGCTGTATTGGCTGCCTAGCCAAGACCTCCTGTGTGCTCATGCTGCAGTGGACTTTGAAAAGTTGTGAACTTAAGTAGCAACCTTAGGTTGCTTAGATGAAGTTGAAAACAGTCGTGTGTTATGTGTTGGCCTGACAGAACATTTGCTCAGAGCAGTAGATTAGTCCAGGAAGAAGTAGAAACCAAACCTGGTATCCAAGCACGGTTCCAGGGATACAGTGTAGCATGAGAAGTCGCCGGTCAGGTGCCAGCAGCAAGGACTGATCCTGTGTGGTGCAGGGTGGAAGGAAGGCTACCTGTGGGTTTTCATTCTGGCACAACAGTTTGAGTGTAAAAGTACTAAAACACTCAAGCATCATGTTTGAACACACTTTTAACACTTCACTAAATGCCAGTACGAGCAGAAAAGAAAAGGGTGCAAAAGCTTTGGTTGCTTGTCATCTAGCGTATTACTCCCCCTTGTCAATCTAGGGTGTTATTCCTCCATGTGTATTCACATCTTCAAACCTTCACTGAATTTTCCTTTGCTCTGATTTAGAAAAGAATTGAACTGTGCTTCTTTAAAATTCTTTTTAAAGAGGAGAGAAACAAGCCTTCAAAATTGACAAGAAAATGGAAAACAATTCTTCTGAAAGGCCTATAAATGGAGTGGAGGATTGGATCCATATGCTCTGTTTGTGTTGCAGTACATCAGCAGCATGTGATGGCTTGTTCTTTTTGTTAGGTGTCTCTGCAGCACTGTGTACAGATTAAATAGCTACTGCATTGCAGAGAGTTATTAATATATTGCATTGCACTTCCAGGGAAGATGTCAGTGTGTCCTTTAGCCTGAATGTACCTTGTGGTTGAGTTAGGGGTGATATAAAATTTTGCTGAGGATAACTTACTTTTTCAGTAAAACTTTAGCCAGCTGGAAACTACAGAATAACATCATTCTTAACCTCTATAAAACTTCACTTATTGTTCAAGTTTAGAAAAATCAAAGCCTTGTTCCAAAATAGAAGCAGGTCACCCTTCCCAAATCTTAGTCCTGTACACTAAAATTGTGGTCTTATACCAGTGTACGTACATTATAAGGAAGCAGGAGATAGGGCAGAGAAAGATATGCAACTCCTAAAATATAATATAGATAAAATGCGTGAAATTCCAGAAAATGAGAGTTGGGACCAACTCATTATTTTTCTGGCACATCTGTGTACTGTTTCATTTGTGATGCACATCAGTGAAACAGGAGGCTTTCTGGTTTCTGCCCTGACAGCTCTCAGTGCTGTGCATATTTAAAGTGATGGAGGTTGAGGAGTTGTTCTTGGGGAAATTCTTATGTGTGGGGGAAACTTCTGCTGACTTACACATGGGGATGGAAGGGAGAGCTAAGGTCAGGTGTGGGTGTGCAGAGATGAAAGAGCAAGACAGAGCAAAGTGAGGATCTCAGCTCTGTTTCCCTCTTCCCTCCACCCACAGGAATGCTCATGAGAGCTCCCTGTGCCAGTTCAGACCAGTGGCTGAAGCTCACACTGCAGTGCTGCAGGCCCTGTTTTCACCCAGCCTACTGAAACAGATGTAGGATGCTTTCTGTCACTGAGACTTCATAGTTCAGGAGCTTTGCCACCACTAAATGATGAAGCTGCTGACATTACTTGTTGTCCTAGGACATCACAGAATTGACCAAGTAGTGCCCTATGTCTGGTTAATGCTCCACAGGTCTGTCCAGGAATTAATTCGAACCTGACTAGGAGGTGATAAAAGCTTTGTAGGCAAGGTGGGCACAAGGTGTGAGGAAGCAGAAGTCCAGAGGAGTGACAGAAATATGTGTGCATGTGGAACATGGCAAATGTATGATATGTTTGCCATATTCAAGTGACTTGAGTACCTGGGTGCTGCACTGTAGATGTACTGGAAATTTTTGCATCAGTGTTGGCCATTCTGTGCCTTTTAGTGGGTCCAGGACTTGCAGATATGTGGTAGCTCACTTGCAGGTATTTTGCACAGATCTTGCAAAAAGATCTTTAATGTAAATATGTAAGTATTAAAAACATTCTCAGAAGCTGCGGGAGGACCCAGAGAATACACGGGAGAGCCTATCTCAATGATCTGTGATGTCAGCATGGTAGGCTGTAAACACCTGATCTTTCAGCCTGGGTAAAAGGGACTTTCACCCCAAGAGCCCTGATGTTCAGATCAAAGTGTTTCACAGCTTTGCCAATGGTCTCACGGCTGTCTTTGCTACCTTTTCTACCTCCAGTTTCCTGCTGTAAGGCATTGTTCGAGGACTGCGCTCTTTAGGAATACTCTGAATGAAGCCGTGTCATGTACAAGGACAGAGGTAGTGAATTTCAAGTATAATTTTAAAGATAGAATGCCTCTTTGTGGGCTACGTTTGAGCATGCATCTGTGAGAGCATGCCTGGAAAGTGGTGCCAGCAGCTGGGAACTCTTCTGACTTCTTTTGCCTCCCAGCTCCAAGATGGAAATGCCACCTCCGCAGGCAAAGGAGATGTCAGCTTTCTCACGGGTTAGCACCAGCCTATATCCGTTTTTCTCCTTTTCTGTTTTTAATCTTCTCTTTTCTCCTGCTTCTCCTCTCACTGTCTCCTCTCCTTTGTTTTTTTGCCTTTTTTCCCCTTTTCCTTGTCTTCAGTGTGATTTAGCACAGAACACTTGATGGTTTGGTTTTCACATTTTCTTCTGAAATTCATTTCTCTTGCCCTTAAAAAAACCCCAAACCACTGAAGCTTTGCAAGCACTCTGCAAAAGCCTGTTCCTGTTTATGTTAGGGCAGAATAAGATCCAGAATGCTTCTATTTCCCAGGATCATCCTATTATATTACAAGTTCATGGAAGTTTCTAAAGTAAACACAGAAATTTCACAATACCAGCAAGTGATTTATTTGCTTTACATGCTTATCAATATTGTCTACAAATCAAGCAAACAAATGCTGTGGAAGTGGGGGCTCTATTTGATGTTTGCTCAGTGTTGTGCCTGGAAAAATGGAAGTTAGTGGGTGTTGCTCAGTGAAGTGTGCATTTTAAAGTTACCCACAGTGATGCCCATTGTCCTGTCTCTGAATTGCATGATGTCATATGTCATTTAAAGCTTGTAGTGATGCCGAAGACTGTCGGTGCGCTGGGAAAAAGGCGATGAGAAAGTTGTGAATCAGGTTTCTGTAAAGCCTTTGTGTTTAGGGTTCTGATAGATAAAAGCTGACTCATGCAATATTTCTGGCGAAGGAGCTGTACAGACTAGTAAGAGCTTCTCATTTTACCTGAGTGCCCAATGAGCTAATTCGGGAACAGCTGAAGTCAGAGCCCGTGCCTCTCCTCTGCCGCACAGGTAGGTCGTGGGCTCTTCGGAGGGGACTGAAAAATAGAGAGGACTTGTTCAGCCCGGGTGCGAGGAGCCAGAGACATTCCTCAGTGGTGAGATACTGTCGCAGAGGATTTTCCCTCGCAATAATGTTCTCGGGTATTAGCGTGCTTGGTTGTGATAGAGGCTATTCTGCTTTAAATACTGCAGGGAGTGGGGGTGGGGGGCCAGTAATTGGACTGATAGAAGCACATTAGTTGGTGACTCTTTTCCCTTGTTGTGAGATTTCTAATAAATGGGATTTCTGTTCCTCAAAGTTCAGTTAAAATACTTGGCAGAGTATGGTTTGTGACAATCCAGACTAGACATCTAATTCTGCAAACATCATAGCTCTCTAGTGTGATATTTTTCACAGAAGGTGTTAGTTTTAGAACCGATATGTATTCATATACAAAGTTTAGTGATTAAAAATCTACTGACCTTCACTTGGACAGGATTCAGAGCAGAAGATATAGGAGTGTATTTAAGACAATTTGGGATTGGTAGTGGATGGATTTTAATCTTTCTCAGTCAGGAAACTGTAGAGTGTTTTTGTTTCTCAATTCCAGTGCTGCATTTTGAATTTGATACTGAATGTAGAAATTGTTCTAAACTAGTTTGCTTAATTGTACCCACAGTATGAATGCTTTATTTGAAATACGAAGATATCTCAGGGGAAAAAAAAAAAAAAAAAAACAGGAAATATATTTCTTGTAGTCTCATCACTTTTTTGTAGCTAAACTCCAGAGGATGTGAAGACACTAATTTCTGGTTGACTTTGTAGATAACACCTGAGGAGCTCTTTTTCTTGCCAGGAGAAAGGCAACAACAATCCTAATCATGAATATAAATTGACTTTTGAGTTTTTACTTGTGCAGTAGGTCATAACATTTCATGTGCAGTAAACAATTTTGAGGAATAAATACCTATATTTAGATAGGACTTGGGGATCTTTAAATCAGTTTTATATTTAAAGACAAAGCACTTTATCTCTCATTGTATGCTAATGTTCTAGCATAGCCAAAGCTGCAGAGATAATGGAAAACTGTTTATCATTACCATGAATATAATTACAGGAAGGAGGTTTTTGTAAAGAAAAGCAAGTAATAGAAGCAGGTTATGCATTTTTGGTGAGAACCTGTTTATGACTGCACAACGAAAACCCGAGACATGCCAAGATGATTGTTTTGCATGTGCCTTCAGTCTTGTAACTAATATTAGAGGTTCCTGTTGGGATGAAACAGTAGTAATCCTTGCCCTTGCATGTCTGTGGAGTAGGGACGTGTCATTGTTCTTGCTGGGGAGCACTCTGGGGTCGTGCCATGCCAGTGTGTGTGTGTGACACAGGAGCAGGGAGCTTTGCAGGGGCTGGGAAGGGGGAGAGAGTAACTGAATTAATGCGAAGGCACAAACAAGAAATGACCTTGTTTGGGGAGCGTGTTTCCTTGTGAGTAGGGACAAGTAGTAATTATCCTCCTTTCAATGCTGAACTAACAAGTAATTACTGTTATTCCTTAATTAAAGTATGCAAATGGAAGATTTCTTCTTTTTTTTCTCCCCAGACTGAGTTAAATACCGTTAATTCACAACTGACAAAAGTTCTCAATATTATTTTGGTTCATCCTTGAAAAGGTTCAGTAACCAAAAGAAAGCCTAACAAAAAAAGCAGTGAACCAGGCCAGACATGGGTCAGGGTATAGAAGACTTGCTCACAGTGTGTGCCTCTGCAGGCTCTGGGGGTACCTTCAATTTCACACAGTGTTTGCAGCCTGAGTTTTGATGAATGCACCTACCTGCTGGTGCTACTGCTGAAACTGGGAGGATGGGGTGGAGTGGGCTTGTAAATCAGTCCCACAGGGTATGGGACAAATTACTTGCTTTTTGTAGTAAGTTTGTATGAAAGACAGAAATTTGCAAGAGGTTACAGGGTTTGCAAAGGCACTGGGTCAGTTATGATTCATAGAGAGAAATCCTGGTGGAGGCTGTTTACTCTCTCTTCACTCTCATTAATTCATTTGTGAATTTCTCTCCAGCCATTTGCTGCAGACCTTAGGTGGCTGGTGCAAGAGTGAAGTTAGTCTGTGGTACAACTGCAGAGTAGAACTACTCTTCAGAGTTCTGAAAAGCCAAATACAGACCCTGACAAAAGAAAAGAGGATGGGCATGTGGCTATGGCAATGAACTTCATTTAACTGCTCCCTGTCCTGATGCACTTGTGACTGCAGAAATCATCTAAAAACTCTGTTCCTAATTTTAACAACAAGGGTAATTCCTGCATAAGTGTTCTAAGATGATCAAGTCCAACTGTTAGCCCAGTGGTTATGCCACGTCCACCACTAAACCATGTCACCAAGTGCCACATCTACACATCCTTTAAATACCTCCAGGGATGGTGACTCCACCATTTCCCTGTGTAGCCTATTCCAGCACTCAACAGCCCATTTGGTAAAGAAATATTTCTTAATATCCAATCTAAACCTCCCCTGGTGCCACTTGAGGCTCTTTCCTCTTGTCCTATTATTTGTTATTTGGGAGAAGATGCCAACCCCCACCTGGCTACAACCTCCTTTCAGGGAGTTATAGAGAGCAGTAAGGTCTCTCCTGAGCCTCCTTTTGTCTGAACTAAATACCCTCAGCTCCTTCAGATGCTCCTCATAAGACTTGTGCTCCAGACCCTTCCCCAGCTCTGTTGCCCTTCTCTGGACACACTCCATCACCTCAATGTCTTTCTTTCAGTGAGGGGCCCTCACTGGACACAGGATTTGATGTGTGACCTCACCAGTGCCAAGTACAATGCTCAGATGAGCTTCTGAAGAAAAACTTGTGATGCTTTAGAAGATTTACAGATCCTGTGTTATTGGGAAGGTCTATAGGTTTTTCACAGCTACCTATACTTGAGGCAGGAACTGAGAGCTGGGCAGAACCAGGGCATGTCCCCAAGCCCTGATTTCCATGAGCAGAGTGCTCGGTATAGAACTTGCCAGCTGAGGAAAGGGAACTGCTTCCTGGTTCCGTGCCACGCTGAAATCCCCAGTCTGCTGTGCCCTGCCTAGGTGTGCCAGCTGCCTAGGTGCCTACCTGCTGCTCTGCAGGAACACTGGGCTTCTGCACCATCAGAGTGCGCCCTGAGAAACATATTTTACTGGTCCGAGACATAATGGATGAAACTGTAACAAAATTCTCCACCGAGAAGCCAAATGACAATTTACATCGGGCTGGGAAAGAAGTAAAAATGAAGTAGAAAGTAACTTTTGAGATTAATAGTCAGGATGAGGCTCTGAGGACAAAACAGACCAAGTAGCAAATACCTAGTTTGGTGTAATTTGTATGGAAGCATACAGGAATAGCAATTTGTGTAAAAAATAGAGGAACTTGAGTCAACCATGTTGCATGCAATTAATTAGCCATGCCTTGCAGGTGCCTGGGGTTTGCCAAGGGCCCTGGGAATACAGGTGTTAAAGAGCAAACCCATTTTAACTATTACTAATTTTACTAATCCTCAGCTTTTTTAATAAAACATTATTAAACAAGAGAATAAGTGGGGCTTTTTTAATTAGCACTGATACTGTCATTAAACAACAGAATAAGTGAGTTTGCTTCATTTTTCTAAGACATGTTAAGTTCTTCTGGCTACAAGCGTGTCTTACGTAGTTTTACGTTAAACTACTTTTAACATTTTTTCTGACTCCAGTGTCATTGATGTGAACTATAATTTGTTTCTATTTTTATATTAATGAAATTTTTTGTATAGCAAATACTACATATTAATGCCTTTGGGTAATTACCTGAGAGGCAGACCACATGTCAGTGAAACAGGAAGAAAAGAATGTGGTCTAATTGAACTTCATAAGAATCCTTTACTCCCCTCCTAAATGTAGCTAATCAGGTGTTTCTTTGTCATATAATTTTAGTAAAATACCTCTGAGTAAGTTAGCGGAAGTGTTACCCCTGTTATCTTGTTTATCCTGTGAATTTTTCAAGGGGGCATTTTTCATTCAGCAATGTTGTGCTTTCTAACTTGAATGTGAAAAATGATCCAAAGCTGATAACAAAAATACATTCTTTCTTATCAAAAATGTATACTTTCTTATCACAAGTAATAGCAAGGCATACATCACTTTCTGTACCCACACAGAAACAAGAGAATTTAACTGCATTTTTTCTGTTTTAAATTTTTCCCCCATTTTATTGCTTTATATTTTATTTTGGAATTGATACTTGATGTGATGTATTCAAAAAGGCGAAGAAAATGTGCTTCTATGCTTCAAAACTAGAAGAACCTGCCACAAAGAAATGCTATAGATTTTCAGGCTACAAGATAAAACCAGAGGTACAGACCTGCTGAATTTTTAATCTACTGGCCAATTTCTAACCCTTGTAACGAGCAAATTACTCTCAGTGTTAATTCTATGCATCACCTTGAGGGCAATACTTCTCCTTAGTAGAAAGCTCATCCCATCATGACTGAAATGGCACTAGTAATTACTCACATACGAACGAAATCTTATGCATTCAAGATAGGCCAAATAAATCAAAATATTCATCTCTGGTATTTTACTTCTGTTTGCTTTGGATTTATTTTGAAAAATGGGAGAGTTGCTTTCAGCTTTGGATGAAATCCTCCCCCTGCTCTGACAGCTGCAGGAGCTGTGTATCCGGGAGGTTTCTGCTTGTAATTGCATAGCAAGTCTGACTCAGTTCAAGAAGGGCCACCTTAAAGGCTGGGCGGGTTTGATTTGCAGCTTTATGGTTTCTTTACTGAAACTGTTGTCAAGAGCTGTAATTACTGGTATGAATTTTTGAAAAGTTGTTGCTGGACTAAAATAAGGACTAAGCTACTGCTCTGTGTGTAGTTTCAGTATTGCTTTTCTTCATAATTGTCAAAAGTTTTCCTTTTTCACAGAACAGGCATTATGAAATTCCATGAGTTTGTGGCAAGATATTTTTTTGGGAGGATACTTCTTACTGAATCAAAGCTTTCAAATACTGAATTTACCTGCAGCTACTTTTGCAGATTCTCATGCTGCATCACACACAACTTGGCCAGATACAAATCTGCATTGCATTGTGGACAGTGTCCTGCAGGGCATTTTGGCAAGGAAAATAAAGCAGAATTGAAATGCCAACAGGAGGACAGACATCTTATTTTGTTGTTGCGCTGATCTGAAAAACAGCTTTGGGTCAGTTCAGCAGGGGGTAATATTCTGGCTTGTTCAGAACAGTTTCAGAATTACTTATTTTCTCAGTAGAAAACTCAATTGTTTGGCAGCACTCTTTCCTGTAGGGACTCTTTTTTCAGAAACTACATTATTTTCTTTTGGAAATCATTCTGCTTTTAGTATTTTTGTACAAGCCACAGATCTGGTAATTGATAACTGCTTTTAGTTATTTTAAGACTGTCTATTCAAAATGAAAGGCACTTTCTGGTGTCACTGTGTGTTTCTTGAGGTTTCTAGACCTCCCAAGCCTGAGTCAGGGCTCAGCTGGGAGATAGTGGGACTGCTCCCAGTAAAGTTGTGGGGGTCTTTTATAACCTTAGGGAAAATGTTTTGAGTTCTGTTTTTTTCCTGTGCTGAGTCTGAGCAGTGGATGTGCTAGCTACAAGCCCAGCACACTGGCAGAAGAAGGAAATGCCAGAGACAGAAGTGTAAGCAGGAGAAACGTGGTGTTGCAGCCTTCATTGAGGGATCCCCACAACCTAAAAGCATTAGAGTTACAGTGACCCTCAAACCATGTTGTTCTGGTTATCTTTTGGTTTAAATAGTTTTGGCAGCAAAAAGCTTTAAAAGTATCGCCATCAACTTTTGCATTACATGGAGCAGCAACAATAAACCCACTTCTTCTGTTTGTTTGTTTGTTTGTTTCTTTGTTTAGATGACTTCCACTTACCTCTTGATGTTGTACCAGCTGTGACAGAGGCCCTTGACTCCAAGAAGAAGGAGGAAGATTTGCACAAGGAGAGCAGATCTTTCCACTACTGTGAAAAAACCACCATGGACCTGTCAGACAGTGACCGTCCTGTCAGCTTTAGTTCCACTTCCTCCTCTGCGTCCTCCAGGGACAGCCACTGCTCCTTTGGAAGCAGAATGACCTTGGTTTCCAACAGCCACTTGGGTTTGTTTAACCAGGATAAAGAAACAGGTGCCATCAAGCTAGAACTGGTCCCAACTAGGCAATTTTCCAGCAACAAGATACACAAAAACTCTGCTATGGAGCAAGAGGATCCTGAGGAAAGCCTTGAGAAAAGGCCAAGCATGCCAAGGAAAGCAGAACCAAAAGGAGCAAGCAAAAACTGTGCAATGTCCCTGGTCACAGAGCCCACCAGTCCAAAGCTCCTCTACGTAGACAGAGTCGTCCAAGAGATTCTGGAGACAGAGAGGATGTATGTGCAGGATCTAAAAAGCATTGTCAAGGTAGGGGGCTTGATTAAGACAGTGTTAACTGTTCCATATTTTACACTATTTGATTTCACAGTGGGACAGATGGACCTGACAATGGAACTGGCATTTGCTGGTCTTTATAAATTAGCATAACATTGTTGTTTAAGTGTGTTTCTAGTTTTTATTTGGTTAGAAAACCCTAAGATGTTACTATGTGTTCATGAAGAAAAAACTATCCTACAGCTGGCAGCAGTAGTGAACAAAGAATGATAAATGTTTTGCAATAAAAAACCTACTATTTTTATATTTACAAAAAAAAAAATTAGATTGCTCTGTGTCTTAGAATGTATAGCAAGAAGCAAGACAGGTTTAACTGCCTCTTCATATGTTTTATCTGAAGGGTCTTACTGATTTTTCCCAGCTCTCCCCTAGTCCTGCAAGTCCTTTCCTGCCTTTTCCCCTGTCTCTTTCATACAACTCACAGCTGCAGTTTGTTCTCTCTGTGTCCGTGGTCTGTGGTGTTGAACATGGCATATGTATCTGCTGGAAAATACTCTTGTTTGGCTGTAATACGAAGGAATTACGTTTTCGTTAATGGTTGTTCTGAATGGGTGTAGCATTTATTAGCAGCAGTAGAGTTTTTGTCCGATACCTAGCCTAACAGTTCATTTCTCTTTCTAGTACAAGGAGAAATATGGGTGAATCCTCCTGTGGATTGTTCTTTCCACTCTGTACTTGTGTCTTGCCACCAGCATCATTCTGCTTTGCATTTTTGAAGATGACAATTGAATCCCTTGGCTATTGTTCGTAGCTTACATGTTTAACACACAAAGAAGTGCTTAGTGTGCTGTTTGTAGAACTTAGAGCTCCAGGTAGGTGTATGTGGTCATCTGAGATAGGAAATATCAGCCAGCTGGAGACACTCTCCCCACCTGCAGCTTTAATCTGCATGGTCCCACAATAGCATGGGAAAAATGTGAAAGCTTTGATAACTCAAACGCATGTTGTGATTAAAACACCAGTACTCCACCCTGCAAAGTTCTGAGAAAGGTTGCTGTTTCTGCAAGATTTCATTGGTTTCCATAGCTGGTGCTGTTTCACTACATTCAACTGTTGCCCCAGTTTTATTTGGGAGTATTTAAAGTTGTCAGATGTTGCAGAACCAAGTCAACTTCTGTGCATAGTAACCACTCACTAGGCATGACTTCCATGGTTTTGGAAACCTTAGCCCTCACTCATCCTCCTATGCTGTAAACTATACAGCTTGAGAAACTGAAAACTAAAATGATTATCTTGTAACAGATTTTCCAGTTACAAGCAGGAATACCAATAAATGCTTTCTAGAAACTACTTCAAGCATCTTTATTGTAGGTGTAGAGTAAATAAGACAGATGCATTTTTTAGTAATGGAAGAACTGAAGTTGTGAACCTGTGAAATACCCAAGCCTTTTTTCTGCAGCAAATAATAGTGAACATAGAAAGCTTTGTGTGAAACCAGACAGCTTATTTGAGACATAGAGTGGTTGGCAGTGGAGCTTTTCTTAGGTAGGTGCTGAGGATGCAAGGGCTTCAAAGGAGCTGCTTCCCAGATGGTGAAGACAGTGGGGAACCAGCTGCCTCAGCCTGTGCAGAACATTCTTCTCTTGGTTTCAGAGGAGGGAAGTGTGACTGGGAGCAAACTTCTTCAGAAGGGCCCATTTCAAAAGTTTCTCAGGATTCCTTTCTCCACAAGTTACCTTAGCAATGCTGCAGTAATTCACCCAAGCAAGGGTGAGGGCTGTGAGAATATTGGGAAGACTGCGCAGAGATCTGTAGGAGTGCTGTAGCCTTATAGAATTTGATTGTCTGGGCCCCTGTGATTTGAGGCCATTTAGTTTGGCGGGCAGATAACTGGTGCTGAGCCAAACTAAGATGAAGGGAAGAAGCTTGATTTGTCTTAGTTTCCAGATAAATACAGGTCATATTTGGCAGCTGGTTAGGAAATGGGACGAGAAGGGGAAAAGGGGAGCTGGAGAGAGGTCAAAGGAAAACTGCTGCCCGAGAAGTGTATGGGAACTGAGGAGATACATGAAGGTGGGAGCTGGTGGAGTAAAGCATAAGCAAGTGAACCAGTGGTAAGTGGAGAGAGAGAAAATAATTACAGGGAAAACAATGTGAGGAAATGAGGGAAAACCCAGGAAATGGAAAGTTAAAATACGAGATTGGATGAACTGGAGCTCTTGAGCGAATTTGCAGCTGATGGTCAATACAGAACCACTGGTGGGGTCATCTGGTCCAACCTCCCTGCTCAAGCAGGGTTGTCTTAGAGAACATGGCACAGGATTGTGTCCAGATGGTTCTTGAATACTTCTAGTGAGGGAGACTACCCAACCTCTCTGGGCAATCTGTTCCAGTGCTCAGTCAACCTTCCTCATGTTCAGGTAGAATTTCCTGCGCATCAGTTTCTGCCTGTTGCTTCTCACCCCAGTGCTTGGCACCACTAAGAGCCTGGATGCATCTTCTTGACACCCTTCCTTCAGGTGCTTCATTTATAAGATTTGCCTCTGTCACCTCTTCTCAAGGCTGAACAGGCATGACTCAGTGTTTCCTCATAAGTGCCCTAATCATATCCATTGCCCTCCACTGGATCCATTCTGGGAACTCCATGGCTCTGGTGCTGAGGAGCCCAGGACTGGACACAGCACTCCAGATGAGGCCTCACCAGGGCTAAGCTGAGGGGCAGGATCACCTCCCCCAACCTTCTAGCAATGCTCTTCCTCATGCACCCCAGGATGCCATTGGCCTTCTTGGCCACAGGACACACTGCTGGCTCATGGACAGCTTGTTGTCCACCAGGACCCCTGGAAGCTTATGTACACAGTCTAAAAGTAGTAAGGAGGGCTGGTTTTTTAGGTTCAGGGTGGGGTTTTTTTTGACAGAGGGAGGGAGAAAGAGGAGGGGGGCAACCCACATAGGAGGAGCTAAAAGTTGAAGAGGTGTCAGATTGAGGACAGCATAAGAACAAAAAAGGGAAAATCAATAGGTGCTATTTTAATCACCCTCTACCCCCATCTGAGAACTATCAGTAGAGATGTAGTCTAATGCTTTTGTCCTCTAGTAGAGAGGATTTGCTGGTGCTACGTTCTCTGTAGGTAGTAGAAACATACTTTAAAATAATATTTTCTCACTGTTGTTTCCAGGACTTTGAAACAGATTTCAGGGCTGAAAATGAGAGGGTGTCAGAACTCACATCCATGAATCTACATTATCTACATTTCTGGTGTAAAAATATGAAGCAAATTTGCATATTTTTTTCCCTTCTTTGGATGGGGGTGCTATTTGTTTGGCTTTTAGGGGGCAGGAACTTTTTTTATTAGTTTGGTGGGGGCAGTGTTGGTTTTATTTATTTCTCTTGACCATTTCTTTTTAAATATCCACACTCCTTCCCATTAGCCAGATTATTAATGAATACATAAAAACCAGAATGGAACCCAGTATTAACCCCTAGGGTATGCCAATAGCCACTGGCCTCCAACTAGATTTTGTGGCTGTGATCACCACCCTCAAGTCCTGTCAGTTCAACCAGTTCTCAGTCAAACTTATTGTTTGCTTATCCAACTCCTACTCCTTCAGCTTGTACATGAGGATCTTAAGAAAGTTAAAAGCCTTCCTGAAGTCAAGGTAGACAATATCCACTGCTTTCCATTTGTCTACCAAGCCAGTCATTTCATAGTTAAAAGGTTATCAGACTGGTCAACTTTCCCTTGGTGAATACCTGTCGACTGTTCTTGATTGCCTTCTTGTCTTCAGTGTGCCAGGAACTGGTTTCCAGGACTACCTGAGCACAAATGACCTATTAACATGGATGATTGTGAAATTGCATGTAGGATCCTGGTACTAGTCATAATATCAAAAGTCAGCTTGTTAAGAGTTAGCCTAGCACAGTATTTTGGGCAGTGTCCTTTCCAATCTATGTTGTCCTTAGAACATGGAGTTGTCATGCCTGAAATAAAATACTATGGAGGAATGGGGCAAAATAGAATTTCATCCTTTTTTATGCTTGTATTGACCTAATGCTGTTAGGTCATTGGTAAGTAAGTAAATAAAGTAAAAAGTCATAACTTCTGTTGCCTTTTGAGTATCTAGGTGATCTTAACACCAAGTTGGTAGACAGAAGTAGAAATAGACTTCATGGGATGTGGTTAATGGGATTTTTAAATGATCCTGGAGAGCTGCTGAGGTTTTCCAATTTTCTTTCCAGCTGCTGACAAGAAGTATTTGGCAGACTTAGGATGAGTGAGAGGAGGCTGTACAGATGCTTTTTGGCACCATTGCTCCAGGATAAGCATTAAAAACAACTGCTTTTCTAGGCAGTACAGCCATTTTGCCTGTGACCTGGAAGGACAGTTGGGTTAGGATTGTTTTGAGGCACGCTGCTGTGATTCTTGCACAGGCAAGCATTGCAACAAGGATAGAGTGAACTTTTCCACCATTTGGTATGTTTTATCAGATGATCTGTTAAGGATAATTACAATTTTGAATGAGTGCAGCTTGAAGCTTGTTTTGGGCAAGTTTGTGATGAGAAATTGGATACCTCTGCTTCCTGCTTGTGTCATGCTGACAGGTGTATTGGCCAGGGCAAAACTCACTGACCTTTTCCTCTACAGGACCTAGCCTGACTTTTTCAAGTAGTAATGTAGTTAGTATAGACCTAAACTTCAATTAGGGTCATTTACGGAAAGGTTTTTTTTTTTCCCCTGAGTAAAATGCTGTCCCTGAAGTTATAAAAAACCTGTGTTTTGCCCTTGCAGTTCATAGGGGTCAGAAGCCCCCATCCATAATGTGTATAAATGCTTGTAATTGTAGAAAGACATCAACATTTCTGTTTTACCCTTGCAAAATGAAAGAATAAGGCGAATGCACTATTACAATACCCCTAGCAGTATAATAATATAAGTAAAAGGTCAGTGGTATCTATAGAATGACTAGAGGGGACCAAAGTGTGCATTGTCAGTGCGTTTCACATATATTTGATGTAAACAGAGGTTGAGCTTCAGAAATCTTGAACTCCACCTGAAATCTGAGAGACTTCATTTATGTGAATGAATTCATCTACCGTTTAATTCCAAATGTGACTTTTTTTTTTTTTAAACCATCTCCACTGAAGTAGTTGAAGTCTTAGTTCCATCTCCTCTCCAGATGTTTTGTCCCTGGCCTCCTCCTTTTATATTTATGTCCCCTAATTTGAAAAAGTCCCATTCCCCTCTGCAGGGTCTCCTGCCCATGATCTTGCTGCCTCTCTGTCTGAAGTCTTCCCTCAGTAAATCCCATCTACATCTTATCAGTATGTTGTCTCATTTTCTTACGAGATCTTTTGCTTTTTAGTATTAATCTTTCTCATGTTCTTCATTTCTGCTGATTCCAGAGCTCTCTCCATTGTTCTCTCTGCAAGCCAGACAACATTTTCATCACCATTCCTTTTTTGTTCTGCCCTCTGAAGTACACAGAAGTTAAGAGGGGTGTTCCCCAAGCTTTCCTTGGTTCCCATTTTGTCCCTCCCATCTTTCTGTAGTACTCCTTTATGTCTCCTCTGCCCTGAAATTGCACAGCATGCTTTTCTATATTGTGTGTGGTTTGCAGAGAGTCACTGAGACACCAGAACAATCTTTTCCATGCTCTTGCCTCAGAGGATCAGATCTGAGCCAGTTGTTGCTGGCAGCACCTGAGAATGGCAGTTGTGGGTTAAGGCTTTGTGAAGCCTGAGCTGAACCTTGCAAAGGGCCATTGCTAGAAGTTTCTGTTGAGGATACATGAATTTGGAGGGTTTCTCTTTCCCCCATCCCAATATGGTCAAAAATAGGGGGAATTACATTAAGGTAGCAAAAGTCAAACTCTCAGAAACAAAGTCTCCATTATGCTTGAATCTGCTGCTGTCTTTCCCTGAGACATGAGGGTATGGTTCATGTCCCTGCTAGTCAGCCTGGGGGTGCTTGTCTTCCTGGGGAAAGGTCACCAAAATTTTTCAACATGAGCAAAGAAGGGCATTCTTTTTCAAAAAGCCTCGGGGGAATGGCTTTGCTGAAATCTCTTGGAACAACTCATGAGGGAGGCAGGTTTCAGGCATGGAAAGCTTCATCTGAGGTGAACACGTCTGTTGAAGCTATATACTCCCTTGTGGGGTGGGGGCAAGCCTTGCAGCAAGGGGAAATGTTGGATGTTTGAGGTAGATACGTGTTGGGGCACCAGTGATTAAGGGAAACCCTTCTGAGAGGAAGTCAGTGTCGGGATGTTATTGTTCCCTGTTTCCTGGCTTCCGGTGCTGCAGCTAGAGGACATCTCCTTCTGTGTTCTAAGCAGTTAATTAAAAAGACCGCTCTGAAGACTGCAGTGTGCACATTGTCACTTGTGATGTGTTGGTGAAAGCGTAGCTGCTTGTGCTCTGGAAGTTAATAGTATAGCTCTGGAAGTTAATTCTTTGTAGATTCAAAATCTGGGAGTTCCAATATAGCTAAGTCATCCCATTATGTTTGTTCCCACATTATAGTTAATTTCTACACAAGACCTCTTTTTCTATGCCTGCTAACCTGCATACCTGAGAAAGATACCTTTGGATTGCTGGCATAAGTTGCATGTGAAAATTTGGATAAACAATTTAAATTACGTGAAAAACAAATATTATGTTTTGTATAAATGTAGTATGATTATGCAACAGTGATAACTTTAACTGTGATTAGTATTTGTTAAATTTTTCAGCTGAATTTTCTCACTGCTTTTCTTTTATCCATGAAGAAAGAGCAGTGTCAAATTCTGACTGACCTCCTTAGGGAAAGCTTGGCTTAAAAGCAAGGGAAGTTTTTTCCAGTAATATTGAGATACCACATCTGAAACTGAAGCATCTCAGTACATGTCCAAGAGGCCTTCTTGAAGTTTGTGAAGTTTAAACAGAGTTGCAGCAATATAAATCAGAGCAGAAAAATGTTCCACTTAATTAATTTGTAATTAACTTGTAATTAACTTGTAATTAATTAATAAGTTGCTTTATTAGAGAACATTAGCGTTGTGTTTTGTTTCTAGAGTTGCTCTTTATGAATCAGGACCAGTGCAGACTGCTGAGAAGGGAGGTAGGTAGGAACACCACAGGGTAAGTTACTAAACAGGGGTCAGTAGCTATTCTGGCTACCATTAAAGAAATACCTAAAGTAAATAAGACTTCTTTCTTCTGATGCACTGCAGGGATAGCTCAGTTTTCCCTGCAGACTTCTTCCTTCCTGTGTGTGAGCCATATTAAACATCCTTAAGCAACCTAAAGTAGTGGAAGTATACACAAACTGGGTTTAGTGTTTGTGTCTTAAATAGTTTTAGATGCGGTTGTTTCTGGAACTCTGAGATCTTGAACAAAAGTGTTTTGCCAGCTACATATGCTGTAAACTCCTCATCATATGTGTCCTTTAATGATACCTAACAAAAGCAGAAGCAGAACCTAAACCTTGTTTTGCTGGACAGGATGGCAATGTTTCGGGGTTTTGGAAAAAGAGGTTTTATGCCTGCAGAGTAGGAATATAATGTGTTGTGGACAACCAGAAGTAATCTAATAAACAACTTGTGTGGTGTAAGCATCTGCTTATGCTGCGGCATGAGCAGGGAGCTGTTTTTAAACTAACTTCACATGAAATACGCAAAGCCAGGGTTAAATATACTGATGCATGGTTTTTTCTTATCTGCATCATCACTACTTCAGTCTTATTTCTGCTAGCAACATTCATAAATTTCTTTCATTCCCATGTATTTGAAAGACACTGAATAAAGTGTCATTGCTGCTTTCAGTTTCCTTCACCTGTACTTTGCGGTTCTTATCTTACAGCTACATTGTAGAAACTTGCCGGGACAGAGACTGTCTTTGTCAGGTGATTGCAGAGCTTCACTGGTTGACTGAGACTGCAAAGGTTAAGGCAGCACAAATGTATAGCCATAGCTTTGGGTTTGTTTTAGGGCCAGCTCTGTGTTTGGACAGCACAGAAGGGTGAGTTACACTGCAGTAATAAATGAGCTGTCTATAAATGTACAGTGAGCCTTTCTTAAGCTCAGCTCTCCCACAGTGGGTGGGAGAGAAGCAGCAGGGAGGGCTGCTGCTCTTCCAGGGAGCCACAGAACTGCTGAAAAGCCTGGCTGCTGTTGCTCTTGTCCTCCCTTTTCTGGCAGCAGGGCGTAAATCATTCGACCGTGCTGTCTGCAACCTCCCACCCACTTGCTGAATGCGAATGAATATAGATAAAAGAATGAAAGTTAATCTTCTGTTCCAGAAAGCTTTACTCTTTTGGGAGCAGGGAGGCAAGGGGAAGATGTAATTTAAATATGGAGTGTGCCATTTAGGAGTGCTGGTGGTGGGCAAATGTCTGTCGTTCCTGTGACTGCACTGAGGCTGGAGTGAGAGGTTGTATCCCTGCCTGGGGGGATAGAGCCCTTCTGGGATTCAGGAAGTAACAAAAGAGAGGTCTGTTCACCTCTGCCCTCCACCTTGTTGTTGCTTACTGACCATGGATAAGGAGCTCCACAGAACAGAACAGCAGCAGCTCTACAAAAGTTGATAGAGTAGGCAGGAAAACTGTGAAGAAGAGGTCTGAGAGCTGAGAGGCAGGGAGAGGAGGTATAGCTTATCCTGCAAAATTTTCAGTAAACATTACAATGGTTTAATGAGATTATATATTTTTTGCAGAATGATTGGGATTTTCTGTAAAGAAATTTCATCATGTACAGGTGATATCTTAAAGACAAAGACATTTCTGCATTTACAGCCCAGCCATAGTTTCTGGAATTTTCTTTGTGTTCTCGTTTCCATTTTGGTCCATGGAAATATTTGAGTACTTTTAAAGTTGTTGTATCACTATTATTAAATACTACTTGTCAGTGAACAGTGTTCTAGTAATCCATGACCTTTAAGCCTGAATGGTTAACAAACCACATAGTAGTCTCTCCTTTTTCTGCTCTTACCTCTCCTGCAAATTAAGGTGTGGAGATAGCTGCTGTTTTTCCTGATTTCATGAGAAGACCATTATGCAAATAAGACACTTTGACAAAGTTTTTCCTTGCAATCCACCCACTATAAAGTTCCATTTCATTGCTCTTTGTATATTAATAAGAAAAGCCATCCAGAAGTCTCTGGTAATCATGTGGTTACTAAGGTTAAGATAAATGTGTGTTTAGGATGTGTGCAGATTTTCTCCATTTTGCTGGGTTTGCATTTTCATTCATTGGAAAACAGACTCTTTCAGTTTCCTTTCTTGTGCTTTAAAATAAACATTTCTCTTCTGGAATGTCTCATTTAACTTGTAAGCATATTGAAATCTCTTTTAAAAAATGTTAACATTCATTTGCCTTACAAATTGGGGAAATTTTATTTAACATGGCAAGGGTCTACACCACAAGGCTGAGGTTCTTTTCCTGGGTGATTTGTATATTGGAAGGCCAAACAGGCCTTAACAATTCTCAATGTTTTGTTTGATTATGGTTCAGTAAGGTTATAATCAGATCAACTAAAGTGTGTTGTGAGAATTAAATAATAGATGTCCTGATGAACTTTAATATTTCTTTAAATTTATAATTACTAAACACTTCCAGCTGGTACCTTTTTTGAATAAGATTGAGATTGTTGAATGATGATGATGATTGACACCAATGATGTAGATCTAGAAATGTTGACAGCTCTTCATCTGCCTAGCAGCCTCGAAATATTTAATTACTGAATATCCTGATTACTAGTGTTTATTTTTATTTGGCTGTTTTCACTACTGTAGCTTATTTCTTCTGTGTTTCCTTTTAACTTTAGAAAGGCATTAGATGAGGGCGTCACATAACTCCTTAATTGACATGTCAGTAAACTACTGATAGCATTTGTAATCCCGTGATCTCCACCTGTGCTCTGAACTTGCTTCTTACCACACCTCTGAGCAGCAATTTTGAGTGCCAGCTTCTGGGAAAAAAATCTTGTAGCTGTGATGTGGCAGTGGGTTTTGGCTGATAACTGAAGATAAATGTGGGACATGGTTTTAATCAGTGGGTTTCACCTTGAATAAGTTAGTGTGCTGAAGTATCTAAGTGGGGTTTCATGTGAGCTTCTGTTCCCAGTGATTTACCCATAATCATCTTTATAGATGATGGACCATTTACAGGACTTGTCTGTGTACAATCCGTCAATCACAGTTTCAATTTGAGTGCTTTTAATGCATCCCTTCAAATTACAGTTTGGTTTGATTGACAGCCTGCCTTCCAACTTGTCTTTTTAAGATGGGAGATTTTAGCATGGAATTCCTGCAGTTGAACAAAGGAATATTATTAAACTCTGACTGTGCTTCATTAGAGCAAAAATTCACTATGACAAAGAAGGCAAAAATCCATGAGAGCAGTCCATCCAGGCAGGCCGACAGATCAGCTAGTGTCAGGTTTTGATACTCCCCAGAGAGCTTTATAGGCACAGCATTCATGCTAAAATGTCTCATGGGACACAAGAAGAAAGCATACACTGGGCAAAAAGAAAGGACATAGGACTCAACTGGTGGAGCAGGCATTGTAGGACATGTGCCTCCTCCCACCCCAGTCCTAGAAGGGAGCTGTGGGACAGTGCTGGAAATTGATACAGGCATCCTCTGACACTGGGGCAGGGGTAAGAGGATGTACAGAGCATCTTTTAAAGGCTCAGGCTCTAAAGCAGTGAGGGGGAACCCACAGCTGCAGGAAGCTGTTCTGCTGTCTCCCAGCTGTGCATGCTGGTGAGGCAGTTGTCTTTGCCCAGGGCCCCTCTGAATGGATTCAGTGCAACAGAGTGTTGAGGGACCTCTCACTGACAGTTTTCCAGGGCAAATTCTTTAGTTCATTTCCTGAGATTAGCTGTGCTCTGACAGCTTGAAGTCTGTGACAAGATCTCCTGACTGTTAAATTGTTGACTTTGATGTGCCCTAGAAATTTCCAACTTTGTATACAACTGTGCATGTGCTCATGTCTATATGGGCACAACTGTTCAAAGGCAGTCTAAACCAAAGAAAGTGTGTGTTTTCAAGGTGCAGGGCATAGTGTTAGGACTCAGGAATTCCTCACTGCTAATTTTGGCTGACACATAACTCCCCCTTTGGCTTTCCATGCGTGTGGATGAAGCCAAGGGGGGAGCTACTAGGGGTCGCTACCTCCAGGCCTTAGAAGCTGCAAATGGGACAGTGTTTTAACATCTATAATATAGGTGAGGAAGTTGATTATTGAAAATCTGTCCGTCAGGAATAGCTACATAGAAAACAATACTTTTTCTTTTAAATCCACTTCTCTAGGTAAAATTTAAGTTAATACTGTTAACTTACTAACAAACCCCCAACAGTGTGAAGTGCAGGGAGATCTCTCTCATGATCGCCTTACTCTGCAACGTTAAAGAGTGGAAATAAAACTTACATGTGCTTCTCTATTTTTAGTCTTTCCTCATACCATGTTCTCACGAGTGCTCCCACCATCAATCTTTGCCCTTTCTACATGCAGTCAGTCAGCAGAGTATCGTCTTACCGTGTCACGCTTTATTGCCGCTACCCGCGGGCTGCGTGTGAGCCAGCTGCACGTGTTGATTTGCACTTCTGAGGAAGATGGCTGGGAGCACAGGTGAGCTTGGTATGGATCCTCCACCGTCCGCTGAGGCCTGGGGAAAGCACTGGTGCTGGCGAGGCGGCCTCCTGCCAGCTCAGAGACTCTGCTCTTCTGCAGGGATATCAGAGAGGAAAGAAATCAATCACAGACCACAGCTAGTGTCAGATAGTGTAAAGCAGACGGGTTGTTTTGGCTGCTCCTGTTCGGAGGGTGGCTGGCTGTCAGTGCTGGGAGGTCTTCTCCATGTCCTTTTTCCTTGATGGCAGAGTTAGTGCTCTCCAAGCATGTCCTTTGATGTATCCTCCGAATCCCACCTGCAAGGCCTCACACACCCATTTCCCAAAAGGGCAGAACTTTGCTGCTGTTGACAAGTGGCAGTCTAACATGCAAGGTACTGAGGGATATAAAGCAAATGGAAAAGGCGTGGAGCAAGCACACGGAGCACAGGAGCTTCCTGCTCGCACTGCTGAAGGGAGTCTTGAAGGCTGTGTCTCCAAGTCTGCGTTGTCCTCAGAAAGACTCTGGCTCAAGCTGTTGGTCCGTGGCAGGACTGTGCTGTGCCTTAGTGGGCATAGCCCTGGTAGGGGCTGGTCTTTCAGACCTGTCCATGCTTTGGTCTGTGTGAGGTTTTTCCAGCTTCAGATGTCTGTATAAAAAACCCCACCAAATACCAGTAAAAGCAGAAAGTAGAAGGACATGCCCACAGAAATTTTCTTTTTTTTTTAGGTTTCTGGATTTGCATGTAATGAATCTGTAGGGTGGACAGTGCAAGCGTTTTTAGGTTTCAATCCCTTGGACTTATATAGCCAAAGGAAACAGGGCAAGATAGCAAAGTATGCTTAGTATACAAATGCACATTGCCTTTGCAGAGCACAGCAGTACTTTAAATAATTGAAAAGAGCTGCAATGAGCTGCCCTGACCAGAATTCATCATCTTTGGCCACCAGTTGTGTGCATAGCATGCTATTCTTTGAACCACAAGGCATTCAGAGCATGCTGCTATACATGCTGGATAAATTAATAAATAAAATAAATAATGGGGAAAAAAGAATGGGAAAAAAATCAGGCAAAAGGTGAATTGGTACATATTATAGTTACCCATATAATTAGCAGAAAAAGCACTGGGAAGCATTTTATAGTGTCTATTCTAGTGTACATCTGTTGCCCAACTTTCTTAGTTTGTAAGTTCAGGCAGCATGGCTCTAGCTAGCAGGCTACAAATAGGATCCATTTCATGGCATGTTTTCCTTCTGGTCTGCAGTCTTTTCTCCAAGTGGTGTGGAAGTAGTGTTTAGGTGGCCAAGGCTGCTGAACTGTTTCAGTGGTTCCTCTTCTGCACAGCCATCTGATTTTGGCCAAACACATCTTTGTTGGGTAGAGGGAAGTTGGGAAAAAATATGGCCATGAGTATGGTGTAGTACCTGAAAGTAAAAACTGGTTTACTAGTAGCACAAATCTAGGGAGTATCAGAAAACTGAGGGTCTGAGTGATGCTGTGGCACTGCCTGGATCATGTCCTGCTTGATTTAATGTTACCTATCCCTCCTCTGTCTGCAACACTACTAGAAGCCATTGAAGTTTAGATAAATACCTGGTTTTAAATACTTTTAATTCAGAGGCTGAAGTTTTGTGATATAAGTCCTCAGCTCTTGAACCCAGAGTGTGTTGCTGAAATCAGATACATAGGGCAGCTTTGCTTTCTCCTGCAGCTTGTTTAGGTATTCAAAAGCAAAGTTTCCTAGTGGGTAGAATAATTTTTTGATTTTTTTTGGTATTGATAGTTAATCAAATTTTCAGTCTTGTGTGCCTGCCTCTTGGCAAAGGTGTACCCGTGCAACTTCACTGCTCTTTTAACAATTTTGCTTATCTTTTGTGATATTTTTATATGCACACTCCTGCCCTGTAAAGGGATTACTAAGAACTTGTATAGAATATATGTTTCTTGCAGAGCAGGACAAAAATTGATTCTCAGGTGATGTGGCTTTTGCACATTTTTTAGAATTACTATGTTAATAATAGCATTAATATTTTCCCTTTTAATTTGTAATTTTAACATTACCACAATAATGGCTGACTTACTACAGTCTAAACAACAGTAAATTAAGTTTTTAAGTTACATGTGTGAATGTGCTAGAACATTCTAGATGTTCTAGGTGGCTAGATGAAAATGTCCCTCTAATTTGCGTTTGGTTTCTAAAGTTTGGTCATGGAAATCATTAATCAATATATGAAAATATTTTTGCTCATTTTGTGCTTTTCTTGACAGTTTTCTCTCATTTCTGATTCATGTAATTATTTTTTTAGCCTCTAAGGTTAGTGTTTTCATAATTTTATTCCTCTAGAGATTTTTTTTTTAATTGTGATTGTGGAGGAGGAGACAGTAGTTAGGATATGCAGCTTCTAGCAGACATTCCTTCTGATGGATTTGGCATGATGAAAGACAAATAGGGAGAACGTCAAACCCAGCAAGAAAGGCAGGGCAGTCTGGCAAGACTCTCCTAATTTTTGGAGAGTTTCAAGGAAAAGGGAGGAGAAAATTGTGCAATACCATGAGAGCAAACCATGGTCTGTAAATTAATCTAAGAAGACGGACATTTGTGAGGGTTTTTTTTCTCCTATAAAGTAAGCTAAATGTTTATGCCATAACTGTAGAGAAGCAATAAAAGGCAAAGGTTATAAACAAATAATTCGGTGCCAACAGAGGGTTCATAGCTGCTGACAAGAAAGAAATAAAGTGAATAAGGCCAGTATTCTGTTCTGATAAATTTCATTGATTTCTGCACCACGTCATTACGTTTGCAGCCTGCCTTGTTATCTTGTAGCTCCAAACCTTTCATTATGGTTCCAGATGATAACAGCTGTTGATACATGGCAGTGACTACCATGGGGGTAAAGTACCATTTGCTAAGAAATAATTAGGAAAACCCCCACGCCTGGGTAGCTTTGATCTGCCTGTTGTGTTGTCCTTGCAGAAGAAGTTATATGCCAATACTGCATCTGTTTCCTGGATGAGTTCATGCAGCCTTTACGAGGGCACACGTGCACTATAAAGCAGTATAATCAGACAGGTCCCACTGGCTGAGTCAGTGCAAGCAGTGTGCTGTACTGCAGGGCCTGCTCTACATGACAGCGATGTGTTAAGGCTGTCCAAGGTCCACCTTTTCACCAAAACTTGAATGCCTGGAGCTTGTTGCCATGTGTCTACTGCAGGTATCTGCTTACCCCAGTAACAGCAACGTAAACATGTCTGTAGTCTCAAGTCAGTAATATTGACAGACAGAAAGCTAGACCAGGAAAGCATTCCCCAAATTGTGTCATTTCCTAGCAGTATGAGGTGAGGTGTAAGGTAGCTCTGAATCCCAAGTGTTTTGAACAAATAACCATCTTGCCTTACCCTAGGTAAGAGCAGATCCACCCAGTTGTTTCTGGTTTGTTTCTGATCTGAGGCTCGATGAAGAAGGGGGCCCGAAGCCCCCTGAAGTCTGAAGGAACTTCTAGCAAAAGGGAGCACAGACTGTGGGTGTGTGGTGTATATAGGCTGACACTGGCATATGTTACAGGAGTGCAGGAAAACTGCCAAAACACCTGCAGGCTGGTGCCTGCTTCCCTCTTTCTTACTAATAATTGGTAAAAGACTGAGAAGAGTATATATAGGAGGAAAATCAGGATAAGAGGACAAAAGGAGCAGAAACCAGGTCATGCATATAACACTGTCTACAATACTGGAAATAACTGTGGACTGTTTATTATTTTGAAGAAACCCAAGCTCCAGCTATGCTAAGATGAATGAATTGGAAAGGAACTCCTCTTTATTCATTAAATGTTCTGTATGGAGTTACTTATTGTAAGATTTCTTACAATTCCTCTGCAGCCCAACCTTGTCATATCAGCTCACGGTGCTGCAGTGTCCCTGCAGTGCTAAAAATGTTTCCAGAGGATCACAATTCCACTGGAGCTTTTCTGTTTTTTGCTTTTATATGATGAAGATTTGTCTGTGGTCAGAAAAGGTTATTTGTTTAATACTGTTACTGGAGTAGACCTGAATATATCATCTACTTCTGCCTTTAACCCAATGTACTGCTGGCTGCAGTCCTGTCTGCCTCACCATCCTGAAAGTTTTTACTCTTCTGCAGCTTCTGACTACAAATAAAAAACTGAAGTTCAGGGAGCCTGTGGATATGATTCCAAAGACTTCCTGCACAAATATATTTCAGGGTCAGGTGTGGGCTGTGAGGCTGCTGCTAGCCAGGAGGAAAGGTAGAGTAAGGTTGGATGCTATCACAGGAGAGATGACATGGCTCTCCAGAGACTTGCCTGCCTATTGCCACTCGTTGCTCTCCTTAAAGACACTGGTTACCTGGAGGTTACCTTGGAATAGACTTACTTGCTTTCCCCCAGCAAAAAATACTGAATTTTGGGGGTGATGAGGGCTACTTTTAACTCGAGGTGATGACAGAGTGTGGATTATTGATAGGGGGAGGGGACGGGAAATTCTGCTGATACCTAAACCTAAACCTTGGTTACACCTCTGACTTTGCTGACACTACTTCACTACTTCAGTTCAACAGGATATGAGGATGGAGGCTTAAATGCTGTAATTCTTAACCTTCCTTATGAGGACATCTAGAAACCAGAAGTCAGATCCTTGGTAGATTCAAACCCTTTGTCTTCACAGAATTTACACAGAGAATAAATCTTGGCCAGTGTGTGTGTTCTAGAATATCTTTTTCTATATTACTCTAGAACACTATTATATCTTAGAAGTTTTCAAGGTCTTGTTGGCATTTTGCAGGGTTCCTTTCTTGCAGCACCCTGGAATGCTGTGTTGCTTTTGGGAGGTTGCCACACCACATTGTCTAGCCACAGGCTAAAGGATTTTATTTATTTTTATTTCACATTGTTTCAGCTGTTTTCACTTTTATTTCCATATTCCAGCAGAATTTCTTCATGAATGTGGCAGCACATCAGGTTTCTTGTTTCATGAGCTGAAGTTAATTAAATAGCCTGCTGGATTTGTTTGCCCTTATGTGAGAATTTTAATACTGTAGCAGCAATGGAAAAAAGGGTGACATTGAGCTCTTATCAAAGTGAGGGAAGAGATGGGAAACTTGTTCTCCCAGAACACTGCTGATCTGAGCTTTTTCTAGCTGTCATGTTCTTATTCAAATAAAGCCCCTGGATGAGAGTCTATCATAAGTGCAAAAAGAAATTTTTGCTAGAGTATATGGCAGTGTAATTTGCAATATAACCCTATGTGTGGTAAATTGCATGGACATAGATACATTGAGATCTGTCCTCTACATACTCTACATTCTTTGGTAACCGTGATTTTTTTAAAAAGTAATTTATTCAGTGGTTGCTTTTCTGAGCCTCTCTTGCTTGTGTGCTTTCTGTTCCTCATTATATAGCTTTTCTGTTACTAAGTCTGCATTAAATGACATTCTTCATCTCTTTTACATTTTTTTTGTCTTTGAGCCAGCCAAATGATCAATTAAACTGTCACTGTGAATGAAATTTGAAAACACTTATTTATCAGTAGCAAGAGAAACATTGGCTGTCCCGTCTAAGAGGTATAACTTAGCTTTCAGTCTTTTGTTATTTTCTTGGTTTCAGGGAACAGATAAGTACTGTTACCATTCATAATAGAGTGACTGTTACAGAGGGGCTGCTGAAGGCTTTATTGTAATAATAAGGTGAAACTGATATTCAGAGACTCATCTTGTACAATAAAACATAGCTCTGTTTACTGATCTAGGAAAGGAGGAAATGTCTGAAGACCTCCCTCTCATTTCTCTTGTAGGATTACCTCGACTGTATCACTGATCAGACCAAGCTCTCCCTGGGAACAGAGGAGCGATCAGCCCTGTTTGGAAACATACGGGATATCTACCATTTCAACAGGTAAATTCATTTCTAACTAAATGAAAACATTTCAATAGCCTGTGTTAATGAGAGGGAGAAAACCAGCCAAATTCACTTTTATCACTTTAAAACGACCAAGATCTATAAATTGAGAAATTATCTGATTTTAATTCTAAGCAAAGCTGGTTTGTTTACACCAGATTTTTTTTAGCTGTTTATTTGATGCATTGAGAGTTGTGTCCCTGTACTTTTTTTGCTTTTATGCTGGGTATTTACATGAATGTAAATCCAGCCTGTTCTGTGCTTTAATTGAGCTTAATGCAAGACCACTGTAAAAGAAAATCTTCCCTTAATGGAGAGATGATTTATTCCCACTATATCGGCTCCTTTTGTGTACCTATGTACATCACCCAGATCTGGCTTTTGTAGTGCTTTATGCTACTAGCTGCTTCCTGAATTAATTTCTCAAAATGGTATTCAAGTGCCTTTCCTTCATTGAAGTTTTTTGTTCAGTGTCTTTCCAACCTTCTCTAAAACCCTGCAGATGAGATTCTAGTGCATATTGGGAGCCTGAAGTAAAATGTCTTGCTTGCATAGCTAGTGCCACATTGTGTGAGATCTCAGGATCTGCAGTTTGAGGAGCATGCTACTGCTACTTTTGTCTGAATCCTCTCTTACTATAAAAATTATTAACTTGGCATTTAAGGAAAACCCAACCATTCAACTGATGCAGGAAATATGCTGACATAAAGTTCCCACATCTTTTATATACCAATACTCCTATAAAAGCTCTCTAAGCTTTGCAATAGTTGACAAAACATCTCCCAAGCTACTGTGTTCTTTGAAGAACAGCAGATAATTTAATTGAATCAAAAGAGAATTCTTAAAGTGGAGCACTTGTGTCAAAGATCATCTTCAGTGTTTTTCCATCATCATGGGAAGTTACTTTTAAGGGCTTTGACTGCTGGGATTGCTGTTCAGTGTCAAGGGAAAGAGTGAGAATGGATCTATTCAGAATTTATGGACAAAGATGAAATCTAAAGTCTTTTCCTGAAGCTTAAAATAGCTACTGCAGGGTAATGGAAATATGCTTAGCTAGAAAGCTGCTGTGTCCTGCTTCAGCTACAACAACTGACTTTACTGAATGTCTAACAGCTGGAAAATACATAGTGGAAGCATGCTAAAACAGGCTCATGGACTGTTTTAGAGCCATGAGCCAATGATTGTGAGCTTACAGATTCCCAGTGGTCACAGAATGGAAAAACACAGTCCTGGCCATTATATTTTCTAATCCTTCAAAAGCTAGAAAAATTACAGACTTGATAGCTAGGATACATTTATGCCAGCTTCATTGCAAATATTGCCTACTAAAAATATTTTCAAGTATGATGAGTTGTTATACAGAATTACTGAGCTGTGCAAAAAAAAAAAATTGCAGTGGTTAAAAAGAAAAAAAATAAAATAAAAGCAGTTTTGGGCAATTTTAGGGATAGCTATGTTAGAATGGTTAAAACTTACTGGAAAGTTGTCCAAAGCATCTAGTAAATTATTAATGTATTTCAAGCCTTCTGATAAAAAGTTTTGCTTGGAAATTGTGAGTTCTTAAAACTGAACACTCACTGTATATCCCAATATAGCTTCAAGGACTAAGTTTACTCCTGCGTGAAATTTGGCATGTAGCTTCTGGGTCCTAAACATATTCTAGAGCCTTTTTATTTATTCTTAGCTTCAGAAAAAGGTCCACTTGGTAGTTCTACGTTAATAGTTTCAGATGGTTTTTGGAACCATGACTTTATAGATTTAGAATTTCCTTCTTTTTCTCAACTTTGAATTTGACCATTAATCAATAATCAGAGGTTTTAGTCTTGGGATTTTTTCAGACTTGCAGATCTGGGAAATTTCATTTCAGTAAATGGGAATTTCTCTCAGCTAAACTACCTAGGATTTTCAAGTGGTGTGTTGAATGGCAAAAATGGTGGTCATCATGGTAACTGCTAGTCCCATGATTATGATCTCTTTTTGAAAAACCATTTCTTTCTGAGTTTCATGGTGGTAAGATCTGGCTTCTTTTGAGGAGAAGCCATCATAAAACTTCACCAAAAAATCAAAGCATCCTAAAAGGCATTGTAATAAGACTTTCATTCATTTGACTTGAGAAGATAATGAATTCACTGTATGCAAAATTGTCAAGGATTTATGCTTCCCTCTCTCATCCCAGAGGAGTTAACATTACCTCCCGACGATGTTCGTACAGATTCAGATTTTCCCAGCCCATAGTAACCCAAGCTATATAGCTCAGTACGTAGCCTTAACTGGCCCTGGCTCCTGTGTCATGCTTCAGTCTGAATCTTGTTAGTGGTCCAGCTGAAGGAGCACAGAGTTCCTCCAACAGTGCTCACTCTTGTTCCTTGTCTGGCTGTCTGGCTGCCTGGCACAAGCCAGTTGCAGAGCCAAGAACTGTGACCAGCAGACAACCTCTGGATATTCAGGTGAACAGGACAAACACTTTTCTCTGTTGTTCTTTCTACCTCCTGCCAGGTACTTAAATGTAGCCTCTAATAATAGCCTTACTTTTTCACATCAGATTGGTATTATAGGGATTTAGTTAAGATTTTCAGGGTGCCTGAGCATGACAGTTTTGCTGTTTTTACAGTGGCAGGCTGCTCTTACCAATCCTGTTCCTATCATCCAGATGAGACAGAAGAGAGTGCAGTATAGGTAACAAACTTTCAAAAACAGCCCTTACACTATGGGCTTGTGCTGAAGACACAAACCACTAGTCTATTTAACACGTACACATGGACTCAATTGCATGAATATATATAATCTTTAAGTATGCCTCTTCTGTATCATGAAGGAGAAATGATGCAGTTTTATTGGAGACTAGTAGAAATAAAATGACAGTCCAGGTACATACTTTAAGCCATCAGGAGAATATCTGACTGCCAGACAGCAGGAATCCTCTGAGCCTGTTTGGCATGTTTGATGTTCTTTCCAAAACTCGTGTGTGGGACACAGTCAGTCACCATTGCTACAGCTTCGTTCTTTTGCTGATGTAAATGAGCTTCACGAGTGTGAGGTATCAAACAAGGGTCATATTTTTATTCCTATTTTGATGAAGGGAGAAATTGAGGTGTAGAGGTTAAATTGTCACAGTACAAAGTGACTCAGTGACTGCTGAACCTAAGGTCTTTGCCTGTCTTTGTTCCTTGTGACTGCATGTCGATTTCTCCCTTTCCTTCCTCCAGTAATTAGAGAAGCAAAGAACAAGTCAGGAAACTCTTCTGGTTTACTGTTTATTGTACATGCAGAGGGAAATTGTGTCTGCTTACAGGGGAAAAGGGTAGTTCCCTAGATACAGGCATAGGAACTCAGGCAAAACTTGTTCAGGGAACCAGCTGTGAATTGGGAGAAAAGTAGCCCTAAATGGAAAATCATCTGTGGGAGTGTGTCTGTATGGGGTAGGGGGGAAGAGGGTGAGGAGGAGAGGAAGAAAATTCTTTTAGAGAACAATTTGGCAGAAAACTTGGTTTCTTCTCTCATTTTTCTGAGCATGTCTTTCAGTAAAACTGAAAACTCCTTGGATCAAGGAGATACCTTTGAGGTTTTCTTCTTCTATTTGAACTCTTTCTTTCACTGAATTTGCGTTCAAGAACTGAGTTTAATTCAACAGCAAACAGGCTCCCTTAGTGCCTTGCTCCTGTTCCAATAAACTAATTTTCTCTTTGGCATGTAAAAATCAAAAAATCTTCTCATGTGCTGTTTTTATGCCTGTAGAATATATATGTGTATATATATTCTCTTATAGAAAACTTTTTCCAGGCTAACCGTTTTATCTTCAATGAAGAAACACACTAAAAGTAAACTAATTTTCCTGAATGCTTTATAACATTCTTAATGTATGAAAAATATGTCCCCAGTTCTCACTAGTATTTTTCAGAGGAGTTCATAATCTCCCTTGGTGGTCAAGTAAAGCTTGGAGAACATAAAAAGTCTTTATAGGACAGTGCACATGCTTCAGTAGCTTATAAACTTTCTTAGTTTTATATCATGTTGGTTGATACCCAACCTACACAGCTGTCTGCCTGCACCACTATGATTATTGTTAAAGAGCTGTCAGTCACAGAGTTGTGGAGTAGTTGGAAGGCACCTAAAGATCATCTAGTCAGGCCTTGTTGTAGAGACATCTTCAATTAGATCAGGTTCCTCAGAGGCCCATCCAACCTGGCCTTGAATGTTTCTAGGGATGAGACATCTACCTGAAGGAAGGGACTTAGCTTTGCTTAGCAGAACAACCAACCCACGGTCATCCTGATGACTTGAATTTTGAAATAGTGGGAATACCATTTCCTTATAATTCTCCTCTGCCTGCAAATAAAAAATTGCAGCAGCTGGAGGGGGGAAGGGGGCATCAAAGGTGTTCTTGTTCCCTTTGTAGGACTCCCTGCATCATTAAGTGCTGCCGTGAATAGCACAGCAGTGTCTGGTTCTGAATATACAGCTGTGTCTATTCCAAGGTGTGCCATAATTGTCTTACCTTAGCCTGTTCTTTGTTTTAGTGAACTTCTGCAAGATTTGGAAAACTGTGAAAATGATCCTGTGGCTATAGCAGATTGTTTTGTTTCCAAGGTAAGTCTGCAGCACCAGTTGCAGAGTGCTGTGGGGGAAATAAGATGAATTTATTAGCTTTTGAGACCTAATCCTGATATATGCTTATGCTATAATGTTAACCAAGAAAATTCAGCAAATCTATGGAAAGTGAAGGAATTTCTCTTAGTAATTGAAAGGGATATGCCTCTGATTGGCATTTCTAAAAAATCAAGACAAAGGTGTCATTTTCTTCAATAAGTGTGTCTGAGCTGGTGGAGCTGTTTGTTGCGTTCATTATTAGGGTTTGCTTTTTTGGTCAGCTGTTACAGGGGTTCTCTTTTTTACTTGCATCTGTTAATGTAGGTGATCAAGTGGTACTCCAATTATGCCTTGTCAGCTTAAAAATAACTAGAGAATAAAACTTGGCTGCGTTCTTTGAAAAGGCAATAATATTAACATACAAAATGTGGCCATATTGTTTTCTGAGAATTTTTCCTGAAACCCACAACTATACCTTGAATTTTCTTTTTAAACGGAATGGCCCAAAGTCTAGCCTTAAGATTCAAATCCCATTCTCTCTGAAATGCTTCAAATTTTCTGAACATTGATAGGATATCTTGGCTCTCTTGGGCAATACTGAAGCCAAAATCATGGAGTATGGGAAGTTGTTAGGTGCAGCAGAAATACAGGGAAGAAGGTGACCTTCATGGTAGGAAACACAGAGAGCCAGTCAAGGAGAAGAGGAATGGCTATAATGAGTAGGACAACAAGAAATTAAATAATTTAGGGTGCTAGTTCATTGGAGACTTCAATCAGAGAATTTACATATGTATTCAATCTGTAGAGCCCATATGTGTTAAAAAAAAAATGTTATCTCTGTGTTATTTCTGGAGGACGAGGGGTCATGTAGTTGTTTAAAGTTGAATAATGTCTTTATAGGTGTGTTTGCCTTTTTGTATTAAAAAAACCCAACAAAAACCCCCCCAAAAATTCCAAAGAAACCAAAAAGCGAAAGCCTGTCATGTTTTATATTTTGTCCCGAACTCAGCATTTCCAGCACCAAGCACTCAATGTAGTAAGTCTAACACATGGATTTAGGATTAACTGGACCACCCCTTCATTGTGGTCCAGTAATTTGTTTGGCTCTGTTGTGACATAAGGGATTTTATAGTAAATTAGAGTGATGATACCAGCTAAGTGCTGCTGTTTCACCAGATCTCTTGCTTCAGCTGAGTTTGAGGAAGCTGTAATTTATCTAGTAATTGGTTTTTTGTAAGCACTGAGAGACCTTAATGTTGGCATCACTAATACAAAAGTAGGATGCATTTTTGCCCCATTGCAGTGGGGTTTATGGCATGTTGTTATTGCTACAGATAGCCTGGATTGAATTGAATTGAAGGAGAGAGAATGGGATAAGGGCAAGTGCAAAGTCCTGCTTCTGGAACAGAACAACCCTATGTGTCCACTGAGTCTGGCTGACTAGAAAACAGCTTAACAAAAAGGATCTGGGGTCCTGGTGGGCAAGAAGTTGTGAGTAAGTCAGCAGAATGCCTGTGTAGTGAAGACCAGCTGAGAGGCCTTCAGGGTATTTACAGATAGAACAGTTTGGAGCTGGTAGATATTTCTGCTGTATTGCTTGCTTATAGCTGGGACCACTGGGACTACTCCTGCTGGGATGTAAAACAGAGATTCTGCACCTGATAATAAGAAGTCCAGGAAAAGATTGTGTTCTCATTCAAACTGGCCAACTGAAAGGGCTTGTCTGGTAGACTTTCTGGCCATTAGTTCCAAAACCCATCTGCATATCATTGCTTGTGCCTTTTGTTCCCTTGTCAAATGCTTTTAGCATTTGTATTTTTGGCAGGCAACTGCCTGATGGCTCAGAAATTGCTAGAGATTGCAGTACTAACAGGCATTTTTTAGCTTCATCCAGACAAGTGCAAACACTTAAAAGCAAAATCAAACAATACCAAAATACCCCACAGTTCTGGTTTTGGCCGTGAGGATTTCATTACAGCAACTGCTGACTGTCTTAACAAACTCCAGTTGTCCATTCTTGGTTGCTTGTGTCTTCCCAGCACTGAGAAGTGGAAATAAAACTGCCTTTTTTGGCAGCATGTGCTCCTCCAAGTCTTATGGGACTTTGGCCATTTATTGTTTCATTGCTTTGAGTGCGTTAGATCTTCACTGTGAGTTAAGCATGGGGATATAATCGTGCTGAAGTCATAGCTCACAGCCTTTGCTAATGGATGTAGCTGTGCTGGAGCTTCTTGAATGCTTCCAGTGGAACTGTGCTTAAGTTACATGGGCTCTTGACCTAGTGCCATTTTTCCACTCAACTCTGTGAATATTGAAGGTGTTGCGAATCTTAAGGTATAACCAAGTTTTCACTGTAGTTACTGTGTTTGCTTTTTGCACTCTTAAGAAGCTCAGTAACTGCATAAAGTAAAAGTTGTTTCTTTCTTAAGATTCATGTGAAATCACACAAAGTTGGTTTGCATGTATAACAGAACAGTTATGGTTAAAGTAACTCTGGAACTTGTTGTATGAAATGTTTTATATTTGTGAAGACGTGGGGATTGATTTCTGAAGTTTTGGATCATTCCCTTTGAACTTTGTTATTTGGTTTTGCTCAATAAAATTTCTTGTATAGCATATTATACTTCTCTCACACAATCATACTTGACTGTGTTTCCTGTGTATAACTTCCATGCTTCAGTAGTAAAAAGCCTTGTAACTTTTAAGGGAAAGGATTATCGAAACATACTTCAGTGTACTTTGAACAAAAACACATCATTGTGGATTTGAATCTTTATCTTAACATTTTTTGTGCTGAGTACCCAAAGTAAATAGCCACTAAAATGGCAGCTTTGATTTACTAACAGATTTCGGCAATGTTTTTAGTCTAAACTAGCCAGTAACATAAAACTCATTAACCAATAAAATAACAGTGCAAAGCTATGACTTTATGGAAATGTAAATATTTAATAGCATCTTACAACATTGTATTGAATCCCTCTGCTTTCAAATATTTTAATACATTAATAACTCACAGGCAGATAGACACAAATGCAGAAAAGCACACTTATTTTAAAACCTGCTATTCAATCATGAACTGCAGTCTTTCTCTTTCTGCCACAAGATGCAGATGGTGTGGATGGGTACTTGTTTAACAGTGTGGGATGGCTGCTGCATAGAAATAACCTGCCTCTGAGCATAGTGTTGTACTAGTTCAGTTTGTACCAGTTCTGATCCCCTCTCTTTGTCTAGAAGAACTGTATTAAAACTAGTATGTAAACGTTCTTGGAGACATTTTGCTGGTAACTAACTGGAGACTGATAAAAAGGTTCCAGTGCAAGCTTAGCTATGACTTAATTATTCACACAGAAGGCTGTTTATAAGGCTTTTTTGCCAGTTCAGTCTTTCATTTTTATAGTAACAATGCCAGTATTAATTAGAAGATTAACTTCAGTATTCTGTGCATTTACATTTAAGTGAGTTGTTTTAAAGGAGAGCTGAATTCTGGCACATTGCTCTTCTCACTCAGCACCCCAGAAATTCAGAACATATGTTTTCTGAAAGGCACACTAACAGCTTAACCAAGGGGAAAGAGAGAATTGCTTTAATCTAGCATCTCATTAGTGAAAAGGAGATCCAGGCAATTGGCTTCAGTTTGCACACTGACTCCACCCATTTTCTCAGTCTCCATTTTCTTTCAAAGTGCCTTTGTGGCTATAAAAAAGCATAGTGTACTAAGAGTTGAGGGAAGATCTGGAATGCATGTGGAGGAGATCTGCAGTGAATTGATTCCAGTGCGAGGGACCAGTTTAAGTATAGCTGGGGTCTGCTCATGCTTGGCTTTGCTCTTGAGAGGGACTTGCAGTCAATGCAGATGAACCCTCAGCTGGAGTCTCAGGTTTTTGCAGCTTCTACCACAACAGCTTTGGGCCCCCAGATTTAAACTGATCTCTGGAGCACTTCCAGTCTCCATGGAGAGATCAATTTTAATCTGGTCTGAAGACAGTTGAAGAAGAAATACTGATGAGCATAGCTGGTGTTTTCCTTATGTTGTGAAAGTATTTGGAAAAATAATAAATCCGTTTTAGTTCCTGGTTTTTCTTTTGCTCCTGTTCTGATCAGTGCAGTTTTGTCAGGATGAGGAAGAACTTCTCTTGGAAGTGGCTCTCTTGACCACTTTACCAACATGTTCACATGAATCTGGCCAATGCCTGGGCAAGGTGTGTGATGTTGATTCACAGGAGATCTGCAAGTTTGGGTGCATATCAAAAATCTCATCCTGGAGGCAAAACACATGTACTTGACTTTATCCTGGCACTACGCTTGCATTGCTCAGTAAAAGTAAATGCTCTCTGATGGTTCTGTGGTGAAATGAGCTGTGGCTCACTGGAGCGAGTACACACGTAAATGCAGGAATTTGGTGTTATGTCTGTTCAGAAAGCAGGGATGATAGTGAAAACGTTCCTAAGTTTTAGAGGTATCTAGGGCATAAGAAGCTATCTTTTTTTTTATTAATACAGATTTGTTGCATTTACTAGCTAGACGAAAATTCTTTTAAAACAAAAAAAGAAACCAAAACCAACTCATTAAAAGTAGTTCTGACCTTGTGTAAAAAAACCCTAAACCAAAACCCAAACCAGAGAGTGAGAGTGTGAAAAAGCTCCTGGGGATTTCAGACATGCTTTTGATTTTGAGGGGAATGTGCACACAGCCTACTCTGTAACCCTGAAGTGTTTGGCCTTGTTTGTTTTACAGATAGTACTTTCATTGGTTAAAGTTTCACAACAGATATTCTTTTCCTTTTTGTTTGAAAAGCAGAATAATCATGTGATATGAGCAGAATAGAAACATAAAAATAAATTGGCTCAAAATGTTCTTCACTCTGCTTATGAAGTAGTTCTATAAATTGTATTATTCTGTTATCATAGCCATGGGAATATATTAAAATTTATACCAAAATCCCCTAGATGAAAACTTTGAATTAATATATGCATAAATAAAATAAAATACATTTTTTTCACCTTACTGAATTTCACTTTAGTGTTCTCTCTTAAGCACCCTGGCTTATTATGAGTGCTGGCTAGTTTGGTAGTGATTCCCAAAGAAAATTACACAGTGTAATATCTGGAGCTCTCTGAGGTTTGTTAATTCTTCATTTTGAATGGAGAGGGTTTGGAGCTGTGGCTGGGGTTCCAAGCATGGGCAGGGACTGGCTGTGACACAGGCTCACTTCCTCTGCATGTGGACATGGGGCATAGGTAACACGGCCACAAAAACTAGCTTCGATAACAAAGTTAGTTCAAATGTGAAAAACCAAGCTAGATTATTTAACTGCATTTGTATCTAGACTACTTTTAGTTGGTTTGTTGATTTCTAAGAGAAGAGCAGTTTAATAAGCTTACAGCCCACCAGTGAATAAATGGGGATCACAATCCCCTGGGGAAACATTTATTAGAAGTTTGCTTGGGTTATTTTTTTCAGAACAGTGAATACTAAAATCCAGTAAGACATACTGAAATGAATTGCAATGACTTGTACTCCTGCAGGGTAACATCTTACTTTATGCAGGGTCCTTATGGATCACTGCTCAGTGGTGAGATGAATGGCACAACCTGCTTTACCCCCAGGAGAGGGGGACGGGACCAGTGCTGTTGGAATTGGCAAAGGGCACTGCCGGAGATGGCTCTTTCTGATGAATGGCTGAATGAAAAACAACCAAACCCCAACAGTGAAAAACAAAAGCCACAGCCTGTGTCAGCCCTCTCCCCAGGGGTGGTGCTTCCCAGAGCACGGTGCCTTCTGTGAATGCAGATGTTTGGTCTTGCCATTCACCAGCAATGACCCTTGGGAGACAGTCCCTCATGGAGCACAGCTATTGTGCTGCAGAATGCCAGAGCCCATTCTGAAGATGCTTTGAGTGGTAACTGGGGTCTTATTCACTGCTGGAGGATTGTGTTTTATCTGTCCAGGGCTTATGAAAGAAAAAGTGATTGATACAGGGAGCACTTGGACATTCTGCAGTGCTTTCTTATTCTTTAGGACTCCAGTAAGCTGCAGAAATTGTATCTCATTTGGGATAGAAATTCATAGGTAGATGTGAACTTAGAGCACATGGGAATGTATCTGGAAATCTGTTCTTGCATAGAATTAAATTTTGATTATTAAGAAAAAATCTTGGGCCAGGGAAGAAAGAAATGAAACTCCGTCTTCAGCTCTGAGAAGCTTATCAACATTGACTTTGAGTAATTTCAGTGTGACAGGCAAGTGTGGAAACCCACCCAGATCTAGTTACAACTTGTTGGAGTAATAGCTGTCTGCTTTCACATAATTTACTTCTTTAAAAAAATTGCTTTTGTGGCTTCTAATTTCACGCTTAGACTGTGCTCCCATGTGAAAGTATTTATAATTGCTTGAAAATGGCACACCAAACATAACCTGCAAAACTTATTTCTCCCAGTAAATACACCAGGCACATGGTGTGATTGTTGGAGCTGTCCTGTGCAGGGCCAGGAGCTGGTTGTGGGTCCCTTCCAACTCAGGACATTCTATGATTCTATGATATGGGCGTGCTTCAGCACACAAAAATCCTAGATAAGTGCAGCCAGCTGTTTGAAGGACATATGTGTAGTGATGGTGTTTTGGTCTGGTTTTTGGGGTTTTGGGGTTTTTTGAGATGCATAGATTTTCATAGAGTACCTTGGAGGCTTTGTTGCAAAGTCACTTGTTTTATCTCTGTGTAGGCTTTCTTGGTTTTTCTCTCAAGTAAAGGAAAAATCTCCCCCCCAAAAAGATGAAATTAAATTCTGAGTGTGTTAGGACTATCACAGTGAACATAGAGAACTCATTGATTAGGAACTGAAGGAGGTGTTGTCTTGATATCATCTTTATCTTGCACACATTAGCTGCTAGTTTGACAAAATCTCAATATATGCAAACTTTTCCTCCCTGTGCAGAGTGAAGATTTCCACATATATACGCAGTACTGCACCAACTACCCAAGGTAGGAAATATGGGTTCCTTTTCTTCCTTTGTCCCTTGGCCTGTTTGTGTAATGTAAGCTACACTCTATGAAAGAAAAAAAAAAGTCAGCTTCTCCTCTTCCTAAATTGGAGGGGATTTACCTTTTATGAAAAAAAAAATACAATAAATTCTTAAAAATGCTTATCTGAAGTTTGGTTTTGTCTATTCTTGTGATTCATTGCTTTACTCTTCTTTAGAAAATAAACATCTTATTCTGCAATGCTGCTTATATAATTTCCAGTAAGAGAGACTGGTTGCATGTCAAGGGAGAACATAGCTGAGTGCTCAAGATAAATTAAAAAAAAAGCCAAACCAAACAACAGAAACAGCAGTTATTAGAATGGGAACCTGCTGCCCCTTTTTACAAGCTAAAAAGGAAGGCATTCTTTACTTTACCTGGAGGAAACAGTGTGTCTTATGGAAACAGAGTGTCTTAAAGCCATGTATTGATGTTTTCAGGTCTGTGGCTGTCCTGACAGAGTGCATGAGGAACAAGGCACTGGCCAAGTTCTTCAGAGAGCGGCAAGAAGCACTGCAGCATTCTCTGCCCCTGGGCTCTTACCTCTTGAAACCTGTCCAACGCATCCTCAAGTACCACCTGCTTTTGCACGTAAGAAATGTATTTAGTTTAGGGCTGCTGCACGTCAGAGTTCCTGCCTCTGGTATGAGGCTTGGTGGTTAGAAAGGTTCTGGTTTTCCTTAAATGCTCTTCCTTTTGTGGGTATTTGATTTCAACATGTGGAGACTTTCTGTCTTTGTCACTTTGCACCATATGCATCTATTTGGAGTAGGAAATTTATGGTAATTATTTTAGACACATTGCATCAGTCTTTGCATCCAATTAATTAGCACTTTTTTGGAAAACTGGTCGGTAATTCTGAAGTTGCTTGGAAAATTCTTGTCATGATTAAGCATTTTGTACACAAATTTATTGTTCCAATGAAGAACAGTGTTTTTCCACATGTTGCAATGCTGGGGGTGGTTGCAAGAAGGACTAAATACATATAAACACCCTGACTGCTAAGAATTTTGTGGAGAGGAATGATGGAGGAAGTGGGAACTCTTTCCACATTCAGTGAATTGAATTAAGCAAGTTTCGGAAATTCATGCTTTATTGTTAACATTTTCAACATATGTTTCCTATTAGAGAGTCATGTTCTAGTGAAGTGTAAAGACACTGATCCTTATTTTAAATGCCTGGTGCTTTTCTGCTCTCCAACTGTACAGCAATGCCTCGTGTAATTCCATCAGGGTTTTGTAAGTGTGTAGAAATGTTCTGTAGGAAAGCCATTAAATGCTGTCTGAAAAATCTCCTGTCAGTGTGCTGCACTCTCTTTCTGTGCCTCTCTGCTCACACTGGCTGTTCCAAGTGTCCTTGCTGCTAAACTAACCCTAAAGGCTTGACTTTGTTCGTCATCTTGTGTTAATCAAATTGATAGTAATATGCATCACTGACAAAGGCAGGAACATTGCCTTCAAGTGATTGCAATGCACAGATAAAAACACAGTATTGCATTCGACTGGGAAAGTTCACTTAGGAATAAGGGGATTCTGGTTTTTTTCCCCTTTGTCTTAGGAAATAGAAAACCACCTTGACAAGGACACTGAGGGGTATGATGTGGTTCTGGATGCCATAGATACCATGCAGAGAGTGGCATGGCATATAAATGACATGAAGAGGAAACATGAACATGCCATCAGGCTCCAGGTGAGTTCCCAGAGAGATTTTATGGGTGTTTGTGAGCTGATTTTGTCAATATATATGCAATTAACATTTTTGAGTTTATCTTTTCTTTTAATCTTTGTCAGTCATAATTTAGACTCCTGTTGAGCATGCCTGTGGCTGTTTGATCTTGGAAACCATGGTCATAACTGCTGCAGGAAAATCTCAGACATCTCTAACCTACAAGCAGCATCCTGTAAAGCATTTATTTTGCTGTAATATGGAACTTGAGATAACTCTTCTTTCTTCCTTTCCCTCAATTGTACAGCACTTCTGTACAACCCTAGGGCATGGCTTTGTTCAGAAATCCTGTGGTTTCCGATTTCTTCCCTTTGTGCTGATTAATTTTGTTTTGAGGCATTTCTTTTGCTGATTCTTGTTTAAGTACTTTCCTCTTGGGTTTAAGAAAACTCATTATCAGTTGCTTTGTGAAAAGCATAAACCTGGAAACATGATACTCGGAAAAACTCTAACTTCGCTTCAAATGAATATTTTTTTGGGAGAAGAAACAAAAGCTACACCCTGAGTATTTTTTGGCATCAAGAGCAAGCTCTTTTGTAGAATCTTTGCTCTCATTCTGTTTCCAGGTTCCCAGTGAATCATACTTTTATGTTACATTTTCAATATTTATATTGCTTTAAGAAAATTGGGGGGATTTTTTAGTTTATAAAAGGGAGTAATAAGCTTATCCCATTTCAGAAATCCATATCATATAATTCTTTGCCCACTTTTTTAAACATACATTAAATTTATTCATCCTTTTTGTGGTTTTGTTCTTTTTTGTGTTTTGGGTTTTTTTTAATTATTGTTTATTTTTTGTGTTGCTGTTGTCTATGTGTAAGGAGAATTTGACAATGTCTTGCCTGCAGCAGGGTAACCTTTGCCACACATTGCTGGAAATGCATGCTAATGACTTATAACAACAGTCTGCTATAAATCTGAGTAATTATATTTGGCAATAAATAGAGGTTAAATGCTTCGTTAAATGCTTTTAGAAATTTAAAAAAAGCTTTTTTTATTATTTATTGAGTTGGCAAATGTATGGGGTTGTGGGAAATGTTTATGTTCATAGTTCCCCTTTAAAAAAGTAAAACCTGTTTCTGCAGCCATTGGGATAGGCCTTCTGTGGGCTCTCACACTGAGATGTGGTCTGCAAGTACTGCAACAGCAGTTCCTGCACAAAGTGTCCCTCCACAGTGGTGGACTTTGATCCCTGTGCTGTGTCCTGACTTATTAACAAGTTCCTGGAGAGATCTGAAACAAGGCAACTTCTTAAAAATCTTTTTTTCCCCCCATTTTTTAAACAAATGTCTGTATAGTCCAAAGAGGGCTGCTTTGGGGTTTTATTCCTGTGAATGCTTTAGCCTGCATTGGTGCTTCAAATGGACTGGGATGTTTTCTAGCTGAAAGCTCTATTAAAGTCTAATGTCTTAGACTGGCAAATTGCCTAGGATGAGGCAAGCTTCCCTTGCTTTGCTAATGCTGCCAGGCTTAAAGTCTGATCAATGTTTTTAAAGAGTTCCCTAGTTAAAAGTTTAGTCTGCTTTTAAAATTTGATGTCCCATGCTTCAGTCCGATGTCATTGCCATTGACAGAAAACAAGCAGTTTAAGGAGACAGAATAGCCATAGCTAAGTGACATAGTCTTGTAAAGATGTTCTTAGATGTTTGTCCAACCTTCTTTTTCTTAAGTAATAAATAAGGTGAGAAATATCTGTGGTATCTACACAAATCATTAATATACAAATAAATATTCAGATGTTCAGTTCACTGAATCACTTGTGGTCCTTCTGTCTTCTGGGAATCATTTCTTCAATCCAGACACCTCACAGAAGTGTCTTCTGTGATGGGCCTATAGGACATGGACATGGCATTTTAATTCATTCAGTGGGAGACCACACAACTTCAGGAGGATACCCAGGGTGAGAGGGAAATGTTAAGAGGTTGGGGACACACAGGAGAGTGTGACAGAGGCTGATGAATGAATTACAGAAGATTTTCCATCTCTGGGAGCAAGGGGAGCAGAAGTTGTGCTCTTTCATTACAGGCTGCCCTGGGGAGTTCAGGGCCCTTTGCTGGGTCCATTCAGAGGCAGTAACCAGGACTCAGGGCAATGTTTTAGTGTGGGCTTTGCAGCGAGCCTCCAAGCACCTGGCTGCAATGTTACACAGAACCTACCAACCTCAGGGTTGGTGTCTGGTGACTTTCCACTATTGGATGCTAAACATTATAAAGAAGTGTGGGAATGGCCTCAGCAGATCGTTTGGGTCTTTTGTTTCAACAAGATCTCTGAAATTAATTTTGGTTGTTATTCTTTGATCTGTTGCAGGAGATACAAAGTTTGCTCACTAACTGGAAAGGGCCAGACCTCACGAGTTACGGGGAGCTGGTGTTAGAAGGAACATTCCGCATTCAGCGAGCCAAAAATGAGCGCACATTGTTCCTCTTTGACAAGATGCTGCTAATTACAAAAAAGAGAGATGAAATGTTTGCATACAAAGCTCACATACTGGTATGTCAGAGAGCAGGTGGTAATGGTTGCCTACAAGTCTCCCTAAAACTCCTCTGTGATTCACATTGTTTCCTCTCTTCATTGCAGTGTGGAAACCTGATGCTTGTTGAAGTAATACCAAAGGAACCCCTCAGCTTCAGTGTCTTCCACTACAAAAATCCTAAGATGCAACATACTGTCCAGGTATGACAGAAACCTCCTTGCCCACTGGGTAACCTGGCTCATGTCCATGTGGTGTTCATGACCCTGCATAGTGCAGGAATGCATTTTTCTCACTGTGACCAATTTTTTTATCAGGCAAAGTCACAGCAAGACAAGCGCCTTTGGATTCTTCACTTGAAGAGGTTAATTCTAGAAAATCATCCTGCTAAAATTCCTGCCAAGGTAAAAACAAAGCAAAAATAAAAACTAACCAACCAACCAAAAAAACGCTAACAAAATCACAAGACACCTCCTTTTATGGGTACTAACTTTAAAAACAATCTTGTTAGCTGCAAGATGCATGCAATATACAGAGAGTTCAGACTCAAGGATGTTAATTAATGTGTTGTTTCCTTATATCTTTAAAAGTTCCTCAGAATTAATGGGAAAGTTCCACTATCATTGCCTGCAGGACTTGGTATGGGAATAGAAGGATTCAACTGGGTTAGCAGCATTTGTCTGCCAAGAAAGCTTGACTCTAGGAGCACATCTTAGTTTGATGCTGCCTGTCTGCAGAGCACTGGGATGCACTATTAGCAGTACTGTAGATACTTTTAATTTTAATCAGTCTTGGTTGGGTATCATAGCAGTGAAGCCATTGGCAGCACGCACTTCACTGCAACCACACATGCCCATCCTCAACCCTGCATCCTTAGCTGGGACATCTGGCCCTTTTTGGTGGGATAGCTAGCAAGTTTTATGCCAGAAAAAATGAGGCACTGATATCATATTCATAGCTATAATATCTTGGAATGAAGAAATCTCCTCCTCTTGTTTATGAAATCCAGTCTTAGAGCTTCAGGTGATGCCTCCCAGTGTAATGTACAGCACCTCTCAAAGGGGGTTAACCCTTGTTAGCTCTTGCCAAGACATAGTAGTCACTAACTTGTGTGGAAACAGGATTTTTTTTCACACTGAGTTTACTCTTGGTTTTCAGTTTCCCTGACTGTTTCTTCACTCAGTTTTATGCTGCAATGGCTAAAAAATGTTACCTGTGACTGACATGCACCGTACTGTACTAACAAGCATTTTCAACAGTGTAACAAAAAGAGACTTGTGGGAGAAAAAAGCCCTAGCAGGCCCTAGTGCTAATTCTCCTCTTTTTGTTGACAAAGTCTATTGAAGGTATAATATTTATGCTAGTATCGGTACTTACACTGTAAATACTCATGGGAGTTTATTAGGTTGTTAAAAAAGAATTCACAGCATTATCTTAGCCTTTGTATCAATTTTTTTTCTTACTTCTTATTCAATTTTTATTTTATCTGTGGAAAAAAATGTGAAACCAAAAATATTTTCTTCTCAGAGAAATAATTTCCCTTGAGAAAGGAATGTCTAATGAAATAAATCTTTGAGGTTATCTGTACATGTTAAATTTTTTTTTCCTGTCAAACCGGTAATTGTTGTGAGGCTTCTGCCTGCCCAGCTTCTGGAGAATGTAATAGTAGTCCACATGTGACGCCTGGTGGAAAATTGGCAAACTGCACCTGTACACGGGCAAGGATCTTAGACAGGATATTTCAGTTTAGATTATTTTCTTACTGATATGCTTCCTAAAACATCCGGATTTTTTTCTGTTTAAAAAATGGACAAATTTTAAGCAGTTGGGAGATGCTCTTTATCCTGCATCAATCTTACTTAAACCAAATTATGGGGGTTTTTTTGGCACACACTCATCCTCTCCTTGTGCTGCCTGTGCAGAGGTGGGCACGCAAGACAAAGATTCTGGGTGCAGTGAACAGTAGGTTTTGCATGCAGACCTGGAGATAAGCTCTGGTGAGTTCCTGCCACCAAAATTTCCCTCCTCATATGTAATATGTCCATTACACAGAGAAAAACAAAAAAGACAAACCAAAAAAATAATGCTGCTAACCATATTTATTAGTTCCCACATTAAATTTGCTGTTATTTGCTGTTATATCCTGTTATTTGCATATTATCTGAAATATGCCATACAACTTGCCCTGCTGCTAACAGTTTTAACTTCTTTGTTACTTTTTCTCTTCCAGGCCAAGCAGGCAATTCTCGAAATGGATGCCATACGTAAGTTAGTTCTTTTTCACTTTGTTTAAAAAATTAATAAAACTTAAATTAATAGAATAAAATTTTAAAAAATCTTCTAAGTTTTGGGTTTAGCTGTTGATGTCATCTGAGATGGAAGAATGCCAGGCTTATGTTCCTTGAATTATGACCCTGCTGGAAAAGGCAAAATTAGACGCAGATCCTGTAGAGTTTGTTGGGAAGGCTCTGACTGAGACACAGACAAACAAACATGATGGTGGTGGATAAATGTTCCTGGGTCGGTCCTTTGGAGCCAGGCACAGCTACATGGGTAAAACATTCCCATGGCAGCCTGGTTGACATCTACCCTGCAGCAGCATATCTTGCTTGTGTAGCTTCAGGCTCTGATGAGGTACAACTGTATTAGGCATAAAGGGATGATGGCACTGCCTCCAAATAGAACTGCCAAGGTGTGTGAAGTGCCATCCTTGCCACTCTCTTATTCCCTGTGCCTCTGCTTGTTCCACAGATCACCCAGGTTTCCACTACAGCCCTGAGGGAGAAATGAAATCATCATACCAGCCTAAGGAAGGCACTACCCCTCACAGAGTAAGAAGGAAATCAGGTGAATAAATTCATTTATGGCCTAGATGACAAAAGGAAAAAGAGGCAGGTTTGTTTTAGGGGTGGATTAGGCTGGGCACATGGAATTGGTTTTTAATCTGCACTCCAGGTAGATATAACATGGCATAGTATCTCTCCACTGTGTATGAAGTATCTTATTAACCATTTGTTGGTTTTGTAATTTCTTTTAAATCTACTCTTTGCATTTAATTTAAGGAATATACATTTGTAATGGTGGATGTATAAAGAACAGTGGTATTCTCTAATAGATTAAAGTGCATATGCAGGAAAACCAGTCACATTATTTAAATCTGACATCCCCCCTTACTGTGGTTGTTGTTGTCTCAGAAGTGGTTCCATCCTGATTATGATAGGCTTATTATTTCATAACATGATTACTATCTGTACTTAGTGTAATGTTTGCCTTATGGATAATAGAGATTTGGGAGGTGGTTTTGCTGACTTTGGGCTTTTTTTGCACTCCTAACTCAAACATATATCCATAATTACTCTCAAAGACACTACCAATGTCTTTGTAGTTGGGTGACTTCATATTGCAGTCCCTGTGTTCCCCTCTTTGTCTCCTTAAAGGACTTTCCATTTTGGTGTGTAACATTGTATAATTGGGAATGACTTAAACAAGGCTATGAGAATATTGATGTAATGATTTAATATACAACAGCATTTGTGTCTGAAAAGCAGTCAAGTTCTAATTATGTTTGAGGTATGTTTGCCTTTGTTTCTGAGGTATTTGCACAACTTTGTTGCATTGGTGCTGCTCTTTCTGTAAAAGGAAGAATACAAAATACTGATCAAAGGGCCTCCTATGTAATCTTCAGCTACTTACACTTTCTCAGCCCATCTAAGACTTTGGTGCTTTATGCATATTTTTAACAAAAAACCTCTTAACATCGTAGAGCAATAACCAAGGTGACCAGGTCTTTTGAAAGCAGAAATCTTAGCATGGGATAAAAATGTGTGCCTTGATGAATGGAGGGCAACTGCTCTTGTATTAAGAAACATATATGTTCTTTGGTAACAGCTGTAGACAAATCTTTGTGAGGACATTTTGCAATAAAGAAATTAAAATCTGGCTTCACTGCATGGGCTCAGGAGCTTAAATTTTTATATACATGTTATAAAAAGTTGTCCAGGATGCCCACAGCTTTTTTTTTGAATGCCACAGTGGGTAAACATGCTGTTGTCTTTTTCAGAACCCTCATCCAGAGTCCATAAAGTTTTGAAGTCAAATGGTAAGATACTTTTTGTACTGTTTACTGACCTGGTACTTCTGTACTTTGTAGAACAACTGAAGACAGATTCTTTTTTCTTGTAACTGTCCCTAAATACATTAGGGGGAGGAAGAGGAATTTTGGGGAAAAAAAACAAACCCAAAATGTTTGTGTTTAAATCTAGTATCTGACACACTGAAACACGAAATGAACACGCACCACACGCTCAGTCGCCCAAGGCAAAAAAGAGCTTTATTTACAGTTTTCCAGAATTTATAGATTCTCTGAAGTGAGAGTGGATTGGAGGATGACATCCCTCCTCTGAACCACACTGGCCAGGCGAACAGTCTGTCAATTTCCTCCTCCTCCAAGAAGGAATGTAGAAAACACAGTGTTTTGGTAAAAAGTGTGGGAACTCTTGACTCCAAGAGTGTAAACATCAGAAGGCTTCTAAAACCAGGGCGACAAATATCTGCCTTGCCACACTTGGGGATTGGTCCTGTAAACATCGTAGGACCTGAACACATCAAATCTTGGCGATTGTGAACAGTTCCTCGAATCATAGCAGTGCTGCAAAATCAGGGCCTCAAGTGGAACTTCAGTAAAGTTCATGCTGTCTCAGTTTTATCAGAAACCCTATATAATCTGTTTGCTCAATTGCTGCTGCATGCAACCCCCTTTGGGGTAACCATAATTGGGGTAGCATTGAAATGGGCATAGACTGACACCAGTTTGATTATTCATTGATATGTTTCTGTTTGCAGATGTAAGCCCAGATATGCAGAAGGTAAGCCATTTCTTAAATTCCTTGTTTTAGCCCATTCATATGAATTTAGAGCACAGTATTTACTGGAGAATCTTCATCTCTTGCTTGTGTTGACCTTAAGAAACAAGCCCATAAATGTTATTTAACATCTCAAATTAGATTACTAGAATGAAAGAAGTAACAGCTTCTTCAGCTGATGCCATAGCTTACTATTTGGGGAATATTTAACAAAGAAAAAATCACTGATCCATATATGGTTGTGGTTTATAATACAGTCCAATCAATTACTAGTGCTATAGGATACTTAAAAATACCACTAGAATCAAGGAAGTGAAGTGTATAAAAATAGTGTTTATTCTTCAGATCTTATTATCCTTGTGTTTATTAAATAAGACTGGAAAATTTCAACTTACTCTGAGACATAATATATATAATATGATACATCACCAAACAGAGCACATGCAGCTTAAGCAGACTGTAATGCGCATTTCTAATTTCTACATTTTCTGTAAGAATTTGTATTGAAATTCCCAGTGCAGTTTGAAAGTCTCATTTTGAATTTCAAGTCTTAGGGTTTTATTTAGGATAGAATTTAAGAAGTGTGTGTATTATAAACATAGTACATTAGGTATTACTTCATTGTCATGCCATAATATTGAAGCTCAGGATTCGATGTGAATGGAGTCTTCTGTGTATATGTTTTCAGTTCTAAATATTATATGGAAAAGTACTGGTTGTTGTACTTATTTCTTTATGAATTTCATTTCAGTGCAGCTAACTGACTGTAGGTTAAACATTGCCTCTGAGCCTGATGTAAGAGGATCTTACTGAAATATAGAATCTCCATAAACTTCTAATCAAAGTTCCATGATTTATTTTTTTTTTAAAGCGGATGGGCATTGAAGGAGCCCTATTATCTCAAGCCACCAAACTAGGATCAAGTGAAGCCCTGCTGAATTCTAGGAAAAAGGTTTCACTGGAATCCAGTGGGCTGGAGAGCCAATTTCAAGAGTCTATTGAACCAGCCTACAGTAGTGATCACGACGAAACTCTTCAAACTTCTGCAACAGAACAGATTGATGCTGATGATGAAGAAGAGTCTGAACAGGTAGGAAAAAGAGGGGGAAAAATACTTTTTTTTTCCTGGGGAGAATGGAAGAAGAATTAAAATTATACATAAAACAGGTGGGAATGCGTTGCAAATGTTTACAACTTTCTCTCCTTAGAAATATTTTTACTTAGGCTTCACACAATACTCACTTGCATTTTAACAGAGAAGATGTAAAAACCCCTATACAGAGGGACAAATTCCCACTGCTTGAATTTTACTTAGTCCTTTGCAGTCCTCCAACCTAGTTGTTACAGAAAAGTTTTACCTATTGCACACAACTGGCTTTTCCTTGCTTCTTCAGCTGATGCCATGAAAAAACCTTTTTAGGCCTCATGCAGAGATAGTGCCTTCAAAGCAAGGACTTGAATATTAAGTTAAGATTCAGGCACTGCTGCATGTAATGGGATGTTTCTTGATCTGTGAGGCCCTGGCAGTATCTACGAATGTGTGAACTTGAATATGAGAAATTTTGAGTAGGATTTCTGAAAATGAGAGTCCTTATTACTCTTACTACTGCACAGATGGTAGTTTTTCTTACTCAGTATGATGTTTCCACACATATGTAGTACCTTCAAAAGACTAAAAATCCAACTTCATAATGTGGTTGTATTAAAGAGTCTAGATTTTCAGTTCATTTGGTTTAGTTGATACTGAGGTCATATCCTTGTGTGGTTTATTTATTTTGTGAACTATCTGAAACCAGTTATTGAAATTCTTTTTGAAGCTGACTGCATTTCCTCTTTGAAATTACACTATTTTCATTATAAAAAACTGACAAAATAGTATCTTGTACCAGTGTACTGCAGTGTCTTGTAATTCTCCCTCTTGCCAACATAAGTAAGAATGAAAGAATGAGTGAGCACAAAAAATACCACAAAAATTTTTGATACTATTAGCTTAGTGGTTCCTACTAAATGTAGCAATGATGCTTTTACAGGTTTTACAAGCTCTGAATAATTCTTGTGGCAGTGCTGATGACTCATACGCTGTTTCATCTCCCAGTATAAGTCCCTGACCTGTTTTAACTCCTAATAATTCCTCCAAACTAAACTGTACAAAGAACTGTAGATTTTATTACCTCTCCCATTTTTTTTTTGTTTAAAATCACAGCAAAACTCATTGCAGAAATCAAAAGGGGGAAGAAAAAGACTTAATAGTCAAGCTGCTGAAAATGTTGAAAAACGGAGAAGTCTTAATCTCAATAAATGTGAAATGCAGGTAAGTAATTATTATTTTTTACTTCTGTTTTGCTATGCATCATAGGTATGCCAAAGAAATCTGTTTTCCCTGGGTTGACAGATACATCATCTTCTGTTCATGTCATGTATCAATGTTCATATCCTTAAAATATTCATATCTATGACAAAAGACTCTTTCTTTTGGGGGCTGGAAAAACAAGTAACTAGCATTAAAACGAGCATTAACTGAAGACAAAAGGAATTATCTTTCCTTCTCTTCCCCAAACTCTGGCTGGCAGTATCTAAAGCATCCTTTATGTTAGCATTAGTGAGCACGTGGCCTTGCTGTAAATTAGATCTGGATGAAAACTTACACTAAACAGAAAAAGAAATTTTCAGTGGCATGTGCTAGAGAACATAAGATTCCTTTCTGCTAGGGTTATAGGCAAGGAAAAGGAGAAGAACAAAACTTTTGGCACAAGACCAGAGTCAGATTAGCTTAATCCAACTGTGAAACTGCAGAGTTAGCATAAAAGGTTTAATCTAACTCCTGCCAAACAAATTTGCCTTTAATTACTCATGCATTAACATAAGCTACTGTCTTGTATTTGAAGTAAGATGTTATTAAACACCAAGAGTGAACTCTGAGCCATGGTAAGGATTAGGTGGCAAAGTAGTCTGGCACTGCCACCTTGGCTCCCTCACACTCTGTTGAGAGAGAGCACTTGCCCAGCCCATCTCCACATGATTCTCTGCTGCAGGACACACTGGTGCTGTGGCAGTCCTGTGAAAAGTGGGAATTGCTGTATTATTACAGGGATATGCTAATGTTAACCTGCAAATTTCAAATCTCCACAGAGTTCCAAGGACCCTTCAGATGAAGAGTCAATGCAGTTGAATACTGATCTTCCATTTTCCTGCACAGCTGGACAGCCGCAGTCTCCTAGACTATTCAGCACACCCCAGAGCAACTCTCTGATCATGAATATCCTGGGGGGGAGCACCTCTGTCAGAAACATCTGGACGGACCATCAGATCAGGCAGGCATTGTTCCCCAGCCGGCGCCCGCCTTATGAGAACGAAGATGATGAAGACGATTACCAGATGTTTGTACCATCAGCGTCTACATCCAACACAAGTTCAGCTCCTGGTGGAGAAAGGAGGGGTTCTTCTGGGCGTCCATGTAGCTGGCACTTGGGGCAAGTGCATCAAAATGAGACTTCCAGTCCCACTCGTCACAAAATTGTTAGACGGGCCAGTAGTGCTGGTGAAAGCAACACGTGTCCAGCCAGTGCCAGGTATAAAACAGGGGAGCGTGGGTCCCGAAGGGAAGTGAAGATGGCAGAGGGGAGCAGTAGGAATGCGTATCCTGAATCTTCAGAGGAGCTGACTATCGATGATATTGAACATGTTTATGATAATATAAGCTATGAAGACTTAAAGCTGATGGGTCTGACAAGAAGGGAGGAGACATGCCGTGGTCCCCGGAGATCAGCTAGAGACTCCCTGTATGAGGCTGAAAACAAAAGCAGCTCAGATTCAACTTCCAAAAAGAAAACAGCAAATCAAAAGAGGACCTCCATTCATGCTAGCAGGGAGGAGATACTCCTCAGTAAAGAAGCACCAACTTCAAGTTTAGATGAGCTCAGGATTGTTGAAGACAACATCTATGACACCATACTGCTTCCAGAAACACCTCTATTGAATTTTAAATGTGATCCATTAAAATCCTCTAAAAAGAGGAATTTTTTGGAGAAAGACTTTGCATATTGTGACAATCTACAACATTTTGTTTCTGAGGAGAGTCTCCAGTTCAGTGAAGATGAAAGTCCTTACCATCGTGTTCCCATTGACAATGACTATTTGAGCTTAGTAGACAGCTCCTCCAACTCTGACTCTCTGTCGCATAAGTCTGCGGCAGATAAACTCTCAGAAGAAGTAGATGAGATTTGGAATGACCTGGAGAACTACATCAAGAAAAATGAGGAAAAGACAAGAGACCGTGTCCTTGCAGCCTTTCCTGTTTGTAAAGATGACATGCAGGAAAGGCTGCATGCTGGTAGCACACCTGAACTGAGTAAAGATGTAGAGTACTCGCTGTCCACTCTCTCTCTGCCAGAAACTCCCATTTTCCCTAAAACTGTGAAGCCCAGGGCTGCCACCATAAGTGAGGCTAATCTCAGGTGTGAAGACACTACACCATGCAAGGAGAACTCTTTTATGAGTTTGAACAGATCTTCCTTCTCCAGTGAGATGCCTTTTGTAGACAGTACATATGAGCCTACCAGTAGTGTTCTGTCCAGCACACCTGCAGAGGGCATGGAAAATGATTTGGCTGTTATGGATAAAACAAAGAACAGAGTTTTTATGATGGCAAGGCAGTACAGCCAAAAAATTAAGAAGGCTAACCAGCTTTTGAAAGTTAAAAGTCCAGAGCAGGAACAGCCAGCTAGCAGACAACAGAAACTGAAACACAAAGATCTTGCTGCTATTCTGGAGGAGAAGAAACAAGGAGGTCCTGCTATTGGTATGTTGAAAACATTTCTGTACAGATACATTTCTTTAGTAACTTTCAGTGAACTCTGTGTTCTGAACTGGAAGATTATGATTTTTCCTCACCTTGGTCATTGAGTATCAGGATCGTATTTTCTGTGTTACAACTGAAATGAATTTTCTCAGACTGCTTTGACATGAATGGTCCTTTATATCTCATTTCTTGTTACTTGATAACTTTGGGAAGAAGTAGCGCGGCAGTGTCAGGAAAGAGCAATTCAGCTGAGGCTGGAAGTAAAAATCATGCCTGAAGCATTATTGGCCTCCCAAAGAAAAACAGTTATTTCCTTTAATAGTGTGATGTTGAAAGTTTGAATAAACCAGTGTTTTTTCTAGTTGGTCTGCCTTCTAACAAGTCACATACATTGGCTCAGGTGCCATTCAGAATCCTACCCATAAACATAAGGAATGCGCTCAGATAAGAAAGAGCTGAAAATCTTTCTATCAGCTAATGAATGTGCAAAGTCATAGATATGCAACAGCTCTGGAACTGGTTTTGTCCATGATCAGTTGAAACAAAGGGAAGATGTGGAGCCAGCAGACTCCATGCACCAGAGTGTCATTCTTGCCTTCTTGTGATATTTTTGAAAGTCCCTAAATATCTTATTTACTGGGCCATTTTTAGAATGTTCTTTTCCATTTTAACATGAACGAAGCAGCATATTATTGGAACCATGTGCTGCATTGTGTCCTGCATGACTGCTCACTGTAGCAAAATATTTTATGCTTCTTTTCCTCAACAAAGTGTACTGAAATGTGATCCAAAGGCTTTTCCAGCCTCCAATGTTTCATGTTACTTTGCAGAGGCAAAATTTATTGACACAACTGAAAGCTCTTCTCTACTGATACTAAGCATTTTGAGATTTTTAAATTTTCACATGATTCACTGAAATGGATTCCTTGTCTCTGCTAAGTTAATTCTCTCTTCTTTCTAGGTGCCAGAATAGCTGAATATTCCCAGCTTTATGACCAAATCGTCTTCAGAGACAGTACTCCTAAGGTCCAAAAGGAAGCCGGGCCCACTCCTCAGGAGCTGTCAGCTGGGAGGTTTTCCACACCCATAGCCACATGTCCTCCCCGTTCCCAGCCTGCCAGTGAGTGCTCAAGACCAGAAGATTGGCTTTTGCATTCTGTGTACAGTAACGGCGAGCTGGCCGACTTCTCTCCATGTTCAGAATCCCAGGACCCAAAGTTCAAGCACTCATATACAGAAGCTGGTACAAAAGGCAATTCGAAGCAGTTGCCATCAGCTGGCTCAGTGCCTTCCCTTCAGATTTCCAACCGTTTGCATGTCCCAGCACAGAGGTGGAGCGCCATTATAAGCCAACCCAACAAAGAAAACTTGCATCAAGATCACGTCTATAACTCGCTGGGGAGGAGAGTAAGCAGTGTAAAACCACAGGCATACAGCAGGTCACAGTCCTCATCCTCAATAGTGGTCAACAGGTCTGGAGAATCAATTGTATATAATAATGAGATTGATAAGAAAAGGCTCCATTTGAATAGGAACTTTGGATTCAACAACCATCAAACTCCTGGAATTGCTTCAGGATGTACAGGGCCGGAGATGAGAAAGCAGATCCCTGAAAACTGTTCTGATATGATTCTGCAGGATTCTCAAAAGGTCCTGAGAGTGAACAGAGCCTCCCCTCTGACAGCACAGATGGCCACTCAGAACTATTTTTCGAATTTCAAAGATTCTGAAGAAGGAGAAGGGGATGATGATGACTATGTTGAAATAAAGTCTGAAGATGAGGGATCTGACTTGGAGACTTCTCAGAACCAAACAAGGAAATCAGATCCTAAACTGCGTAACACAGATGCTGTTCCTTCTGAAATGTTCTGTGGCAAAACTGTCTCCTGTAGTCCTGCAAAGTCTGCCAGCAGCAAACATGCACTTACCCCATATCTGACTGCATATAGTGATTCAGATAAACTGAATGACTACCTGTGGAGAGTACCATCTCCTAATCAGCAGAATATTGTCCAGTCTTTAAGGGAAAAGTTTCAGTGTCTCAGTTCAAGTAGCTTTGCTTGATGTTTTCAATAATTTCTAGCTATACTGCCTTATCATGACAGAGTATATACTAGGGCAATCAGTACTGGCATCATGTATTTCCATAATATTACATTATCAGGCATTGTATCGCAGTAATGTTGTAAATAGATGCAAAATGTATCTTTTAAAAAATGGTTTAGAATCCTGGATATGAAAAAGGCCACCTGTGCACTGTCTGGGGCCTCTGTAGCCCATGTCTACTTCTCATCTCCTACTGAACCTTCTCATCTCTTCCTTTGTTAGGTGTGATGCTCCCTGATTCTTGCCATCAAGCCAGGTGTGATGCCATTTGATTCTTAAACCATTTTATCATTTGGAAACCTTAGTATTTAGACTTTCCAGTTGGTGTCCAGCGTTCTGCATCCAAAATACCTGTGTGACTACTCTGCTTACATACAGGAGCATTTAGCTGGGCAGCTGCTCCTGTGACTGTGCAGATTTCTGAGCAGGGTTCTGGTGATTACACCAACAGGCTATGTGTGCAATTGCACATACTTTTTTGCACGCTACTTTTCATCAGACAGATTCCAAGTGTGTGGGACCAGTGCAAATGCTACATTATTTTAGAGCGTTCTTACATTTTAAAGAAAATCTAGTCCTAGTACTTGTGCCAGGCTCATAGCTCTGTGTCTGAAGCCTCTTCTACTTTCTGGAACTGCGTAGGAGGCAGAAGACAGGCAGTGGAGACTTTATGAGAAACTGTGGATGTGACACAGTCCTTGCCTGGGGAATGGTTTTGGCATTAGAAGGGGAGCTGCACTGCTTGTCAAGAGGGCTAGACTAGTCCTGGTACCTCCAGTGATGGTGGTGTTTGTGACACACAAGCAACATCTGAGCATCTTGTAGTTCAGCACCCAGCAGTCAAAAGCTGCTGTGTAGAGTAGACAAAGCTGTGTGTTATACACAGTGACCTGGGCATTTGTTCAAGTCCCAGTGTCAGTAACCCTGTGAGAGAATGAGGCTTGGCTAGATTCTTGGGTGAGATACTAATTGTGGGGCATGTTTGGCCCATAGGGTGGTTCAGTGATACTGCTGGTTGAATGACAAGCTGCAGTCCCCAGGGCACGCATCTCCTCTAACAAGAAGTGACCCTTCCTGACAGAGAGAGGTGGAAGGTATATTTTGTGAATCAATCAGGGCTGACTCTAATCCAATTTATGTACAATAAAAAGTAGCTTAAAAATGAGAATACATTCCATTCTTTTGCAAATAATGCATAGAATAAATGCTGCCGTTCAGAGCAAGGACAGGCTTTCCAATACCATCTACACTTAACTCCCCTTCATCATCTTTGTTGCACAGTTTTGGATTCTGTTACTTGAAAACAATGTAGCGAAAGGAAAGCCTAGATACATCTACACTGATCATCTTGTGTCACTGTTGTTCTTTTGGTGCTTACATTTTTCAGATTACATGGATAAAGCCAGTACCGAGTTAAACATATCAATAAACAAAGGAATTTCATTGAAATACTATTTTTACTAACCACCCATCACTCCCCTCAGTTACAGAGCACTGTACTTCCAGAACAGCTGATTATTTGCTACGTTGGTTACCATGAGGAAAACCTGAAGTTATCAGTGTACAGCTAATTACTTGTAGACTAAGATTTGAGGACTTGAATTTATTAGACCTGACTAAATTATTTACCACATGTATCTTGCATTGGCTAGGAATTGTTATTTTGAGGGCTGGTTGGTCATGGTACTTACTAGCTCGTACCACAGGGATACTTGTTACAGTCAGCACACCCCTGTGATAGGACCCGTATCTATCTAGTAAAATCCGACTGAGAAATAATGTTGTACATATTTAAGACGCCGAGGTGTAGCAGAGCCCATATTTATTTAATATAGCTTGTAAAGTATTGTAAATACAGATAGAAGGTAAACCTGTGGGCGCACATCTAGATTTGTTTAAACGGCTTTAGGAGAATGTTTAACTCGCATCTCATGCAATCAGTGGAGTTGGGAGGGAGGGGAAAACAACCAACCAACCAGAAAAAGGGACTTCTACTAGTATTGTAACTTCTCCCAGGGACCATTTCATACTATTTTTAATAAACGTTGAGTATGCAAAAGCTCTGGGTGCTTTTCATTGCGGGGGCTGGAGGAAGGAAGTTATTTGTTTCTGCCTGTCGGACCTGACGTTTCGGGGTGATTTGGATGGGGTTTTTTTCTTGGAAAAAAAAAAAAGGCGGAAGCGCAAGCTGGGGAGCGGCGGGGCGGGGAGCGGGGGCGGGCGGCGCTCCATCCCTGCCCGCCCCCTGGCCCCGCTCCCGCCCCTGCCCCGTGCCCGTTCCCGCGGCTGCCGGAGCGCCCCGGAGGGATGAGGAGCGCGGCGTTGCGGCGCTGCCTGGCCCCGGCGCTGCCGGCCGTGCCGCCCCCGCCGCGCCGCGGGCTGAGCGCGCCGCTCCCCGGGGACGGCGGCGCGGCGGCGGCCGCCCGGTAAGAGGCGCACGTGGGGAGGCAGCGCCGGCTGATGCAACCGGGGGGTGCGATGGTGTGGGCATGCAGGGAGGAGGGGTGAGGGCGATTTGGGCGATGCGTCTTCACCGGGTGCGCCGGGTTGGTATTTGAGGTGCGCTTTTGGGGGGACCTCGTGGTAAAATGCCCCCCTTCCCCCAGAACCGCTGGCGGGATTTGCTCCGGGTTTTGGTTTTGGTGGCATTTTGAGAGCGAGCAGAGCTGCCGTCATGTGGCGGTGGCTCAGGTGAGGAGGTGCGCAGATGTGCGCCTGGAAAAGCGTGTCCCTGGTCTCCCCCCGCCTCTCCCCGTCTCCATTCAGCTTTGGACGGGATAGTTTGCAACAGCTTTGAATTGAACTGATCATTGGCTTCTGCAAGGGCAGGAGCTATCAAAAATCCACTCCAGGCTGTTCTCTGTTTGTCTTCCTTGCTGTTGGGGGTCTCCTCTTTGCCCGGCTGGGTAAGTATCATCTGCACACGCAAAAGGTAACAGAGGAGAGCTGGCCGCCACTTACCCAGATTTTTTTTTCCAGAAAGCATTCCCAGTGCCTGGCTGTCACTGGTTTTTCCAAGAAGCAGTGTGGCAGACAGAGCTGCCTTGTCTCCCTTCTGCCAGTGGTTTTGAAAGGCATCCATGAAAGTGGCTGGTCTACTGCTTATGGGGTTGGTGTAGCCTGTGTTTAGCCGTGGCAGCCCCAGCTGTAAAGGCGTCTGCATCTGTCACTGCCCTGGCCAAGGGTATGGAAACCAAGGACCCACCTGACCCAAGAGCTGATCAGACAGCTCAGGGTGGTGGTTCTGAGCTGCGTTTCCCGTGATGGGGCTGGACAAGCTTTCTCATGAATTAGCACAGCTATAAAGTTTTGGGCGAGTCAGAGCAATGCCCCACATACCTATTAAAAAAGAAATTTGGCCTGTTAAGGTTTTCTGTAGCTACCTGCTGAACACCAGCCCTCACAGTTCACATCCAACCATCATTTTGGAGATTAAAAACGTACATGCCCAAGCATTTCTGTTATATTGTTGACTAATACTGGTTTCTGCCAACTAATGTTAGGAGGGTTTATTTTGTTAAAGATTTGCTTGTCGCTGTGTTGCAGCAAAATCACCGAGAATGCAAAGAATTCCTTGGCCTCTCTTAAGAGAGGAAACCCTCGGCTTGAGCCAACGCTTGCCATTATTCAGGTAAAGTATGCCAATGCACCTGCTGGCTGTGAGAGATCCCCTTTGGTACCATTACTTGTCTGAAACTTCAAAAGCACACCATGCAGAAAGTAATTTTAATCCTTTTTTTAATAAAGAATATTGTCTGCTTTATTATAAAGCAAAGCAATAGGATGAGGTATTTCCACCAGATGCTAGATTGCCCTTCTTCAGGCCTGAAACAGTCACAGCAAACTTCAGACTGAGAAAGCTTTGCAAAGGAAAGGAGCAGTTTTATTCCTTCTTCCTTTTGCTAACGTAGTCTTCCCCATTTTAAGTATAGATCACTTTTTCTCACAGCTTGTTTAAGTTGATTAACTTAATAGTTGAATTAAAGTAGTGTTCTTAAACCGTTATTTAGCTTGAAACTTTTTTTTTGCAATCCTGAGCAAAGTTCTTATGTGCCTGAAAGTGTGGGCCTCCCTTCACTTCCCACCCCTGAAATAACAATGCCAGGATTAGTGAAGGACCCTGTTGCTTCCTGTCAGCCATGTTACCTGTGGGTAACTACAGCTTATCAATGTCTTCCTGCTCTTCTGAGGGGAGGAAAACCACACTAAAAAGTCCCAGTCAGCTCAGAAGGGTCTGTGTGAAATAATTGCCTTGTGTAAAGTGTCAGCATCCTGTAGAAGTAGCAGCACTTTCTGATGTGAAGTAGTCTTGCAGTAATTGAGAACCATTGTTTTACTAATGCTGTGAAGAGCTTTCCATCGCACTGATGGTACCATTTTTGATAGGCAATTAAAATCAGAGATGAGGATTGCTATCCCTCTGCAAAGCTGAAAAATGTTCATCCTTAGATTTCCTAAGGTTTGAGAGCCACAAAACTAGGGATATTTATCATTCAGAGAGGTCCCATAGCAATACTGGCAAAAATGTTATTGTCCTGTGTCCTAGGACGGTGGTATTGGTTTTGAGTGGGCACACACTGAAACTCTGACCCAGTAGGTTTTAAGTTTAAAATCCAGCTGTAAATATTTTTTAAGTACTGATGGTGAATCTAAGTAATGCAGCAACAGCTTTATTTCAGAAGGCCTTCTAGTGAGGCTATCTGAACAGGCTCTCCCATCTCTCACCCTCCCTGATAATTGCATTTTCACAGAGCCCTCTAAGGTTAAAGCTTAAGGACTGCTAGAAGAGCAGTGACCTGTTTTTTCTCACTCCTGTCCAGTTGCACCATGATCTGGACTTGGACTGTGATCTACCCCAGCCTGAGGGGTCTAAAGAGGCTTCTTTTCAACTACATTTGTCTCCTGGATTTCGTTTTCTGCATGGCCACATGCGTGTGGAAGGGATGTCCCTCTTGTCCCTGTTCACCCCACTTGGTCTGCCTCATGGGCTGTAGGGACATGTGGCCTAGATCCTTCTGGGTAAAATTCACCCAGGCTCTGTTCTCCAGCTGTCCAGTCCCTCTAGCTCTGGTCTGGTTGTGAAGACTGAAGCAGAGCCCATATTAAATGTGTATTTGTTGGTGCAAAGAAAACTTGCTTTGGTCTACAGATGTTCTTGTGATGCAGTGCTCTGCTAGTAATGTGGGCAGAGCCCTAAGATTTGTGCTGCTCAGAGGAGCAGAGGGGGGCAGTGAAATTATCTCCTTTGCCAGTCACCCGTGAGTAACGGTGGTCAGCGTGACAGGGCACCGCCTCCTCGGCAGCACTGCGAACGAGGAGTCGCAGACTGAACCTGCAGTGGAATGATTTTAGCACTGTCCTTTTCCCCTTGAGCCAACTGAATGTGAATCGATGCCAAAATTGATACCTGTGTTGCTTGTTACCCATGTTGAACCTCAGTTGGAGTTGTGCAACAGCAAAAAATGATTGGTGGGTGCTTCTTAATTTTTTGGATGCTGAAAAGTAAAATCATCAGGGTCCTGCCTAACAGAGGAGCTGTTACCCTGCAAAGCTCAGCAAAGCACCACTGGCTCCCCTGCACCTCCTGTCCTGTCCTTGCACTCTGCCAGCCCCTGTGCTGACCTCTGGCCTCACCTGTGCTGCTCAGTGGGTTTTGATAGGAACTGGCGTAGGGCAGGGAGTTTCTGCACTCACACAAGGTAAGTGTTCACCTGCCAGTGCTGCAGCAGCAGGGACATTACAGGGGACAGTGTGGTACCACCAGTTGCTCCATCCCAGTTAAACTTCTTGAGCAGTCAGTGTAGGGGTACAGTCCCATATTTACTGTCACAGGGGAGCAGCTGCTGAGCTGTCCCTAGACCTGTCTCTTCTTCATTTGCATAGTGTATCTGCACAGTGTCCTCAGTGCAGCAGGTTCTGTGCTGCCACTCACCACCAGCTGCCGCGTTTGGGGAGTGGGATGCTGGTAGTGTAGTGCCAGGAGTGCTGGTAGTGCAGGGAGGGAGCTGGGGGACAGAGGGCAAGCCCTCCTTCTTTAACAGGAGTTGCCCCTCTCCATGAAGCCTGTGCTTTTAAATGCTCTTTTTATCACTCTCAGTAGTCTTGAACTATTTGGAATTAACAGGGATGCCCTTCTGTTTCTTTCTTAGAATTGTTTCTTATTGGTTTGAATACCTTTAGACACAGATGTTGTCACTATGTTTCTTGCATAGACATGTGCATTAGTGTACTCATTTTTAAATGTATTATTTTAAAACTCAAGTTACTGTTTTGTTCCCCAAGGCACATAATGATCGGTTGATTCAAGAAGCAAACAAGAACTTTGCCAAAGAGGTAAGCTTTAGCTGATACATGTGTTAATAATCTTGAGCTACTTGCCTTTGGTAATTTAAAGTCTTTTCTTTTAACAGATTGGTCTACGTGTTATTCACATCTGTCTTCCTGAAGGCAGCACCAAGGATGAGGTAACAGAAGTATTTGAGTCTTCCTTTTCCATCTCTGTCATAAACTTTTCTTTATTACTGACATTCATTTTTATTTTGACTGAGCTCTAGTAACTCAAATTAGGTTTAGGATTGCCTTGGTTTAAATAGAAAATATTATCCCCTTACTGGCAAGAGTGAGAAAAAAGAGAATTAATGGGCATGTCTGCTGTTCCCTGGCAAGCTGGGGCAGAATCAATAGAGTAATGTTTTGGTTTTGTGCTTGGTGTTTAATCCCATACCAGCTCAGGTATCCCACAGTTGCTGTTGTGACTGTACCTGATTATTGCCCAGATTATTCAGGGCAATTAAAGATTATATGATTATATGGGAAGGAGGAGGGGTGTTGAATTTGTCTATTAATCTTTTAATGTTTCAGTTATGTATTAAAAAACAAATATCCACCCCAAATCACTAGAGGCCTGAATTCTTTACCTTGTTGAAGGCACAGCGCTTAATATCAATTATGTTTTAAATATAGAAAACCTTGTGAAAGTTAAACCAGTGAAAGAATATAGTAGAAGAATACACTGTTCCCAGCTGGCCTCCTTGTGCTTGGCAAGTTTAATAATCCTGCAGGCTTGTGAGTTCCGTGTACTGTTTTGTACACTTTGTTCTTAAAATGTTACTGCCTTGCAGTGCAATCTCAAGAACTGCTTCAAGATACATTAAAAGGAACTTACTGTGAAGTATTGTAGATTATGGATAGTCAGCCACCCATTTAAGAAGAGTAAGCTTTTGAAATTAAAAACAAATACACTTTGTTGTTGGTAAATGTAACACAGCAGGAAATAGGTAAAATACAGTGAGTGTGCAGCAGGAGTTGCAGCTAGTTTGAAGTAGTATCTTAGAAGTGGTTGAACTCTGTATCTAAAGAGAAAATTTGGGTATTTCTGTTATTTAAAAGAAGTTACTTCCAATAAAATTCATCATGGTTTACTTATTCTCTTTCATACTCACTATGACAGGTTTTTTTCATCTACTAAAATCCACATCTCAATTGTGTTCCCTGGTGTGGGAAGGTGGGAGGGATTTCAATACCATGCACATTTGGGTTTTGTCATAGCTTCCTATGTACAATAAAGGCAAGTTACTACTACAGTACTTTACCCTGCATGAGTTGTAAGTAATTTAAATGCTGTGATGATGGAAAGCTGAATTAAAGTAAGATACAATTGAAATGGAAAACTGAATTACTTACCCAGGAGAAAGAAATACAGCTTGAAGTTTTAATTGCTCTGTAGCCCCCCAGAATTTTGTAGCATATCAAGATTTTCTAAAGAAAAATGCAGATGTTTTCATGTCCATATACATTCATCCTTTCTAGTGCAATGTATACCAGTCCTGTTGCTGTCAAGTGCCACAGGACCTTAGGAGATATGCCTGGTTTTGCCTCAGGAGTCAGGAAACTAAAGAGGCATTTCTGTATCAGTGACATGCTTGTGTAATCTGTATTTAGCATGAAAGTAGTACGTTCTCTTGGCTCAGAGTTGCAGCTAATCTAGCTCCTGCCTAGTTCCCCTAGCTTAATGTTGACTGCATATCAAGTGTTTGAGTAATAGAAGTCACAATTACAATTAATAGTTTACAAGAAAAGCATTTTTAAGAAGGCATGGTATTAGTTAAGGAAAAGAAAAAACTACTTTTAATCCTTTTCTATTGGGATGTTAATCCAATTCTGTTATAAAGCTTTGTGATGCTTGCATACTGGTTTTATATATAAGATGGGAAGACATGCTTGCATGACATTTCTCACCTAAAAAACCTTTGACCTGTTTTATTCCATTGCATTCTTTCTGGTCATGACAGAATAGCATGGATCAGCATTACCCTTTAGAGAGGGAGGAATCAAGGTAGGTAGTACAGTCTCAGATGTCAGATCTGACCAATTATAAACCACTTGAACTTGCATCTGGTTCAGTACTTGAAATTCACAAACTTCTCTTTAGTGACTTTTCAACATAACAGTTCTTCACAAGGCAGTTGCCAGCTCTTAGGATCAGGGTGTTTTGAGAAGGAAAATTGGTAACCATGTATGACCAGCAACTGATACAAGGAGAGGACACAGACTTAAGCTGCGCCAAGGGAAATATAGGCTGGATATTAGGAAAAATTTTTTTACAGAAAGGGTGATAAAGTAATGGTCTGCCCAGGGAGGTGGTGGAGTCACCATCCCTGGATGTGTTTAATAAGAGACTGGATATGGCACTCAGTGCCATGGTTTAGTTGAGGTGTTAGGGCTGGGTTGGACCCGATGATCTTAAAGTCTCTTCCAACCTAATGATTCTCTGTGTGATATGGTGGTTTAATAAAATGAGTTTTTTCTTGTAACACTTGAAAGAACAATTATACAACTTTTTGTCCCTGTACTGGGACATGATCTGGCCCTTTTTGGTTTTGCACTATGTATTAACTGAGGCGTTCTGTTTCTAAAAGCATCTTCCGAAGCCATTACAAAGAAAAGCTTCTGCTGAGGTTTGGAGTGGTGAAACACAAACTGCTTTTGGCAGCATAGTGTCACATAATATGTGTTTACTTTGCAAGACATTTAGAATAGAGTCAGGGTGGCTTAATTTGGTAAGCCACTGATAATAAACTGAGTAGAGCAGGTTATTGCTTTTTCATTTAGAATTTGCAGTAATAAGCAAGGGAAGCCAAGGTGGTCATAAAGTAATTGAAAAAAAGTTACAGGTTTTACCTCAATTTAATCAGATTCTCTTTATATCTGTTGTTCTGATCTTTAATGCTTTTTATTAACTTCCTAGATTGTCAGTGAAATCTTGAGACTTAATGAGGATCCTAACGTGCAGGGCCTTGCTCTTGACCTCCCAGAAAGCTTATATAGCAGTAAGGTATTAAACGCTGTGAAACCAGAGAAGGATGTGGATGGGTAAGTGGAACACTGAGAAATAATATTAGCAGGCACAAGCCTGATGGCTCTGTAAAATCAGTTTTCCCCTGTGCTTTTCATTAATGGATTCCTCAGTCAATGTGTCTAGCTGTGCTATTGAGCAGTGATAAAAGATGCCTCTGAATCAATGAAAAGTCTTTTGCTGAAGTAGTTTTGGTCCTTATCTTTTTATTTTTACATTATATATTCAGGGCATAGTCCTTTCAAACAAACAAACAAAAAAGAAATCTTGATTTACTGGTGATACTTAAAGTATTTCAGTACTTCAGTAATACAAGTGGTAGTCACAAAGTACTGAACTTCCACAAGAAGGACTGTTGGAAAAATTGCAGAGAAGGTTTTAACTTCCTTACAGCACTCTCTGGTGGTGAGAGAGTAAGCTATAATAGTTTGGACCCATTATCACAGATTTCCAATCAGTGTTGAGTTGTACTGCTCTCTGAAGAGACCGCTGGTGTAATTTAGGTTTGTGAGTTCCCATTTTGCTGCTCTTGCAGCCTTCCTGCTCTTAGCTGCAGGCTATTACCATTTTTTTTAATCCCACTCTTTCTTTTTTGTTTTTCAAGTCAGGAAAAAAAGTCTAAAAATCCTTCAAGTTGCTTACCTTTCCATTATGTGGAGTACTGGAGATTGTCAGAGAATGGAAAATTTGGAGCATCCTTCTGTATGAGAGAGAATGGAGTGCACTGTGAAAACACCTGGGTTGCCCCTCCTAAGCCAGCTTGGCTCTGGCAGCCCTGCTCTGGTCTCACTGCAGCCACTGAATTGTTTGTGCCCAGTGTGCTGTGGGGATCCCATGGTGACATGTAAAGAGCTGCCAGTGTATGGTGGGATCGTGTTACCCATTCTAACTCACATCCCTTTCCTGGCCTCTCTTGAGGCTCAGTGTTTGTCTAACTGGGGTGTGGGATGATACAAATTAGCTGCAGTACATGACTATCAAAGGATTTGCTTTTGTGAGAGATGTTTGCTCTTGGGATTAGCTCTTAGCCATGTTACAAGCATTGCTGGGGATTTATGTTACACAAACTTTTTTTTTTTTTAATTGCCATGTTTTTTCCACTGCAGATTATCCAGTGTAAACCTAGGACGTTTGGTACATGGTGATGTCTGTGACTGCCTAGTTCCTCCTACAGTGTGTGCTGTGATGGAGCTTCTTGAAGATATAGGTGAGTCCTTCTATCATAATCATTACATTAATTTTAGCCTAACTATTTTACTCAGTTTTAATCTTGAGTGAGAGCCAAATATAATCTGACCTTGTGTTTCTCTTTTGTTTTGCTTTCCCACCTGGCATGTATTTGTCTCCTGCTAGCGAGGAGGACTCCTCCTGCTCAGTAGCATCTGAATGCTGTATTTGTAGAAACGGGTCTCAGATTTTGGGTGTTGGGCAGGGGTTAGATGTCATCAGCAGATTTAATTTCAGCCAAGACACACAAGACATGTGAGTCTTCCAAACAGAAAATGCAGGAGTCACTTGGGGATTTCACTGGACTGTTTTGATTAGTGTGAGCAGTTGGAGAAAACCAGGTTTGCCTGTAAATTGCTGCTGAGCAAATCTTTTGGTTTGGATTGTGTTGTGTCAGTGCTGACACTGAAATGGCAGATTTAAACAAGCAGGTTTACTGTGTGTGAAGACACTGTTGGTTTAAGGCAGTGTTTCAGAAGTTGTCTCTCTTACAGTAATTCATAATTGTTGAAGGGAGGATTTCTGTAGCAGAACAGGAGGTTTAATGTACTTAGTAGCAAACATGAATGAAAGGATTTGTGCAAAATACCAGAAAACCAGAACAGTATTTACTTACTAGAATTCAGAGAGTCACTGGGAAACTCCATAAGACCTGTGGTTGATGTCACTGCAGGTGCTCCAGAGGAGCTGCCTGTGCTGGCACAGCTGCTGTGGTTGTGCGGGCACACGGCACCGTCCTGGTCTGAGCCCCTGTGCAGCCCCTTCTGCAGTGCTGCAGCCATGGGTGGCCTGGGGGAGCTCCATGCAGCTGCTGGTGCTTGTGCCCTGCACTGAGGGGGGCTGAATAACTTCCCTTGTGTCGCACAGGTGGGAAGAAGGTGCTGCTGGTGGGAGTGCGTGGGGCAGAGGGTGCTGCCCTGCAGAGCGTGCTGCGGCGCGAGGGAGCCGCCGTCCTCAGCTGCCACTGGAAAGCCCCACAGCTGCAGAGTGAGGTGAGTGCTCTGCTGCCTGCCAGGGCTCATCCGACATCCCCACTGTCTGCTCATCCCTGTCAGCTGTCCACCTGACAGTCTTGCCCTTCGCTGCCATTTCCAAGATGGTGACCCTTCATTGCAGTCATAGGTGGCACTGGGGTTGTTGGTGGCTAGTGTGGCTTAGGGTCTTTTCTCCTTCCTGCTGGCTCAGAAATGGTTCAAACACTGGCCTCTACCAGAATATTACACGTAACAGCAGCCGGTCTAACTTCATTATTTTACACCAAGGGCTGTGAGAGAAGGAATCCAACAAATGTTTTATCTCTCCCTTTTGCTTTCTCTCTGTGCAAGAGTTAGCCTCTTTTTTTCTCGTCCTGTGATACTGTCATCTGCATGAAATTACTTCCACTGGATTGGTGTCCTAAAGGTTTGCAAGTGCTGCTGCTCTTGGGACAAAGAAGAGATCTTTGAAGAGAACTGTAAAAGGACTCAAAGAAATTCAGGAGCCTTAAACTGAAGGATTTGCAGGGTCTCCTTGGCTGCTTTTTGCAGAGCTTTTAGACACAACTTGGAAGTTGGTATGACTTCCTGTGAAACTTAACAGTTTGTTCCTTAGTCCCAGATTTCACAGAATAGCCCAGCTGGGGTTGCACTGTCATTGGGGCCTGTGCAGCAGGGTCCAGACTCTGCCTGTGGGAGCACAAAGTACTCCAGGGCTTGGCTGCCAGTGGGCTGAGGTGCTGGGGACAGCTCTTGTGTGGGACAGCCTGTGCCACAGGGTGGCAGCCAAGGCAAAACGATGGTGTCCAACCTCCCGGCTTTGGAGGCGCAGACAGGAGGAGGAAACAAATTCGAGCAGCTGTGATAGAAAGTTCTCTGGCAAACCCGTGTTTTCACAGCTGTGGATGTTTTTGTCAGGCTTGTCTCAGCTCTGGGCTTTTAAGTGACTGACAGCACTTAGGAAACATATGGCTCTCTGGGAGATGGAGTGCTGTGAACTTGATCCTTGCCATGTCTCATTCCTCAGTTATTTCTCATTGCTTGGGGTTGTGCTGGAGGACTGCTCTGGGCTGGATGGGGTGGGTGACAGGGTGGCCAGAGGTGTTTCCACTGGTTCACAGCAAAAAATCTGGATTGGGCCCAGAGCTGCTTGTGCAGTGCTGTCAATAGCTGGAGAGAATTCTGTTTCCTTCCATCCAGATGCTTTCCCATAATCATGCTTTGCTTTTTGGCATTCCCCATAGCTTACCTCTTGGAGCAGGCCACTGATGGGAAACAGAATGGGAGGCCTAACTTTGAGGCTTTATGCACTTCGGTCTTCCCAGGTTCATTTTAACTGGCAGCAAAAGAGTTTGTACTTTGCTTGTGGGACTACACAGCAGAGCCCAGGGGAGACTTACCTTCCTCTTCCTCACCTGTGAGCCTGGAGCAGCATGTCACCAGTAATCCCAGAGCTGTGCTGATCCTGTCTGGATGTCACTCTTGATAGTTAACTCTAGCTCCTTGATAAAATCTAATACATGCAGAGAAAACTATCCTGTCTCATATTCCCAGAAGCTGGAGTGTCAGAAACTGAGCACAAGTTTCTAACCAAACAATGAAGTACTGTGGCAACCTGTATTTGAACTGCAATGTTATTAGATAACATGATTATAGAATTTACATTCTTCTGCATGTTTAAAATGCTGGTTATGAAAAACAGCTTTAATGTTCACTGGGTTTCTTCTCTTGTTTCTTTTGTTATTTGAATCTCAAGTAAGAGAATGTGTTAGTCAATGTTTAAGTTTTTCAAAGACTTGAAAGAATCAATTCACGTTTTGTTCTTCCTGCACAATACACTAACTTTTCCTTTCTCTGAATGGGAACCTTCTACAGTGACAGTTTGTATGCTGTTGTTTGGAAGTATAATCTGTGGTAGCATAGTATCTTCACTTAAGTGAGGGATAAACTTACGAAGAGTATGATGTTTTTCACTGGGATGCACTTGTTTTGCAATATATAACAGGAAAGGAGAATTTTATCTTAAGGGTAGGGGAATGTTATTTGTTGTAATCCATTGGCCAAGCCTGTTTGCATTGAAGCAAACTAACCCTGACCTTAACGATGTAATGCCTTTCTTAAGTGGTTACTACATTATATTAGACTAGCTCTGCTGATTTGTTCTTCTCTTTAAAAAGGACAGCATAACAGCAAGTGTTTCCTTTAGAAATTCTTTTAATTTAAATGAGTTACACAGCACTAAGTTTTTAAGATTTTTGGATAAGGTTTTGTATTGCTATGGACTTGTTATTGCTTCTTTTACTTGTGCACTTTTGCAAAAATATTTTGAAAATGATCAAAAGGAAGTATGTTCTAGTCCACCTTAGGAAAAGTTTAAAAATACACTGATAGCTCTCCTACAAACAGCATAATGCCATCTGCCATCTGACTTGGTGTGCTCCTTTGGAGCAAGTCTGCTCTGTCTTATGGCAGGAAAAAGAAATAAAATAAATAATGGTATATTTTCATTTCATTGCTTTGATCTGAAATAATGGACATAGTTTCAATGTTCTTTTCCCTTCCCACTTCATGTTTTGTTAAGTTGAGCGGATTATTAATATTTCTTTTTGTTCCATTTTGGGTTTGCTTGACTTCAGTTCTCATGGCACAGATGAGCCATGTCCTTCAGAGCTGTTGAGCTTCCTGGGTTTTCAAATAATTCACAAATGCAAGAAAGCATTTTAGAAGGTTCTGGCACATCTGTGCAAAGTTATTGAGAAATATTGTTCTTTTTGCATTGATATGTTCAATCTAAAAGAAGTTACAAAGTGAGAGATAAAGACAAGCATCTTAGAGGAAATACTTAAGATGTTATCATTCTGTTAAGCTTTGTGTAGATAGCTCTTTAAAGCATGTTCATGGCATTGTGCCTGATGAATGACCTAGTGACATACTTTTAGTGACATCTCCCATGTAATTTTAAAATGGGACTCCCCAAAAGTCAATTCAGTATTACAGAAGAATGGTAACTGATGTGTTGAATCCTTTATTTTGTCAGAATGATGCTTTCTAGTTTGAAAGGACGTTGTCAAGTAGATATGTATTGGGAAAAAATGGATTCTTTTCTTGCCAAAACATGGGTAATAGTACCTGTAAAAAACCAGAATTTTGTTTCAGTCATCTAAATTCAGTAATTTTTTCAGTGTGTCATCTTTAATGTAGGCCATGTGTGAACCACATCATGCCTGTTTTAGGAGAGCTGCTATCTTACAATTTTATTGTAAAAGAAGTGAGAATTGGTCTGTGTAGATATAATTAGGAATAGAAAAGTTGTTTGCAAAAGCGAGGTTAAGAAGTACAAGAGTGGTTCAGCTGGAGTGCTCAATGGGAGATTCCTTTTCAGGTTGAAAAAGAACTTCTTTTGGCCACAGTGCGCTTTTCCTTAGAGCCAACACTTGAGCTTCCAACTCTTAGACATCTCTTAGCTATTTGCTGTCCTAGTTTTGCTATCTTGGTAAGACCAAGGCTTTTATTATGGGCAGAAAAATACATTTTGTATTGTAAGCGTGAAAGAACAGGAGACCAGGCACACAGATCCAGTAAGAGGAGAGGAGAAGGAAGCTGCATGAACATTTCTAATGACGATGATGTAGACAAAGTATTTCCACTTCAACATCTTATGCACATCATCTCTGTTCCTTGTAGTTTTGAATTGTATCCCCCTGTCTGTGAGCTAGAGGAGCAGTTGCTAAAGCATGGATCATAGTGGCAGGCTTGGGCCCACAGCAGAGGTGTGGCCTTGATTTTCACATGCACTGTGTAGGGCAAGTGCATTCAGGGTGATGTGGCAGGAAAAGCTGGAAGGAACCATGCAGTTAGAACATGCCTTGGTGTAAAAAGTACCTGAAACTAGTCATTGACTTAAAAAATTTTCAAGATTTCAGAAAGTAATTAGAATTGCTGTGGTTAAAGTGGAACCTGATCTGTAAAGTGATGTGCAGAGATTTTTTTATAGAGTTGTAAAAAAACTTTTAATCATATTCCTATTCCTCATCACATCTCTTCAGTTTTATATGGCCTGTGTTTATACCCAGGACTCTGACGGCTTTTACATTTCAATTTCTAATTTTAATTTTTATTTTGTTTGATCATGCATTTAAAAATGGCTTTTGTAGCAGTCCATTTTAACTATGGGAAAATGAAAATTTTATGCAGACTTCACAGCAAAACAGAGTTTCAGTGATCTGTAATATACAGCTACTTTGTGCCATTATCATTTAATACTTGGCTGGAAAGTCTGTATTGTTGTTTTAACATTTGGTGTTCTGTCTTGGGAATGGGTGGTGCTTCTTAATCTGCTTCAACTTAAATCTTGGTGGAGGGGATCATATTTTGTTATGAGGTAAGGTTGCAGATTATTTATTGGCACGGCTCTTCCCAACTGAAAAAATATTTACCGGTGAGAAGGCAGGACACTACTGGACTATTGGCATACTTTGTCTCCAGCCTGTTGCCTAGCACACTAAGGAGGGTTTGGCCTGATGCTTGTCATTCCTTCCTCTAGCCAGCCTGATGGAATGGAGCCTTGCTGTCCAGGAAGCGTGAGGCAGGCAGCCACATGTTCTCCCTCATGGGTATCTCCTTGACCTTCTGGCTACGGCTGCCTGCAGCATCTGGTTCCTGTCAGATGTGTCCTCTGTGTCTGTCCAGGGACGGTGGTGCATTTGCCGAGGGAGGCTAAATGGGATTATTTCATAGGACTTTCCCATCTCTCACGTCTGCCATCGGTTTCTGATGTAGGACTTGACCCTGAACATGCATCCCAAGGCTTGCTTCTTGCTTTAGTGATTAAACAGGCAGTCAAAAGGGTAGATTATGGCAAGAGAGAAAAATCTAAAAGCAAAGGAGGCAGGGGCACAACTTCTTGCAAGTAAAACTAAAATTCCCAGATGGAGATCACATAAATCTCTTCCAAGGATACCCATAATTCTGTGTACACAAGTATTTTGCTTTCAGTGGACTTGCTATCCCATTTTTACTTTTTAAAAATACTCACTGGGGGAAAAAATTCTCTGAAATGTTTCTGATATATCTATTCTATTGACTTGGCAGGAACTTTTTCAATAGTTGCACATAAAATATTGCTTTCTTTGTGAAGTAAGGGAAAGGAAATCATACTGGGGAAGGCTCTGAGAAACCAGTGTGTCTTTAACCTGTGGTACAACTCTTTGCTGCCATGTGATGCAGCTTTTTTCATGAGGGAGGTGGGGCAGGGCAGTAAGATGAAAGGTCCAGCTGGTTTTCTGCTAAAATTTATGGGTATATGTGATGTTAGCTATCTGAACCGGTGTTAATGTTGGCTACAAAAATAATTGTGTTCAGCTGTTAAAAACATTTTTCAACATAAGGGTCGGTAGTCATAGAGATGAATATTTGGTTCCATCAGTTGTTTTCTGACATTACAGTTACAGTGAATCAATTCTGTCATAAGTATGTTGGCTGAACATTCATCAGAATTATTACTTGTTGCATACAGCTCTCAACTTGTTCATCAATTCACGATGCTAAGCGATGTGCAAAGCTCTTAGTCCTTGTCCCAGAGGCTTTGCATGGAAAGGCATCTTGACTTACAGTAGATGATCTATAACTGCTGGAATATGAATTATTTTTTCCTTGCAAAAAAAAGGCTGTGCTCATGTAACTGAGAAAAATGACTGTTTTTCTCTGTGTTGATGTTGACTGTTACAGCAGAGATTTCCTTCTTTTGCAGGGCAAAGTGTGCCTTCAGCATGGCATTCTTTGTACATGAGGCATTACAGCATCTTTTTATCAGAATTTCCTTCTAGATTTCTCAGTATCATTTGATCTGATACTGGTCAAGCTTTATGACTTCTGTGGCCTTATAGGAGTGGCATGTAAGGTGATATTTGCACCAGGCTCAGGAGTGTGACCAGTTTGAATAAAGCTGAATGACTATCCACAGGCAATCACAGAAGTGTTGCTGGACATGTGTGTGTCTGAAGCCTGAATCAGCTTATTGCATTAGTCATTTGTCAAGCAAGGGAATCTTCTCCCACACTTCTGGCTTTGTTTCCATGTGGGGATCTCTTAAGGAGGGTTAGGCCATCCTTCTGTCCTCTCAGGGGAAGATGGAGTTTTTTTAGTTTTCTGCCTTTTCCGCAGCAGTTATGTACTTTACCCCTCCTGGATGCTCAGTTGTGCCAAAAACTTGCTATCCTGACAAGATTTGTAGCTGTTCTTTCTTGGCAAGAGTGTTGGGCAGGGTTGTGTCAGAGCACTTTTGGCCAAAAAAGAAGCTGGAACGCTTGTCAGTCACAAATCAATTCATAGAGTGGCTCACTGAGTTTGTGACACTTGGAATTAATTTGCATTTATCCAAAATATTACCATAACTGCTGTATTTCTGAAATAATTTTTACAGTTGGGCTTGAGGCAATGCTGTGTCTGTGTTTTGCTTTTTTAGTGTATCTTAATACATCTGCATCTGGTGCTGTCCCTTATCTTGTGGTGATTCTAATAACTGGTAAAGGACCCTGTTTCAGAGGAAGTGGGGAAAAAAGGCACTTATGTCTTTTATTATAAGAATCTTTGTAGTAACCATTTTTGCTCCAGCATCTGCCAGGTTGAGCGAAATCAGGGGCAGTGATTAGCAGACATGAACTGAGAAGGAGAAAAGTGCTTTAATTGATATTCAAAGGCACTGATCTTTGCAGAAGGAGTCATCCTGCATTCCTGTCAGCTGACCTTGTTTTCTACTGTCAGACAATCTGACTGCACTCTTTATAAGTGCCTATTTACTGTCTTTCAACCCTCCTTTTTCTTAAGTTGCTCCAAGTTATTTTGGACTATAGGGCAATGGTAGAACTTTTTCTTTGGAAAGATATAATCCCCATTAAATATTGATACTTAGTTTGACCTCACTTGCCTGGTCTCACAATTTGTTTACCTAACTTAATTTTAAATGCTATTCTTAAGTTTCATGGCAGGCAAGAATCAAACTATCAGTCTGGATCTTCCTTTTTTGTTCTTGTTGTCTGTAAAAGCTTTGCTCAAAAGACTATTGCTGTGTAAGTCTGAGTGTTTATAAGATGTGTATCCAAGTATGTATTTCTAAGATTAAATGCTTGTTTCGTTCCTGGGGGTGTTTTGGGCTTTCCCTAGCTCCGTCACGCAGACGCGGTGGTGTTTGGCAGCGCAAAACCCGATGATGTTCCTGTCAGCTGGGTAAAGCCTGGGGCCACCATCATCAGTTGTGCTCATGGTCTCCTGTCAGGTAAGAGGTGATGAAAGGTAACAGTTCTTTAAATGATGTACAGTGAGCCTTTGAGACGTGTGTGGCATCTTGGTGAAAAAGCAGTGTGGTGAAAATCTGCGTTTCTGTGGGAGGGCATTTAAAGGTGTGTGTGCAGGGCGTGTGTACACTTTCCTCTGATGTATAAATAGGGAAAAGTTGTTAGGTGAGAGAGGAAAGGTTGGAACAGATTCTTCATATCAGGATGATTAGATAAGCGATGACCCAATGGATTCAGAGAGTTCCCAAGGAAGACTTTTGGGTCATCAGGTGAGCTATTACATCGTGCTGCTTTGTACAGTGCCTTATCCTGTGACTTCCGTGGACCTGGAATATGGGAAAAAGGGAAGAAGGGAAGAAATATCAACTGCAAAGTGCTGTGAAACTGTCTGAAGAAAGTGGTGCAGGAGGGAGTACAGAAATTATGTGTAGTTAAGAAGAGGCAGAATGTCACCTGCAATTCCTACAAAAAAAGGGTTTGGATTCATTTCCTTCCTTTTCCCCTGACTTGTTGTGGAGGGTGTATGTGTTCAATAATTACTCAGTTGAAAAAAATGTTACAGAATTTTCTTGGGAATCAAATTAAGAAATCTTCCTAGAAGTTACTCTGCTGCTAGAATAACTTGTAGTAATAATAATAACACGTAATTTTACATCTCTTGTAAAATTTCTTAAAATTCTGTGAAGATCTCTAGATATTTTCTAAATTTTTGGTGTGTATATGAATTTGACTGCTCAGCATCCCAATGAGATTATGCTGCAAATGAATAGGAAAATGAGGAAGTAATGGATAGCATGACAGGTTAATCTGGGTTTTTTAAAAATCTTATCACAAGTGTACTAGATTGACATCTATTGATACAAAACTGTGGAAATGGGCATAAAGCTGAGAAAACCTAATTGCATGGGTATTAAACTAGGGATATTCCCTAAGGGCAAATTAAGCAGACACTTCATGCAGAGCTAATGCAAGATCAGGCTCATAATAAAGCAGCTGCTGTTCCCATGCAAAGCATGGCCTTAGCAGTAGATTTCTTTCCTTGCCTTTCATTATATCCTCTTGACCTGAACAGACACTGCAGGTGTTGAGATCTGGGTTCTTATTCACTTGATTGTCTGGAGGCATTTAGACATTCATTGTCTGTCTCCCAAAGCAGATCTCTGATCCTGCTGAGGATCTCAAGGGTGGGTACCAAGCCTTAGCCCTTCCTGGTGCTGCACAAGTTGTCCAAAAATAACACGTTTTCTTTTTCCTGGACTAGTGACTAGGAGACCCCTTGCATCTCTAATGCCCATTTATTTCCCCTAGGGATTTTTGGATATAATTGTTAAGTATCTGTAGGGCAGGGCTTGGCACACAGGTCTCCAGCAGGTATGAAGCCTACCAGTACGACACAGCCTTACATGGAGAAGGAATGGGGGAGAAAGGGAAAGAAATAGAGAAGAGAGGGAGTGGTGGTACAGCAGTCATACCTATAAATAAATAAATTAAAAGGAATCTCCCCTCTTCATTTTAATCTTGCAAGTAGAAACCTCTTATGTGACAGATTTGGGCTGGTTCTGACAGGGTGGAATAAGCCAGTCCATGCAGCCTGAGTGGGCACGAGGAGTGACTTGTCTCTCCCAGCAGTGTGTGCTGCCTGGTGCAAGTCCCACTTTCAGACACCTAATTCTCTCCATTGAAAAGTGAGTCTGAGCCTTCACAGACCTAAAAGTTACGCAGTATAACTGCATGCTGTATCTTAAGACTTAAATATCTTCATGCCTTAGTTGCTTAGTAGATAATACTAGTGCTTCCCTTCTCTGAAAGAGTGTTGTTAGAAAAACTGCATTACATGCCACAGTAACATTCATTCCTAATGCAGGAAATGTAAGGTTTGGCAGAAGCATATACATTTCTTTGCATTTTTCAAGTTGTAGCAATGCGCTCTGTTAAGTACTGCATTTTTTTGGAAAGGCAGCATGAGATCCTTATCAAGATAATTTAAATAGAATTTATCTACCAAATGTCTACCTATCTTTATGGTTATGTTTTTGCGAACCTTGGAGAAACTCCCAAAATTACAGCAGAAATTCATTTTACCAGCTGTTGGTCTCAAGGTGTACTAGAGAGGCACATGAAACACAGGGGTCTGACAGGAAGAATGCACTTAGTTTAGTTGCAAGATGTTTGTGGAAAGCCCATTGTGGAGTAGTTGTGACCTTGGAGAAACAACTGAATCTTATAACTGACTCTTGACTTCCATGGAATCTGGCTGAGGTGCTTGGAAATTGTTCTGGATTTTTTCTTGCTTTGGAAATGTCCAACTTAACATCTGTGGGGTCGCAGGAGCTAAATGAAGCCTGAAAGCAATAATTGTCATGAAGTAACTTTTGTTCTTGCTAGATGGTGGCTAAATTTCCAGCTTGTGTGGGTGTACATGTCATCTAACACACTCACATGTTTTAAAAGCACTCAGAATTTGCAAGGATGTAGCTGAATTAAGGAAATGTAATGTTGTAAATCAGGAGAGTCTAGATAAAAGTGCTCACTCCAAAGTGACAGTTCATTTTCAAGGGGTTTTTTTGATCAAAGATTTTTAAATCATCACAATTTTAAAACATTCTGTAATTTTCTAGCAGTGCAACATCTGCTTCTGTTGCACTGACAATTTTGGAATTCCGTGAGTGCTGGTAGTGTCTTACAGGAATATACTTTATATGTAAATGTATGGAAATGAAAATAACTTTCTGAACAAAACTTAAGGATGCCAGAATTATTTGGGATTTGATGTCCAGCTCCTTTGGGGTCACTTGAAAGCTGAAGCCCACATGTTTTAAGTATGTTAGTGGGAAATGCAACCATTTCCCCACCTCATTTCTATTCTAAGCTGCCTGAGCAGACAGGTAGCACCTGACAGCAGCTCTCACTCATCTGCACAATATCTGAAGTTCATCTGATCTGACCATAGTCCGAAGCAGAGAGTGCTATTCCAGCTTCCATCTGGAAAATTTATCCTAAGAGAGCTGTTGCAATCCTGTGATTGTCTTGCTAACTCCATGCGTGCATGGCTTTCACCTCTAGCTTCACCTTCACCCCTGTAAAAGCCTGGTTAGTCATTTGTGGGGTGACTGTGTAACATAGGCAGTCTGAGAGAAATAGTTTATTGAAGGGAATTGTCTAATTCTAATATATATTTACACACATACTAGCTCTGCCCTGATAAAAATAGTCATATTAAGCCAAATAACATAAAAAGTCAAAATGTTTCTGTAAAGCACAGCTGTCTGAAAGGGGATTTTAAACTTCGTTCTTCCTACTTCATTTGTCTGTTTGGCAGCTCTCCCAGCCTGGTCTCAAAGCAACAAGAGTCAGCTTATGACTGTAATAGACTATTCCAGTAAAACTCCTCTGTCTAAATCTAAAGCTGAGCATCTCCAGAAGAAATTGTTAGGTTTTTGCTTGTTTGTTTGTCTGTTTTAATTGCAAGTGTTAATGCAAGTAGAAGGACTTTTCGACTTTTCAGACACTTTCTTAATTAGAGTTTAATATGAGGACTGTTGCCTTCATCTGGTTAGCTTTGTCACTGATGTGCAGATGCCTGCTGGCAGGAAAGTTTCAGGAAGGGTCAGGAGACACATGGAATGAGGCTGAGGGTGTCTGCAGAGAGGATCTCTTGCTCTCTCAGCGATGGGTGTGGGAGAGTGGGCTGTAGCTGCCACCCTGTCTCCAGTCTGAGTGTTCTGTGCCCTGCTGCTCTGGGACCCTTGTTGGGAGGGGTGATTGTGCAAGGAGACGTGAGCCTTTTATGACCAGTAGAGAAGGGGTGAACAGAGCAAGAGTTTGACCAGGTCAGGGTTTGCACTTCAGTTCCCCTGTGGCAGAAAGGTTAAAGCTGTCAGCTTACAGTTGTTATTTTTTATTACAATTATGTCTACGCCCTTCAGAATGTGGCTACAGCCTTGATATGCCCACAGAGACTAGGATGTGAATTTTGGAGGAATTGTGTCTAGATAAAAGTCAATGAGCAGCAACAGAAGAGCAAGCCAGAAGGATTACAGCAAAATGACAAAATAATATGTTTAGTTGGGGTAGCTAATGTATGATTTTCATTTGATATATTGCCAATAGAAACAGTTATAACTGTCTCTGAAGTTGAAGTCACTCTGAATTGTGTAGACTCTCCAGAATATCTACTTTTAATATCATGCTGATGAAGATAACTATTGCTAGTCAAAAAAATATATACAGTTTCCAAGTTATAGTAATCCTATGTGGTATTTGTGATCATTTCATTGTTCTTGCTCACTACAATGTGTGTGTCGAAGAGAAGACAGTCTTTATACCATGCTGATTTAGGTGTTTTGTTTAAGAAAGTATGTAGCTTTTGAAAAACAGCTGTGTAAAGTTTTTTTGTGTGGGTTTGTGTAATAAGTTTCAGAGCATACAGTTACTCTCCTATTTTCCTAGTATGTTCATCCTGGGTGATTTCATTTGAAGTATTAAAGAAGCCACCTATAATTTTGTCAGTAATATTGTTACATTTCAAGTCAACATTCAGAATTTTTTTATTTGGATGTAACTTTCAAATACGCATGCTCCCACTCACAAAAGATTTGTGATTTATTAGTGCAATACTTATATTTTTCAGAGAAACACAACTATGGTCAGCAGAACAACCCTGCTGCTGAAAAGACTGTTGGTTCTCTTGCAGTAGCAATGAGAATGCAGGTTAGTGTACCTTTCAATATCGTAGATTTGTTGCTCTTTCTGCAAGTTACAGAAATTAGTTCTACAGTTTATATTTTAGCTTTTGTTTTGCTCTTTTGAACATCTTACCTGACTTCCACTTTAACAGCAGCTCTTAATCAGATAGAGTGATACCTATTACATTTAATTAGAGAAAGGTAAATTAAAAATCAGACATCTCATAATTCTTGTAAATCTTGGCAGAAGCACTTGTGTCAATAAGTCGATGTCACTCACACTGGTAAGACTGTGAAGATTAATTGTATCTGTCCGCATTTTTGCATTATGATGGATAGAGAGTCCAAAAGTTTGTTATTTAATTTTGGAAGCAGCATGGGTCAGTCAATGAACAATCAGTATCTTCCATTATTTTTAAGGTGTGAGAGAAGAGTAGTAATTCTCCATCTTGCCAGAATAAAATGTCCAACTGCCTAATTAGAGACTCTTCTCTGCCACTTATTTGTTAATGGAGTTGTTTCTTTTTGAAATGTGTGAAATTGTGGTCAAACAATAGAAAAGCGGCTCTTACTTTGTCCCAAAACCTTGAAATGGAAAAATTTTTAAGTTTGGGGGTTTACTGTTAGCCTTTGCCGTAGAAGTTATTTCAACATACTCTAGAGATTGTTTGAAATTAGTGTTCAGCATTTATGATGCAGCTGTTGTGTGCTGTTTTCTTGTTTAAAACCAGAACATGGTAAAAAACATGGAGCGATGGATCCAGTCCCAGCAGTACAGGAAATGGGACCTCCACTGCTTGAAACTGCAGCCCCTCTCCCCAGTGCCCAGGTAATAAGTGCTTTTAATGGAAACAAAATGAAAAATGTTTTAAAAAAACAAGTGTGACAACCTAAAAATGTTCTGTGCCTAATTATTTTTAATCTTATGTGGACTGTATGTTGTGCCATTCTCTTGTATGCTTCATCATGACCACCGTGTGTTTGTTTGCTATCGATTCTTACTTTGAAGATAAGCATTGGAGCCAAGCTTTATTTAAAGAAGACCTAAAACTGGAAGGTTTCATTGATGAAGAGAGAAGAAGAAGCCTTGTGCAAAACCAACAGAACTGCAAAAGACAAGAAGTTCCTAATGGCTAAACCCTATGTAGGAAGGTGTTTAGTTAAGGCGCAGTGATTTCATTGGCATTTGAGTTTGTATTTATTTTCTTCACTCAGTAGAAGTACTTTCTTCTGTATTAGACTTTTAAATTCCTGTGTGGGTGTGAAAAGCAGGAAGCATATTTATTCTCATAGCCAGAATCTTTTCAATCAGTTCCTGTCATTCACTTCCCAAGGCCCCCCCTGCCTGGGCCTCAGGGATTTCAGGTCTGCCTTGGCACGATTGCTGACATCTCTGACATTTAAAGCAGCCTGAGCTCTACGGTGCTAAAGTGCTTTGCTACGTGTTGGTTGTGTTGGGTGACAGAGAGAGGAATCAATGGCTTGAAAGTGAGCAAAATGTCAACATTTTTTTGTGCTTATTGATACGCCGGCTTCTGCAGATGCTGAAGGAACCTCACACCAGAAGAAAGTTAGAGAGGGTTGGAACTGCATAGTCTGGAGCATAGGAGAATCTTATCAATGTGTCTAAATACAATGCAAAACAATACAAAGAGGAACAAGGCAGACTTTTCAGTGGGGCCCAGTGACAGAACCATAGGCAGTGATCGCAAACTGAAACCAGGAAGGTCCATTTGAACATCAGGAAATACTCCTTGACTGTGAGGGTGACCAAACATTGACAGAGATTGTGCAGGGTGGACTTAGGCAACTAACTAGCTCTAGATGCCCCTGCATGAGCAGGGGGGTTGGACCAGATGACTTCCAGAAGTCCTTTCCAACCTCAGCCACTCTGTGATTCTGTAATTCTGAATCCTACTGGTGTCTTTTTGGAAAGCTGTGACAAAATGTTGTACTTTCTAAGCATTTTGATTTACTTTTCACTGTCTCTTACAATAGTTTAATGGGAATGGACACAAATGCAAAGCAGAGATGCCGAAAGAATGGGTTTTCTCCTGTAACCAGGGGCACAAGGGGGCAGAAATGCTTGAGCTTTTTCTGGGCAAGCGTGTAACATTTCTAGAATTGAAGCCTAAAAAAACTGTCCTTAAATAATACAATTAAAGTATGTGATGTCATGAGTGTGATGATAAAAAAAAAACTTTCAAAAAAGTATTCCCAACCCTCTCTATGACATTGTGTGTTTAGTACATAAATAATTACATAATTAATAAATAATAATGTGTATATATATGCACACCATAATACAATATATACAGTATAATATATACTGTATAATTAGTAATAAGACTTGCATTTATCTAGCTTTGTCTTTTTTCTTTTAAATGTAAAGAAACTTCAGATGGAAAGTATCCTGTAATAAAATGTAAGCTTACAGTAATACACCGCGTTCTGTGGAAACAGATGGAGTTTTCATTGAAATTGAGGCAAAGCTGCTTAAGCACTAAAACTAAGAACATCTGCTTTTTGATTTCTGTGAGATCTGGGTTGAAGCATTTCCAAATATATTGGAAATGGAATGGAAAATTTTCTTATAGTATACAGTAAAAAAAAAAAAGTCAGGTGAGTAGATGTAGAACCTTCCTCCATCTTTTAAATTTTTCTGCAATTTGTAAATTATCACTTAGCATTGTCAGTGATGGACTTCTTGCTTAACAGTTTTCAGTCATGCAGAAGAACCACTTTTGCACATCTCCAGCAATACTGAGTAACATAACATATTGAATAATTCTGGTATTTCCAGTACAGAGAATATATAGTCAGCTGACTCGTTCAGTCTACAAATACAGACTTCTAAAGTCCAGGTATAACCAAATCTTTAATTTCCTGTGTTTTAAGAAAATATATGTAGTAGGAGGAAAAAATGCAAATGAACTTTGTCATATTAGTCTACATCTTTCTCCTCTTGCTAAATGCATCAATTACTTTAATAGGAGAATAGTCACTCTGAAGATTTTCCTTTTTTAGATCTTTAAGGGACCACACTACCACCAACTTAGCAAGAATTTTCTGGGACTTGAGTTGTTTATACATAGTAAGTTCTGAGTGAAAATTTCAGATGGTCTTTGCCATGTGATGTTTGTAAGCGTTGTGTTCTCGTTAAATTTTTATGGCTACTTGTGTTTGAAGTCACACATAAGGAGCCAAAGGTATATTCTTCTATGAAAGAGGATGCACTTAGTATGTTGTTGAAAGAAAGCAGGTTCCAGGTTAGTGCTGTGATTGTCCTTGTCATGTGGTACTGGATGATGTCATTATTTGGGTGGATGGTTTTTGGATTTCACTTGGCTGCTGCAGGCTGCAAAAGGGAGATACTTAAAAACTATAAATGAATAATGGGGCCAGCTTAGGATTTTCTCAAAGAATTGCAAACAATTACGTTGGCACAGACTGATCATTTGCTGGTGGATGCAGAGTGGCCAAAGTCCACACACAGAGTTGAGATCTGGTAGTAATCTTATGTTCACTGGTGGATATTTAAGGTCTTGCAGGATGTTTGAAAGTTCAGGACATGAGCTTTCATGCCATTGCCAGATTCTGTCTTAAAAATACTGTGATCAACTGAAACTGCAGAAAGACATTTAGCCTGGTTAGGCTGAAAGTAATTTTTTAAGTTGTTTTTGTGGTAATGTGAGCAAGCCCAAGAAGACAATTCTTCACATCCTGTGTGCCAGCCCCTGGGCTTCTGTGCTGCAGAAACTTACGGCTGCTACACACTTACATGGACATAATGTGCCACTAGGTCAAGCTCGTAAATGAAAAATCCATGATGGAGTATTAAATCCAAAGACCTCAGGTTGGCCAGGTCAGGAACTGCAGGTACAATAAAGTGTCCCCTGGAGCCACATCCCCTCAGGAAATGTGTGCTTGCCTCAGCTGCTGCTCACCCTTCCTGGAGGTGGTTCGTAAACTCACTGGTTGTTTTGGCTGAGCCCTGTGCTTTAGACTCCTGCTCTGTGGCCATTCTTAGTTTAGCTGTGTTTTAGAAGTGCATGAGTTGGCCTTCAAATGTTCCTTTGGTGCCCTTGTTTTGGAGTAGCAATGTTGGTACTGCCCTCAGATGAAAGGCGCTGCATGCACAAGCTTTGAGTTTAGCAAATGTTTGTGTGACTGTTGGCCAAGGAATGCATGCACTTTTTAGTAAATTGTATGGGCTGAAATATGCTATGAGGGAGGAGAACAAAAGGGAAAAACAAACCCAGAAACATCCATTCCAGTGGGACATGCTCGAGCATCCAGCAGACACGTTTCTAGCTTGATATGAAAGCATTACGTAATATTTGGAATCTGATTAAACAAGAGCTCTCTGTGAAATTGTAACAATTAACAAACACTGTATGTGATTTTCAATGTTATATTAGGTGTTAGTTAATATTTAGGTTTGGTTAATAAAATGTGAGAGAGAATTGAAAACCTCATTACAATAACTCCATTGTTGGATTATTTGCTGTTGTTTTGTGCTTTGTCGTCGACCACCTAAGCTGAGAGAAATCTCCTGGCCCATATTTGTTTTCTTTTCCAGTGATATTGAGATTTCCCGAGCACAGAGTCCAAAAGCTGTTGATGTACTTGCCAAGGAGATAGGATTGCTTACAGATGAAATTGAGATCTATGGCCAAACCAAAGCCAAAGTACGTTTGTCCCTGCTGGAAAGGTTAAAGGATCAACCAGATGGAAAATATGTTCTAGTTGCTGGGTAAGAATGCTATGTAATGTCATTAATGTCTGCTGTTCCCACTCTTATTAATATAAACATGCAACTTACATCTTTTTATGCTCTGCACAAATAAGAGTCTTGAATGTTTTCATCTGTATGTTGCTCTCTTCTGAAAGTGAGCAGGTTTTGAACTTTTCTGAAGTAACACAGCTTTTCCTCCAAACTCTTATTACTGAAGTAAAGTATATTTTATAAAAGGTAATTCGTTCTATGATTCTGTGAAATGTTGGTGAGTGGAGTTTTTCTTACTGTTTTATCAGAATTTTAAATGTTTAACTTGGATATTTAAGGCTGCTTGTATTGTGGCTGTTTATAAACAAACATTAACAGAAGCTACATGGTAATCTGTTGATATTAACAATAAATACTTTTTTATTGAAGAACAGATTACAAAGTTTAAAAAGACATGTTTTTTCTCTGAAATGTAGACATGTCTCTAGGCAGGCTTATCCTACTTGCTTTTCCCACGATTGCAGCAAATGCAATGCTCAGCAGGAGTTATGCACTTCTCTTCTGAAGAGCTTCAGGGTTTTTTTGCATTCAGTGACACAACCTTTTCATTCACCTGGTTTACTAAATGGAAACTTCTACTTGTGAACAGACATGTGAAGGTTTTCATTAATATTTAAATTGCAATGTTTTCTTTATATTCTGAGGTACTCTATTGATTGCTTCCTTTTAAGTAAAGCCACTGAGGTTTAAAATGCAGTTTTGGCTGATCCAGAAGGAGAAGGCTGTTAACTGCCTCGATCTACTGATTCCTCACCTTGGCTAGTGTTTCTCAAACTGTTTGTTTTACTGCCTGCCTGTGGGAACAACCTGGATTTCTGGCACTGAGATAGAGCTGTTGTAGACTCAGAGACTGGATGTCACAAAAGTGAGGCAGGCAAGATATGAAACTTTCCTCAAAGCTATGTGATAGAAGTTCAACATTAAAGATATTCCTGGAGGATGCTGGAGCAGTTAAGAGAAGGAAATAATAGCTAGTTGAGCTTGGTTTCCTTTGGCAGAGTTTTGTTTTGGTTTGGGTTTTTTTCTGGCATTGGAGAAACAAAAACAGGTTCAGCATTTGACCAAGTTTGAAGAAAGTTGCTGCCGTGTGTTTTTATGCTTGTGATGTCAGCAGCATCAGTTGGTCATCATGCTGCAGACCAATCCAGGCCTCCCCAGCAACAAACTTCTCACAGAAGAAGAGGTTATTTGAAGATGTCTGGAGGTGCAGAAATAGCAAGTTGCAAAGCCCCATTCGGGTGGATTTTAGTTATGTCAGATGCACCAGTGCTTACGTTTCTTCACGCTGCTTTGTCTCCCTTTCTCCTTCGTATCTCAAGCAGTTGTCACAGAAGGAAGTGCATCTACATGTGGAAGAAATGTGGAAGTTTTGACCAGCAAGATGAAAAGCTGGCAAAAAGTAGAAAATTATATCCTCTTTTAAGTTTACATAAAAAGTACCAGTACAGAAGGGTGTTTCAGAAACAAAGGGCTGGGTTTGGTACCTATCCAACCTGATGATGCAATGTGTTGGTATTTGTAACATCTCTGAAGCCATTGCATCTTGTGAGGTTAGTGGTTAAAGCCACATCTGCTGCAGGAGGAGTGCCTGGGCAAGGTGGCTACAATAGTGGGAACATTCTCTTCTGAGAAAGTTCAAAGTTTGACTTTGAAATACAGTACAAGTAAAATATACATATAACGTGTTTATATGCTCTCAGCTGCTCTCCTTTGCTGAAATGGCTGCAGCAGATGACAATGATTTTAAGAAAAGCAGGGAACTCTGTCTGATGGGGAAATGTTCAATGCAATGAAATTCAAATATCACTGAAGTGTGGAAATTGGGGAGTGAAATAGTATCCTCATCTCCCTGCATTCTCTCACTTGCCAAGGCAAGGTCAACTAGAACCTGCCATTTGGATTATTATGTTTGTTCACAATAACCAGAGATATTTAAAAATTCTTTTAGAATGATGCAGTATAGGTCTTCAGAATAAATTTTCAGTGCTTCAGAGGAAACATTTAAAATATATGCTTATACTTATGGTTCTGGTGGAAATATTTGTAATAGATGATGGGAACTTACCGTGTGCGAAGAGTGTAAACTGTGTGTCTATGTGTGTATTCCAGAAACTGCAGAAACCTCCAACCTCCATCCATGATGCAGCCAGTAACATTTGTGCCTTTAATTGCACATTCAGATTTAAATGTTTCACAATGTCTAGGAATTTATAAATATTTGCTGCAAATGCATGTCTAGTTTACTCCTGATATACTAGAGACCAAACTTCTTGTTCTGAACAGCAAAATGCAACTGAAATGTACCTTTTAATCTCTGAGGATAGTCGTATTTATGGCTCTTTAAAAAGTTGCTAACTGCAAAGTCTTTTTTGTTCTTTCTAAATGCAAACAAATATGGCTAAGTGTCTCATGCAATATAAACTTTGTATGCTGAAATATTGCAGTTTGATTAACAGATGATGATAAACCAAAATAGGCTGAAGGCTTTATTTCTTTGTAAATTTCATTTACTTCTGTATGTAAACCATTCTTTTCTCTTTTTTTTTGTTTTTCATTTTTGCTTTCTTATTTTCTTTGCCTGTGTTTGGCTTTCTATAGGGCTCATGTTAAGACAGTGTGGGGGCAGAGCCACAAGTTATCACGGAGTAATTGGTTCTTGGGCATCAACTGCCTGTAATCAGGGATTTAGGCTGCTAAATAATACATCACAGGGTCTGTTAACTGAAACTACCTCCACTCATTGCCAGCTTAGAGCATGCAAGCAAATGCAGCTTGTGCTTGACCTAGGTGCTAAGTTTAGGGTCTAGGGCAACCTAATCATGCATTCAAACATATAGATGGCATATTCACAGACACAACATGAAATTACAGCTGCAGTTTGTTAGTATCTATGTTTATGTGTGTGTATGTTTCAGCATCTTGTTTCTAAATGTTCCAATGCTGTGGCTTTTAGTGGATAATTCTGGAAACTTGTTCACTTCAAAAATGCAAGATGACGAAGAATAAAAAGTGGGAAAACTATGAAATACAGAAATACGCTGCTTTTAACAAGAAGTGTGTTGGATTTTGAATGCTGGAAAATTTTAAATCAGTACTTTTCTCCTAACATTAATAGATTGTTCTGTGATGAACTACCTTTTCAGTGAGGTAAAAATGGAGGAAAATAAAAATGGATTGTATTTCTTTTTACTGTATCTCTTGGGCTGCAAGGTGCTTAAAAGCTAAGAAAAAAGGAAAACAAAATCTAGAGGAAAGATACAGGGAAGGATAAAGAGGTGAAATACCCCTGTGTTGATGCCCTGAATTGTCTGACAGTTCAAAGTAAAGTCATAGTTGAGACAGTTGTCGTGTATTGGTCATGTCATTACACAGCTCCTGATTGGGATTGCCTTATATGAGTATATAATGGATTATGAAAGTTTGTAGTGGAGGATTCCTCAGTCTGTTCCTGTCTTTGTTCAGTCACTTTAGCTTCATAGTGATGTCTGTGCTTTTGTACGTGGAAGCTCCAGCCCCAGCTCAAGGATGCCACTGTGACATTGTCATAAACCTCCTCTCCATGAGGTGACAGCAGTTGCAACACTTCAGTGCTCAGAAATACATTTCTGACAGCTGTCATCTAGGATGGGAGATGAACCTAGGTGGGAACTCAGTTGCCACCACAGCCTGGCTTTGCAGGTTTCCATGTGGACCACAGGAATTACAAATTCATTCAAATCTTTGAATCTGCTGATACCTGTGAGCTGAAAGTTGGAAATTTGAAAGAGAATTGTCACATATCCAGTGAAGTTTTTGCTGGAGTCACAGTGGCTGGCGTAGCTGTGAGGAGGTTACAGCTGGTGCAGTGTATGTCTCCCTGTTTGTTTATTTTCTCTTTGGGAGACCTCATGTAGCTTTCCCACAGAAACAGCTCTGCTGTAAGCTAATGTGATGTATAACAAACAAACAAAAAGTCTGCTTATTCTTATCTTTGTTTTGATATACATAAAGAGAGAAGGCTTTCCAATGTTATGGAAAACTTACTTTGCCAAGGAGCTGATGGCTGCTTTGTAGGTGGCAAAGTTTAAGGCGGAAAATTATTGTGGGGTTTCTGTTTTGATTGAAAACATATTAAAGAAATTTGAAGAATAATGCAAATGGCTGTTAAAGTCTCTTGAAGTTCATTAAAATTCATGGCGTTTTAAAGGAGGTTTTTCCTCAATTTGCATAAGGTTAAAACACAGCATTGCACAGTTGAGCTGAAGTTAGCCATTGGCAGTTGTAATTTTATACCCATGTGAGCAAGTGACCCTAAGCTGCAAGTGTGGGCTCAGTAGTGTAGCCAGCAAAAACAGCTCAATGTCCACAAAACAGCTTAAGTGGATTATTTTATTTATAAAACCCAATCAAAGTAGAGCAGGTACAAAAGGGAAGATATTTAAAATAAGCTTTCGAAGGAAAATTATTGGAATAGAATTTTCTCTTAATTTCAGGTGCTTTTTTTTCTTTTTCTTTTAACTAAAAGCTTAAAGCTGAGATCTTGGTAATTGTTTATCTAATAAATAACTGTTTAGCTCTTGAGATTTCCTGCCAGTTTAATCAATGAGCAGTGGTGTGTTTCTCTTCTTGCTTTCTGGAAAAAGGTCTATCTCATAGAAAATTCCCAGGGCTTTCTGGTTCATTTTAGAATAGGCCAATCGACTTACCAGAGCATTTTAGTAATGTGACACTTGATTGTGTGTTGTTTTCTTCTGTGACAAGTAGATACTATTCTTCATGCTACCAACATGCATTCTGGTTATGCATTTGTCAATTGCAATTTCCTTTCCTTTGCTGGATAGGAGGCTGCATCTTTGGTTTTGCTGGTTTTGTAAGAGTTGTAGAGTCCCTGTGTTGCTGTGCATGCCAGACCAGCCACATTTTGAGCTGAACCAAGTAAATAACTAGGGATGGTGTCTCTGAATTCTCTTGAGGGTGAATTTCATGTCTGATGCTCAAGAATAGAGGTAGCCACCAACAGGATGCCCTGCAAGTGCAGATTTTTCTGTTAGTAGTGCAGCCATTGTATGCACTGTTTTTTGGGTCTGTGGGAAGTTCTTTACTGGTAACTTCTAGTAAACAATTATAGGTGTCTTTTTATAGTAGAATACTTTTCTTTTGGGTGTCTCATTACTGTTTTTTCTTTTTGTTTTGTTGTTATTATTTTTAAATAATTGGTAGCTTCAAGAGCTGTTACCTTGTTAAGTCTTTGAACACAGTAATGCCTCAGGATTACTCATGTACTCCTTGAATCTGGTTTTAATGCACAGGGATAAGAGGATCAAGTAAATGAGATTAGGACAATAGACAAAAGTGAATGAGATAGTAGGAGAATAAGGGATAAGGAGAAACCATGCTAAGAATTATTTGAGCAGGTTTGGGGAAACCAGTGTTAGAACAGTAGTCAGAAGGAGAAACTGGTAGTAAAAGTGAGCTAACCTGGCTGTGGTGCTCTGAAAGAAACACATTTTTACAAAAGTAAGGATCCTGGGACAAAAAGGAGGTGAGAAAAAGAGTAGTGGGAAAAAAGGAAGCTATCCTTGTGGCAACAATAAAACCCTGTGGGCTCCCTGTCCTGACAATGTAGAGATTAAAAGTATCCTTTCTTCTAGGAACTGCAAACTTGAAAGTAAAAGAAATGAGGAAACATTCTGTGTTCTTGCAGTAGATCAGAAGGAACTAAGAAGGCCTAGTATGGATTAAAAAACTGCAAGGACCAAAACTGCTTTTGAGAGTAGATAAAGGATATGTTCTAAATCTCCCACCCTTTTTTTGGCTCTACATAGATACGTTCCTAGAATTCTGTGAATTCCTTTTTAAGTCAAAAAAGTGCCATTCTAGGATAATGAAATAATCTGAATAGTAAGTTATTCATGGTGTTTTAGAATCTGATGGTTGGTGAACACAATTTTGTAAAATGTGGGAGAAAATTGCTAAAACCAAGTGACCAAAGTAAGTGGCCACATAAGATGGTCACACATGGTCACATAAGAGTAGATTAAAGTGAAGAATTCAGAGAATCTCTTATAGATGTGCCTAACCCTATTGATTTCATTGAAACTTTAGTTAAAAGACTGCTTTTCTGAATTTTTTTTTTCTCCTAGAACAATATAAAGATGTTAATTTGACTTACTTCCAGACTGCCCAAATTTTTCCAAACTTATCTATCCAGGGCATCTTTTTTAAAGTAAAAGCCAAAGATCTGATGATGCTGTAAAAGATAGATTTGTGAAAAGTTAATATTTTTCATCTCTTTTCTTTTGTGGGATGAAGAAGTGCTTTTGCTAATCTGTGAACTGACGGAACTAAGCTGATTCTTACAATTACAGTAATGTTTTTGTGCCATTTGAATTGTGATCTGAGGATAGCAATATCTTGGAAAAATTACTACTTGGAGAAGTGTTTCTAATTAGAGCTAGATGTTTCAGCTCAAATTTTGAAGAGGTCACAGGATAAGGATTCCCCTTTGACTAGAATCCACGTGCATGCTTGCATTTCTTTAGGAATGAACTTCAGTTCTTAACATCAGCTTCACTAAGTTACTTCTCTGCAGGTAGAAAAGGCACCAAAGTTGCCTTTGAATGAATGGTTACACTTGAAGAATGGTTACACTTTGCCAAAAAGGAAGATTCGTGTGTGAGTGGTGTGACTGGAAAAAAGACTGGGGCTTTCTTCTTTTGCCAATCAGAAAAAGAAATGCTGTGCCTCAAAAGAATCATTGAAGTGCATTTTGGAGCCATGAGATGTGTTCATACCTCAAGAAAGAAAAACAGAAAGAGAAGAAAAATCCTAGCACCCCCTCCCCACTTTTAACGTGGATCACAAACAAATGTGCTGAAGCTGAAAGCAGGGAGACGATCATTTAAACTTAGGTGTCTTTCATTCACTGAAGGCTGATGAAGTTTTCTACTTGTGAAATCAGCTGTCATTGCCCCTTTATTAAAGGGGCAAGAATAGGGTCTCCTATTCTCTCCAAGAACAGACTGGAGGTTAGAGTCTCTGATTTGAGTTTGGAGGTATTTTTAAAATTCTGTCCTGTTTCAGTCATAGTCTAAATATGGGAGCTGTAGCATGAGACTTTTGAGCTTTTGTATGGGCTATGATTGTCATTGTCCCCTATTGCCTTAAATCTCTGAAACAAAAGTGTACAATAAATTATGTTCAACTGAATATAGTGAATTTTGTGTATTGTTTTATTTAAAAAGCAGTTGATCTGTCATTGTTGAGGGTTATGGTGACGTGGAAGCTGAAGAGGCATAGTTGAGTTCTACAAACAAAAGTTTTAGTTATTTAACTTAAAATATTCTATTATTTCATTCAAAGTTTGAGCAGTGGGAATAAAAGATCTCATGCATTACTGCAGAAAAATATTAATACATGCTTAGAGTATCATGATGGATGGTTTGTTAATGAAACTGGTGAGACTTTTGTGCTGTAATAAAAATGTCTAAATTCAATATATTCTTTTTAGAACTTTTGCCAAAATAATCTTCTCTTTTTCTGCTATCATAGTAAATTGCTTAAATAGAAGACACATGTATATTAGCATTCCAGCTTGAGCTGGGGGCTAACATTATGGCAGTATTTTTGTGAAGATAAAGTAATCTTATTGAAATTTGCTGTACAAATATTCTTCATTGAAATCAAAAGCTCTGAGTTCTGATATCCTTAGCCAGGCTGACATCAGCAAAGAATTTGATTAATCTTTTTTCTTGTTTTTCTAGAATAACCCCTACACCCCTAGGAGAGGGGAAGAGCACAGTCACAGTGGGTCTCGTTCAGGCACTTACTGCACACCTTAACATTAATTCCTTTGCTTGTCTGAGACAACCTTCTCAAGGACCTACTTTTGGAGTGAAAGGTACATAATGTTTGCAGAACCTATGACCTCTTTCAGATTAAAAGGAGATACTGCTTTTTTTCCTTTTTTTTTATTTAACTCTTTTTAATTTCTTAATTGCATCACTCAGTGGATTGTCCCAGTAGTAGCATATTTGATTTCTTAATAGATATGTAACTAATAGATAAAGGTTTCTTGCACACGACTTCCTGTGCAAGGTTCATACCTATGTCACTCACTTAACATGTATTGAAAATGCAGATAAAGCCTAAACATAATGAAAGGCAGAGGGATGTAATTGGCCATGAGGAATTTTGTGTGAGTACACACCCATCCATCCAGCCCTCTACTTGGGAGACTCTTTAAATACGTTTCTAAATATTACTGTCTCATTATTCCTTGAGAAAGGGTTCACGTTGATATTTCCAAGCAATACAAGGAATTTAGGATTTGTGGTTCAGCTGTGTGAGCAGCACACATTTGGCTAGGTCTGAACCTCTTCTCTCTGTTCTCCTGAGCTGTCCCCTGTAATTGTGGGCTGCTGCCTTTTTGCCTAGAAACTCTGTAAGAGCCTGTGGGCCAGGTAAGACCCAGCCAGATTTCAAGCCCATTTTCAATGCTGATAGGAAGTAATGCAATCTCTTTTTTGCCATTTCTCAGCTGAAATTGGTGCCTAACTGGGCAAGCACTCCCCATCTGCTCTGCTTTGCTTTGCTGAAGTTTAAGTTAACAAGTTTGGTTTCAGCTGGAAGGCTCCTGGTGCTTGCTGCTTCTCAGCTAAGACTGGTGCGTGTGAGTGCTTTAATCCCCCCACTCCACTTGTGCATAGGCAACAGCAAATTTCTGTGCCTGTACAGGGGCAAGGAGTGCTCAGGCAAGGGTGTGAGGGTTTCATTCAGAAGCAGTGCTTGCTTGTGACTGCTCTGTCTTTTCATCCAGCAGCTGCATGTGCATGACTGTGTCCTACATCTGGGCAGGAGCAGAGGGTAGCCCTTACATAGCCAGAGCCTGTACCACCCATCATAGGCTTTCATTTCAGAGCAAAAATTCCCTTTTTACTACCTGCTGAAAAAAAAAAAGCCAGCAAGATTAAGGAAATCATGTTTATTTGGGTGCATCACTGATCTTCTAATAGAAATCAAAATGCCAGAAATGTGTCATCATTGCTGTATGTTTCACTTTGTGTGTTTAAGATGGTTGTTTTTTTCCAAAACCAATGTGACCACGTGCTTCCCTGTGCAGGTGGAGCAGCCGGAGGTGGCTACGCTCAAGTGATCCCCATGGAGGAGGTGAGACAGCCTCAACTTGCAGTCTGTGATTTGGCTTAGTGGGCATGATGGTATGCACTTGAAGATTGGACTTCGTGATCTTGGAGGTTTTTTCTGACCTCAATGATTCTATGATATTCACAGTGCTTGTTTGGAAATGTGTGCCAGTTTCACACCAAGAGAGTCTTAATTTAGAGCTCAGCAAAACCTCTCTATGGCCAGAACTGGCGAGGAACCACCTTCACAGTGCACAGCTTGTCCAAGCAGAATTCTGTTGTCAGCCCTGAAGTACCATTAAAACGGACCTTCCAACTCCTTCTGTTAGACACATAAAAAATACAGTACCTTTGTAATACAAGTCTTCATTTAAAATGCTCATTTCAGAGTTAGCTCAAAACTTTGTCAAACTTTGTATCAGCAAAGTTCAAGCCTGTGAGGTTAGCAGCTCTTCTCCTGCGGCTTTCTCCTTACAGAAAGCTGGCATATGGCTCCAAAGCCAGGGTGCATGCTGTGCTGTGGGCAGATTCAGCAGTAATCCACACCTCTGGTCCAGGTCAGTTAGTAGTTAGTAACGCTAAACTGATTCAGTATTAATGATGTGGAACTGTAGCTCTTGGCTTCTTATTCTTGAATCATTAAGCAAAGAATGAAGATGTTCTTGGCTTTGTTTAGCTACACTTACAGTAGTTTACCGTGTACTCAGATAAAAACAAGTCCTTCATATGGCCCAGTGTATTTTCACCTGGAAGTTTTTAGCCCACCCTCACAGCTGACTAATCAGAACTGCAGGATATAACAATGATTTGTGCTGCTAATTTGTCTTAGTGAATTCAATTAAATATTTTCTTGTTAAAAGATCTTGTTTCCCCCTTCTAGTTCAATCTTCATTTGACTGGAGATATTCATGCTATAACTGCTGCAAATAATTTGGTGGCTGCTGCTATTGATGCTAGGATCTTGCATGAGAATACTCAATCTGATAAGGTGAGAATTATTTTCTCTTATCCAGATGATATTTTTTATTTTCAGGTTTTCAATAAACTGCATTTCAGAGAAAAACATGTTGTTTATCATTTTATAGTTTCACCATGTGAACAGTAACTGTTGCTGAAGCCATTTTATGTTCTGCTGGGAAATGTTCCATATACGATATATTTTTCTGGCAAATAGCTTTCATAATTTAGTCTTTAAGATTCAGATCTCATGCCCAGAACATTGACAGCTATTTCTGACTGTACTAAATAGTGTAAACCAGCCTGTTTTCCATACCTATAATCCTATTCTTTTCAGTAATTTGAAGACTCACTTTAAAGTTACAAATTGTATTTCTGATGTGTAGTTGGGTATGATGTGCCTTAAGAAGAAGGAGTTATGGGGAAAATAAACTAGATCCTTGTCCCTCTGCTAAATATATTGTGACATTAAACAAATCTTAACTTGGGGCTTTAAGGGGAACGGAGAAGATCAAAGAAGGAGCCTTTTTTTTCTGTCTGCAGTATTAAAACTGAGCAGGGTTGTCATATTCCTTTTGCTTGGTACATTTGTACACAATGTACAAGTGTACATTTAGGCCAGTTTGGAAATTATAATTGCAGTTTAAATACTTTGTATCTTGGTTAAAGTTGTAAAAGGTTCCCAGTTTGAAAATTAATCTTTTTTTTTTGGTGAAACAGAAAACCAATAATTTCTGGCAACTGGATTTTAGACCGTTAAATCACAGACATGGCTCAGAAGCCTGCCACCTTCTCAGAATTGTTTTTTAAGTCTCTAGGCACAACCTATGTGGTTAGGAAATTGTTACTGAAATTAGGTGGAATAAATTAAAAAAGCATTAGCTTTTTATAACTTTTTCTTTCAACTTCTTGTGTGTTTTTTCTAGTCTTTGTATAATAGGCTGGTTCCAGTAGTTAATGGCATGAGAGGATTTTCTGCTATTCAGCTTGCCCGTCTGAGAGTAAGTTGTTAATTCAGTCTTTCCTCAATTATGGGGTCTCTTCATGAAAAGTATTCTCTTACACAACTTGTTTAAAATTATTTAATTTATGGGACCGAGTTTGTATAAGCCCTCATGAATATATCAAGTCTGGACTTTTTTCTGAAAGCATCATCCTTGGAGTAATAGGATCTGGATCTGATATTATTTTTATAACTAACATTTTTGCTATTCTTTTCTCCTGAAATAAACCAGTAATGTTTTTAAATGCTGTGTCTTTTCTGATAAAATATTAAAGTTAGAGTTTTTAAAATACTTTTCCAATTATAGTATAGTCACATGTGACAGCTCACATTCTTTGGTTTTACAATATTTTCTGATTTTTAAAGTTTAATATAGCATATACTTTTGAGGTTTTATTGATGCCAGTTTGAGAGTGTTCTTCCTTCAAGGGGTGCACTTGTATGCTCGGTATATTTTTGCATCCCATCTTGCTCCCTGAATGCTTCCAGAAGAGCTTCCTGTGCAATTCATGTATGAATAACATGTCTGGATTTGAGAGTGCCATTCTGATGAAAACGTAGAGAGGAACACAGTCCACTAGTGTAGGAGACAGAGAATATGAACCACTTGAATGTGACCCTTAAGGACAGCTCCAGTTCTTCTCTGGCGAGTTCCATGTTTGTGGTTGGCTTGCGAGTCCTGACTGATCATGTTTCAGTCATCGGATGGCAACGGACAGCTGCCAGGTGCACACTTGGAATTCAGGGGTGGAAAGAAGGAGAGAGGTAGTGCCAGCTTCTGTTTTGGGTGGGGGGAAAAAGAGTTCTCATAACATTTTAAGCTTTTGTGCTGTTCAGTTGAAAGTCAGTAAACTAAAATGAGGATGATGCCTGCTTGACTCTAAGGCAGAGTCAGGCTCAGAGATTGTTCCATTGTAATTTTGGGCTATTTTCAGTTTGTTCTTGTTTACACTGTTACAGATAACAGGTTAGGGAAAGAGGGGGGGTGTTTGCTTTATTCATAACATACCACCTATCTCTGTATTTGAAATAGATTTTTCTCTTCACGTGAGCTGCAACTGAGTAAATAAAAGTTTGGCTTTATAACATTCCAATACATGAATCATAATTTCCAATATAATTGAATAACTTTGCTGTGAATTATTCTCAGTGTAATGATTCCTTTTATCTAACAAGATGTCGATTGTAAAGAAGTCACTATGGGATCAGGTTGCATTTTTCTCAAACCAGGGTTGCTAAGATTGAAACACCTTACTTACATGTGTGGGGTTGATAAGCCAGAGCAGCTTCACCATTTGAAAGAAATAAGCCATTTCATTGCACTTCTTGAACTTGCTTGTGTGTAGAGGCTGGGAATAAACAAGACTGATCCTGAGACATTAACAGAAGAGGAGATCAGCAAATTTGTGCGCCTTAACATTGACCCATCAACCATAACATGGCAAAGAGGTATGTAGTCAGAATGCCTCACTTCATTCTGGATTTCATCATAACTTATCTCCTAATTTGCTTAATTTTACCTGAATCAGTGCTGTTTCTGCTCTGACAGCAACAATAACCAATTTGCAAGTGGGAAGTGTGGGTTCATAACAAATGCAGGTGCAGCATGTTGCTCTAAATTTGGTCAAGTATCTACAGTAACTCAAGAGACTTTGCTAAAATTCTGAAAGATAGGTTTCTTTGACAGTTTAAATACATCCCCAGTCACTCTCACATTAGGTAATACCTAATTCCAGACATATGAAAATGTCTTTTCTCTGCATTTTACAAATCTTAGCTATTCTTTTGGCTAAGATTTGTAAAATGGCAAAGATATGGCTTTTAACTGTCTGCTACAGTTCTAGATTATTTGTATTTGTTCTTCTTGATTTTGGTCCCTCATCCTCCCAAGCCCAGCAGCCTGGGTAGCTCAAGAGACTTAATAGGCTTAAGAGATTATGTGTTTTTCTGATTTTTGAAGTCTCTTCAGTTGTTTGCTTCATTTGTAAAAAGAGACGAAAGATGTGGTACTGTTGCCAAGAAAACTGATATCCACTCTGATACCCTTAGACAACTCCCCTCTGCTTTTTCTAGCTCTATTGCTGGGTCAAATTTCAGTGTTTACCTCAATTTCTATACCTATCTTTTTCTTCCTTAGGGAAGTAGACTCTGCATAAATTTTGAGCTAAATACCACTGGATTTTATTTTCTTTCTTAGTTCTCAAACAGTAAAGTTATCACTGTTAAATGGAACATATTGTGACACTTAGAAAAAAGGGTGAATATGTTAAGAAGGGAGGAGTCTTGGCCATGCTTTACTGTGCCCTTTGTGTGCATGTCATCTCAGACTTGGGATATTTTTCTCAAGATAATTCTGGGGATGTGGCATAAGGTGTTTTTTATTAGTCACACAGTGTGTCTGGAAGAGACCTGTATTAGGATAAAGAAGTAATATAAATGTTTAGTGTAATATGACTCCTCTTTTTTATCAGCATGAGTTTGGGAGGAGGCAACATTGCTCAACAGCTGTTAACCTCAAGGGAGTTATTTAATTAATTTCAAACAATGTTACTGAAATTTCTATTCCACACAGCTCTATATGATGTGCATACCTTAAACATTTTAGAAAAAAACCCTGGGTTTAGGAATGGTTTAGATAACTTGGAGAATGTTTTATTTAGGACTGTTTCTGCAGTCCATATGTCTATGAAGCTTGTTACATACCAGGGAATTTGTAGGGAAAAAGAGCTAAGCTATCAGATCTTCTGAAAATCATTTTAGGGAGGACCTGTTTCCATAGAAGTATCACAAACTTTCAGTTCATTGTCAGCTTACACTAACTTGAAAACATACAATATACTGAAAAGGGGGAAAGCTTCCCCCTTCTTTGTCTTTCTCTGATAGTCAGATTCTGTTTACATCTCTAGAGGATAAGGAAGTGGATACATTAAACCTAACACTTACTTGAACCTAAACCTTAGTGAAAGGTTTACTTTGGGTAAAGGAAGAGGGAAGATTTGGAGAAGGAATAATTGTTTTTATGGCAAAACCAGTTATTTCTTATTTTATTACTACTTAGTGCAGCTATTGGAATCTTCTTGGACAGTCAGTGACCACAGTGAGAAAGTAAGTGTATCTCAGTGATCGGGAGTCACAGGAGCAGTTACAATTTCATGGTAAGGGTGTTTAGGTTACATGATTTCACAAGGAAGGTCCAGATAAAAAAGCAGCTCACTGGTTGTCCAGGCTGGTGGGAAGGTAAGTTCCTGCCCTCAGGAGTACCTGTATAGACAGGAGAGACATTTAGGTCTGCTTAAGCTGTGTTGTGAGACTGAGCTTCCGAGGAAGAGAAGGGAGAAGTCTGATGAGAGATCAGCTTACCGTATGGCTTCATAGGGCCATATGGTACCACAGCTTGGTGCAAGGCTACAGCTTCCATGTACCAGGCTCTGTTCTGCAATTTCTGCCAGTAGTGTAGTATTTTAGAGTATGACTGTGTATATATAGAAGCCAAAATGAGTTGGCCAGATATGTGTTGCACCATCCCCTAAATGGAATTCCTGAAGAAATAAGGGACCTAAAGATGGAGTAGAGGGAAGAAGGTATGCGTGGTATTTACAGCAGGCCCAAGAGAAATGCCCAAGAAGCGGGGAAGTGACTTAAATCTTGGTTTTCTCCAGCTCACTCACAACCCTGAACTGGGGTTGTGGAACATTAACATTCAAAGTCCCTTTTCTTCTTGGGTAATTATGTCATCTTTTTCTGTACAGACAGAATTTTTTTCTGATCTCCAAAAGCAGCAGGAAAAGTGGAAGGAGCTCACTTACCTTGAGTACTGCCAGCTTCTCTGGAGGTTCCTGGACTCTCTGCTTGTAAATGAACAGAGCTCAAGTCTCACAGAAGATTGAGTTCATTGCCAAGCTACAGGCTGAACTTCCCAAGAGTACCTTGCACCCTTTATTTTAGGGTTGGTGTAAACTTTAGCATTTCTACGACTACAGAGAAAGAAAAAGAGTCTAATTTTTCATTCTGTAGGAATGCGTGTGAAAGATACTTGTCTGGAAGAACCAATCTGACAGCATAATCATCCTTTAAAAGAGAAACTGACCAAGACTAACCAACATCATGCAGTTGGTCTTAAAATCAATTCTTAACTAGTCAGTGATGAAGCAGACGATTTGAAGTAGATCTGGTGCTTTGTATCTACTAAGACTGATTTTTCTCATGTAGGTGTCTTAGGTTGGGTAGCCAAGAGATTTGTATTCTATTTTCATCTGTTGTAAAAGCAGATATTTCTTTATCTCTTGTAACTCCAGGGGGGAGGGGGCGGATGCCTTCTGATAATGGGCCAGCTGTTAAAACCAGGTGTGGCAGTGTTTCTTTCTCCTTCACCACCCGTCCATCCTTGAAGGGAGGTATCTTCTGCTAATGGGCCATTAAGGCTCATCAATGACATGACTCATTACATCATCCCATTGTGAGATGCTCCACCCAGTGTGGGGGGAGCCAACCATTCCTACCTGGATAAAAACTGAGACTCAGGAACAGCAGGCATCTGGTTTTTTTCCACCAGAGGAAGACCAGACCCATCTCGCCACCACTGGGCTTTTCCTACTCCATTATCTGTACCCCACAAAACCTCATCTAAGATTTATTTAGACTGCTTCCAACACCCTTACCAAGAGGATGTCAAGTCATATCCCTGACTCTGTCAGGATTTTTTCCAGGACTTCTGTTTTGCTTGCTTGCTTTTCTTTGTACTACTGCATTTGTATTTTGTTTTGTTGTTGTTTTTTATTCCTATCAAAGAACTGTTACTCCTATTCCCGTATCTTTGCCCGAAAGTCCCTAATTGCAAAATTACAATAATTAGGAGGGGAAAGGGATGACATTCTCCATTCCAAGAGAAGATCTAACTCTCCCTAGCAGACAACTGTCTTTCAAAACCAAGACAGTAGGTAAAATCCTAAATTGTGTGTTAGAATACTAAGAATCTGTTAGCTTCAGATGCTGTTCAAATAAACTGTATTTCAGTTGTTTTGACCTGTCATCGACTGGTATCAACTAGAAGGCAGCAACCAAGTCAGTGCTAGTTCTGCTGATATGCAGAAGTGTGGCTATCTGGTTACACTGTTGAATCTTAAGTGTGTAACAACAGGTATGTCTGGAAAAAAACCATATTCCCGAGTCCTTGTTAACATGTTTTGCTTTTGCTATTCCCTTATTTCAGTGGTGGATACAAATGACAGATTCCTACGCAAAATAACAGTTGGGCAGGCAAATACGGAGAAGGGATTTGTCCGTCAGGTATGTAAAAGCAAGGAATAAATGACATTCTGGACGTTTTGCGCTAGAGGCTGGGTTTCTGCAGTTCTTGCAGCAGAGTTTGAATTGCAATATTGATGTCTGTTGCTCTTGTATAGTGATCTTGCAGTGAAACTGATTGTGTTAATTAGTAACTGAATCTGAATTTTCAGAAACAGAAACCAATGCATATTCTACAATGTGTCAAAAGCACTTAAAATTGAGTATGTCAGGGGCTTAACATTGGCCTATGACAAGATGCCTTTATGCCCTCATAATTAATTTGTATGATTTTTCTTTTTTCAATCTCTGTAACCATTTATGTATGATACATGTAATTCAAATTACATTTAAATTTCATTTTAAAAATTGCTTTAAAATAAGTTTTTTATTCAGAGTTCTCTTTTCCCTGTATCTCAACTTTGCATCTCAAACTTTGGAATCTGAACTGTAAGAACTTTGAGCATGCGCATGCTGTTACTGTGTGGGCTTGAAGGGACAGTTCTGCAAATAAGTGTGTGCATACTTTTCAGTGGTGTAAAAAGCTAACCTGCATTACTATATGAGGGATTGTGGAAGTTTATTAAAGAACTTACTGATACACTGAAAGCCAGACTTGCCCAACACCACTTGAACAAGTGTTCCTGATGTAATGTAGGTAAACAAATTTCTGAAACAATGCAGCATGGAACAGCAGCATCAGGAGGAGTAAATTCGTTGAGGTGATGTGTAGTTGCTCCTAATTTGATGAAGATCTTGTAATTTAACATTCTGGATCACTAAATTAATGAGGTTCTGACTATTTTGATGTGAACAGCTCTTGTGGTAGAGAAAAGGCTTTCACATTTTTGGAAATCCTAGCTTTAATTTTTCTTTACCATTTCTTTAACATTTTCTTTAACATATGCCTAAGTAAAGAGACCAAAACATAGTGCTGTATTTTTTGCAGCAGATAAAGCAAAGCCAAACTGGAGAGAAGAACTTCAAAGAGAAATCATAAAATCCTAGAGCTGTTTGGGTTGGAAGGGATCTTAAAGATCATCTAGTTCCAACCCCTCTGCCCTAAGCAGGGATGCCTTCCACTAGAAATGCTCATTTGTTTTGGTTTTGAATGCACAAAATAGAAATTTTTCTGTCTGCAGCTCACAGGAAATTCAATATTAGCTAATAGTCATTTCTGATAATGGGCTGGGACTACAAAATATTATATTTGGTGGGAATTCCTTCAACACTTGAGACCTTTTCATATGTTTAGATTTTTTTCAGTGACTCTATATGATTATTAGTTTAAAGTTGGGTTCTGCCAGCCTTATTGTGCAGTTTTACCACCGTAATTGTACTGCTGAGTTAAATGTGGCTTATTTTATTATAAGTAGTACTTGACAATATTGCTATCAAATGTTGCTTTTGTACTTTTTTGGATAAAATTAATGCTTTCAGTATTGAGATGTTGGACTGATGCATATCCACTCACATTTTGACATGGACTTAGTGACTCAAAAAATAGAGTTAGCAGTTAGGAAAACTCATTTCAGAGCCTAGCCAGAGATCCAGAGAAAACAGGACTTCATAGTTAACAGATGCATTTTATAAATATTTGGAGTGATGTTCTAGCACTCTTAAAATCAATGACACCTGTGTAAAATGGCAGAGCACAGCAGGCACAAAAGTCTGCATTTTAATGAACAGGGATGCTGTGGTTTCTGAAGAGTATTACATGACTGATGCCCTTGATCCTGCAATTGAATCCATGTGGGTGGATCCTTTCATCAATAGAAAACTGACTTTGCAGCTAAGACTTCTGTCAGCACTTCATAGGTGTATGAAGGTTATTAGAGTTAAAATAGCACCTGCTACTACAGTCTTTTGTGCCTGTTTCTTCAATTAAATTTTATGTCAGTCTTTGAGCATCTACCTGGGATAGTTTTTCCTGTCCTTTTGGGTTTATATAGAAACAATGGTAAAAACTTTTGGGGGAGGGGTTCTGATAAACATTCTGATAAATTAGAAGTATTTCCCCATATGGGTTGGACATAGATTTCTCAGGCTTATTTCTTGTCTTACATCTGCTGCAATGGCTCACTGATGACATTCTCAAATTCAGAAAGGATAGTGGTATCCATGTCATCACAATGCTAACAAAGTTCACTGCATATAGAACTGCTTCCAAAGAATACAGAAAATCTGTTTTGTGATTTCGCCATTTCACTTGAATCTCTATGCTGAAAATCTCAGTTACAGAATTATTTTTCTTTTCCTTGGTATGTAGGACTCCCTGCCTATGTCCACAGCAGAAAAATGCTCAGGTGTCTTCAGAAGTTTTGACTAAACAAGTGGGTACATGGAGGTCAGCCTGAATAGGGCTGCTCTGGGCTGTCAAAAACTAAAAGCAGGAACATGGGTTAAAAAGGACAGAAGCTCTTCAAGTACTAGGCAAATGCACAAGAGTGGTAGGGTGTATGTTCTGTGTAGATGCTTCTTAAGAACAGACAAAGCTCTCAATTTGAACAGATTCCTCTGGTATTAGCATGGGATACATCTGCTAGATGTCTGATAGAAGCAGTCCTGGGCTTTTTTCTTACACAGATAGCAGTAGGATATCAGTTACTAAACTTTATGTAGACTTTAATTGCTGGAGATGGAGAGATTACTAAAGATATTGCAGTTCTTGATCACTGCCAACATTGCATTCCTATCACATTAATGGCTTTTCTTTTCTTCTCTGTTTATGTTTGACAGCATGTGGCCTGAGCTTTACTAATAGTGAATTAGTACAAATACTACTAATCTATACTCTTAAAGAAAAGTAAAAACTGTTGTTTACGTTGTGCTGAAATGCTGCACAGTATGGACATGTTTCTACAAGAGCAGTAGAACTTATGTCACATATAGTTCTTTGTGCTTTCTGAGTTACATATTCATTTAATAAAAAAAAGAGGCAGAGATATATTTTATGTTTTCATAGGTCAAGCACAAGACTTAACAGCATAGACTCTAAATTTTGAGCTTAAGTAGAAAAAGAATGATCAAATGTAACAAGAATGTTTTTGAAACCAGAATAAAAAGCTCTTGGAGATCATCACAGAAAAAAAAAATTAAAAAAACCTCCACAATGCAGTGTTCTTTGCTCAGGCCAGTAAAGCTCAAAAGACATCTGGTGATTTTCTGTTTCTGCCACAGAAAAAAAAAATCTTGATCCTTCAGGGAGCTTCTCTAAGGATAATGTGAGCTGAGCTAAGGGGCTAAGCAGTCTGCCACACTGGTCCTCAAATAAATGTAGTGTAGTGGTGAATATTAATGAGGGAATATAAGGTGTTTGAAGTTCACAGAATCATACAATATCCTGAGTTGAAAGGGATGCATCAAAGTCTGACTCTTGGCCCTGTGCAGGACCATCCCTAAGAGTCATACCCTATGCCTGAGAGCATTGTCCAAATGCTTCTTGAACTCTGTCAGGCTTGATTCTGTGATCACTTCCCTGGGACTCTGTGCCCAGCCACCCTCTGCGTGAAGAACCTTTTTCTTTATACAATCTAAACCTCCCAATACAACTTCAGGCCATTTTCTCAGGTCCTGTCAGGAGAGAAGAGATCAGTGGTTGCCCCTCCTCCTCTCCTCACAAGGAAACTGTAGACTGCAGTGAGGTCTCCCCTCTGCCTCTTCCAGGCTGAACAGACCAAATGACCTCAGCTGCTCCTCATATGGTATCCCCTCAAGGTCCATCACCAATTTTGTAGCCCTTCTTCGGATGCTTTCCAATATTTTTTGTGTCGTTCTTGTATCATGGCACCAAATCTGCCCCCAGCACTGGAGGTGAGGCTGCCCCAGAGCAGAGCAGACCGGGACAATCCCCTCCCTTGCCTGGCTGTGATGCTGTGCCTGGTGCCCCGCAGGACAGGGTTGGTTCTCCTGGCCACCAGGGCACTGCTGGCTCATGTTCAACTTGCCACAGACCAGGATACCCAGGTCCCTTTTCACAGTTCTGCTTTCCCCCAGCTCATTGCCCAGTCTGTACAAACAAGTTACTCCAGTCTTGAGTAATCTCAAAAGCTGTAAGTTACCATTTAGGACTTGTTTGAATTTCAGTGTGAAATTTATCTTTCCTGAGTTTATTCCTGATGATCCCCTGTGAGTATTTCAGCTGATTTTGATTTGGTTCATGATTCTCATTTCTCCTTTACAGGCTCAGTTTGATATTGCTGTTGCAAGTGAGATTATGGCCATCCTGGCACTTACCACCAACCTTCAAGATATGAAAGAAAGACTGGGGAAAATGGTGGTGGCTAATGACCAGAAAGGAGAACCAGTAACCGCAGAGGATTTGGTATGTTCACTGCTGTAGAGACCTGTGAATAACCTCAGATATTGTTTGTTTTGCCTCTTGAAGCATTAAAAAGGCAGGTGCATGCCAAAGATTTTGCTTTGAACAGCACAGTCAGATATCAAAGAAAGATCATCTTCTGGGCCAAAACCTGCTTGAGAATGAGAACGAGAACAAGATGTAGAACTCATTTCTTCAACTCTGGTAACATCTGGTTCAGGAAACCTCTGGTCTCCATAACCTACTTGGATCATTTTCTGCAATTCTTAAGGCAAACAAATTCGGTGCTGGAGGGAGTCAAAGTGCGGGCTCTTATTTGAGAGAGCTGGTAGTGTTTGCTACTGTGCTTTTAGAGCCTGCTCAGATGTTACAATGATAGTTACCACATGAATGCCTGTACCACTGTATCAGAATGGAAACAAGCTGTTCTTAATTTAAAGGTTGCTGATAGTGCTTGGGACGGGTTTATCTACCATTAGATTTTTTTTTTTTCTTCTTTACCTTCATTAGTTGCTGTTTCCTCATTCCCTACTTCAGCTTCTGAAAAAAGTCAGTAAGATTTTTCTTTAAATTACATTCTATCCCTTGTATCCAGGCTGTGAGTCACTGAACAGTGGTTGGAAGCTCACACATGGTTGTGTATGGCAGGTTCTGGTGCAGCCAGAAGCTACCAGTTGATGTTTGTAATCAGCTGCATGCCAGGAGCAGTCTAATGCCAGCCCACTGGTGATGGCTGCCAGTATCACACAGGCTCTGTATGTTTTCTCCTGTTTCTCCCTGTTTTGTGAACATCTGCTCAAACTTACTGAGTAATGAATGAATGAGTAAAGCAATGAGTATCCTGCCTTGTCAGCAAAGATAGCAAATCCACAAGTCAGGAACACCTTCACAGACTTAGGGGATTCCAGTTTAATAAAGAAATGAAAACATGATATCCAGAGTGCCTGGATTTAAGAATGAAATTAAGATAAGGTTAAAAATTTCTAAGTACGGTCATCATTAATATTCAGAGTAAATCATCTACTCCCAATTATGCAGGAGACATGAAGAATTTAATATTCCAGCTGTTGAAGTTTTGCTTTTGCCCTCCAATTGTATAACTTTGTCTTGGCCAAGTGGAGGGGACTGGGGAATAAGTTACATTATAAGGCATATGCAAAAACTTTAAAATTATTTAATGCTAGAATTAAAACTACATTTGAAATACGTGATTTTAATTTTGACACTACTTTTGTATGAAGGTACTTTTATTTATTAACACTGCAAAATATTTGACCTGCTAATCAGCTTGATGAATGAAAAAAATGGCTTTCCTATAGGGGCAAAAGAATTTTAGAATTTTTCCACTGTGTCCCTAAAATGAAAGTAGAGCTCAGCAAAATGTCTGTTACTAATTCAGTTTTCTTTGGCCTTTTTTAAAACAAACTTCCTATGCTTAGTGTCTCAATCATTTGATAGTGTTGCTTGTACTGAACATATGTTTCTAGTTGTTCTTTAAAGCAGTGTTTTGTATTATACAAAAGAAAAACTGCCCAGAAAGAAAAAAATCATCACAGTCTGAAGGACATGTGTTATGAGCATCTGCAGCTATGCTGCTGCATTCTTTTTCTTCTGGATGCTCTCCATACCATGCACAGGAAAGACTTGGGTGCATGTCATGATTGTGAAGTGCAGAAACTCTTACCTCTTTTGTTGTGCAGTGTGTTAAAAATAAGTATGAGAACTGTGGGAATAAGAGGGATATGATTTCATGATTAAGGATGTAAAGCATTTCTTCAGGGAGTTATATTCCCGTGTTTTTTGCAACACTTTGATCTGGTGCTCTGTCCACACAAACTGATTCTTACAGTACATAAGGAGTTACACATTCCTCAGTCTGGTTTAATACTAGGGAGCTAAACAACTGAAATTTATGGAAAGAGTGAAACTCCATCAAGGACTTTGAACCAGGAGAAATTTATTTCTGTTGTCCCAGGTTGAGCATCCAAAATTGAGCTTGATTCTTGTGTGTGCAGATTTCTCTTTTGAAGAACAGGAACAATTGTTTATTTCTGAAGACTTACTAATATTGTTGAAGAAGTCAGATGCTGTGGTGTTGGGATTTTAAAAATGTCAAAAGAAATTAGCAGTGGGGTTTCTATGATTTCTGTATCAGATTAAATAATGCCTACTTTGTACCAGGGGAGAGGGCTTATGAATAACCATACTGCTGTGGTGAAAGTCTACTGTATAAAGTTGAGTCCTCTGGAAACAACAGTAGGAGGAGTATAATCAAAGACCATAATTAGTCATAATTCATATGTACAAAGAAGATAAAATTCTGTTCTATCATGTAGCATTTTTTCTCTGTTGCTGGTTTCTTCGCACAGGTGGTCAGTCTGTTTGAGCAGGTTGCAACCAGACCTGCCGTTTCTAGACTTAAAACTCAGTTCTCTACTCTTCCCCTCTTCCCCTGCAGCTTGTGCTGCCTGTGTTGATATAATTCAAGGATTATTTCTTGATAAAATTCTCACACATGTCAAGAGGTTTGATGTGAAGCCATTCTGCCCCTGAATTTCCATCCTCCTTTCAAGTCAGGGTCAGTGAAGAGGTAAAGCTCTATCGTTCAGTAAGGAAAGGTCTCAAGACAGCTGAACAAAGGAAAAACACTGTACAAGATTTTAGAATGCTCTCAATCCAGGTTCAATGATTTTGACTTCTATTTTTTAAAACAAAATCAAGTTTAAAAGCTGGAATCTGTTATAGTCCATTGACATGGAGTGTTTTAGCCCAAAGAAGTGCAATTGCATACAGTTCTAAGAAACTTTAAAGGCAACTTTATCATGAGAAATACCACACAACCTGAATAATGGGTCAGTTCTACTTATCATTGAAAAAATTCTGGGGTTCATATTTATATCCTAAACAGATTGAATTTATGCAAGTTTAAATATTTGACAGTAGTCTTTAGTTCTTTGGAATCTATGTGAACCAAAACCACTAAACCTTTCTCTGTGATTTGTTTCCAAATGAACACACAAAATACTTTACAAAAATACAATTCCTCTTAATTTTGACTTTATATGCAATATATTTATCATAATACAATGCTAAAACCTAAAAGACACATTGGCAGATATAAACCATATGCAGAGACAGGCTAGTAATAATAGAAAAAAGATAAATTGAATATTTCATGAATTGAGAAGACTCTTTCCACAAGAGTAATGGATTAAATGTCCATCCTCTGTAATGGAATATGTTGAACTCTTTGCCAAAATGTGGTGCTCATTGTACAGTATTTTGAAGACTTAATTGCTTTTTGGCTTTTACAGTGAAGTAGAATTCTGATGGACACATACTGTATTTTTATGTGAAGCTAAATCGGTATATATGCCCTAGATCAGTATTTCAACAGATATGAAAAATATTAAATAAATATGTCATTATTTTTTTTTAAATAATACTTCTTCTCAGCTTACTTGCTGTGCCATACTGTTAGCTTTAAATAATTCTAGGACCAAAAAAAAAAAAAAGAAATAGCTTCATATTTACTTATGTAAATGATCTGTCAGCTAGTGAGATTTTGTTCTCCGGTTCATCAGAAACATTGTGTACAGTGTTCACTTCAAACAAAAGGAGTTGCAGTTCTTCTCAGACTATGATTAAAGGTTTAGTTTTTTTACAGGACTGAAACTGCAGAAAGTATTATTATTTTGTTAGAGACTATAGTTTCAATTGAAGGGAAGTTGCAAGTACTTCATTATTTTTCTCATAAAGAAAAGGGGTTTTCTCTGCCCTTCAGTCTTTGTAGCCTTTATTCATTTCATAGTAGTTACTTTCAATCATTTTCCTTGTCATCTGGTGCTGGCTTTCATTTCCAGTCTTGATAGACTTCAGAGACTGCTCCACTGGAAGTTGCTTTGAAAGTATTTTGGATTTTCATCTAAGTTTGCCTTTCCTGTGTCACGTCTATAATTTATTTTGTACTCTGTGATCTGTGCTGTCCTGGGGAGCATACCTGCCCTGACGGCTGGTGGATAGATGGAAGGAGCATTATTTTCAGGAATACCTGTGATCAATTCCAGGAAGGAGCCCAGAAAAGTTGAACATCTGTATACAATTGATTCAGAGCCCTGCTTCTTTCCTCTGACAGGGAGTTAGTGGAAAGCTAATGATCTTTGGGCTCTCACAGGCTTAATTGGTGTGTAAGTGTCAAAGCCCCTAATTCTTTTATAAGAAGTTTATCTACCTTTTCTGAATTGGAAATAGGAACCTGATTCCTTAAATAGCTTTGTGAATCAGATACAGGGTGAGCTGTAGGAACAGTGTATTAGATACTTGGAGGATTGAGGATGAATGAACACTTCATTCTCACAGTCATGTCAGATAGGTATGAAAACCTTACTGTTTGTTTAGCTTTTAAGGATTGCTGTTGACACTAAACCTGGTTAAGAACTACAGGAATCAGACACAAGATATGCCTACTGGAGTATTTAAGTCTTTTTTTCTTTGCTTTCAGCTTCAGATAAAATGAATTGTTGTGTCCAGAAGGCGTGTCTAGTATTTTCCAAATAATGCATGACTAATATCTCCCAAAAAGTTAAAATGCAGAGGAAGTATCTTTTTACTTCACTGTTTTTATCAGATTGGTGAAGACATCAGAAAAAAAAAGGAGACAAGATTTGAGCCATTATTATCTAGAAGGTGCAGGGGAGGAGGCTGGGGGAGAAGTGTCCTGATTTTATTTTTTACATCTTCTTCCCCAAGTCTTCTTTTCAGTAGGGCTGATCCGTGGCTGCTCAGGTAGTTATTCTTGCTGTTGACCACTTGAAACACTGGATGTAAAATTTTGCATTTGGCTTCTTTTTTTCCCCTCTAGAAATTACAGTATTTGGGTATATAAGCAACATAGCACCAGGGTGTTTCTATGGAGGTGGTGGAGCCTCACCCATTTTGAAAGAGCTGGAGTGTTTATGTTTCCTTGCATTTTAATCTTAGCTTCTAAAATTAACACCTTAACAAACAGCAATCTAATTCAGAAGATGAAAAGTTATGCTGTTTTGCTATCTGTTTCTCATAATATATCTTTGTGGATCCATTGGGTTTTGTAAATAGTGGGAGATGCAGAGTGCAAAGAAAAATCTTTTCCTTCTTTCTCTCCTTGACAGTCTTCCAAGGAAACACTTGCTATGCATCAGTAGAAGCCAGTTTTACTATTTTGGTTTCAATTCAGTTTTATGTAAGGCCAAATATTCTGTGTCATTTTCCTCTGAAGTCTGTGCTCAGATGTGATGCTCAGAAAGGGAAAAATTTAATTTTATAAAATATTAAATCACTTTTATGTCTGTTATCTGTTGCCGTGAAAATTTTCGTGCAGACTTTGCTCAAATTTGGGGTTAGTTGACAAAAGCAGTGTTGGGAATTATAAAGGCACTATTTTTATTGCTTTTCTTTATTTGAATTTTTTTTTCATCTCTTATAGGCAACTTGGATATTGTACCCATGTTTTTCAATCTTCATTTTAAACAATTTACAGCAGCTAGGATTTTTGTTTGGTTTTCATGTTTCTTTTCGATATGAAAATATATTAAATTCATTTTTTTGTGTTCTCTGGCAAGTCTGAGCCACTCTTTATAATATTACTGTGGTTTTTTGAACCATGGTCTAGTTCTTTCAAAACAAAGAACATCATCTCAAAATCAAAGTAATTCAAGAATAAATTTGAACATATGCTGGTGGTTTCTAGAAAGCACTCTTCATATAGACTGATAGTGAGGTGCACACTCTGTAGCCTTTTTTTTTTTCCTCGGAATGAGCATTGTAATTTGGTGTAGAGGGCTGTCATGACTTTTATTTATTTGAAGGTCAGTCAGTGTGAAATTTATACTTCAACAAAATTTTTAGGGAGGAGTAAGGTTTTTTACAACCAAAGTGCAGAAATTTGCTCAGCTCCTTTTGTGCTCTCATCATCACAGTAAGGCACCTCTAACTTTTAATCTTACAATGTATTCATTATCTGCCCCTGGTAAACTCTGTGGCTGCTTTCATCCTATATCTGTTATGTATATATTTGCACAAGTCTTGAAAAATCCCTTTCTGGTTGTAGCTAGCTATTGATTTATGCTGTTGATTCTGTCATAAAAGAAATACATCTGTAATTTCTTTAGGTGGCTTCAGCAAGCTATGGCCCTCTTGCTTTCTCAGATCTCAGTGGCCTTTGGCACTTCATCTTTTGTTAACTTGAACATCCTCATGCTGATCACTTAATTCTGTTTCTGATCTCTCCATGAAATAGGGGAAAGAAGTTACCTGTTGGCTTTTAAGTGTATTTGGAATAAAATAATTTTTGGTTTTGACGCTCTGTAAATACAGAATTTTAGAAGTCTTGAGGTAATATCCAAATAAATTCTTTATGCATCACTGTAACACTGCTTTGAACTGTAAGGGTTTTTTAACTATAAGTGCAACTTGGAAATGTTGCACCGTAGAAATGACTTCCTTAAAATGTGGACTCTTGTCTTTTAGGGAGTAACTGGTGCTTTGGCAGTTTTGATGAAAGATGCAATTAAGCCCACGCTAATGCAGACTTTAGAGGTAAGTATGGCTTAAGATGCCTGCCCTTCTCCAACTTTCAAATTCCATATTGTGCTGATCATGCTTCTCTTCAGCAACGGTCCTTGACTTTCAGTGTTCAAGCCGGGGTCTGATCCATAAAGGCATTCTAGCAAATGTTCATTTGTTCATGTTAACTATTCAGCTCTATCTGCATTTATATCTTTTGAGTGGTTTTCTTCATTTTTGAGATCTGTCTATAGTCATAATTTTACCCTGCAAACAAGCTGCAGTGCATTTTTGAGTTGCTTCTGAGCACCATGGGAGGCAGGTTTGTCTTCTAAGTCAGAGATTTATTACTATATCCTACCTTGTTCTTACAGGAAAGTGTCCTTTTGTGTATTTCTTTTATATGGATGTTGTCATGATGATTCCCACAGCCCAGCATTTTGTGTGGATAAAAGGTGCTTTGCTGTGGCTGTTCTAATCTGTATTACAGTTTGTGCCATTGATTTTCACAGTAGGGTCCTTTCAGCTGTTTATGCATTTTCAAAAGATGCCTCCCAGTCACCCTATCTTTCACAGTGCCTTCATGGACTAAATGAAGCTTTGGTGGGCTATGAGAGGAGCGTTTTACACCTACCCTAGTGAGCTTTCTTTCAGGAGCTTAAAGAATGTAGAATAAGTGCAAGCTAACTTTGTGCCTGGGAAGTTTGGTATTGATATTTTGATGGGAAGCTGATGAGCAACATCAAGGGGAGAAGGAGAAAGAAAAATGACAAAATAATGAAAGCTTTGCAAACAAATGCACTTGGAGAAAAATCAGTGTATATTTTCCTTTTCATTTGACCATCAAAATTACATAGCTGGAATAGTTCACAATGATTCTTGATATGGTGAAAAGTTGAAGAATGCAGAGAGATACCAGTACAATCACCAGTTGATAAAAATGTCTCACTTTCTCTCTCGCATGTTGAATTGGTAACTACCTTTTTGCTTTTGTGTTTGGATGGGGACAACTTCCTAGTCTCAGGGAATATTAGAAAAGCAGAATTTAAGTCTATGTTATTTTATTATAGCCATCTGAATTACTTTCCCCTGCAAAGAAACCTATTCTTTCATGTGGCTGTATGAAGAATGTATGTGTGTGTGATAATTTTAATGTTACATCCAATAGCAGAAAAAGGAGGTCACATAGGATAAGAATGTCACGGTCAGAACTCAATATTATAATCACCACTTGGATAACATTGTGTGTGTTAAGCGCCGGCGACAAGATAGCTTTGATTCTGACTGTTTAGTCACTCTATTTGCACTTTGCATATCTGTTGGAAAATAGTGTGGTTTTGTTGCAGTGTTCTGGAAGACAATTATAAATGTCAGAAGAGATTCTTTTGATCGGTAGGCATTTGGTTCTGGGACTTGCATGCATTTATTTTTTCCCTGCATTTCTTTATATTCACATTTCTATGCAATAAAATTCTTGCCTTTTATGTGGCATTCTTTTCTAGTCTAATCTTTGCTATGGCTGAAACATCTGCCAACTTTCATCAAACACTACTGCTTGTTACCAGGACCCCGACCACATTACCCAAAGATACATTTTTCCCCTAAATTCTTCTCACAAGGTTTTTTTTAAAACAGCAACCTAAAGCATCTCAGAAGACTGCTTTATGCTCCACTCCTCCACTTTGAGTCTTAAAGATGAATTTTTGTCACCCTTTGGATACTTGCTGGCTTGCAGGCTAATATGAGTCACCTATCCAGGAATGGAGATCTCCAGTTTATCTAAATATTTTCCAAAATAATGCTGTGCTTTGGCTGATGTCCTTTTGAAAGGCTGTGTCATTGCTCTCATGTAGAATCACAGAACCTGCTGAGTTGGAAGTGACCCCCAAGGATCACCAAGTTCAGCTCCTGGCCCTGCTCAGCACAATCCCCAAGAGTCACACCATGTGCCCAAATGCTTCTTGAACTCTGTCAGGCTGGTGCTGTGCCCACTTTCCCTGGGGAGCCTGTTCCAGTGCCCAACCACCTTCTGGGTGAGGAACCCTTTCCTGATATTCAACATAAACCTCCCCTGACTCAGCTTCAGGCCATTCCCTCGGGCCCTGTCACTGTCACTACAGAGGAGAGGTCATTGTCTGTCCCTCACTCCTCTTCCCCTCACGAGGAAGTTGTAGCTGCAGTGAGGTCTCTCCTCAGGCTGAACAGACCAAGTGACCTCAGCTACTCCTCAAATGGCTTCCCCTCCAGGCCCTTCACCATCTTCATTACCCTCCTTTGGACATTCTCTAATGGCTCAATGTCTTTTTTACGCTGTGGCACCCAAATCTGCCCCCAGCACTGGAGGTGAGGCCGCCCCAGTGCAGAGCAGAGCAGGACAATCCCCTCCCTTGCCTGGCTGGCCATGCTGTGCCTGATGCCACCCTAGGACACACTTGGCCTTCCTGGGGATACAGTGGCCTACTCTATTACTGCCTGTGTTGTTGCTGCTCTTGAGCTCTCTTCATTATTTTTAATTCTTCATCTGAATAACTGTAAAAGGTGCTACTTTTAATAGTAGCAGTTTAAAAAAGAAAAAGAGAAAGGAGGGGAACAAGGAGGATGTTGTGCCCTGCACACTTGAATGTACACTAGAGATCCACTTGTGAGTTTAGAGCCCTCAAGCATGATAGATTTTAAGCCAAACTAATTCTAGTATACCCTGGGGTGGTAGATGTAATAATATGTCTTCTGCTATAGGTAATGCCATCTTTCTGATGAATGTGTGAATTGCAAATCAGAAATGAGGATAACTGAAGCCTACATTACCCTTGAAATAAACCTAATATGTGGCACCCAAAAGTTAGCATCTTAAGTTTCCAAAGAGATTACCAGTAGTAACTGGGCACCATGATCCTAATCCCTTCAGGGAGAACAAATTCTTCATAAAAGTGTAAGGACCTTTAGAAACAGCACCACGATTTGACAACAGTAAAATTAGAAATAATCCTACAGCACGTAGGTGGTGAAAAAAAAGAATAATATGTTTACAGAGAACACAATTACAGCTCAGAATGTGCCATGGACCTGTCTAGCAAATAGGGACGAAACTGTTCACCAAAGCAAGTCTTCCAGATCACTTTGGGGAATGGCAAAAAGACTGCTGGATGAGGGAGAGCAGGAGATCTGGATGACTGACAGTTGATTTGGCATCATTTGTAATTCATGGTGTCTGTGGGTAGCAGTGACTGGAAGGAGCCATTGCAGAGATAGTAGCCAGATAGAAGTAGCCAGTGCAGCTGCACTCCTCTGTGATCTGGCCACGAGCCTGTAGATGGGAATTGTGTTAAGCCGTGGAAGTCTGAGGAGTTGCTTCTAGGGGCCTGTGAAAAGGGAGAAGAACAACATGCTCGGTAGATTTGCACCAACTTTATATGGATGTCTGCATGCACTGGAGAGGAGGCTTAGAAGGTCATAAATCAAAAATGAACAAATGTCAGTCCTGCATGGAACTGAACTGGCAACTCATGTCAGTGCTTTTTTTTGTATGTGAATTGATGTGTTTTAATTTGCTGCTTTTTAAAGAGGTGTCTTGGTGGGTTGCTTTCTGTCACAGTCCTGTTACTCTGACACCAGAAATTCTGCCTGAAAGTGTCAGTGATTGACTGCATTTTACATACAGGAATGACAGTAAAAATCTGAAAATGGGAGACACAGGGCACTCCATCTACAGTAACCTCAGACTTCAGTGGAGCTTACTTATATCCAGTGCTGTAAAATTGAGATTACTTTGTTTGGAATGTGCATAATGATTTCATAGTGTTTATCCATGTTTCTCATGACAGATTTGTTCTCTTGTCGACTGATCCCTTAATGTTTAGCATTTATTTATACCACGCGTAACAGAGCAGCTGCTCTATGGGACAACCCTTTGTAGTTGCAGGCTGGCTGCTCTGGGGTGGTTTGTTGTGTTACTTTTGAAGTGCCACTCATAGTAAAGATGAGAGAAGGATGGTAATAAGTATTACAAACATCCTTCTAGCGGCCAGATAACTTCAGATATTTATTGACATTCTGGGTTTATTTTCTTTTACTGAAACTTGGATAATAAAATTTTCTGTACTGAAAACAGTCAGCAGAATGCACCCCTGTGCCACTGTTAGGTTCTCCATATAATTTGTTAGGAGTGTAGCAAAAATAAGTGGCAAAAATAAGTGGGACAGATGGACTGGCACAGTCACTAAAGCTGGCCTGAGAAGACATTGTTGTCCCTGTTCCAAGGTGTGCCTGAGGCTCCCAAGGTCCTGCTGGAGTTCACTCTCTTCACTACCTAGACTTTACTTTTCTTCCTGGATTGCTCTTGTAAAAAAAAAAACATTCTAATTGCACAATTCCAGTTGTGGTCCTTCCTTTCCTTCTGGTGGATTTCAGAGCTCCAGGGGAGCATCTGTCTATGCCAGTGATTTAGTAGTATGTTTGGATTTCAAGTTAGTCATGAGAGCCTCTTGACTTCCAATATTCTTGATTTTGGATCCCATAGTCCACATTCCCTTCCTATCCATGTTGTGTGGATGAACTCTTGGAAACACAGTAGCACAGGGAATTTGGGATGAGACCCTTCTTGCACCTCTCCACACAGCTGCTGCAGTGTGTGCTGGGCTACCCAGTCACTGGCTGTGGGTCCGTGCATCACATCTGCCTAGTGTGTTCTGGGCTCTAATAAGACCAGCCCTGTGATTGCTTGCCACAAGAAATTAGGGATTGGAAGAGTAAAAGTAGTCTTACTGAGTAATAAAAGACAAATTGGAGTGTATTTTATGGATCTGAGCCTGGTAGCTAAAAATTTGTGGTTCTACTTGTTTGAATGCCAGAAGCATAAATATTGGATTAAAGTAGAAGTGAAGCTTCAACTTAGTATGATGAAAGTTGTTTGCATTTGATTTCGTATGTTACAAGCTCTTTGGGATATGGATGACATGTTCTGCATAGTACCTATTAGTCTGATGCCCAAATAAGAAGCTTTGAAGGCATATGTAGTTCATGTTAAGTTTTTGTGTACCTGTGTAAAATCTCAGTTGATATTGCAATATGTGTCCATTAGCAGACAGAAAACAAGAAAAAAAGATAACCATAAGTAAGCACTATGTTATGATTATAGTGATCTACATCAGATCTCTTGTTACAGGGCATGATTTCTCCTTCATTTACTTTTTTTGGCTCCTATTTCTACTCTAACATGTATGAGGCAGAGTTATCTGAGTTGTAGCTTAATTGTGGAGAATAGCCCCCACCCATGTGTATGCATGTGGCAGTGGCTAAAAAGTTACTTGTCTTTCCTCTGAGCAAAACAATTATATGTTATTACTTCTAAAGGAAGCAATAAGAAGAGATGCTTTTAGTTAATATCATTTTTGTATATGACTTGTAGTCATCATTACTAAAATGTTAATCTTTTCTGTAAAACACCTCTTAGATTACAGTAGTTAAATGGAAGTTTTCCTGTGTAGGTTGTTTTCTTAAGACACTGGTGGCTGCGGGTGGGGAGGAGGAAGAACCAACTTGTATTTTATGGCTAATAGTTTCCAAGCTGTGGTTCAGGGGACTATTAGATGTGCCCTGCAGCTGATCCATAGAACAGTGTCCTTTTTAAGTGCTGTTTCTGGTCAAAACTTGAAGGAGGCTGCCTGGTAGGTAGCCTGAAATTTTGGGGGTTGGCAGTAGGTCCTATACAGAATGTGAGAAGAACACCGATGGAAATAATATGAAGTTTTCTGTTTACCCTTTCTTTAACCAGCTGGCCACTTTAACATGCACAAACACAACAATGGGCATTTGTTTGCCTAAGTATTTTGTAGTAAAACATCTTAAGTGACATTCTTCTGTCTTACTGTGTATTCTGTTTTTGTGAAGAAACAGCAGTTAATGTAATCTCGCTTACTCCTAATCCCTTTCTGAGGATTCTTATTTTCCAATTTCTCCTTTCCTTGGGATGCCTGCCAAAAATATAAGAGGGAAGCTGAGAACTGCTTCCTACCTCACAAATTCCCTATACGTAGCTAATTTGATTACTCCTTGCCTCTCCTTTCTCTGGTGTAGATTGGTTTGCCTACAGTGTCAGTTTTCCCTGGGTGTTTGTATGGTGTCTAGTGCAGGAGAATTCAGTTCTGCACCTGGGCTTCCAGCAGCAGTGAGTGCATTTTCCATTGTGTCAGCACTCCCACTGCATCCCAGCACGTCCCTTGCCATCTCCCTCTCCAGCTCCTTAATCCTTGACTCTGGTCCCTCCTGGCTTCTGCTGGCTCCTCTGTCTGCACAGGAATGGCTGTAGCAGCCATTGAGGAAAACAGGAGCACTCAGGGCTGGAGTAGGGCCGGAGCTGGGCTCTTACTTGTGTATCTGCAGTGCTGCATTTAGTGCTTGTTATAGGACGTGTGCCAGAATAACACACCACAGTACTGGAGCTGTGGAAATATGAAACATGAACTAATACAAGGTGGGGTGAGGAAGTTGTGTAGGTTTGCACTACTGTTCAATACCTTTCTAGGAAGCAAGCAGGCTAATGAGGTCTCAAGCACCTGAGATGAACCTAGAACCCCTACATTGTCTAATAGCACTTCAGGAAGAAGGAGGAAGTGGGGACATTTGGAGTGATGGCATTTGTCTTCCCAAGTAACCATTACACATGACGTGGCCCTGCTTTCCTGGGCTGATCACCTGCCTGCCCATGGGAAGCAGGAATGAATTCTTTGTTTTGCTTTGCTCGTGTGTGTGCAGTCTTTTATTTACCTATTAAATTGTCTTCATCTCAAGCCGTGAGTATTCTTACTTTAACCCTTTTGATTTGCTCCCCCATCCCACTGATAGAGGAGTGAGTAATCAGCTGTGTGGGGCTTAATTGCTGGTTGGGGTTAAACCATGATGTCTATACACTGAATTACTTATGTGTATTTTTTTATCATCCAGGGAACACCAGTATTTGTTCACGCTGGACCTTTTGCTAACATTGCACATGGAAATTCTTCTGTTTTGGCAGATAAAATTGCTCTTAAATTAGTTGGAGAGAAAGGATTTGTAGGTAAGTAAATATTCACTTATATCAAATCTTAAATATCACAATATCTTAAAGTGAATGTATAATAAGCCAAAAGCACTTCTTCTCTTACCCTGCCTTTTGTCTCAAGTGCTGTCACAGTGGTCCTGTCACCATGTTTGACTCATGAGTGACCTGTTCACTCCACCAGGTGGCTGAACCAGTCAAATGACTGGATTGCATTGAAAGAGGTGTCCTGTTGTTCATTCTATCAGTATTCATCTGGCCTCACTTGATAAACCAACAGAAACCGTTCTTTTTTCCTGATGAATTATTTCTCTACCGGTTCAGTAAACTCAGCTAAATCAAAGGTCAGATGTCCCCGAGCCAGTGCAGAGGACTAGCAGAGGCAAGGTGGTAGAAGATTAATACTCTCTCATTTTGGTGGCTGTGAGCCATTCAGTTGGTCCAGCTGCATTGTCAAACTTCACCATGAGGCCCTTATGTTCCCGTGAAAGCATTTGAGTGGGCAGACTCTTTTTACATTAGGAATTCAGCCTGCACAAGCAACAATAGACACATAGAGCTTACAGTTGCAGGCAAAATAAACTTGTGGCTGAACTATGAACTAGCTTTTATAAAAATTGTTGTGAGTGTTTAAACCTTAGAATTAATTAAATAAAAGGGGTGTTACAGCTTTGCAGTAGTGATGCTTTGCACTGCTGCAGCCATTCTCTTGAGTCCTGAACACCCAGGTTGGATTACATTAATCCTAAAGCTGAAGTTCTAGTACCTGTGGAGCAGTGCTCTTGAGAAAATGCAGCAATGTGAAAAACGAGATTTCTTATGCTAGCACCCTTAAAATAGTAGAGAAACACACATATATATGCTGATGCCATACCTACATACAGGAAAGGGTTGTTTTTTGCAGTGTTGTACAGCTTAAAGGTGTGTGTATTTCCCTCTCTTAACCAAACATCCACTCAAAGAAGAACATTTTGCATTCTGAATACATTTATTTAATGATAGTTGAATTCCTGTTTCATCGGGCCATGTTTGTTGTTACATGGCTTTGGGAATGAAGAGCAAAATAATTTAGGGTAGCTAACATTTTTCATAAGCCATGTGAAGTGACTTTGTTTCTGCAGTGTGCAATCTTTTCAAGTGAGGAGTCAGTTGTGTTTCAATTGAATGAAAGTATGTTGGCGACAGTGTTGAGTCTTGATCCAGGTTTCAGAGCCCAAAATGTATTGCCTTAGATTTGGATTCTCTTCCATTGAGTGCATCCCTCAGGCACAGAGAGCATATCCTTGCATTTCTTGTGGTTTTTTTCAGTCTTATCCACCTGTTTGTCTTTAACGCTCTTTTCTGCTTTGTTTGTCTTTGGCTCCAGCTTCTCTGTTGGGAGACAAAGCAGCGTAGCTTCAGTATAGGAAAACCTTTGTGTGCTGCCAGCTAAAGGCTCTTGTTCAGATTTTATTCCACAGAACACAAATCCCCATGAAACTGGCTTCAGAATAAGACTGCCTTTGCTCTGCAGAGCCAGGAAGTTCAGCATGATTTGTAGTCTTTGTTAGATTATTAAAAGCAATAGTTCATGGAGCGGCCTACTTAAATAAACTTTGCAGGTAGTCAAAAGTGTAAATATTTGTTCTAATGGTTGTAATTACCATAAGCTTTATGATTTAAAAAAATACATTTTTTGTGGTAACTAGTCAGAGCATGTGGGCACGTGGGCAAAGACTACATGTAGGACTCACTGGTTTATTAAATACTGGTTTATTGAACCCTACACACCTGAAATCTAAAATGACAGCTACAAAGTGTGCACCATTCCACACTGAAGTGACATCCACAGAGATGGAGGGCCCAGTGCCTTGTGAATCTGTACAGCAAAGCAGGTAGCAAGAAACTCCACTGCATTCCTGCTCACTGTGGAGTTTGCCTCAGCCCTCTATGGCCATTGAAATTCCAAGGGGAAAGTTGATCCTGTAGTTAATTCAGATAGCCAGGGTGCAGGACAGCTATGCTGCAGTCAGGTAAGTAGCTGAGTAAGTTTATTTACTCCTGCTAAAAGCAAAAGTTTTCACTGTTCCACATTTCCCTTTTGTAAATGTTCTCTTGCATTAGATCTGACACTCACTAAATCTTGTATGAGCGATTACAGTACAGTTCTGCCATGTAGGTTAGTTGCATAAGCTCAGGAAAGAATTCAAAAGGTGATAGGAACAGAGTAAGGTATCTTGCAGAACCGTGTGGCTGGGAGACATTTTAGGGACCACAGGCTATGAGATTACTCTCAACTGTATCCAAAGCAGGAACATAAGAAATCTGTGACATATTCCGCAATTAAATTACTTTCTTGAATAGTAGAATAAATATCGTAATATACATATGTTCACTCACTCACCATGAGATGGGATGATAATATAAAATATATATAATTCATATGTTTCTTGTTTCATATGTTTAGTGTTTATATCTATTTCTTTAGTTTTTTTTTAATTACACCATATTTATTTTAAAGCACAATATCCTGTTAAGTGTGTGGACAATACTAAGGAGAATAGCATGGCTTGAATTTGCAACACAGTTTTACAAACACAGTCTTTTTAAACTCTCTGACCTGGTTTAAGCAGCCTCCTTCCCCCAGCTGCTTGTTTCCAGTCCTTTGCAACCCCTCTGTGTCACCAGCACACCTGTTCACAGAGCCACATGACAAGCTAAGCTGGAGATTTGGTCTCGGTTGAAAACAACTACAACAAAAAAAGCCCTTTTCCTTCCCCCTCAGCAGACAGTGTCTGGGCAAACAGCTTTGTGTGACGGGAAGATGAGCTAATGCCACATAAGATAGTGTTTTGCTGAAATAAATATTTATAATATTAAAGCCTCATTTGGAGCTTTCAAGTGCCAGTAAAGCTACTGTGGATGCACTAGCTGACCAGACTGAGCCTGCATTGCCAGAGCAGCTAAGCCTGTCTCCTTTCTTAGCCTGTGCTCAACTGTTTTTGCATGACATCCCAGCAGAAACCTATTGCCCTTTTTGTTGGCTTAGTTTTCTGCTGACTTAACACAGAAGCAGTTCAGCCCAGAGTCACAAAAACACCAGAGCTGGTGCAGAAGAGGGTGAGCTGGGACAGCCAGCAGTGAGAAACCAATCTGTTGTGTAGATCCAGTTGCTTGTGTGACCATGTGCCACGGCCAAGGCAAAAAAAAGAGAAACCTTCTCAAAGTGTTCTTTTAAAAGTTATTTTTAAACCTTACTTTCTCTCTCTATCCTGCATTGCTTGCTTTTCAGCTGGAATGGCATCGTGCTGTGCCTTTTGAGTAGTGTCAGGTAACAGTGATGTAGACAGTCTGCTTTACAAAAAATGTAAATGAAGTTTAACCATTGAGTCCTGTTGTGAACTCTCTCTAACTGAAGGCATTCCCTGCTTCATTTCTGGGTATCCAAGTGAATCACAGACCTTCATTAGGTTTTTAGCTTAAGCCTTTTAGCTCATCTTTTCCTTTCTTTCTTTCCTGAGCCTTGTTGCTATGTACTGATAACTCAGCCTTTGCTCTAATTTTGAGTTCTTGGTATGAGTTTTGCTACTGAAATTTAGGTGCAGTGCTGCAGCTGCCACTGGCTGGTTTGCATTTGTTTGTCCTCTCAGCCTTTTAGTGTTTCCCTGCAGATTCCCCCTGGCCCTGCTGCACGCAAGAGTGGCGCACTGAGAATGGCTGCAGGCAGCTCCTGCATGGGGAGCACCCACGCTGTGGCACAGTGAGTGCACCCATCATCACAGCTGCAATGTCCCTGGAATTGTAGGTTTTGTGGCTCTCTGAACTCAGGACTTTCCTGAACTGTCAGAAATTATTGTACTACACAACTCAACAGATTACCCTATCCACCTCTTTAGCTCCTTTGTGTTTCAGCTGAAGAGAGGGGTTATTGTAAATTGAAAGACAAGTGAAGCATAAGTAGACCTTTGTAATCCTAAAGTTTGTAATCTCAAGTTTGTTTTTCAGGTTTGGACTTTATGTTTGTCAATTGCTTTCTTTGCTGCTTCTGATAAGCATGTCACATTAGATGCTGAGAGCATGCTGTGCTGGGCAACTTTGTCCTGGTGTGTTTTATCAGGTGACAAGAGGAGAATTATTGCAAGCTGTTGCTGACTTAAGAAAAGTTCACTTTCTGTTTCTTTCTTTAGTTGGTACACTTGATGTAATTGGAAAGAATTTGTAGACACAGTAAATTTTTATAAGCTCAGTAATTGACTCTTTTTATTGTGTTGGTATTCAGTTGGTTAGAGTAAGCTAATGATGCTAGCTGTTCTAAGTATCTCTTCAGTACCTACAAAGTTTTATATCAAAGGCTATACATTTTACATACTCTCAGAGCAGACATTGTTTAACAAGTTTTTAAAGCACCTTATAAAAATTGTATGTGCTTAGTACACTAAGTGAATAATCTTCAATAGATTTTTTTTAATGTCATGAGACACTTCAGTCCATTTTTTAGTGTACACTTTTTCCAAAAAAGGAAATAAAGCCCAAATACTTTGGCTAAACTTCTTTTGGCACCACTAGTAATGTGATATTATTACATTTAAATGTCAAGTTCAAGGATTTATTTTTAATATTTTTTTGCTTGATACCATTAGAAGGGGATTCCATGCAGTGACCCTCCAGAAAGCTTTAATTTTTAAGAATCTGCCCAGCATCTTTCTAGCTTTCATTATTTAATCTCTGACTTCTTCACTCTTATATTCACCAACAACAACCCCAAAATTTAGTGTGGTTGCAGTCCAGTATTTTGCTATCTGAACAATGTGGCTGTCCTTGTTAAAGTGTGAATGCGAGGCTAAGGTTTCATGGTACGGGGTGCTTGAGAGCATTATCAGTGTAGATGTTACTTGCCTACTCTGATCTGTGTGTACTACAAACTAGAAAAAGGATGTTCAGAACTTTACAGTATTTTCTCTGACCCCATTCACAGTGCAGCTGCTCAGGCAGCTGTGCTGGGCACAACTGTGACAGTGGAGTGGGGGGAGGGAAGGTGATACTGGGTTAGTTGGTATTGCTGTGAGGCTCTTGAAGTCATGGTCTAATAATACAAGTCTCAGTGGTACCACAAACTGCAAAATAAGGTACCATTACTGCTAGAAGATCCGTGAATCTGTGCTGTTCACTTGTGAGTGGTGGTGCCATTCACATCCAGGCTGCCCTTTTTATTACTTTCCTCACAACTGCTGAGGTAAAAGTAAATTCCGTTTCTTTCACTTGTTGTAAAGTGGGAACAGAATAATCATCTCCTTCTTCATGCTTTTAAAGTCCTAGCAAATTTTCTTACCAGTAAGCAGGAAAGTCTTTAGAGACGAAATGTAGTGCAATGTGTTTTTCTTCACTGGCATGAAGTCAGAGTTCCTGAAAGCTGAGTTTACTTACTGCCTTGTCACAAATAATCTGGGTGCAAATCATACTTGCTTATAGCTTGCTGCAACTGGAAGTCAGGTAACAATGATTTAAATTACTATTTCTATTGCAGAAAATACTTAAAGCAGTCTTGAAATAATTTATGAATTATTATGTGAAATGAGAATCAGATCTTTCCTTATATTTTTGTGTGTTCAGAGTCCTTGAGAAAATTCTGACTCCACCTCGTCACTGCAGATTTCTATAAGTTTTTTCTTCTGCTCTTTAGCATACATTGCAATATAAAGCTTTTCAGAAGAAAGATTGAGTAGAAGAGAGCTGTCCTGAACGTTTCTGTGTGTAAGGAAGCATTCTAGCATTGACTTCAGTATCATATGTCACTGTATTTCAGAGCTGAATTAATTTGAAATCATATAAATTATACAAAGCTGAACTCAAAACTAAAAGTTGGTATTAATCATGAACCACTGAAATATGTCCAACCAATATTACACTTAGCATAAGAAAGTGATGTTTTGCCCAGTCAGGAGAGGTGGTGCTATTTTGAAGACAAAACCTCCTAAATTATGGACTATCTTGTTGTGAGATTTCACCTTCTTCCCTTTAAAAAAAATACATCTAATAAACATGTTGGAAATTCACTTAGTCTTTTCTTGCTACAAAGCATATTTGTAAATGTTTGTTCCTAAATCTGCTGTTTATATCCAGAATTGCAAGGGGCAATTCACAGAAATAACATGTGATTATAAATCATCAGCCATTTAGCTGAGTTTTCTACTTTATCTGACAAGCATATCAAGTGATCTCCTTCATAAACTGACTTAGCTCCAGTTTGAAACCAGCTAGGATTTTTTAACTCTTTCCATGGCCTATTTGTACTTATTTGTTCTTTTTTTTTTTTTTTTTTTTTGTAATACTGTGCTACAGCTTAGTCCTCTCTTCCTCAAGTGATAATTTTTAATAATACTGTCTCTAACTGTTCAAGCACACATTTTCCATACATGACTGTGATTGACTTAATACTGCTAGGCTACCAGACTCCTCCCTGATGTTTGTAAGTATCAAGTTCCCAAATCCTAGGTCATATTTTTGTCATTTTTCTCCAAAGGCAGTAACTGTTTACTAATAGCTTTTATTCTGTTTCTCTTCTTCATAAATCCACAGCAACTTTTTCCCATGTGATACGTTTTCAAGTATTGCTACTGCCAATAAACTGCATCAGTGTTCCTCAGTCTTTCTGATGACATGGTTTAACAAATAGTAAATGGGAGCCCTGGGGCTGGTCCTCTCTCCTGTCCCACAGTTCTTGTGTGGTGGCTGCCTAATCTCCCCTTAATCACGTAGTAATGCTCTTCTAGCCTGGTTAGCAGACTCCTATGTATTGCTGTAGCAGGTTCTTCTGTTCCTCATCATTGATGAGATGTCATATTTTCATCACTGGAGAAAGCTTTTAATCTGGCATAGCCTCCCTTTGGTAGACAAAGGTTATATTTCTTACTTATTTCAATTCTTTTTTAAGTTATTCTCTTCCTAAAACTGTTAGAAAACCATCAAGCCTGTAGTCACTCAGACTTCCCCCACTACTTGAAGATAGGTTCTGATATTTTTCAGGCACAAGGCACCAAAAGAAAAGGAACTTATTTAAGATGTTGATACAAGCATTGTGGTTTGCATTTTTCTTCCAGGATTTTGAAAACTCTGATTCACATTTTATTAAGAGCAGTGCATTCAGCTCTTGCTGGGGTTTTTAATTCTGTTTTTACTTTATTACAGTAAAATTACTCATATCATTAGCTTCTGTGTTTTCATTTGTGGGGCTGAAGACCCCTGTAATTTGTTTGCATTTCCTTTGCAGGTTCTGACACTTGTTCCCTAGTGTAGCAGCTTGCTCTGTCTTTTCCCCTCTTTTAGAGCTTATGCAATTAATAGTGACATTATCTTCTACTCAAGAAGTTAACCCTGCAGGATAGCAAAGCTGTTTGACTGCCTTTCCTCCTAGTGACCAGAAGTTACCACTGTTCTCAAGCCAGATATCATGTGAGAGACCAGGCATTTTAATTTTGAATTAATGGGTGATTTCAGTATGAAGAAAGAAATTTTAATGGTTACATGATAGAAAATAATTAAGAGAGAGCATGGCCTTGTCACAATTATTTTCAATGGGGTTTTTATTGTTTCCGGGTGGATGTTTGCTGCTCTGTGCCTCACTAGAAAAGGAATTAAATGGTTTTCTCACAGACCAGGAGCTGTGAAGGGAGACTTCTGTGTTGGTTGTGTGATAAATGAAGTCACACCCCAACTGAGCTGGCTGGGTCACAAACAAGCAGAGAGCTGGACACGTGTAGCTAATGTGAGAAATCCATGTTCTCTTCCCTTCATAGGGGTTTTCAGAGTAGAACAGAGATGCAGTGAGGTAGTGTTTGGGGTGGGATTGTGTGCCTGGGGAATGTGCTGCAATGATGATGGGCAGGCAGGAAGGGCGGTGTGAGTGGTCCTTCTGGCTGGCTGGTAACTAGAGCTGGCTGGCTCCTGAGGAGCTGGTGCCATGAGGAAACCTGTCCTGTCTCCTCTTTCTGGCCCAGTGAAAGACAAGGAGACAAAGCTGTCGAGTCCATCACTTGCCACCGGCAGCACACGATCTCTGATGGAGATCTCCTGGTCTGTCATGTGGCTGTGGCACTGCAGTGCCTGACAGGAGCCATACATCTTATTCCCACCTCCATCCTTGACTGGCTTTCTGGCCTTAAGCAAGTAATTTCAGCCTCTATGCCTGCACATATAATCCCATTCTTCCCAATATGTTCTTTCAGTTTATGAACTTTCTTGGGGGCAAAAACTGTCTTGTCAAAGCAAGCAGAGATGACAAGCACTGCTGTAACAGGAACTTAAAAGTAACAGGGCTTTTGTAGAGCCATGGCAGCTGCCAGTACTTAAACATGCATCAGGAATTTACTTACAAGCTGACATGGTATTTTAATGTCCTGTATGCTGACCTCTTCTGCAACATGTTAGAGATTAACACAACTCTCCTCTGGCAGTGATATTCATAAACTAAATGGAGTCTACAACTGTTAAGGGCAATCCATTATTCTCAGTCTCAGGATAGTTACCCAGAGGTAAAAATAGACAGGTAGGATCTGTCATTCATTCAGAAAGTAGAGGCACTGCCCAGTTCCTGATAAATAAAATACCATTCTGCTGAGTAGAAACTGATGACATTGCAACTTCTGTTTATCTTCCCTTCCCTCCCCAAGTTAGCAATCTTACCTAAATTTAAAATTCCCAACATATAAGAAGCAGTTCCTTTTGTTCTCTTGCTGTCTACTGGTTGTATTGTTTTTATTTATAAGAAGAAAAGAACCAGGGGTTAAAAAAATTGCAAACAGTCAAACCTCATGTATGCTAGGAAGTTCTCTTAATTCATCACTTGGCAAAGGAAATAAAAGCAGGCTCTCCAGCTAATAGCGTTACTTTTGCTTAGGGTTATTTGGCAGAAAATCCATCATCCTCTCTCAGTTTGTGAGTATTTCATATTGACTTACACCCTTTAGCAAGGGTCAGCAGGGCAGAGTATGCATAAAGAGTTCAAGTCCCATTTCAAAGGCTGAATTTTAATTTTAGTGGATGGTTTATTTTTAATATCAGTTGAAAATGTTAGCTCTTTATTAGATTTTTGTTTGGTTGGTTTACTGACCTTTTGATCCTGAAACCTAATTTCTTTTTATGGACAACTTGTATAAGAATTAGGTTTTTTCAGATATTTACATCATGTTGGAGAAACCAGTGTTTGCTTTTTATTTTCTGACTTGTTCTGAATCTACAGGCAGAAGTGCTTTGTTTTCTGAAAGCTTTTATAATTAAAATTGTTAATAATGTACACATACTGGGGGGGGGGGGCGGGGGGAATGTTTATTTTCTTTGTATATTTACTTTTGGAGTGGCTGACTGAATTCATCAAGGCTCCAGAGAAGTCAGTACAAATGTGGATTGTGAAAAGGACATAAATACATGTATTTCCATTTTTTTGATTATGGTAATAATAGTAGGCAAAGTTTTAATATAATCTAGTACAAATTTACATTTTGCAGAGTTTATTTTCTGGTTTTTACTAGTATTCTGTAAGCTCAGGCATGTTGAGAGCTCTGTTAACAGGTGTTTCAAAAACTATTGTTTAGAGCTACATTTTCTTATTCAGGATCAGAACTCTCATATATTTTCTTCTCATCCTGTGCTGCCCTCTCTACGAGCTCAATTCAAATAATGTGGTTTGGGGAAAAGGTTATGTCTTTAGATGTTCCTGAAGAAAAATGCAGATGCTAAGGGTTCTAAATAGTTTTATTTACAGATGTTTTATTTTGCCTCAGAAATGACGTACTCTCTGGTAATGCAATATAAAAGAAAAATAGTGTGATTTCTCTGAAAGTATGCTAAGTTTAAATTGTTGTTTTGTTGGGTTTTTTTAGTTTTCAGGCAACAAACTATATGTATTATTGTATGCTGGGTATTTTAACAGAAAATAATTACAGAAAAATAGTTATTTCTCTTTGAAAACAGAAAGTAGGTTTGTTTACATATCTGATCTTATCACCTAATCAAATTAGCTTTAAAGAGAAGTTCAAGCATTCATGCCTAGGGATGTAAATTTGTTTCTAAACCATTCTTAAACATGTTAATGAAATAATGCTAGGTTTTGTATGGCCAGTATGATTTGTTATTGGGAAGAGTAGTGTTTTGGCAAATAGCCAAAGTGCTTTTCAAGGTCAGATGTTGAAAATATTTGAAAGTGTTCAAAGGCTGCTCTCTGATTCTATAAAATAATACATTAAAAGAAAAGATTAATATCCAAAATGGTATCTCAGGGGCAGTTTAATGCTCTGACCTTGTAATTTAATTCTTGCAGTTTTATAAAACTGCTGTTTGATTAATTTGATTTGATTGAGAGAACAGATTAGATTCTACTACAGTAAGAGAAAATGTAGGTTACAGCCTTTTTTAAATTTTGGGTGGCCTACCTGTCTTTTATACGGTGGGCCTATTTTTTGGTCCCTTTATCACTGGCTTTCTATGCTGACAGCTTTATTGAAGCTGACAATCTCAAGCTCTTCAGCTCTGCTACCTGCAGGAATACATGCTTCTAATGTATTTTCAGCTTGGCACTGGCTGCATGCCCTGAGTGGGAATGAAGCTTCAGGGACGAGCAGATGCTTTACATGCATGAGGACACGGTATCTTTGTGCTGCCTCCATCTACAGCATCTCAAACAGAGCTCCCCAGAGACTGAGTAACAGCTTCATAAATCAGGGGTTGCAGGTTCAGCCTCTCCAGGAGCCAATTAGGAATTCAGTGTACGTTTTGGGGTACTTCACTGCACAAGGAGCAAGAGAGCACAAAAATATGGGGGAGGGTTAAAGGATGATAGAGTATCTAAGATGACAAGATGATGGGCAATTATGAAGAGGAATTGAAAAAAGTTAATAATTTATAATCTGTAGTAAAGAGGGACAACCAATAATGTAGAAATATTTCAGAAATGGTAATGGGTAGTTTGCAATGGCAATTCTTTTGCCCTGATTACATGAATTGTGGTTGAGTGGATAAATTCACAATTGGTATTAAAGAATTGGTTTAGTCATGAACAGTTGCAAGGATTTGTCATGTAAACCAACAGAATTATGGTTTGGTTTTGACTGCATTTTTAATTGGGAATTCCATGTAGGAAGATGGGATTTGTTAGTCAGTGACCTTGGTACCTTCTCTCTCCTCAGTTTGTAATTTTTTTCTATAAGACAAATTACACGACATGATACCATTTAACAGACACAACTATTTTCCAGAGCAGTTTTAAGCAGTTGAGTTCTTTTTCCTTATCCAAAAATTATAGGGAAAACAGCAAATACATATTAGTAAGTTTGTCACAGATCATCAATCTTACACTTTGAGTAGAGGTTCAAATACCAGTTTTATATATATTATTTTTAAAATACAGGTGACTACAACCAACCCACAACAGATATTGGAGAGCTTCCATGAAAAGCTTCCGTGATTTCTAAAGTTGCTTCTGCTGCATTTCTCCATGTATGTGGCTATTGCATGAAGTTTGTGCAGCACAATGGGCTTTACCTGCCTGCTTCTTTTACTCTCTGCTCTTCTGTGGCTTATGCTGCACATTCTCACTACTAGGGATTATTTCCTTTCTCCTAAAATACTACTAGCAGTACCTGGCTCTCCCTGGAATGTCTTTCTGTTTATTGATATCTTAAATTTTGTATATGTTTAATACACGTATTGCACTCTCTGTAGGATAATTTCCACTCTCACAGAGCTCTCCAGCAAAGCTCTTGGGCTGGTCTTGTAGAGTAATTTACAGCCTTTGCATCAGATGTTTCACTAGGCCATTTTTACATCAAGACAAACTGCTAATGCAGGGGAATAATACTCTTCTTCCTGGGGATCCATACCAGGAGATGCCCTTTTCCATGAGTTTCCAGAAGATGTAGTTGTGCTGTCAAGAGTAGTGTTGTTGGTGTCCTCTCCCAGGCCAATCATGAAAGGAAGGCATTCTGTCTCCTAGCAAAGACTTAAGTGGGATGAAATAAAACCAGAAACTTGTTTGTCCTTCTAGGAGACGGATGCACTACATGGGTGCACAGAAAAGACAGTGCCTAAGTCATGGGCAAAATCATTATCATCCTAAGCGAGTGCTCCCCGGATTTTAGAAGGGCAGAATGGAGAACGCTTCTCCAAGCATGTGCCTCGGTGCAGAGCAGGGGGGTTCTGCCAGGGCTCGGGGCGGGTATCTGCCTGCACTGCGGGGTGGGCTTACACGGCCGTGATGGATGACTCCGTGCCTGGCGTGCCTCGGGTGATTGCGCAAGTGACAGGAGCATTGATCATCGTGCTCCGGCGGCCCTTTGTTGTGTGGCATTCGCCGCAGCCCCGGCCGCCACCCCTCCCCTGCTGTCGGTGCGCAGCTGCTTTTGTTCTGCCATGAGAACGAGGAGCGGCGCGGGCGGCGGGCAGAGCAGAGCGATTTCCCGGGCTCTCCCCTCTGCCAGCCGTGCCCGTCTGAAGGCATGGGAGGGCACCCGCAGCCCAGCGTGTGCTGGGAGGTACTGTTTGAATGGGTGTAGTTCCTGAGATGGAACAGGCTCTGATGGTAGCTGGGCTGGGCTGCAAAAATTCTGTGTTCCTAACTCACTGCCTGTATCATCGCTCATTGCCCGACTATATTTCTGCTGCCCTTCAGAAAGTATGTCTTCTTGCAGGGCATGTGCTGAAATGGTGGTTTGTCTCAAGAAGAGGGTGCTTTGCATCCCTTCTTTCCTTTTTCACAAAACAGTACAATACTGGTGCTAAAGCATGTGTTGCTTCGTGACCATTTGATGAAATGCTTAGAATTTTTCCAGGGAAGAAATTTTCAGGCTCTCTGCCTGCCCCTTGAAGTTAGTCTTTTCCAGATGCTTGTAACATGAATTCTCAAAGCATGTTCAAAGTTAATTTCAGTAGCTTTTTTAAGGGTAGTGTAGAAGGACCCAAAACCTGAGAGCTCAGCAGAAAGAAGTTTCACTCTGGTGAAAGGTGTATTGGTGGCAGGAGCTTCAGCCAACCGTGTCTTTTAAAAGTAGAAGTAAATGAAGGTCTGGTAGTGAGATATGCATCGAGTAACATGGTTTAAGTGTGATGAAATTTATTTTAAGCCCTTATATACTGTGATATAAGCCCTTATATACTGGGATATACTGTGGGTACCATACGTTAATATACTCCTTGCAGAATTGTAGAAGAATGGCCTTAAATGAAGAGCCATCAGTGCTGCTGTTAATTATTCCTTTCCTCAACTCCAAATAAAGAATTGGTGAGGTTTTAATTTTGTAATTACCAGAAGACTAATAATTCTTTTGCCAAAGGCCATGGTGATCTTTAAAGTATGTAATGTAATTGACTTATTCCTGTGCCATTAACTGTGTTCCAAACGTGGTCATCTGTCTTAGGAGCAAATGTTACTTTGTTACCCCAAATAAAACATGCTATGAATGGCGAAAGGATGCAACCTAAAATTCACAGTTCTTTTGTTTTAATTTTTCTGGTTAATGTTGTAACAGAAGGAGGTTACAAAAGGGGGGGACTGTGTTTAGCTAGTTTTAGCTAGTTTATTCAACTATGCATTGCAATTCATGTCAGGGCCTAACACTTACCCTAAGAGTTACAGATCTTTCCATGAGTATAGGACACAGAAATTAAGAGATAGTTACTATAAAACCCAGCAGGCTTAGCAGAGGGATTCAAAGGAACATGTAGCCCATGAATCCACATTCAGCTCACTTAATTTCTATTAGAATGAATTGTTTGTGACTTGTAAGACATCTTCTGTTTTTAATCTCTTGTAATAAAACTAAATAATGAGCTTCCTACTATAGTGAGCTGCAAGAAAATGTCGAAGTTTACATTTCCAGTTTTGGAATATGGTTTGACAAGGTGGCTAGGGAAGAATTAAGTTTTCCACTGCTGAAATGTATCTTCCTTCCTTCCCTTGCTTCTGCTGCTTGTTTGAACACATTCAGATACCTGTCTGGTCTTACTTCAACTAATTCAAATACAGCCCAGTGGAAAAAATGACAATTTTTTTTTTTGGGCTGTGTTTTTGTATGTTTTTGCTTTCTGTTTAGCAAATTGCAACAGTTTACCTTCGAATTAAATGAATGCCAAAAAAGTCTGGGCAGCGGGGAGAGAGAAGGAGGGAAAGGTAGAAGACTTAAGAATGAACAAGAATTACCCTTTCAGCAGGTCAGGGTGCTCATTTGGTTCAGCCACGGTGTAAAACCATGCCCTAAATTGGTGGTTTGGAGGCAGGAATCACTGCAGTTGCACTTCTGTATATTTTCAAGAGGGGGAGGCAAGCAGAGCTGTGGAGATATATAAAGCATGCTTTCTGTCACACAGTGCTGCTCCTGGAGTTCTCAGTTTGATTCCCACCCTGAATTTAAAATCCAACATCTGCAGCATACATACATAAACAGTTCTTTAACGCACACAAAAAAAGGATTGTATCCTTAATTGTCAGAGGATTGAGATTTAAGGGTTTTCTTCACCTGTCTGGCTTGGAGTAAATAAATGAACTTTATGTAATTCTTTATTGTCTGTAAGTCTGGGAATGATCTGTATGAGTCATTGTGCCTTTTCTTTTGTTTAATGTATGGGATGCTCTTGGAAAGTTCACAGCAATTGATATTAGAAGTGAGTAACTATGAGAGATTATGAGGTAACCTTTAGTTTCTCATTTAAAGCTGCTCTGCATTTCAATGGTAAAATTATTTTCTTATGGAAAAATCAATGTTTCTGAGGAAAAGATTGAAATAGCTTGTTATGGAGTCCCAAGGGTATCAGCACTTAATTTAAGTGTATTCCTGGGAGCCAAGTTTCCTACACAGCCCTTGCTGCCAGCAGGCAGTGACTGTTAGCTGGGGCCTGAGACTCAGCCAAGGGAGATAATAAGTCTCCTTTGAAGGAAGGCAGAATGAATTGCCATATCTGCTGGTTCAGTCAAAAGCATGGGTTGGGTGTCAGCAGTCAAAAACCTCCAGTGCCCTGACCTCAGCCAGGCGAATACTGCCCTGGCATCTTTCTTTAGCAAAAGATGGAAAGTACAGATTACATCCGATTAGCTTATGGTCTGTTAAATTTAGGGGCAAATATTTTTGCTATTACCTTTTCTTCTAGACTTCAGAACAACAACATAAAATTTTGACAACCAATGCAAAGTATTTTCTTCATGGTGTGGAAAATGTTCAGGCTTAACATATGCATGTGGAGTTTTCTGTTGGACTTTGTGTTCAGTAGTGGTAGCAGTGAGTTCCTGTGTTCCATGACATCTGAGAATGCGTGGAAAGAAAAATGAACAGGAAAACTCCCTCTGTTTAGAGGGACGATGAGGGGGAGAAAAAAAGTATTTGCTACATTCCAAAATCAGTCATAACAATGAAAGTTCACATCAAATAATTGCTAGAGTCAGAATGGACAAACATCTGGCTTATTCATCCCTAGCTGTACTCACAAAAATATGATATCCTGTTAGAGAAATCACTGATCATCCTGGTTTATTTTGGCGATTGTGCATATTGGTATTTTTCACTTAAGAAAGAACATATCAGTACTTTATAGCCAACATATCTCTAGTTCCAGGTTCACAGTTCATGTGCTTCTGTGACTTTGAGCTCTTCCTTTCCTGAGTTTACCAGCAGACAGCTGCACCAGAACAGATATGTTTACATGTGGGGAGTAAATGGCAACTTGCAGCTCAGAGTTTCCATTTCCTTTGACATTGTTCAGGAATCCAAGCTCACAATTTGTCCTCAAGCTTCGCCTCGTGTATGCATCTGACTTGGCCCTCTATAGTAAAAATGCTGTATTTTGACATTGATTTGTTGATACAAAGGGCTGACTAGGGAAAAGATACTTTCACTAGAAATTACCCTCAGTACACATGAAGTTCAATTGTGGGTGAAATAGCTTTTTGAAAAATATTCTAAACATCACTTTCTGTAAGGCTTTTAAGCACTATATCAATGTAAGACTAATGTGGAACCGCTTCATGCAGCTTTAGCAAGACAGATGTGTTTTTAGATGGAGAAAAATTACAATTCGTATTAAGAACGATGGTGAAATCTGATTAGCTGCTTAACACATGACACTGTCTGTTTAAGCTATTGTCACATGTAGGTGATTCCCAGATGTCCTTGGTAAGGCAGTAATTACATGAAGGAGATTATGATAATTATAAATAAGAAACAAAACCATCAGAGTGATTTGTTCATTTGCCTGAACCCTGAAGTAGAATTAAAGATTTCAGTGCAGAGTTTGTTCTGACTTTACTCCACCTGACAGACTTATCTCTATTGCCTTATTTCACCCCATGGGCTTCTCCTTCCCTTTTTTCCCCTTACCTAATTTTGATCTTATGGATTCTTGCTCCGAAAGAAAACTATGGTTTATTGATGATTTTGGTAGCAGGAGTGTGTGAAATAGATGTCATATAAAAGATCTCTAGCTAAACCTGTAGCAATTGTGTGTTGTGTTTTGCCTACTGGCTTTTTGAACCAAGATCCCACAGTTACTCTGATGTGTTAGAATGAGCTGCTTTTGGTCACACTCACGTGGATATTTTTTGAGAAGAAATTATTTGACCTTATTTGACCATTTCTGATATATATATATAAATTAATTGCTAGGTTTGACCTATAGCCCACTCTTACAGTAATGCAATGGTAGTGCACTGCTGATACATGAAATTTTAATTTTTAGTCTTCATTCAAATGTTCTTTATGATGCTTAGGCTCTAAAACTGAAGCATAAAATCAAACAACAGGTTTGCACTTTAGGTTTTGCACTTTATATGACCACACAGTGAGAGTCCAGAGAACTGTACTGACTGAAAATTGCACCCAGAAGATAAGCTTTTAGCACTTGTAGCTCATCATTGGGTCTTGTCAGTGCAAGAAGGAGATCCAGAAGGCAAAACAAGGCCTGGGACTGTAATAACACCGATGTAGGTCAGTACAGGTTTGCCATGGAGTTGTGTTCTCAGCCTGGAAGTGCTAATGTTTCTGTGTTTTCTGTGAGCTTGCTGAAGGCAAATCATTTACCTCTTTACTTTCATTTAAACTGCAGTAGAACTGTGTTTGTGGCCTGGAAATGGAAGCAAGCAGTTAACACCATGCTGGTACCTATTCCAAACCCCCTACCTGGTTTCAGGGCAGCAGCCCAGGTGGCCGTGATTCATGGAGCTGGGAAATGGTCTCTTGGCAGGGCACAGGATAAACAGGCACCTGGGGGGGAGCTGAAGCTGGGCAAAAATGTATAGGCAGGTAGCAGTGCTTGTGTCATAAACTTTTCTTCAGCTGAAGTGCAGCAGACCACAGCTACTAAAGTAGATGTTTGTTGCCCAAAATTTATGTGAGTTCACGTGTAATTCTCTTCTGTTGACGAACTATGTATGAAAAATTATTATCAAAATAAATAGGCCTGTGTATTACTTTAATTTTCTGTTGTTACATTTAAAGTGATTAGCTGATTTAGCTCATGATCATTACATGTAGAGTAGTTTGAAACTTCCCATTCGTAGTCTGTGTTTTTCATTGATGCTTTAATTTGAAAGCAGGAAACAATCCGAAAGTAATTGTATTAAGTGTTTCAGCACAAAGATTTTAAAATATAATAGCTTGGCATGTTACTCTATCTTCTTACTATTCCTTGGAGGAAATAAAATGGAGTTGCAACTTTCATCCAGGCAGCTTTTCTACTACATCCTGTTTCCTTCCGCACCCGGGAGAAAGCGCTGACGTTTGTCTCCCTTTCCTCCACTTCCAATGAAAAAATCCCAGTCTCCATGTTGTAGCGCTCACTCCCATGAACTCTGATACGGTATTTGGGTTGTTTAGGCAAATGCGAATTTTGCCCTCATATCAAAGGGAAGATTGCAAAGAACAGAGGAGTATGCACAGCCCTGGCTGCCTGGACTGCCCAAAGGGTGCCTTGCTGTGCGAGCAGTTGCTGTGGAAGGCTGACATCTCTGCTTTTCTCCCACTGAAAAGCAGACTTGCAATCCCCTCTTTCTCAGAGGGAGACTGACCCTTGAAAAGGCTTGGCATGAAATGGATTAACTCCCTGGAAACTTTGTTTGGAAATGTTAGGAGACTGCTATGTATATGTGCTGGCAATCTCTGTAAGAGACAAATTATTTTCCCACCCTCTCAAGCACTTGGTAGTTTATCTGTTGTTTATACTAAAGATTGATCGTGGTTATATATTCCTAATTCAGGGTTCCCATTAATCACCCTATGCCACATGAGAGACTGGAGAAGAAGAATGAGGGTTACTGGAAAGCAGAAATGTGATCCCTGGCTCCGCTTTTCATGTGACTTGTCCCGGCATTAGCTTTGCTCCTATGAATTACTGCATTTGTGTAAACATCTTTTTTTTTCTTCCCCATGTTTGGTGTGTCTGTTTTTCTCAGGGCTATTTAGAAAAAGATGATATAGTTATTACAATGATTGAGGAGAACATTAATCATAACACTTGCCATGTTACTATTTCGAGAGGTCCCTGCTCCCCACAGCAGGCCCACCCCCTTGTTTGCTACTACTTGCTTCCTCTCCCAGCCCCAGCAGCTATTTCCTCCCTCAGAGCAGATCCAGGCAATTGTTTCAGCCTGTCCAAAATGAAGAAGAGGTGGAAAAGGACCAGTGGGGTTGGGACAAATGCTCAAAGGCTGGGATTGCCTAAAGTGCATCGGCTGCCAACAGAGGGATGCTTTCTGCTACAGCAACAGAGCAGATCTGTATGTTCTCCTCCTTGACCCTGCTGAAGGTTACCAGTCCTGAAATGTTCAATCAGCCATTTGTGGTCTCTTCCTCTCATAAGTATGAGAGACAAAACTGCTGGCAAGAGGGAAAGAGAAGGGAATTTATGAGTTTTTACAAGTTGATTTGTACTATGAGAACACATTACCAGCCCTGCTTGGAGTCAGGTCCAGAAACGTCTGGAGCAAGCTGTTTTCCTGCCCTGACTTGTCTGCCTGAGAGTCCCTTCACATCTTTGAGAGGTGTGCATTGAGCCCAGCTCTTTAATGTGTTCTGGTGGGAAATCATTGCATCGATAAATTTTCAACCAACAGGAGATTTAATCCCTTAATTTTTTTTGTTTGCTGTGTGCTTGTGTTTGTCTAATATAAAGAAATTACTTGGGTTTTAAAAGAAGCAATCAAAATAATTTCTCTTTGACAAATCAGTACAAATTAGCTCTGAAGAGACTGATATCATTTAATACAGATTTGTGGCTCCACTAAACACACTTTTCCAGGTGTACCTTAATTCTGCACAGATTTTTGTCTTGAGTCATGTTACATTCATGTCTGACTTCTTTGGTGCAAAATCCCATTATAAATTTGTTATTTAACAGCATATTCAACACTGAGATGTGACTGTAACTGCTGGTTTGTGTTTATAACTAAACATCCTCTCCACAAAAGCAAGAGATCACCAGAAGTTTGCAAATCTAGGAGAATTTAGATCCATTAATTGTGATGAAAGCACATCTTTAGTGAAATCAAAGGAGGAGAAATAATATAGGAAAGTCTTATATCTGAGAATTTGCAATCATTTTACACATAATTTCACAGAAACAGTGACTTTGGAGGACTAGGTATTTCTTTAAATACTTTGGTTCAAACTAATTTAGATTGCTTGGTTTTTTCCCCCCATGTAACTAGCTTTGATGGCATATTTTACATATAAAAATAAGAGAATTTATTTCTGAGTTGGGAATAGGTTTTTAATCAGACTCAGTAATGTAAATAGACCTCTATTTAAAAGTTCATTCAAAACTGAGTACTGGTGTGTATTTAAGTGCACTGTATGCTGAAGCAGAAATATCCCCCAGTGTTTAACCAAAAGCATGTTTAATGTGTGGTTTTGTTTTGTTTTTCTAATGTTTAACAGTAACTGAAGCTGGCTTTGGTGCTGATATTGGGATGGAGAAATTCTTTAACATCAAATGCAGAGCGTCTGGCTTGGTTCCCAGTGTGGTTGTACTTGTTGCTACAGTGAGGGCTTTGAAGATGCATGGAGGTGGGCCAAATGTAAGTTTTTGCACCTTTCTTGGAAAAATCAAATTGTTGCTAATATTTGAAATAAGTAAAATACGTTGATTTAAGAAATATTTGGGGTAGTCTCAGGGGCAGTATTTTAGATAACCCTTCTGAGATACCTCATTGTATAGATGTTATCACTAAAGTTAATGCTATCTCTAAAATTAGGCCACAAATGAAAAAAGAGGGATGAAAGAGCTCTGAAGAAGTACTACATCTTGCAGAACAAGAGAAGTTTGTTGCATTTTAAAAAATACAGCTGTAAGAGATAGATACATATTCTTTTCCCTACCTTTTGAAATAGCATTTGGAAGTGCACCAAAGTTATCACAGGCTGGGAAATTTGACAACCGAGGAGGAGTGAAATGAATTTGTGTTGCAGTATGTGAGTTGAAGTAGAGAACATTATTAGTGAAGGTTTTGAGATTTCTTTCACTCCAGTAATAGGTACCCCTTATGTCCTTTTATTTTACTCAGATTAATCCCCTCAAGGATGCTGAAGTAACTGATGAAATTTTGCAAGTGTTTTCCTGGTGTACCAAGAGTCACCAGTGTATCATTTTTTGCTGTCTAAGCCACAAAGAGATTTTACATATTACTGATTGTAGAAATGCTCCCTGAACGTGCAATCAGATCAGACTCTGCTAGCCAAGCAGACAGACACTTAACTCCTAGGAACACTTTCATCTGCCCAGCAGCATGCTGGAGACTCATGCTGCCAGGGAAACAGTCGCACTGGGTGAAAATACCAGAGCTGTTTCCACAGCCACAAAATTTTAGAATGCATGGTTTCCCTTACAGCTAATCTTCTCTAAGAGTTAAAGCTGAGCTACCTTTTTTCAGTCTTCCAGGTTGATATAATGATATAATTTTCTATCATTTTAGTACACTTATAATGCATGTTTTCTTTATTTTGAATTATATTTTTCCATCCCTGTCAAGGCAAGTATATTTTCACTTGTGTTATCACTCAATCTAGCAAAAATAGGACTTAAATATGTCTTAATAACTGTCTCTATTTCTGTCTCACTTGTGTCCTTAGAAGTTTAAAGGTTTCATTTGTTTACAAATGTGATGCATTCATCACTGAGGCATGTAGAGTACCAGATACTTTTACTGGGAGGTTAACTATAAAAAGGACTAATGCTAGAGACAAAAGTGAGTAAGTCTGGTGCCTGGGATTGATGTTATGTAGTCCTTGGAGAGTCAGTAGAGTACCCCAGTACCCTCGTGATGCACTTTGCATGTATACCTTTGTGCTTTCCAGCAAATTACTTGCATGCTGTTCCTTACCATGGGCAGTAATTAAAGGACATCAAAGATGATGTTCTTCTGTGTTGCTGTTATTTCTTCAGCTGTTAGAAGTTGCTGCCTATTGTCTTTGCACTGCTGGTGTGCTGTAACAACATGGAGAATGAGATCCAGCTGTCTCCCCTAGTTGTCCTTTGCAACTAATTGCTGAGGCACTACTTGTGTCTTGCTACCCAAATGCAGTAGGAAGTGTTGCTGTTTGTGTGCTGGTGCAACTTGGAATAAAACACAAGCTGCAGTCAGGCTGTGATGCTGTGTGCACTGATATGGGTTAACTGGAAGCACAGAAAGCAAGCAAAATTGCTCTTCAGACCCTTTAGGGTTACGACAAGTATCAGTCTGTGATGGCTTTGACTGTTTATTATTACCTGATCCCAGGTAACTGCTGGTGCCCCCTTGAAGAAAGAATACACAGAAGAGGTAAGAGGAACTATTATAAAACTTCAAAAAGGTTTTTGCTTAAAGGAACAAAATAATATGTTGTACAGAGAACCAGAACTTCTCCTTGCTCTGACTGGACAGTGTGCAGCCTCAGGTTTGACAATAGCTTGCTCTAATGCTGACATTCAGTGAACATCTCTAAGAGGCATTGCCAACAAGTAAAACCACCTCGTCTTCCCTCAGCCCCTTTGTGTTACCCCTCTTAGGTGTATGAGGTGTTGGAGATGTGTGTGACTGGGTGATGGATCGTAATAAGGAGCTGGAATAGCTGAAAAAGAACCTTTTTTCAAAAGTTTTTCTGGGACCATTAAGTTTTCAGACTGATCAACATAAAGGCATTTATAGAAGGACAAGAGCAGAGTGGTGTAGGGGTCAAGGACACTCTCTGAAATTAATGATAGCATAACCTGTTCATTAAACAACTTTAATATGTTTATTCACATTTGGGGTAGGATGTCACTCTTCAAACAAAGAGTGAATTCTGCTGGTTTCTTTTCTTTGTCACTCCAGACAAATTCTGGTCTTCTGCTTTTATGAGGCTAAGGATATATGTTTTGTTACAACTAAGACAAGGCCTACAAAGTGTGGTGTAAAGGAGTAAATAAGGAAATCCAGTAATGTGCTTTTATCTGGGTTATGTATGTGTATATATGAACTCTGCATCTAACACATCTGTATGTCAAACCCCACCCCACTACTGCAGTCTGCTTATAAACTTTGCAAACAGCAGACTAACATCCCTTTCACAATCATGATAGGCAACCAGTCATCAGCTGCACCATCTTCCTGTCTCTCAGAAAAGAGCAACGGGTTCATGTACAAATTTTGGACACTGCTTAGTTACTTAAATGTCTGATGCTTATTAATTGGAAAGAGAATTAATAAGTGCCAGAATACTTTCATCTGGAAGAATTTCACTTGCCTGCAACTGTCATGATCAGCACTGTTTATGTTCACTTAAATTTATGGAAAATTCTTTGGCTGGAGAAAACGTTATGTATCTTACCATTGCCATTAATTTTTATTTAATTGCACAGAACCTCCAGCTGGTAGCTGATGGCTGCTGTAATCTACAGAAACAGATTCAAATTACTCAGCTCTTTGGAGTTCCTGTTGTGGTTGCTCTAAATGTCTTCAAGTAAGTCTGTTCTTTCATTACTCTTGGGAGTAAATACACAATTCAAATTCCTCACTTTTCTTGGTTTTTATATTATTCAATTTGGCATGAACAAAGAAGCTATTAAAGAATTTCCTTTTTTCATCATGAATATAAAGATATTTAAATTCTTAGCTTGTTCTTAAGGTTTTAAAACCAACAAAAAAAAAGTATATACTATTACGGAGCTGATCGTCTTCCATGTTAATCAGCTGTAACAATTATAAAATTCTCTTGAAACATGTAAAGACATATGCTGTATATAAATGCATTATATGTATGGCACAATTTCTGTATATATCTGCTATACCACTGCTGATGGTAAAATGAGGCTAAGTTTATAAGGTTGCAAAAGAGAACTAATTAAACAAAATAATGAAACGGGACTGTTTTGTTGGCAGAACTGACTCTCCAGCTGAGGTTGATCTGGTGTGTAAGATTGCAAAGGAGTCTGGAGCATTTGATGCTGTACCCTGCTATCACTGGTCGGCTGGCGGTAGAGGAGCAATAAAATTAGCTCAAGCTGTGGAAAAGGCAGCCAATCAAAAAAACAGTTTCAAGTATCTCTACAGCTTGGAGGTAAGGTTTCTTTTCTTTTTTTCTTTTTTTTAAATGAATGCATTCTGCATCAGAGTTGGATTTAAAACAAGAAGAACATTGAGAACATTGAAACAAAGTTATCTAAAATTCTTGGAAAGGAACTTGCCTTGGTTTAAAATCATAAAAGCTGGAGAGAGCAAGCAATCTGTGGCTTGTCTAATCAGGGAGCAGGATACTCACTGGTAATGATCGTTAGTGCATTGAACAATACAGCTGATACTTTCATGTTTAACATAAAAAAAGTATGAATGCAGATGGAACACTCACCAGTTATTTTGGGAGGCTTCTCCAAAGATCTCACAGTCATAGTATTCGTCCTGTTGGTCAAATAAAAGGGGATGTAGTTGCTGTCTCACAGTCAGAGGTACTGCGCCGTGTTGTGGCTTCCTGAAGCGTTCACTGTCGGTATGAGAAGGATGTGACAGGTAGCACGTCCATGCTCATCCCACACATCTGCCCAGCCCAGCCAGGTCAACACAGAGAGGAAACACTGCCCTTACCTGCACCCACCTACACGGTGCAGCTTTCAGGTGAACACAAAGTGCACAGGTGACCCAGTCCCGTTCCTTCTCTCCTGATGATCAGATTGGAGTCTGCCAGTACACTATGGTACACACAATACTAGGGTCACTGCTGCTGGCCCGAGATCCTCAGCCTATTCAGGAGCAGCCCCCAGGGCTTCTGTCCTGCTCCAGCTGATGGCACCAGAGTCCACAGGCCCCTGAGGTTTGCAGCTCACTATAGCTGCTGGGCACAGCCCTTTCCTCGCACTCCCTGTCCTCATACGTGCACGTTTAGAGCAGAGAGCACACCCACACACAAGGCAGTCAGAAAACAGATTTAATGAGAATAGAGAGGTCCTCACATAGCTCAGTTAGACTATTGGCCAGACACCTTTACACACAACTGACTCCTTCTTCCTCTAGTCTGTCATTTTCTTCCTACACTTGTTCCTTTTCAATCCACGTTGATTACTCCTTTTTCCCATCTTCGCTCCTTCCACTAAACAATCTTTACACATTCCCACAATCCTCTTTGAAAATCCCATCATAAGGTTCACACAGTCCCAAAATCTGCTTTTTCATACATCCCATAGAGCCCTGTGCTGCTGTATGGAATCACTTTCTTTCATTTGCAAAGTTTTCTGATCAAAGAGTTTCCCCATCGACCCACCTTGGTGCATTTCACACCAAGGACAATGGTCTCATCTTCCCCTTGGATTGTCATTGGAAACAGGCAATTCAGTGTGCTCTAATTTTCACTGATTAGGTTTTTCCAGTGATTACATTACAGAGGGTTCCTCCACCTATCATTGTTCCTCTGATCCTTGCTGGGGCTTTGAGGCTAATTTGCTTAGCCCTTAGATAACCTAACAAAGGATAGTGTGGTCCAAGTTTCAATGCTATGTCTGCCAGAGTTAGTGACTCTTTTTCCATGCCTTGGAGACTGTTATTGCAGTTGTCTGCAAGGTAACATCACAGCATTGTGAGCTGTCAAGAGGAGCTTGGACCCCTGGGAGCACTGGAGGTGCTGGGGTACCACTGTGCTGGCAGAACATTTGGAGGGACATATTGCCAAGAAGGTTATACAAATGATTTCTCAGGGCTTTCCTGGCTGTCCAAATGTGGGTGGGTTTAAGTGTGAACAGCCAAACAGATGTCTCTGGCTCCAAGGAAGCCCTTGTCAAATTTCAGATCCTGTGCTCATGCTACTTAAATTTCTTTAGAAAATGTTCAAATGCAGGTTTTTTTACAGCAGAACCTCAGCTTCATTCTTTTAAATGGCTGGAAGTTCCTGTTTTGATTCTTCTCTCCAGAAAAAAGTTCAGCCTGAGGTAGATATGCCCTACGGTCATCTTTCGTTCTCTCTTCTCCTTGATATGCACCCTGTATCTATTGCACCCATTTTATTTTTTCTTTCCACCTCCCCTGCTGTTTTACAAAATGTCAGTAATCCGGCCAACCCATATCAGTACTAACCCCTGCCTTGACAGAATAGATGGAAATGTGTTGGAAATATTAGTGCTGCAGCGTGTATTCAAGGCATTTTGCCCATGCAACAATTTTACAGCTGAAAAATAGACAATGTATAAGCCTTTCTAAGTTTGTCTCGACTGAGATGCTCTGAAAACTGAGGCTATCATCTTATGGAGCTTGTGTAATAAAATGGGGGAAATAAATTCTTTGAGAAATACATGTAATAGTTTTCTCCACTGGACACTTGTGTTGCAGGAGTAGCACATTAGCCTTTGACAAGGTTCATACTTAAGCTCTGATGTTACTCTATACTATGTAACTTACAATCTGGTGGTATGAGTGAGTAAAAAGGATTGGTAGGGGTGGACTCTGCCTATAAAGAAAATCAGATTGATTTCCACTTTAATGTCTTTCCCAGACACATCGTTTCGGTTTGTGTTGCATAAGCAGCTTGATCTTAAGCACAAAAGGAATGAATCACATCTTTACTCCAACTTAGTATCCTGTAACTTCACACAAGCATTATAAGCCTCAAAAATACGTTGAAGGGATTTTATAAAAACATATAAAGATTTTTAAATACTGTAAAAAAGTACATTCAGGCCAACAAAAACAGTAAAGTGTAAAGTTCAGGCTTCTGTTTCATCCTTACTGTGCAAAGGATGGGGACTGAGTCAGCTGGAAGTAGGAGAGTGAAACAGCAATGCTGTCACTTTTACAGTATGTAGGTCAATTGGTTACTAGGCTCACAGAGAAGTGAAGGAAAGCCACCTCTCCCAAATAGGCCTGCCCTGATTTTTTTTGCTGTTGTTGTAGCAATTTTGAGATGTGGTCTCTGCTGTTCAAAGGGGCAAAATTAAGAAATTTAAGGAAAATAAGAAGCAGTAAAATGGGATTCAGACAGATTATCTCCCCCTCATTGTGCCTAAAGGGGGTGCAAGTGAAAGGATATAGTTCCATCCCTTACCTGATTGTGAGATTTGTCCAGTTACTTGAATAATATTAAGTCCTGGTTGCCTCAGGTTCCACAGGATTTATTGTGGTTGGGGTTTTTTTCTGTTTTCTTTCCCATTTGGAGGGTCAAAGAGGGGAAATACTCTGTTTAAAACCACTACCACTTCATTCATATATATCAGTCTTTGTGACATTGCTCTACTGTTCCCTTTACTCTATGCCTCCATTTAATCCTTTGATGTCTACGCACCTTGTTTTCCTGTCAGAAAACTTCATCGGAATTTGCTTCCAGAATTAGAATCTTCTAATTATTTTTCTATAATTAGAAAAATTTCCAACAGCACAGACCACTGTAGCTGTGACAGATTCATTTGATATTTTGATCTTTTGTTAGAAAGCATCACCTAGGGTATTTAAAAAAGCAGCTTCAAACCCTTATGTGTAAAACTGGTTTATATCCTTTCTTTCTAGTTAGAACAAACTTTGCAGTAAACTATATTATTAGTGTGCAGTCAGACATGTAATTAGAGGATAGGCCAGGTCAAGTGGGCTCTCTTTGTTTCATTTTTTTTTCCAAGTGCATTCATCTCTGTAGTGCTTTATGTAATTTCCAAATATATCTTTGAAAACGAAAGCTTCCTTGAAGGATGTTTACAGACAGGTATAGTGTGAGAAGAACACTAGAAGAAAGTATTTTCTAGATCTGTCAAATGCTGGTTAAAAGTTGAAAATCAGCTGGTTCTTTCTGAAGTATGTTTATACATTTAGACCATCTTGTCCAGTGATACCTGAGCATGTGCCGAATGAACAATTTTATACATTGGACAAAACACAGCTGTGTCTGTTCAGGACTCAGCCTCTGCTTCTGTTCAGTATCATAACAAGCTATTCCAATTAGAAGACTGTGCTAATTTTATTCCTTGAAGCATCTAATTTGATCTCTTTGAACTTCCTTGGGTGTCATTCCATGACACACTCTTCTACAGTCCCACTTTTAGATGGATTTTTGGGTTCTCTTTATTTATTTCTCTAAGCAGGCAATATTTTTTTTTTTTTATCCTAGGAACTGCTGCTTGTAGTTTGACTATTTTTTAGTCTTGATTATAGCAAGGGTTTGTTTGACATTTGGTATAAGATGAGCAAGTATTTTTGGGGGGGTTGAATGAGAACAGAATAGCTCATATATCGTTTTGGGAGTGTGTATGTGTGGCAGTCATTTAATGGATCAAATGCAAGACATGACCTATGACAAGTAAATACTGCACCTGTATTATTGTCACTGTAAAAGTGTAAGAAAAGGACAGAAACAGATAGAGTGTACCCCAATAGCTTGCAGTATTAGGGTCAGGTCAGGGAGGTGGTTAAGGAGCAAGGATGAGTTTTCATATCATGGACTTCAGGAGTTTATAACATAGCTTAAAATATTATTGGCAGTAATTGAAGTAAATACTATGGTATTGTGTGGTTTTAGTATGGATTTTTGCCCCCTGTGCACAATAACCTCTATTAAGTTACTGTTGAGTTAGATTTTTGCAGAGTGTTTCTCTTCAGTGTTTGAAGGATGGGTTTGTTTAAAAGGCCTCCTGAACTCTTTGTGAAATCATCTGTGGCAGTTTATTTTAATATATATTGCTGCTACATATGGAAAATATCAAAATATCAATCCTCTTATCACTGTTGACTTCCCTTCTGGGTTCAGTTTTCTTGAAGTATGGGTCTTTAAGTTGCAGCAGAAAGCTATTACTCAAAATAAAGTTGACTGAACCATTAAAAGAAAGTTTAGATAACTAGGGGGAGGAAAGGAGAGGATGGAAATGCATCCCGTTCCCGAATTTCTCTGGCTTCAGTGCCTGTTCTTGATCAGAAGAAAGTGGGGAGCTGTATTCCTCACTAATGCATGCCTGTTGAGTGACCTGCCTTTGCTATCCTGGTCTCCTCTCTTCTGCTATGGTGAACTCTCTGCTGACATAGAGCAGCCCTCCTCAACCTGGGGCAGGAAGCACAGGTCTGAAGAAGGCAGGCATTAGGTTTTTAAGAGATACATTGCCCCTTCCTGCAAGCAGCTGGAGTGGAGCGGACACTCAGGAGATGGAACAAAGGAGGAGGACAGGCATTTGGCATGAGGCAGGATCAGCATATCTGTCTGGTCAGTCAGTTAGCACTGTCCCCTTAAAAGAATGACATGGTAACCTGGCAAGTATTATTGGAAAGCCTCAAATCACCAGATTTATGCTGCACTGGAAAACTAAATTGAAGACTGTAAAGATCACAAATGGGAGGGAAGAGGAGGGGTTGTTCCAGCCTTCCAAGTTTGTCCAGTGACACCTTTTCTTGACAGTGCTATGCCTTTAGCATATATCATGACAAATGAAAATATTTCCAGGTTATACAGTGAAAGTTGATTGCACAAATATTTTGGCAGAGTGCAGTGCATTGCCTGGCCAGCCTACAGAACAATGGAGAGCTTTCTCATCTTGGGACCATCCACTGGGAGCAAGGTTGAGTAGCAGCATTTCTCAGAGAGGCATTCAAGCAGTTAGCAGCCTCAGCCCTGGTATTTTTTGTCCCCTGCTGGGAGCATAATAATAGTTTGGGCAAATCTGGAGCATCTGAGTCCAGAGTTTTGTCTGCCCTTGCTTCTGTGTTGCTGTGGCAGTATGGTGTGGGCTGTCACTTACCTCATTCCCTCCAGTCTTCGCTTCAGCTGTCATGGACAATGGGTCACTCAGAGGGGTCTAAGGGTAGCATCAAAACAGAAAACTCTGCCAGCAGCAATTCTCTCTGCATTATTTTCTCTTCCATCCATGGTCTCCCAAAGCAAGAATGAGCTATGAGTAATGAAGTGAGTAATGAAGGAGGAAGAGCCCCATCAGTGGAGGAGAAAGCTCCTTGGTGCATGTACTGGGAGAGGAGGAGCAGCTTGAGGAGGAAGGCACAGTCACAAAGGGCTTATGGGATCTGCGTTTGAGGATGCCAACCTCCAGGGGAATGTCCCAAGGCAGAGTGTTTCTTAGAGTTTGCAAACTACTCATCTTTTCAATCCCAGTGATTGAATGGGAGGTGTAGGGGGGTGCCAGGGGTATTTTCTGTTTTCTCCAGTAATACCATGAAGTCACTAAGCCATGAAAGCCATCCATCATGTGTCTGCTGTCACACCAGCCCAGCATACCTCTGCTCATTTGTCTAGGAAGCAAATAGCTTCTGTATTGTTCTCTATACAGCATGGAGTTCAGTCATGTGTGGACCTAATGGAAAGTCCTTAAGTACTGCTGGGGTGGGAATAAATAAAGTTATGTATGGTCCTTACTGAAACTTTTCCTACTAATTGATGGCAATCATTTCTCATCCTGAAATGGAGGCTGTGCTGCCCTGCAGCCTTTGCTGGGCTTTAAACTATTTCCCCTCTCTCCTCTACTGCCAATAAGACATCTAGCAGTGAAGCCACATTAAAGAGGAATTCCATAGGGCTGTACCACCCACTCCTCCCACTCCCATCTAAGAGATCTCTGTGGAATCTGGACACTCGTTTCACTGAATTGGGTGTTCTAGGGTTAGAAGCTATCTTTCTGCCACTCCATCTCTTTATTTGTGGATGTAGGCTCTTAACAGCACTGTACTTTTATGTTTGTTTTCATTATTTCCCTATTCTTTGCATAGAACAATTTTCTTACCCACAGCTGGGGTTTCAAAGTTGGGGAAATGGAAAATAAATCTCTAAAGCCACAGGCTTAGGTGTTGATTCACAAACTGTTTAGCTTGACTGAAAATGTTTTTCCACAAATTAAAAAACAAACTCTTGTTCAGTGCCAGCAAAGGAAGAGGAGTGTTAAAGACTTGGAAATCCTTTTGTCGGCCACAGATCTTCTGGAACCAGAATATACAGATACTTTAATAAATGCGTTTTTATTTTATCCAAGGGAAAAGCTAGAAGTAGGAGTTCAAATGTGCAGAGTCAGCTATTGTTTTAGCACTGCACTCTGTCACCCCACACAGCACCTTCAGCCATACTCCCATCATGTTTTCATTTGGCAGCCTTCCCAAGAAGAGGAATGAGTGATGTCTGCATACTGTTTCACTTAGCCAACCAGCGATTCTTCTTTATTGCTTTAGTGAATGTGTAAGTTAAAAAAGTGCCACTGCCTTGAATTTTGGATTATATCAAGAATTTCTGCTAAAACACAAACAGCTTAATAAAAGTAAGCCCAGAGGTTGTCACCTTATAATTAAACTGGTGATGTCATAATTAAAAATAGGCATTGAGAATAAAGTGAATGTTTAAAGTGCTTGAAATATTAAATGTGTAAGTTAGAAGTGAATAGTGTTTTTGTATATTCTCTGGTTAAATGCAGGGATTTTCAACAGAATCATAGTTTTGTTGGAGAATAAAGTAGTTTTAAGTATTTATGTTGTATAACTGTGAAGCGATACTGTCAGACAGTGCTGCATTGATTAGCATTCACTTATGGTACTCAATTTAAACTAGATAATACCAGGGCTTCTCTTTGAAGTGGGACTTAGCTGCAACCTAGTGGAATGTAGTATGACTAGGGACTTACTGCTGTTGTCTCTGGCTTTGCAGAGATGTGTTCTGGTGGTGAGAAAGTCAGGAGGATGTTTAAAAGCAGGAGAAATGAAGGAGGAAGGGGAGTTGTCTTCAGCAGTCTCAGGGATTTGCTGTGAGAAGTTAAAAAGATTGACTCTTCAGTAGCTGAAGAGCTTAAAAAGTCAAATGTCCAAATTAGGACACAAAAGATGGAAATCTTGAGCATAGTCTCAGACCATTCCTTGTAATATGCATGCTTTGTTTCACTTAATACTGACTTTTGGCAGCAAGACTGATTTCAGGAATCCCAGCCATGGCGTGTGTCCCTGCCCCAACTCGCTTTTTCTGCTGGTACATTTCAATGCTCAGATTCGAACAGTTGGAGCAATTCTTCCTGCTTCACATGGGCTTTGCCTTTATGATAAGGTGGATGTGTGAGCTGATATGGGTTGCAATAGGGTTTTTTTTCCTAGGATACGTTTTAGCCTGGATGACTTTCTCTGGTATGTGCAGCTGCACAAACAGCGGTGCTGCCTCCATTGCCCTGGCACATGGGTGAGTGTGAGCAGCAGAAGAAACAAGGATGAAAGGAAGATCTATTGTAGCTGGTCTGCTGTTCATAGAAATCCTTATCAAGACCTACATGAAAAAAAGTTAATCTGAAGTCAGCTGTTAGAAGTAAAGGAAGAGATGAAGAATGAAGGAAATATGAGAAAAGCTTAGCAGAAATTAAGCACTATTAAATTATGTTTTAGTGAAAACATTGTTGTAGGTAGTAAGGGAAGAAAGAGGATTGTGTAATAAGCAGCACCACTTGGCACTGATATCATGTCTTGCAAGTGAGATGGACTGGAAGTGGCAGTATGGCCAGATGATAACGCTGGTATGATTCGGTTTAGATAACCAATACAATCTTGGGAATGACAGGCTTTCACCTTTATCAGTGCTGATTTCGTGGTTTAATCATTCCCTATCAAGTAATGAAATGTACAGCTACACAGATACTGTTTTTGTGAAAGCAGTTTGTGCTTTAGCACTTGTTATGCTTTAGCCTAGAGGAGATAATCTTATTTATGGTGTGGGTGCTTGGCAAGCTTCAACAAGCACATGTGTTTGTGCTTGCCCCAGAAGCAGCATATGGCTTTGGTAGCTCTAATGTGTGAGATTTCAGAAGTGAACATTCTCTCTGGCAGGAGTGGCAAGATTGGTTGTTTCTGAGAGAACCCTAATGAATTGTCAGCAGATATTTGTATTGTGTGGCTCTGTAGCATCTTCTCATATTCAATGTAAACTTACATTAGGTATTTTATGTCATTGTTTTCTCAGGAAGCCAACATTGAATTTGGAATGAATTATTTGAATCTGCTGTAATTCCTTCAGCAGAAGTACTAATACGTAGTTGCAGATCTACAAAAGTCAGGTTTTGTCCAAATCCATAGTGTCTATTGTCTATCTGTCACCTAATCTTCACCTAAATGTACTTAGTTGTGCAACAGTCCCAACTTTACGTTAGGGAACTGAGAAGAGGGATAGCTTTTATTGTTGATCATAAATCTTCCGTGCTTTTGACACTTAGGACATTTTACAGCATTCCTGCTCTCTCTAGCTGTCCAGGTGGCAGAGGTGCTGTGGAATCAAGTTGCTGTTGATAGGGGTGCATCAACATTCCCCAGTCAGAAGAGACACTTCATCCTGCTTTCCTTAAGACTCTTTTGGTGATGGCTTGCAAACGGTTGCATCAGCACAGCTAAGGGTGCAGCATTGGAGTTTGCTGGTGGGAATGAACAACTGGTTCAGGAAATTCCTAAGGCTGCAGTGAAAAAATTCTCAGACAAAAATAAAAGTGAGAGATGCTGTCCTGCTTCTGGCCCAGGCGGAGATGATTTTTGCAGCAGTTGGAAGGGGGCACGGCCAGGAGGTTGTTCTGTAGCGTGGCACATCATGGGGGCAGGGGAAAAGGAATTGCTTCGTGGGAGAAGGCATTCCTGGAGAGTCTTGGTGGGGATGCTGAACTGGAGAGTACCATTCCCAAACCACAGCAGATGTGAAATTACTCTTTTTTTAAAAGTATCTGAGATATGTGATTTCTGCTGGCAGACACTTGACCAAGGTGTGTAAGGCACAAACAGGTAGTTCATATGTTTGGGGTTTTTTTGTACGTAAATCTGGTATCAGTTGGAGCAAAAATCTAGCTTAAAATCCCCTAATGATTTTGTTACTTGTGCAATAGTCTTGTTTTTCAGCCCCCTTCTCCATGTGAATTAGCATTGTTGCTACACTTGGTGGATGTCTTTGCCCATCAGTGAGATTATTTTGAGAGTGAAGTGCTGAATAATCAACAGTTTTGTTGAAAACCTAAAGCTAAACAAGTGTCTTGTAAACATCCAGGCTTCTGCTATGTAAAATGTCTCTTGAATTAGTAGAACTTCTATTCTGTTAAATACCATTATGGCACTTTCAAGCAAAATGAATTTTTTTTTTTTAGTATAAAGCACTAGGTGTTTTTAGTTTGGAAAGCATTTCTTTAAATTAAAGTGAAGTTTTCCAGCAGTATTACTTGATAACTGAAACACAGGAAACTTTTTAGCTTGAAATGCCCTGTTACACTGTGATTCTAAATAGATAATGCCTTAAAAATCCAACTAAATACTAGGAAACAGGTGGATCCTTAGCATGGTGTAGTGTACTCCTTCCCTACTCCTGAAACTTCAGGAAGGAAGCATATCTGAGAGTGTGCATGTGCATGGGCTATGTTAATTTCCACAGCACATCTGTGCCTTCCTGCTGGTTTCTGTCTGAATTTGGCTCAGCCAGGGCTCATCTTGGTTCTGCTGAGATTAAATAGGCTCAAACTCTCCTCTGACACCATGCACACATTGCCTTGCCTGTTTGTGTGTGCATGCCTGGCAAAAACATGACAGGCTCAGGAAACCACTTTTTTTTGCCATTCACACTCCCACAACTCCTTCCTCAATGGTGGTTCTTCTGAGGTTACATTTGCAAAATTTGAGGTGTGGGTACTGATCCAAAAAGTATCTGAAATTCTGGTGAAAGAAAAAACAAACCAGTAAAAAACCACAAACCATAAATCCATAGGGATGTGGTTTGACTGTCCAGCTCAGACACAGTCAGGCAGCACACTGCACATATCCCAGGAGAAGCAGAGTGCCACCACTGTCATTAAAGCATTCTCCTCTGATGTTAGCCAGAGCCCTGCTGGGTTTCTTTTGGAAAATACGGCTGTGGTCATTGGAAGGGGGCTGAAGGCGCAGTAGTTATACAGCTGTCAAATTAGTTTGAAATGTTTTGACAGAAATGCAAGTTGAATCTAAATGTCCATCTCCATCTCAATGAATTTACTGAGCTTTAAGCAGAAAGCTGTTAGTTTTGATGTTGGCCCGCTGACAACAGGGAATGGAATTCCTTTTGCCATTCCATTTGCCGTTGCTGTTAGTCCTTCACTGCAAGCAAACAGCACCCAAAAGGCAAATTAACAGACATATTTTGCATTTCTCACACTGTGTTGAAAACTGCCATGGATATGAATGCATTTAATAATCACCCTGAGACAAGTTTCCTCTCGTGATGGCTGTCCATGACACTTAAGTATTCCATTCAGCTTACTGCTGCCAGGAATTATACCCAGGATATTTGCAATGTGCTATCTCCAGTCCAGATTTGATTTTTTTGCACTGCTTGGATTCCTGTAAAAAGCCTGATGTTGGCAATGTGACATTATTCCACCCAATTAAGGTGCAGTAATTGTATAGTGAGCATGTTCAGAAAGTGTCTTATGAAGCTTCTTTAAACCTGTCTTTGAAATTTCAGATCTGAGGGGGGATTTTATCTGAGCCTTAGCAGCTTTTAACTGCCTTACATTTAAGGTAGTTGGAAGTCTGGAGAGAGTCTTTTCTTGTGATGTCTCTGTTACTGGAGTTCTTTATTAATGTAAGCTTTAATTTTTCTAAAATTCAGTCATAAATACAAAAAAGGTTGGCCTGACACAAACCCTTCAACTGATGTATCTTTGCAGAAAAAGAGCTACTTCCAGATAGGCATTGCAAAAATGTGGTTAACTGTGGAACTTCCTATAAATGCACCTGATAGAGCTTCTTATTCACAAATTGATTTCCCACCTTCGTTAGAATAAAATTATACACTTCTATTTTGTGTTCTGGTGCTTTTTGTATTGCTTGAGATTACCAAGTCTTCTTTCCCAAGTGGTTATCTCTATAGGTTTTGTTCAGCACTTATTTCACGTATTGTTAATTAAATATGCTACAAGTTACTGGTGAGATATTCCCTTTAATGCTGCACACCTCTCTTGCCATCTGTAGTCAGCACCGAATTAGCTGAACTCATGGTAAGATCCCTCCTCCATCATGCTGCTCCTATTGCAAGAAGTCAGAGAGTGGCTTGTTTAAAATAGGCTGGAGGAGTCACAATTGCTGTCTCCTGGGTCATTAAAAACAAAAGGAAAGAGGAAATACGAAAGAGTTGTTTACTTGAAATACACAAAAATGATGGCACGAAAAGTAAATGACTGATCTGACCACAAAAAACTGTTTCTTGAAAATCTGTTAAGGATTTTCTAACAGTTTGAAGGTGAGAGTCTGGTTCTGCCTTCAAATAGAAGCTGTGAAAGCAGAACTTGTTCAGTTTGAGCTGAATAACATGACATGAATACTCTTGCAGACTGGGATTGGACTTAGTGACTTGAGGTTTCAAAATGAATTCTAGAATGCTTTAATATTCTTTTTTTTTAAGTGACCAAGGTCACTTTACAATATCAAAGCTACAATTAAAAATATGCATGTTAGAAAGGATAGGAGGTAAAATAATAAATAATAAAATCACAATCAAAGGAGCAGTGATGGGTCAGGAATTTTCTGCTACAATTCCTCACTTCTCAGGGAAACCTTCTCTGGCTGCCTCCTACCTTGCCTTGTCCACTCGTGTAGGTTATCTTTATTCTGAAATGAAACTTTTTTGTCCAGTGGTCCCTGTTAACCCAGCAGAGATTGCAGTGTAGGTTCTCTCTTTGTTCTTATAACTAGATGGCAGTAATTTTCTCCCCCAATTCAGGTGAGTGTAAGCTCATGTTGTCAACTCTTTAATGCACAAATTGTGCAGCTTCCAAGTGATGGAGTAGCTGAAATCACAGCTGTTAGTTCATGTACCTGTAGCTGGGTGTCATATCCATCACCAGTGCTCTTTACTTTGTCTCATGCTTTAGCAAGCCTGTTGGACAAGGATGAATCTAAATGAGAGATTCAGAGACCTCACTCAGCAAACAAGATCCTAGTTTCTCTTGGCTAGTGTTCATCCTTGTATTGTTTCCTTGTCTCTGCAGCTTCCTATTGTTGAAAAAATAAGGATCATTGCTCAGAAGGTGTATGGAGCTCAGGACATAGAGTTGTCTCCTGTTGCACAGTCTCAAGTTGATCGTTACAGCCGGCAGGTAAGAGCTCCAGGGAATTATGCAGGCAGCTGCCTGCTGGATGCCAGTCCTGGGAAACCTCAGGGTGTAAAATGTTCTCAGACTGGAGTGTTAAGTCAAGCTTTGCTGAAAGGAATGAGCTTACCCATGGTGGAGGTCAGTATGGATTGGTTTAGATTCGACAGAACAGAATGGTTTTGACCTTGAAAGCGATCTCCTGTGAGATATGAACAGTGTTCAGAATACTTCTGAGCTTGTCCATGAAACTGTACCTTCTGTGCAGTTTAGGTTACTCTCTTAATCCTGACAACTGCATATCTGCAAATGTAACCGATTTTACTGTGTGTTCATTTGTACCTGCAAACACAGTAAAACCTGTGCACAGCTATGCACATTGATGACAAAGGTCCCAATATTTGTAAAATCTTTTGGTTTCTTTCTGTTCCTATTACTTTCAAGGAGTTATGAATACTAGAACATGAAGTAGATCACCTACCCTAAAGCAATTGAGAACATGTTACAATTTGAAAAGTTTTGAAACCATCTGGAGAGGTCAATGTATTTTTTGTAGTGGAATGGCTTCTGGACATAAATGTAGCTGGAGCCTTTCTGTCAGAAAGTAGAAACTGTATGTCAAGGAAAAATTCCTGAGTAAACTCCAGCAGCTTGGTCAGACAAGCAGAAGTCCTTGGTCAAACAAGTGGACAGCCATCTTCCCTATAATGCAAACTTCCTGAGAATTAATTTTATTTTTCTGAATGGAAAAGAGTTTACTTAGTGTACTTGAAGCAAAATAATCCATGCCTTTATTTTTTCCTGCTGTGATCTTCTAATCTATTTTTTAGTCTAAATGTTAATATATTAGGAAATATTTTCACAATGTCACTAAGGAGTTGTCAGCACTGGGCTTCAGAGACAATTCCCTGAAGTGCCAGCTCTCCTCCTGGCCCTGTTTGTCAAAGAATTGAACAGAAGAGTGGAAGGTGCCTGACTCAAGATTAATCAATAACTTGGAGACAAATAATGGGCCGGGGGAAGCTGCTGAGGCACTTCTGATTTTCTCCCACATTTTCAGTAACTGGTGCACTGGCATTAGTGAAGGGGATGCCATCACCTCATGCAGGTTTTGTCGTGTTTAAAAACAAAGGAAAGCATCATGAGCACTATCTGTGTTTACCCCCCAATATCCTTAGAAAATTTTGGACTCTGAATCCTTGTCTCAATTTGGTGTCTAACTAGGTCATTAGACCCCAAAGGGAACTGCTGTACAAGAGGTTTCTTTAGGATAATGATAACAAAACAAAAACATAATTTGCATTTACTGTGATTTAAAAAACATTTTACTTTTATTTTCTTTCCCTTTTTTTTTGTTAGGGATTTGGAAATCTTCCCATTTGTATGGCAAAAACCCACCTATCCCTCTCCCATCAGCCTGAGAGGAAGGGTGTTCCCACTGGTTTCATTCTGCCAATTAGCGATGTGCGAGCCAGCATTGGAGCTGGATTCATCTACCCTCTGGTAGGAACGGTGAGTGCAAAGTGTTCAACTCAGTAACTCCCCTTTCACCCAGCTTGACAGGGAAGTGCATTTCCTGTTTGCCTCTAAAAATAATGTGTAGAACCATGTGAGTTCTTGTTTTTGTTCAATAATCTTATCCTCAAATGTTTTGTAGCTCTACGTTGATAGGAAAAGATAATCAAGAAAATGCAATGTCATATAAGAGCTTTGACTGTCGGGTCTGAGAGAATGGCTCTTCCTGTTGTTTCTGTTGCTGTTGTTTCTAGGTTAGTCTAGGGTATTTAAGCACCCTAATAATGCAGAAAAATGAATTTACTTGTCGTTGCCTTTTCTTATTCAAATTGCAGCCTGTAAATAACGAGTTAGATATTATTGTAATTTTTAAATATTTTCTCCATCATTACAAGCGATTTAAATGTATTTAGATTAGAGGAATTGTGTTAGGGAATAGATTATGCTTAAAATAATTGCTCTTCAGCTGATGAGCCTGATCTGCTCCTAGTCTTTGTGAACATCACTCCTGCTCCTGTAAAAGTAAGTTATGGTGGGAAGGGGTAGATTTTTAATTGCAGAAGTAATAGCACATTCCTTCTCCTTTTTTAGACAATTTAAACAATGACGTGCTGAAAAGAGGCAATTGTCATCCTTTCTTCCTACCCATCCTTACAGGTACAGACTCAGATTAGGAGGCTCCTGATGCTTTCTTCCCTTACAGGCCTTATCAAAATAGCTGAGAGCTGTTGGCTCGTGCCTTTTGCCAACCACACGCATCTTAATCCAGACAGGGGTTGAACTGCATCTGACATCTCATAGCTAGAGTTATTGCCAACATGTAGCTGATTCATGGGATGGTGCTAGAGAAGGGATGCAAAAGCCATTGCATTTCCGGAGAGTACTCTCCCAATGTTATCTCATCTTCCCAGAGCACGGCCTGATTTCCTTGTGTAGCAGTACACTTAGGAAAGGTTGAAAGTTTCTAATCTATTGTTTTGAATTCCCTCTGAAACAATCAAGTGTTTGAAATGAGGAAGGAAGTACTTTCTGACCAGGAGGGTTCCTGGAGTTCAGGAAACTGTGTCACTTTAAATCACTGGACTTGGGGATATGCTTTCCTTCCGCATGACCCCATTATGCACATCCACCAGAAGCAGAGCGCAGCTGTGTATTTAAATTGTGTAAGACCAAATTCCAATTACTGGTGACAAGGGTAAAATTTGTCAGAACTTCTAGTATCTCCTTCATGGCCTGGATTCAAGTTTGCACTGCAAGTTGTGTGTCATGAAGTTATGAGAAGGAGTGCATGTGAGTAATGGCAGCAACTAATTCAAATTCATGTGGGAGCTATTCTGTTGGATGTCAGAATGAAATATTCTTGGGTTGAGCTTTCTGAATGAGTCACACCCTGCATGCTTTGCTATAAACTAGCTGCAGTTCGTTGTCATAAATCCATAGAAACTATCCATAGGAGTAGTATAAACCAAACGAGTTCAAGGATTACCTCTTTCTGTTTCCATTTAGAACCAAAAAATGCAGTTCTTTTGAAGGACATTTTGTATATGAGATTTCTTTTTGGAGGAGAGTGTAAAAAATACGTCTAAATTAGTTAGCCTGACTTTGGTGAGAGGTAGTATTAGCCGTGGAACTTCTCCCATATCCTGAGCTGGGAAGGCAGTATACTCTGTGTTATGTATTCCAAGAGTTTGTAGGCGAGATACTGTATAAACATAAGATCCCCAAGAGGTAAAAATGTAAATACATGGACATCGATCATTGGTTGTTTGGAAAAATATTGCTAATGCTCAGGAATGTAATGCTCAGGAATGTGGGACAGAACACTTCTTGGAACCATCACAATTGCTACAAATCAGAATGAATGAATGAATATGAATATTCCTAACATGGTTACCATACAGTTCTTTCTTTAGAATTAAATTTGCAACAAGAAGTGCAACATGCTGTGTTTCACAGTGGAGAGTTGCGATCATCATGAAACAAACTTTAATAATATAATTGCACCACGACTTTTGAAATCACTTTTCTAATTTTCACCTTCAGATTTTTTGTGCCCATTGTTGTCAGCAACTAAGTCTTAGGGTTAGTGTTACTTTTTAAGTTGTACAAGAAGAAATATTTTTGATGTGTAGTTTCAAAACTGAAAGCCTTCCTTTGGCAGTTCTCTTACTAATAAAGCTATCTGAAAATGTCTGCAAGAACAAAGCAAGTATAAAAGGGCATGTCCTGAAGGCTTAGAGTGGCTGGAAGTCAATGCTATGAGTAGAGGGATTACAGAAATCCCAATGACAGCATATGGTGAAAACATCCAGTCATGACAGTGGATTAGATTTGTTTGTACAGGAAAAAAAGAAGGAGCAGCATATCATTTTTTCCCTTCCACTGCTTGCTGGCTAATTGTATTAATTGAGAGGTCCTTTAATACCTAAGCTGCTCAGAACCTTCTTACAGCTAAGGCTTTTCTGATGGCAGGAAAAAATGCTATTTTTCATTAAAGTTGTAGTGATAATTCTAATGCTAATTAGATGTCAAACTCCATTCTCAAAGCATATTCTTTACCGGGTGAATTTCTCGTATTCTAACCTTTCAGAATTTATCAGTAAAGCAGATCGTTAGAGTTCTGCTCCAGTGTAATTGGGAAGAGCATTACAAATGAGAGAGATAAGTACTGCTGAAAGATAACAAACTATCTGCAGTAACTAGCATTTGTAGTTTAGCCTTGTCACTAGCACATGCAAAGTAATGAGATTTGTATTTATCCCACCTCTGATACACAGTGATTTTATTTTTTTTTAACTAAATATTTAGCATGTTGTCTTCATATTCTCTGAGCAGTATTGGGTTTGTGTTATGATTGGCTTCAGTTCCCATACAGCATGGAAGTCTTTCCAGGAAAAATGAGCTGAGTCTTATCGGAGGAAATCAGCAGTGAAACAAGAGGTGCATTTAATTAACACTGGCACAGCTTTTATCCAAGTTCTCTGAGACCATGACCCAGAGGGCTACATCATTCTCACAGGTGGACTGTTGACATCATTGCTTGGCTTAGCAGAGTGATGGCAGGAAAGCTGCTGGAGCATATGTAGGAAACCAGTGAGGTCATTCACTAGCAATGCTTGGGTGGGGAGTTACTAGATTTTTGTAGTATGTGTGTTTCTCTCCACACCCACCCAAAAAGCCATAGCAGTTTGGTGCTTTCTCACATTCAGCCACGTTTCCATTGTTCTTTTTCATGTGAGTTGCAAGAATGCAGGAAGGTCATAGAAGTATGAGCTGTTGCCTTTTGCTTTTGTGAAGTGATGCTACCAAGTGACTGGTGCAGGAAATAAATCTATGTTTGAATCACAGTGAGATTTTTAAGTATGCACTACTCTTCTCCAGCCATGCACTTTCATTTCAATGGGTTAAAATTACAGGCACGGTCACTCTGAAAATATGTGGAACCTTTGGAGTCATGCCAGCTTCCAAATTCTCACAATGAACTGACATCCTCCAGATATCAACATATCTAGAGAAAGGTCAACATATTAGAGAAATATTTTTCTCCTCATAGAGAAAGAAGTTCAAGTCTCTGGAACTAGTGCTGAAACTATATCCCCTTGGAAAGAACTCTTGGGGTTACCCAGTGTAGTTTGAAATGTATGGGAGGAACAAAGCTCTAGTTCACTTGTGGGCGAGAACCAGGACTGTCCTGCCAAAATATTACCTGGATATTGTAAGAGGGAAAAGACCTCACAAGTAAATATTTTTATTAATACTTTCAGGAGGAAGATATTGTTCCCTGTTGAGTAAATTTCTTCTTTCTCAGTGGTTAAGAGCTTAGCAAGTTTTGAGAGTGTCCATTGAACATAAGCTGGAGTTCAGGCCACCTGAAGTGAAATTGCAGTATTTTAGTGGTGCATGATGCTCAGTTTATCACCAAACTGTCATTTTGTCACTTTTCTCAGGTGCTTTTATGGGACAGATGAATAATAATTGTTTGATTGCTCAACTCATCCTGGTGATCTGTGTAACACAGGGTAACATTTCAAAAACATAAATGATGGTGAGGTTCGTATTTGCTTTGTAAAACATTTAGCTTACAGTTCAATTTTATATTGTTTACAAAGGATTTAAGCTCTGCTAGGTATTCTGACCACTCTTGGTCCAAAAAATGTCCCTGGGGTGTGGCATTTGACACCTGCCTTTAGTGTTGTACAGTTGCTGTGTTGTAGCAGTGCTCAGAACAGCTAGTTGTGAAAGCTAGGTGCTCACAGGCTGGGCTGGTTTTGAGATAACTGTGAGAAGTGTGTAAGCAGTAAGAGTAAAGGAAAGCCATGAAGTTCAACTCACGTGGGAAAGTAGGTTAACAGTTGTTTAGTTCTAAACTGAAAATTGGTAACAGGAAAAGAAAAGCTGCCCTCTGTTAGATGATGTGCCTTTGTATCTATTACAGTCGGTGTCACCCCAGTGAGGGAGAGAGGTTTTCTGAATTACAAAGGGTGCATGATTCCTGTACAGTGACCAGCTGTGCACACCTGGAAATGCTGAATGATGTTATACTTGATGGAAGGCTGATAAATTATTCAGAATAGGGTTGATGGGCTGGGGGTCACCAGATAGGTATAACTGATGGCTGGAAGTGAGTGTGAGGACAATCAACTTCAGTTTGTTGTGTCTAAAAGCTAAAGACTGAGAGGTTAGTTAGTAGGCTGAGGTTAGTGTAGTAACAGGAAATCCACTTCTGGCCTTTGGTGGATTTGGTGGATTGCATGATGTGGTTGTGATGGTACTGGGTAGGCCAGAGAGGGGAGGGTCTCTGTAGATAAGGCAGAAATAGTCCCAAGTGAATGATTTAGCTGAAGGGCTGAGAAAAAAGTTGTAGATTATAATGGAATGCTTTGCCTTTGCAAACATCCCAGGCACATGGACTATGAGGCAGTTAAGATTCAAGGATGGCTGTGGCTATTTGTGGTCAGAAGATGGGAACAGAAGATTGAGGGCAGGATTGGAACGATGGGATTGGCTGGAAAGGAAAAAACTGAGAGTTGTACCGATGGGAGGAGATAGCTGTGAAATGATTTGAAACCACATCCAAGATGTACATGGAGAACTGGAAGAGGACACTGACATAAAAGCCACAAAGGTTAAAGAGCTTTGAAGATGTTCCAAAAGCATTAGTTAAAACAATTACATGACCTAAGATCTCAGCAGGAAGAAGTCATGTGAGTAATGAATGTAGTTACAGGAGAGCAGAACATGCCTTGCTGATGACTAAGGATTTTTTTTAATTAAAGAGGAAAAGAGCAGAGTTTAGCTGGCTTGAAAATATCATTATTATTTCTGTAACTTTTGAAAGTGAATAGAAAAGAATGTATTTAACTGATAGAAATTTCCATATAGTCTGTGTGCTTACTTCACCTGTTTTAAACTGCTGTGGATAAGCCAGTGCTTGTTGGAAATACAGAGTAAATAAATATACTTTGCTTTGGATCACTGTGCTTCCATGCCATGGCTGTGACACAGGCATATGGTAAAATACTCTCTTACAACCTGAAACAACCCCCAAAAAAACCCCACAAACCAGCCTCTCTTCCTCCTCTGCCATATCTTGACATATAATAAAGGCAAGACGCTTACTTAGATTCTGTATAGTTCATGCTTTCGCTGCTGTTTGTTTGCTAGTAAGCATTATTTATCCTACAACATAATAATGCACCATATATTGCCTCTTCTGAATGAAAGACCATGTCCCATTGCTGGCCAGATTGAATTTGTAGCTTATTATTGCTTTATTCCACCTAACTGTACATTTCTTGAGGGCCAACACTTGTAGTTAGAGACATGAAGGAATGGTTTTGATTTGTTTTCTACTGAGGAGAAAAAAGAAGTTTGGGGGGGGGATGTTATTCAGTGAACTGAATTGTTGAAGGAAACCTGGTTTTTTGGGACAGGATGAAATCACTAGATAACATATCAAAGAAGAAAATCGACCCTGTGGTTTGGTAAGCTATTTAATGTTTAGTTTTGATGTCATTTTTTTCTTACTACAACCTCCATTAAAAGCAATTTCAGTATGACTCTTGTGAAATTACTTCTTTGCATCCAGTGTCCACTATTTTCCAAAATGATTTTCCCATCTTACCATATTTTAAGCCATGTCAGAGATTTTTTTCTATGCAAGTGTTTAAATCTGGTTTTAAATAAAATTAACTTCTTAGTGATAAAAATTAACAAAGTGTATTTCTTGTATCAGTCAGGTTTCTCTGGTCATCTTTTCCAAGTATATTTTTATTAAATACATCCATAGAAATGTAACATTATGTTCAAGCTCTTAGACATGTCAGTGTTAACCTAAAGTAGTTTATCTGAATAGGTAAACTTAAAACTTATTTACAAGTACAAGAGGTGACTTTCATGTTTTACTTTAGCCAGAAGAAGTTTCAGACTGATCCCTTGAAAATGCATTTTGATAGTCTCCCATCTCATAATTTTACCTAACCTCCTTCGCTTAGCATGTGAAAGGGCATGGGAAGGTATGGTGGATCAGAGCAGCTGAAGAAGAATTTCCTGGGCTGGTATGCCAGGATCACAAGGGCTTGAGCACATGTTTTTAGTTAAGATGAGCTGACTCGACACACCAGCCTAGGCAGTACAGATTCACTGATCACGGGTAGTGCCTGGCTAGTGCGGACAAGTTTTAGTCATGCTGGAACCAAGAGAACTCATTATGCTCTGAAACAGTTTCTGTTCATTGTGGTTGTGAATGTCTTGCCCTCATTCGGGCTGAGAATTCGTATGTAATGAACTCAGTGCAGCTGTCTTAGGCTTGCAGATGCCATCAGTGTAGGCAAATGGGAATCACCTGTAGTGCACGTGGAGCCAAAGGTGCACCTCTGGGAAAGTGTCCTTTGCTCAAGGCCTTCAGGGAGTCTGGAAGTCATTAAGATCCTTGCTGTCGGTTCACTGAGACCTACCTGTGATCATAACCAGTTTGTAGATGTCTTCTGTCTGTTTCATTCCTTTGTCTCTGATTTACAGTCCGTGATCCCCGATAAGAATGGATATGGCTGCATCAGTTAAGAAAGGAAAAAACAAGAGACTGATATTCCATATGGAGAGTTGGGCTCTTTAAATTATGTGCATTAGCTTCTTTGCTTGGGGCTTGCTTTTAACAAAGATGTATCAGTTAAAAGTGGGAAGTGCAATTTGGACAGAAGCCAGCACCAATTTTGGACAACTGCCCTTGGATTTTATGCATGATTTCAGACAAGAAATAGGGATGTTGCAGTGGAAATGCAGGCACGTGCAAGTTTGAGCAGTTAGTGAATGCCTCTTGCTGGGTGTTCTGCAGGGCAATGAGGGAAGCAGGTGGGTGAATCATGGCAGCTTCTCTGTGGTGCAGCAGCGCTGCCTGCCCACCCTGGTCCCAGCCTACAGCTCTGATGTGCTGGTTAGCACACCTGATGTGTGTCCAGAGCAGGTAAATGGGCTTGGTGAGGAGTTCAATCAGCCTGGTACATGTGGACTTTGATCAAATGTGAAGAGCTCAAAAATCAGTTTATGGAATGCCTTGAAACAGCGGTGTTAGGGGTTTGATTATGCTGTCCATACAGAAGATTTACAGACCTGAGCATTAGAGAGGGCAGCCAGGTATTTCTTCCTCCATTCATGATATTTTGGGTGACTTGTTGTGTGAAGAGGCTGGTGCTGCCAGACACAGGGGTCACTGAATCTGATTGCTGTGGAACAGGATGGGTATTGCTGCTGCCTGTCACGGTTCAGTGTGGTAGTAGCAGCCATGTTCCTGTCACTTCCAGCTTTTTGCTGTTCCTCTGTATAGGGAAAAATTGAAATGATGTTTCATGCTCCCTATTTTTGTTTGTTGATAGCCTGATAATCTTCCTCAGCTGAAGAAGTTGCAGTTTCTGCTAAGGTTTTCTATGGCCCAAATGGGAAATTCAGAGATTCAGCCGTTCATTAAGGAAGTAGTAGTTACTTTTTAAAATTCCTGTCTATGTGCAATTTTTTTTGAGAGGCTGTCTTATGCTCACCTAAAGGAAAAAAACCATTATCCTTTCAACATTCTTACAGATGCATTTTTCAAATGCTGATTTGCAAATTTTAGAAGTATTGATTCCTTTGATAGCAGCAAAAAACTTTACAGTTTGGATCGAGTGAGTGAAATTTTTCCAGACTATCCAGTAAGACAAACTATCTAGCAGATGTAGATAGCTATATATTTGAGCTTGGCAACTTACTGTTACTGAAACTCTAAAAATGATTTAAGGCTAATAGCAGGAACCTAGCTGGAGGCTGCAAGTCTGTGACTGAACAGTTTTATTGAGTTCTGGATAAATAAGGTGAAAGATGGTTTGAACTTAATAATGTTCCCAGCAACTTGCTTTCTTTCATTAAATCGTGAAATATAAAATAAATAGTGTGCTAATTAACATTAAAGAGGAATGAATACTTGTGCTTTCTGGTCAAGGGATTATCCTTGTTAAAACAGGAAATGGACTCTGATTTCCTTTTTTTAAGTATTTTCTCCATAAACTTTGTGTGACAATGTGAGGTTAAAAATAGGCTATACTTTTACACAGTAAAATATGTATCTATTATTAGTTAACAAATAGCTTTTATAGGGAAGGAAGGGCATTTTCCAGGTTGTTTTAAATTGAAATAAATGCATCCTGCATTTGTTATGCACAAAATAGTATTTACTGAGAAATTAGAAACTGAGCTTCTCTAATTTATTATGTTGTGGCATGGACTATAGAAGCTATCGTACTCAACATTTACATGCTATCTCTTTGTATTAGTAATTTGCTAGATGAGCAAATAAGGAGTTTTTTTAAATAAGGAGTTTTTTAAAATAAGGAGTTCAGAGGTACGAATAGTAAGGTCCCCTTGACAATTCTGGGACAAGACCATGAATAAAATTTCACGATTTCCTGGCCTACAAAATCATGAGATGTTTATGTCTAAGAATGTGAAGAATCAGCATGGGGTATTTCCATTGGAGTAGGCTGACCTACATTCTGTGCACAATGCTAAAAGATAAAGTTATGCTGCCACTTCTCCCCTACTCCACCTTCCCGCCACATAAAAATCCTAAAGTATTTCCTGAGGTATTCCTTATTGTGTCCTTATTTAAAAAAATACAAAAGGTACAAATGCTAGCATTTGTACTGAATTTTGCTTTTGATAAGTGGTAATGGGTTTGCTTTGAAAAGAGCATTCTTTCTTTACTTATGAAATGATGAAATGCCATGAATAGAGCACTACTTTTTGACCAACTCGGCCTCACATCAATTCCTGTGTGCAGTTTTGGGTGCCACATAAAAAAAGGGATATAAAGCTATTAGAGAGCATCCAGAGGAGAGCTATGAAGATGGTGATGGCTGTGGAGCAGAAGCCCTATGAGGAGCAGCTGAAATCACTTGGTTTCTGAAATGAACAGAAGACTGAGGGGAAAACCTCATTGCAGTCTACAACTTCCTCTCTCTGGTGGCCAGTGACAGGACCCGAGGCAGTGGCATGAAGCTGTGTGAGGAGAGTATTCCCAAGGAAAGGAACAGATAGTGGTGCCATCTGGGATAGCTGCAAAAGATCCTAGATGTGGCACCATGGGCGTGTGTTCACTTTTACAGCAAAGTTTGGCTTCTTTGAGATATTTTTGACTCTTACCTCCATAACCATCCAGTGGATGAGAATCCCATGCTAGCTATACCAGTGCTTGACACTTTACAGGTTAGTGCCTGGCAGCTGGACATGCAGCTTTTCTTGAAGTCATATAAAAATGCCTGATACTAATGGAACATTCTTTTTAACTGGGTTCACATTTTTAATAATTTTTTTTAATAACATGTCAAAGTTTGGAGCTAGTAGGCTAAACAGTTTTTCTTTAGGGACTCCATATTTTCAGAAGAGAAAATTCTGTAATTGCATGATATTTTAGGGCTGGAGTGCCTGACTGCAGCATCTTTGTTTAATCTGTGTTTCTTTAGACAACATAAGGAGCTGGGCTTTAGGCTTAATAAGAAAAGGCAGTGACATGAAGAAATTCAGAATGAGCTATTCAGTGTTATGTAGGAATGTTGAAATTGGAAAGAAAGTATTTTAGAAATGTTAAAGTTCTACATGAGCTGTCCTACTTCAAGCTCAGCAATGCTCTGAAGACCTTGAGTCTAAAGTTAACCTCAGAGTACATGCTTTCAGGAAAAGTAGTGAGAATTAGGTAATCAGGTCATGGTTCCTTTTCTGCACAGCTGCTCAGGGGCTATTTTTTCATGTCTTTTTTACTTCACTTTTTACTTCACTTTTTTTTAGTTGGAGACTACATGTCTGCAGCAATTTTAAAAGGGTGGTTGAGTCCAAATCAACTGTTTCTTGTTTTTACAAATATGCAAAATGGCATAAAGATAGTAAGTTTCAATCATCATTTAGCAACCAACACATCAATGATTAAACATATGGAGGCTTGTGATAGTCACAGAAATACCATTTATATCCCCTGCAATCTTCAGAAAATCTTGCTCTGATTCTCCCTAAATTCTGGTTTTATAATCAAAAGCAGTCTATAAAGAACACTGGGTATGTGTCGATGAGAAAGCTGCAGTGTTGGGAATGGATTGCAGGATGGGAAAGGATTGCATGATAACTCTCATTCAGGTGGCAAATCTTACCTGTCTTGTGAGGCACCTACCAGGCTAAGACCCTACAAATACTGAATATCAAGTGTGTCTTGAGGTAGCCTTCTGGTTTCAGTGTTGCAATCAAATGAGCATACCATAAGCGAAAGCAGCAGAGAAATGTAAAAAATGTGTTTGCCTTTGAGTAAATCATCAGTAAGCTCTTACGCTGAGATGATCTGGTTTTGTTACTTGCTCACTCAATAAAAACAACCAATAGACTGAGGCTGGAAGAACTATGACAATTTGACACCTGTAGAAACCTGTTGTACTGTTTCTAGTCTTTTTTAAGGTTAACTTAGATAACTGAAGATAAATCTCCTGGCTCGATTTTACTTTTCACTTATATTTTTTCACAAAACAGCATGAAATTCAACACCACTTAAGAGTTCCTGCTTGGCTCCTTATTTTCAATCTGCTGTGAGGGGCAGAAGTACTGCTGAAGAAGTGTATTTGGCAACACCTGACACTGTGGCATCTCAGTGGTGTTGATTCATACTACACTTCTTTTTCTTTTAGGCAATGCTATTCATAACATATGACAAATGCACCCCCCCAAAAAAGTAGTACATGTCACATAGGTGGTACCACTGAGTTGTTTTTTTCCCAGTTCCATTTGCAACACATGCCTCCTGCTGCTCAGAAGTTATTGCATTGGCACAGCTCTCAAAAAATGCTCAGAAGGGAACTGCCAGGCTAAGAGTTTGTACAAGGAAGCTGTATGAGAAAAGCTGTGACTTTTACCTTTCTTTGATTCATGCAATAGCCCATAATTCAGGGATCTGTGGTTATTTTGCTGGAAAACAAAAGTTAGTTTGGTATCTTACATGCAGTGCTGTTCATATTACAAGATTGTAAATGCCTGATTTTCCTGCTCCCAGTAGAGTTCCCTTGTGAGCATCTCCAGGCTTCGATCAGCCAGTGATTGCTTAAAAGGCTGTCCTGCAGATTTTTCTCACCAACCAGCCCATGGTTTTGGCTCAGATCCAATTTCACATTTCCAGAGGTGTTACTACTGTACAGGATATGTGTCTGTTTGAAAGGACGTTGATGTATAAATAGTACTCCTGCTCTCCTATCATTTTACTCTTTTCATAGAATCACAGAATCAATTAGTTTGGGAAAGACCTCTGAGATCATGGATTTCAGCCTGTGACCAAACACCATCTTGTCAACTATACCATGGCACTGAGTGCCACTTCCAGTCTTATCTTAAAGACCTCCAGAGATGGTGACTCCACCACTTCCCTGGAAAGCCCAATCCAGTATCTGATCACCCTTTCTGTGAAGAAATTCCTCCTAATATCCAACCTGAACCTCCCCTGGTGCAGCTTGAGGCTATATCCTCTCATCCTGTTGCTGATTGCCTGGGAGAAGAGGCCAACCCCCACCTGGCTACACCCTCCTTTCGTAGAGTTGTGGAGAGCAGTAAGGTCATCCCTGGGCCTCCTCTTCTCCAGATTAAACACCCCCAGCTCCCTCAGTCGCTCATCAGACTTGTGCTCCAGACCCTTCACCAGCTCTGTTGCCTTTCTCTGGACTCACTCCAGCACCTCAATGTCCTTCTTATGGTGAGGGGCCTGAAACTGGACACAGCACTTGAGTTGTGGCCACACTACAGGGGGACGATCCCTGCCCTGCTCCTGCTGGCCACACTATTGCTGATCCAGGCCAGATGCCATCGGCCTTCTTGGCCACCTGGGCACAGCTGGCTCATGTTCAGCTGCTGTTGACCAGCACCCCCAGCTCCTTCTCTGTTGGTCTGCTTTCCAGCTGCTGTTCCCCCAGCCTGTAGCCCTGCCTGGGGCTGTTGTGATCCAAGTGTAGGACGCAGCACTTGGCCTTGTTGAAATTTCTGTAAGTGCCTGTTCAAACCCAGCCTCAGCAGGGAGTATTGCTGCTCTTGTATGCACTGTATCAGTATCCAGAGGAAATGTATTTGCTATTCAGATCAGTTCCTATTCATCTTTGCCATTGACCAGCATTTTTTGAGTGGCATCTCCTTCTTGTTGAAAGTGTTTTAGGGATTTCTGTGTATTTATGTTGAAAAGGCAGTTTTCCACCCATCGATTTATACATGTTTAACTTAATTCATGTTATTACTGGAGGTGGAGTGCAATGAATGGACCAGTAATCATGTGATGTAAGAATTTCTGTATAAGTACAGAAAAATGTAAACTGTGGGAATGAATTTGTTGATAGAAAAGTGCTTTTAGTTTGATCATCAGGTATTTGTGGAAAATCTCTCTATACCTGGAGACATTTCTGCTGACAGTTGAGAGTATTAGGAAACATTGTTCTGTTATTTATCCACGTTTTGTTTGGATTGTGGACTGCATTGAAAATATATGCATTTTTTTACCCATTAAACCACACCTTCGTTGTGTTCAGTTCTAGCACATATCATTGCAGCGAATTGATACGATTTCATAGATGACCATCATATCTTCATTATAGTGGTTAAAAGCCTAATGTTTTTCCTCCTTTTTTTTTCCAGCTTTTCCACCTCTTCTTTTTTTTTTTCCCTCCTTCTTTATTTCTCTCTTTTTTCCCTCTGGGAGCTGTTTCGGCATCTGGAGGCAGTTTTTATTTTGACATGTTTGACATAAAGGATGGAATGTGTCCAGTTTGGGAAGCAGAAAAGCTAGTGGAGAGGAAAAATTTGAAACATTGCATTGCAGAAATTAGGAATATTCTTTCTGGTCCTTCAAATAGAAATAGTTTTCAGTTTCAGCTCAGAGTATACATGAGAAAAAATTGAAATTAAAGGGCTTTATTTAAATGGAGAGAATTTAGCTATGTTGTTGGCACCATAAAACTTAACATTTTATGGAAACAAAATGGCAAATGAGATCATGGCGTACATTAAACATAGAATGTGTAATTTACAACTTTAGGGATCCAGCCAAGAGGAAGTTGTATATTAAAAAAAAAAAGAACAAAAACAACAAAACCAACCAATAATCCCATACATGCTGTTCTCAGGATCAGTCCTGGACTGAAAAGCATACGTATCCAAATGTGGGATTTTTCAGTGTGGTCAGAATTTCATAATGTGCATGCCAATGGTCCCGAGTTTGTCAGGAGAAGAATGGAAGTGTTTCCTTTGCCAGCACCACCTGTGCAGAAGAGCCGGAGCCTGAATACCCTCAAAATGTGTGTTGTTACCTCCTTTCTTCTGCCTGTGTAGTTGTAAAGGGGAGACTTGCTGGCCCTATCTCTGTGTCTCTCAAATCCAGATTTTACTCCTTGAGTATAAAGTGTTACATCCCTTTGCATTAGGGTCACTATGTCTTGTTCTTCCAGGCTTGTCAAAAAGGATAAGAGGGTGGGGAGGGAGATCAATTAGAAGACTTCTGGCTTCTTCCAGGCATGAGTGAGCAAGGGAATATACTGAATTAAAGGTGTGTTCTTAATGGTACTTGCTTGAGCAGTAAGCAGCTTTTACATACTAAATTCAGTCTCAGAAAGTCCTGAACTTTTCATGATCTTCAGCTCTCTGCTCCAGCTCTCCTTCACATGTTGTGTCACTGTTTATGGGCTGGTATTGCTGGCTCTCTCTTAATTCAGACATAACCTCTGGAAACCAAGGCAGTCTGCTGTATTAAGACTCCTGCCAAATGTGATTCTTGGAAGACATAATTTAGCCTTTGCCACAGAATGAGCTTCTACTTTTTAAAATTGTTTTGGTAAATTGTACTTTGCCCTCCGTTAAAGTTTATTGAAAACCAACAAAAAGAAAGTAGAAAGGCAATTTGTGTGAACCCTCAAGGAATATCTTGTGGGTAAATTCATCAAAAAAGTTGATGAGTTAAAGGAAAGTTTGGAGGAAAGATTACCAAGTGCATAAAATACATTTGCTTTAATTGTAAAATGAATTCAAACCTTCACCTAAATCCATTTTAACTGAAGTGTAAAGATCTGTCTTGTTTTGGCCAGTGCTGTTGGTTGTGTTGCTGTTTGTTAGTGTGTCATTTTGCATGAGGTAAAATTACCTACAGGACCACATTAAACTGGAATTGCTACACTCTTTTGTAAATTGAAGAGAAACCTCCAGATATTCAGAGGAGGACAATCCAAATCTATTCTCTTTTTGATGCCATGATTAGGTCTGCTTTTCTAAATAGATGAGTGAGTATGTTCATCCCTAGTGCAGATCATGGGGAAGCATTGCCAAATAGTTTGTATTAGTTTTGTTCCATGTGCGTAGTAAGTCTGATACCACTTACTGCAGTGAGAACTTCAAAAGATAAATCTACTCTACTGAGGAAGTGCTAAAAGCAGCTGCTATAGGACAGCAGTTTCTTAGAAGTGATGGATTAAGTTGCAGGAGTTAATTTTAAACCGAGAGAAAACCAACAAAACTTAAAAGATTTTTGTAGTTTTATGGAAAAAAATCTAAGTTAGGAACCAACTGATGTTTTTGTGTTCAAAGATAAAATGGGAAAGGACATGCCTGTTCAAGGTAAATGTATCTTGGACCCATTCTTTTTCTGTTTTGTGTATCCTGTGGTGCACTTCAGTCCAACTGTGAAAGAAACTATAGAAGGGATAGACTTTCAGAGGAAATCAGCTGCTGATTTTTTTTTTTTAATTTGTAGAAATAATGAAAGAAAACAATTTTTGAAAAAGAGGGGGAAAGGGCAATCAAGTATTTCTGCCTTTTCACAACCTAAATAATGTTATTTTCAGCTCTACATAATTCTAACAGCACCATATAATTTCCATGAAAGAAAAGATTAATTACATTTAAAATTACCTGGCTTTGGATGCAATGGCATATTGATTCTTAATTCCATTGAGAATGGGTTTTAAGATGCATATGATGAATTCTTAATGAGTAGTTCTTTATTGTTGCTTTAAAAAATGCAGTTTTCAGAAACCCTCAACATCTTTATATTCCTTTCCTTCCTTGCTTTGGCTGTTTAGACTTTGAGGTCTTCAAAATGGGAATTTCTCCTAGTTCACAGGCACCAGGGCAGAATTGTTCCTGAAGTTCAGGCTACTGAGATGGATGTTGCTTGTTCTACATTAGAGATGGTATTTGTTCTCAGGCCCCAGAGAGGTATAAGGACTCTATAATATCATTACTGCTGTTTCATTGTTTCTATCTTTTAGCAATTATCTTCTGAAATCATGTGCCTCTGTTCTTTGCATTTTGCTGATGAGATCTGTCTGTTAGTTCAGCTAGTGTTTTTCTCTGCTTCCTGCTATGTTTTCTCAAGTGGCTTTGGTACCATCCCTGTTTGCAGAGGTCATATTTCCCCCTTTTTTTCCCAGTCCCTCTCATTCGCCTCACAACACTTGTTTCTTCTCCCTGTACCATTTTCCCACATGTCCCCCAAGGAATAAATAACTTTTAGATGTAAAAAATAATGTTGCAGCAGTGCAGCATATCTTGAGGCAAAATTAGGATGGGAAAATAAACTAATTTTCAATCACACTGGCTGTCGTTGCCATGTACTTCCAAGCACCAAGCCACACCTGTGCAGTCACCTCCAGCATGCAGGAACCAAGACAGGTGTGCTTGGACTAGGCACCAAATGTTGGTTCTAGGTGTGCTGGTTTATTTTATACCCTTTGACAGCAGGTAACAAATACTCTTTTGGCTGTCCACCCTGTTGGCATCTGAGAGGTGCTGTGATTCACAGCATCTGGTTGTTTCTCTTGCTGTGAAACAACAAGAGAAACAACTCTTTCCTACTTGCCCATTTTGTGTATCATTTCATAGGTGGCATATTATTTTTTGTCTTGTCTCCAAAGCCGTGTTCTCAATGTTTATTTTTCCTTCCAGCTGATAGACTTCAAAAGTTTTGATTTTTCTGTTTAATAATTCTGATTTACGTCTCCATTAATTAAAATACACAATAATTTTCCAAGCAATGTCTTACTTCTCTTCTGAAAGAAGTTTCTGTATTCATTTGAATGCCACATGCACACTTAGCTATTTTTCAGTCTTTCTCATGCATTCCCTTTGGATCAAGCATCTCCTCTGAATAATGCCTTCAGCTGATAGGCAGGAATCAAGGATATTAACTGCAATTTGCAGACTCAATTGCCTAATTGTAAAAGTGGTTGCTGATTTCATAGTGTACCTACTTATGCCTTGAGGCATTCATGAAAGGTAAATAAGGTACATCAGAAATGACCTTACATTAAGGAGACTGGTTTGGGGGGCTGCATATTTTGAAGATTTTATTTCACTTGTATCACAAGTTACTTCACATACCCTTAGACAAAGGCTGCAAAAAGTGTATTTGGAAGTTGTTAATTAATGGATACAAAATCTGTTGTCAGTGGCAGACAAGTGAAATGTCAGACAGTAGATGTTTACTGCACAATGGACGCCCTTAGCAACTCCCAAATGTGCTATTCAAAATCAATCTGCAGTGCCATTCTTCCCATTTAGGGAAGATAGGCTGTCATGTGATGTATTTGCAGTAACATGCTGAGTCTTTCATAGGGCTTTTTGTCACTAATTTTCTGACATGTCACAGAGGAGGCACAAGTTAGGTACAATCCTTGTACTCGGATGAGAAGGAAATAGTCCATCAAAAGCAACGCAACTAGGAAATTACCTAACTTGTGGAAATCAAGCTAGTGCTGCTAGCAGTAGTATGTGCCACTTGAGGCCTTGTTTGAATGACAGTGCAACCCAAGTCTTAAAATCCTCTGAGATGTTGAAGCTTGTTATATTTATTCCAAAACTTTTCCATAGGCACAGCTTAATCACTTAATACGCAGGGCACATTTAGTGACCCACATGTTAACTGACAGATGCCACAAATATGTGGATATTAGAAAACTACAGACCTGAGTATGTATACAAAATCAAGCTTATCACATCAGAGAAGGATGGCCAGTCCCAAGTTAGCTTACACAGAGCCAAGACAAAGCTCCTGCAGTCCCACAGGACCATCCCCTTGGCTGCAGATGAGCAAGGGCAGGGCTGCAGTCTGCACATGAGTATGTGTACCTGTGCCTAGGGGCAGCCTCATCCCCTGCCAGCTGCAGTTCTCTCCTTCCAGAGAGGAGATAGAGCCCCTGGGCAGAATGGAGACTTAAGTAGAGGGTAGGAAAGAGACTAAAGTGAGGAATGCAGAGTTGTGTAATTTTTGCATGGAGTATCTATTCTTCAGTACTGTTTTCCAACCTGTTTATGTTAATATACACAGGTTAACCCTTCCCACTCCCTGATGTTCACGTGGTCTTGAACATAAGAACGGTATAAATTGTTGGTTTGGGTTTTCACTTACTTTTAATAAAATAATAAAAGAGTTATGATAATTAGAAAAAGGAAGCCAATAAACAGCTAAAAAATCCACCCTAAATGTTGTCATTTAAAGTTTAGCTGCTTATCTGCAATCCTTTGGAGGGATCTGTCAATGTCTTAACAAAACTAAAAACAAAATTTTTTTATTTTCCAGCAGAAATTTTTAGTAGCATCTGAGGTATTTGTTTTGCTTTTGTTCAGTGTACTGATCCCATGATACACTCTCCAGGCCAAGCAGCTGCAAATCCTGTTTTTGAAATAGTTTACGAAATGTTGCTACAGTGTAGATGATGCATTAGGGTATAATGATACTCATGGAATATTGCCTCTGACTCCTTGCCTCTTATTTAGCAAAAACCAGGTCTTTTTCAGGTCTTTTGGAGGCTGTCCTTTATGGATGATCAAAAGATAAAGGTAGCTGCTTATTCAGCACTGTAGGTAATATCTCAGTATATTATTCATATCTCTTAAGCAAAAAGAAAAGTTTTTGTTATTTTTCATCTGTTTTGGAAGTGTTTGGAGTGGCACCTTTCCCACCTTAACATCAGAGTATTTGCAGGAGGAAAAGTAGATTCACTTCTCCTAGGAGATCTTTAGCATTTACTTTTTGAATCAAAAAGTTGCCAATAACATGCTCAGAGGGTTTGGTCCTGCACTGATAACTCAATGGAGAATGGAACCGGTGTAAATGAAGAGTTATGGATACAGTTGAATTGCTGTTTGAGTATCAAAATACTTGCTCTGTGACTCCAGCTGCTGTAACAGTGAGGATAAAGAAGTATGAAGTCTGGAGAAGCACAGGTAAACTGAAACGTGTGCATTTGCATAACATCAGTTATGCAAACAATAAAGAAAAATACTGCACCCATTCGTTTTTGGGACGAATTAAATGGGCCTTAAAGCTTCTGCCAATAGATAAGGCATTCCTTTCTAATTCCAAATATGAATTCTTCTTAGAAACTTGATTAGAATTTCAACAAACCCCAGCTGCCAGCAAGGCTCACTGTTTTAATAACCCACACATATTTCATTTCACATTGTCGGTTTTATCTCTGCCAAAGCACCTATCACCTCATGCTACCAATCCATTTTGGTTCTGGAAACATTTGGAAAGCTTTGATTTATAGTAAAGGCTTGCCCTTCCTTCTAAAATGCCTGTCTCATGTTTCCTGTCTTCATGACTATCCATCTGATCATTCTTGTTCCATTTCATTTCAGTAACCACAGGCTTTTGAGACATGATGAGCCTTTTCTTTTGGGGAGAAAACCTTCTGAAGAAGGTTAACATAGAAAGAAAAAGCAAAAATTTTTTGTGTATGACAGTGCTTGGAAAAGACCAGTCAGTGTTTTCTGGTTTCAACATTGCTTGGATAATTTAATTGGATTACACAGTTATTTTTCCTGTGTGCATTGCCCACATTGAGAGTTTGGTGTTGTATTGCTGTAGAATATACTCTTTTGTAACAGAGGCTAAGAACAGAGGAAGATTGAGAATTCTGCAATGATAAGGACATTGAGTTTGCAAGCTGCATCATGATGTTGACATGTTGTATAGACCAGGTCATTTATGTTTAATAGATTGTAAATCAGAGAATCTGTCCCTTGGACTGCTGTTTGAAAACTTGGTTCAGGTAGGAAGAGCCCTAGTGCCAGCAGAGTCTCATCGAGTTTCTTTATGAGTTACTGGGGAATGAAGAGGCATGTGGCAGGCGCTGCTTCCATTTTCCCCTGACACCGAGCCGCCGTACGCCCATTGCCGATACATGAGGAGTAATCCAAGATGTGTGTACTGTCAGTAAGCAAAGGCATACCCAGGTGGTGCCAGCGATGAAGATGCAGCTTCCAGTTGTAGTGCAAGCTGTTGAGGGATTCTGAGTGTGACTGAATCAGTCCATGCTAAAATATTCATTGCTCATGTTGCACCTGTTGTGTTAAAGCTCACGCGTGTACCTGCATGCTCATGGTAGGCATTGGGCATGAGTTACCTCCTCAGTTTGGCCACGTAGGTCTGTCTTGTACTATTTTAAGTGGAACTCTGGAGCTAGAGTTCTACTTAGAATAGTACAATTTTGTCCAATCAACACCTTTGGCAAATGTGACATTGATTGCAATTTTTACGTATTTTTTTCCCAATATTTAATGTCTTATGCTGAAAGCAATGCATTTTCTTCTTTGCTCTGTGTAAGCTGCCTTTTGTATATCAAATTTGCTTTTATACTGCCTTACTTCTTTTGTAGAGGTTTGTGTTTAGTCTGTCGTTGGTGCTATATTTAAGATTAATGTTTGTAATGTTGTTGGCATTAACTTGTAAATTCAAGCTGGTGAAGGAAAGCATTTGCTCCCATTCCATTTCAGACAGTGTCAGAGGATTTACTTAAAGCATGCCTCCCAGCCCCACTCACTTGCTCCTTGGAAATAAACCTGGATCCAAGGATTATCAGTACCAACGTGAAGGACCATGCTTGACTTCCATAAAATTTCTCTTTCTTAACATTTATTCTTCTGCCTTGCCCTGGAGGTTACACCATTGAAGATAAATGTAACTTACGATAGTGAGCACAACAATACTATCTGTCTTTCCGCACAATAACTGTTTGTTATCTTTCCAAAAAATGTGTGGTGACTAGCCAGACAGCAAGCAAATGCCATTTATACACCTGTGTGCCAGATGTTTTACAGCTGTGCACATACTGCTGCTGCTGAACCTCTTGTGAGTGTCATGGGACAAGTGATTCAGGAAAAGTATGAATTTTTCTCTTGGGATGGGCTGAAATGGCAGAGAAGGAGACAGCTGCCAGTCAAAGGAACTGCATAGCACAATTAAGCAGCAAATCTTTTGGCATCTTGTTTGGGGCTATTGCTAACATTGGGAGTTAGCAAGATTTCCTCTGGCTTCTTCACAGCTAAAATATTTTTCACAGCCCCTCAAAGTCTAATGAAATTAAAGTAGATATGAAATTTGATTTGGTAGCATGCAGGTGAACTGATTCTTGTAATGAGCCGCATAGATAGAGTCATCTTACAAAGCTAGGTAGGAATTAATGACTATAAAATTCGTATTGTTTTTAAGGGTAGCTAGGTATCTGAATGTCACAAAGCTTGAAAAAATCTTCTTGTTGAACGTTGGGGTTTTATTCCTGGAATCGACCTTTCTATTTCTTAGATCTTAAAACTGTGGCCAATGTGACAAAGGAAGTGGTCCTATCATCACAATCCCTGTCCTTTTACTTTCTTTATGACTCCTACTATGATTCTCCTTTCCAAAGTACTTTGCAGCATTCTTTTGAAGCTTGCAAAATTCTGTAAGGAAGTCGGTGGGTTTTACTATTGTGTAATCTTTTATTTATTTAGCTATCATAACTCACTGCTCTGTATGTCAGAATGAAAGCTCCAGCAACTGATACACTGCACATGGTATTTGTAGACAAATCTCAGTGTAGTTGCAGCTGGATTCTGTGTCACATCTCTAAGGAGTGGAAGGAGGATACCACACACTGCTCTGGGAATGGGGCCAAGGTATTAGACACGAAAGTGGGCAGGCATATGTGCCTTTATGGGGAGAACAGGGGAAGAAGGAGTGTGGTCCTGGAAGTCTGATAGGCATGGACATACTTTGGTTGCTTCAGAAGATGACTCAAATTTTGGATTAGCATCTGTAGTCTAGTCACTGACCCAAAGCTTCTAAGGCTTTTGAAAGACTGTTTTTAAGGTGATAGTTTCAAGAATTTTTTTACTAGTAGTATCCTTCCAACTTGGCAATGAAACAGTTTTTTCTTTGGTTTCTTATTTGGTTTCCCAGCTCATGAAGTGAGACTGCAAGTATATGATGTGAGAAAGAGAATTATAGCCACTGCTATGATACTAATTTTGGCATGCAGAACTGAAGAAAAAATTAGCATCATGGTAACTCAGTGTGAGAGACATCAATGGTTTGAAAGGAGATGGCCAAAATCTTATCACTAAAGCACAAACTTCTCCAAAGCTCTGTGTTTAGGCTTTTTTAACTCTTTCCTTTGATTAACTTTTTGATGCTTTTGAAAAGCATTGAGGGTAGTACTTTACTAGGCTGTGGAGTGGGGGGAGCCCATGGCATGCTGTGCAGTGCAGCATGGAGATCTGTGATGGTACAATGGATGGCACAGTGGGCATGGGAAAGACTGCCTATTGTTCCAAAGTTGGTAGGATGGCCTTGAGCAGGGCACTGTGCCTAATGAACACCCTTTGGTTCAATGGCACGTTTATCTACATATATATGCACATATAGATATAGATGTACATGCATATATAACTAGCTTTTGCTTCCCAAGATTCTGTGAGTGTGCTTTGCCACCTTTATGTTATGTTGAGCTGAGTGCTGTCAGCATGGGTATAATGAACCAGCAGGGAGGAAGGCAGTCCTGGACCAACAGACAGCCAGGGACAAGCTTTCCCTCTGGTTTTGGGGAATATTACCTGTGCTGCTGAGAAGGCAACTGACACTTCCTGTCTGCTGAATGGGTATTTCTACTTTCACATCATGCTATGAAGTCCATTTATTTTCAGTCTCAGGCGTAATATGCTTTTAGTGGAGGGTTTTCCCCCTGTGATTTTTTTCCTGAATTAGTATATCTTCCTTCACTTTGGCAAGGATCTTCCTTAATAAAAAGTTTCATCATCAGTTATTAGTTTCATATGACTGGTGTGTGAAACACACAGGATTATTGAGAGCTATAAAAATTGTGTTAGCTGTTTTCCTGCATCATGATCAAAATTATCTCAGTTGTGTCTCAGTGGGTTTGAGCATATAAATTTATTGCTGGTTACCCACAGTAAACCAACAAGCTGCAACTGTGTAACTAGAGCTCAGATGTAATTATCCATTTACACCCAAAGTGGATCAGGGAAAAAGCAGCTGTTAAATAAGTGCTTCAATTGTTTTAGTAACAATTGCTTCGCTTATAGTGGTTCTATAACTTTTTTGTAGTTACTACTGTCCATAACTTTTAGTCAGTGTTAGTAACATTAAATTACAACTTTATATAATCCTGTTTTTAACCCAAACAACAAAAATATTGATACTCAATACTGGTCTGCAGTGAAGTGGGAAAGAAGCTGTGGTAGAACACAGTGTTCTACTAATAGCACCTGATGAACTAGCATGCAGTATCATATTATTAATTGATTTAATGAGTCCTTAGATCCTATGATACTTAAAAGAAGGTTAATTGGTTTCTTACAACATAACTGTACAGGTCTGTGTTCAAATGCATTATTTGATTATCATTTTCTTGAAATACCCAGTTCTGAGATTTTCAGTCTCCTTTCACTCCTCAACCCCAAATTTGTATTTCCTTTTGCTCTGAAGCATTTTAAGAGCAGTATCTCAAAGCACAGTGTATCTTCCTTATTCACATCCCCTGGGTTAGCTGTGAATGGGTGCTGTGCTCTTCTTGAGCTAAGCAGAAGCATGGCTGGCTGACAATTCAGGTAATGCTGAAAAGTGCTTCTCTGAAGTGCATAATCAACTCTAATTGGTTTGGCACATTTACATTCCATATTAGTTTCCTCTTTTTTGTATAGACCATATGAAGAGTGGCATGGAAGTGTCAAAACTCATTGTTTTTCATTGGACTCTAAATTATAAAGTTGTCTTCATCACTTGAGAGGACAAGTGCCAGAGGGGTGGATCAACTTCCCTGCAAGGCAGTGTTGGACACAGCCCTGCCTTACAGACAGGTTACATTACTGCAGTTGGATGCTCTGGAAGGCCCTGCCATAAAGGGAAATGTGGCTGCAGAAGCAGTCCTGCTGTCAGTCTCAGGAAGGCAGGCTGGGGCAAACGCAGCCCACGCGCTGATCCCAGTGCTAACTCTCTGCAAGGCGCCTGAGCAAGCTCACCCAAGGTTCCCGTCCTAACAAGACAAAGTACTGCATTGTATATGAAAGGGAAAGTTTTAAGCTGTTTGGCTACATCCCCAAATTCAATTAGTAGTGCTGGAACCTAGAGGTGGGGCATGCATGGGCTCTGCAGTGCACACTGACTAATGTCCTCTGAACCGCAGGTGCAGCAAGCCAGGAATGGTGGGAGTGTTTCAGCCTAGTCAACCCTGTCAGTTCAGCCTGTCACTCACCATTTTGCTTTGGGATAGCTGGTTTCAAAAAGAAAGAAATAAAGTAGAAGTCTCGTATAAATTAAAATCATAATCATTCCCATCTTGTGAACAAGATGGGAAAACTTCACAGAAAATCCTGAATTAAATAGCAACACCATTATTTTTAACTAGCTTCCTTTTGAGAGGAAACCAAAATTCACAGGCATTCAGAATAGTGGAAATACCTACCCACAGATATGAATATACCCACCTACCTGCACACTACACACCTTTAGTTGTAGTATACAATTAAGGATGCTTCCACTTCTGGATCTGCATATTCTGGAGAAATTAAGTAATTTAAATCAAATTTCAGAAATGTTCACAAGTAGGTTACATTGTCAAGAAACTGTATACAGTAAAAAGCAACTGGTAAGTATTCATGGGAATAAAATTCCTCTGTGGATCCTCACGTTCATTTTGATTGGCAAATAAGTTATTCATCCTTCACAGTGGCTTCCTTCCTGATTATAAGGGTATCTTTCATCCTTCCTCCTCCTTTCATCTCTTTTCCCCACCCCAATATACTGGATGTGTGCTGGAATAGAATCAAATACAAAAGTTGTATCAATACACATTGTAATGCATTTTAGGATTTTTGCATCTTTGCTGGAAAAAAAAACACTTTGGACAGTTGGAGAATTATTTCTGTGGTGAAATGTTGCAGATTTATTTATTTGCTTGCTTGCTTGTTTATTAATTATTTGGATCCTCCTTCGGGTGTTATCATCCATAGTACTTAACCCTCCTCTGTATATTTTACACCTATGTTTCTCAAAAAACTGCCGAGAGTTATTTTCATTAGGAATAAGGAGAAGACATCCAGGATTCATCCATTTTACCTTTCTGCTTGCTTTATTTTTAGCTTCCCTCGTGCCTCATTTAGAAAGCAGCAGCTGTTTCGCATTCTGTATCACATGACATCCTTTCTAACAAACCACTTTAGAGCATCCTTCCTCAGTATTTTGAGGGATACAGAAGAGACTTACCAGTACTTTGCTGCTTCTTTCTCATTGCACTGTCATGAACTAGTAATATGTCATCTATGTGATGCTGCTCTGTACTGTCAGAGGACTAATTTAATTGATTTTTATTAACAGTGCCTTAATTGAATTTTTGAAAGACAGATAAAATTACAAACACAGCACAGGAAGAGCATAGGAAGAATGTCTGGCAGAGCTAGATGTATATAAATAGATGTATTGCTTCAAATATTCCCTGTGCTGTTGAACAAGACATGTAATCTCTAAAGGATTATGTGTAAGAGGGAGAAAGATACTCAAGAGTAATACTGAAGCTTATTCAAATGGTCGAAGCCAGTAGAAAAGGAAAAAAATAAAGTCAGACACATGAAATCACGAGTGCCCCCAAAGTGCAGTGGCTCCTCTTCCCTCTCCCAGACACTCAATCAAAAATAAAATAAAAATTATTCTAATGCCTGTGCTTTGGAAGAGAGAAGGAGAAGGCTCTTTCAAGACAAAGAGCCAAGGTGGCATTAGAACCCACAAATCCCTAAGAGGTGGGCATAAAAAACTGGGGACCACAAGCAAGTAAAGTTTCCTAATAACTCCAGTTGTTCAGTAACACAAAATGCCCATGTTGCATAAGGATCATCAAGTCCCATAGCTGTGTTTCCACTGAGCTGGAGAGTTGTTGGTATGCCTGAGTTGCCACTTCAAATTCCTTTTGAATCTGTTTTAGGATAACTTGCCAGTAGGATATAATACCACTAAAAATGCCTTTTTTGTAAATAATACCATTTAAAAATACCAGCAGTGAGTCATTTAGTGAATGTGGCCTGTCTTCCAGAGCTCACATCCCTTGGCTTATTCAGCAGGTTATCCTAATTTGAACGTACAAAATCCATCTGCCACAAGAAACCTGGTAGCTGAGCAAGCTCTGTCAGTCAATGACCACGCTTCCTTATGTTACTGGTAAATGTTCTGCTGCAAAGTCTGTAGTAAGAACAAATTCTTTCACCTTTTTCTGAAGGAAATGTCAGCAATCATTGCAAATTATTTAAATGCCGCTTCCTAATGCTTTATATGCACTTTACAAAATAGGCACAATTGGGAGACTTGCCTTACTCCTCCCCAGTCAGGAGGACCATGATGGGAGATCTGGTGAATATAGACACTGACACCTACCACACACGTGCACGTGTCATGCTGGAATGAGGTATCTTCCAAATTTAAACATAATGGCTGCAAGCATTTTTATTCCAGGATAGAAGTGCTTTTTTCTGGGTAAACTGAATCTGCTCTGAAATGTTAGCTCAGCCTATGTTTACTTTTGCTACTGGAAAACATTTAAAATCACATTTTCTAAAGGGAAAGCAATTTTTTTCTTTCTTTGGGTCGTTCAGGCCAAATAGACCATTTCATTAAAGATATGTTCTAGATTCTGTTTCCCAGACACAAAAGCCATGATAATCCAAAAATGTGCCTTCTTGTAGGCCTTTCAATATGATTTCCAGTAAAGTTAAAAAAAAAATAGTAGTATATGAGATGAATCCCAGATAACTGCAGTGTAATGTCTAGTGGTTTCATTTTCCAGGGATATACTCATAAAAGTTCATTTTTAGGGGTCTAAAGTAATCTTCATTTTATGGGGCAATTAAAGACTTCTGTTTTGATGTTGTCTGCTGTTCTCTGTGGGATTGATTCAGAATCAAATACATACTGTAGAGGAAAATTCAGCATGACAGTTTGCTGCTGGCATTTTTCATGGAGAATTGCAGTATTCTCCCAGATAGAAAAGAAACTTGCAAGGGAGTTTTATTTTTTTATAGGTCTATATTATAGCTAACCATTCTGCTACTTATCACTGCAGGTACATGGAACACTGCCTGGTTTTGGAGTCTTTCCCCTTTATAAAGTACAAGTTATGTTAATATTTTTTGACACTTGAGTAAGAAAAATTCCTACATTTTATCAAATTCAAGACAACTGACTACCCTTTGATTATTTCCAGACCCACATAATATCAGTCACAAAGGTAATACAGTATGAGATTCAGGGTTCTGACAGACATGTGTCTACAAATGAAAATCATATTGCTGGAGCTGTATCAGCCCCTGTCTCTCTGAGGCATGGCAGTGCCCTGGGTGCAGAAAATCTGATTTGCTTGTGAATCAGCTCCACAGTGGTTACAGTCTGCTATTTTTAGTGTTTTGTAGGTAAGCCTCTGGTATTTTCACTTTGCTTTATATCACTCTAAAAAGAAGAAGTGATTGTCCAGAAACCGGATTGAGAAGTGACCGAGGTATTTGGGCAATGAGAGCTGAGGGAGGGATGGCTGGAGTGTCTGTCTCAGCTCTTGCTCCAAGTCCCACTGTCCTTGCTGGCAGTCAGTCCTAAAGCTGATGCAGTCCTTTGGTGAACCAGAGAGTGGTCAAACAAGCTGCAGTCGTGCCCCTCTTGGCAGCAATTTGGGTGTAGGTGCCTGTGCTCTGGAAGCTGTAAATCACTGCTGCCTTGGGGAGGAGCCCAGGCTCCCAGCCCTGCCTGCCTCAGCCCCCTCTGAAGGAACAGCAGTGTGAAGGGCTGCCTTTTATTTCCTTCTTAAGGGGCCTTCACTAGCAAAGAGACCATAAGCCTTAAACATCAAGATGGGGTAGGCAAGGGTCAAAATCTTATTGAGAGGAAATGAGTAATAAGGACGTCACAGACCATCTCCTGCATTATTTGGAGTTGTGCCCTGGGTATGTCATTGTTTTCCCTTCTCTCTCACTGAATCTTCTTTTTTATATATATTTTTAATAGTAGTCTCAATGACAGTGAAATGAATGAGTGCAGTACCTGTTAAATGCCAGCTTCCACTTGTATAGCATTCATCTGTAAATGCACTTAGAACAAACATCTGCTCCCAGAAATGACTTTCTGGACTGTGCTCGTTTTTCAGTGTCTTTTCATCACCTTCCTCTGTAATCCCAGCATGCCCACAAAAAAGTAAAGACCATTTTTTGTGTGACATTGCAGCCACTTCAGTGGCTTGTTAAAACTCAAAAGTTATAACTGGAAGAGCAATGCAACCCTATTCACAAGAAAGAGAAACTTTTCAGTTGTGAAGGTTATCACTTATGTTAGGCCAGGTTACTTCTACATTACAATCTGGATCCCACAAAAATTAAAATTCATGTAAAGTACCTTTTTCAGCTAAAATTTGAATTGGTGGGTGAGTATCTAGACAGTTATCTTGAAAGGCAGAATGCTACAGAGACTCTTACAGCTGCACATTAATAGGTGGCCCTATTCCCTTCTGAAAACAAAATACTGAACTGGGTTTTAAATATCAGATTGCACACACTATGACATGCAGTGTTTTGCATAGGGCTATGTTTTGCATAGGCTTGCTGACTTAAAATGTGTGTTTAGAGCTGATTGATATTATCAGAGGTCTGCTGTTATCCCTGAATCAATTTGGCAAAAGGTTCATATTCTTTAGCAACTTGACCACTTTCTTTCTCTCCATTTAATTAAAACTTCATGGATCATCCTTCACAGAAACAGTTTTAAGACTCTTGACATGTTACCATGTTTCTAATATTTGAAGTACTGAGAAAGCCAAGAATTTTTAAGTTGTCATATTCATACAGAATTTGTATCTGTAAATCCAAAGTCTTGTGAATTTCACAGACTTCTATTTATACCTGTATTATGTCCCTGTGATGTTATGGATAATTTAAAGGTTATCTGAAGACGTCTCCATACTGCCTGGAAACTAGTTTCTCTTTAAAAATATTTTCAGTCTGTGAAGAGCTGCTGCCAGGCATTTATATTAATGCTTCTATAAAAGAAGGAAATACTTTCTCACATGTGATTAAAATGTGGAAGTCATTAACATAGAAAAGCCCTTGAGTCCAAGAATTTAACAGGACTTCTGAAAGGTTATAGCCATCAACAATATACAGGGTTGTAATTAACACAAATAAGTAATTTGGAAAAAATGCTAAGCATAGTGTTCAAGGATTCAGTTGGTCTTCAGCTATCAGCTCCCAGCTGGGTGGAGATTGCTTTGTCAACCTCCACAGTTTCAGCTTTTCTCCATACAGCATCTGGCACCAGCCTGCACGTGAGGCAGAGCCCCGGGACAGGCACATTTGCTGTGACACGGGATGAACACGCTCCCTGCCTGCCTTCTGGCTGATCTAAAGCATGCAACTTCTGTAGTCATTGATCACACTGCACCAGCTCTCACTGCGCATGCAGCACCCTGCTGCTGCCTGCCTGTAGGAAACGAGGCACTGGGAGCTTTTAGGACTAGACTGAATCAAATGGAAAGATGATGTTCACAAACAAATAAAGCAAAATAAGTATGGATACTCCCCTCCTTCTTCTAGCTTTGATAGCTCTTTCTCATTCCTGTGTTTCAGCTGTGGCCAGGCACATGCTCTGCACTCTCCTGCAGGGTCAGGCACAGTTGCAGTAAAGCAGCAGGAAAACGAAGGAGAGAAAACATGCAGTGGTGCACAGGGAGCAGAGTAAAGCCTTTTCTGTATGCACCAGAGAGAAACATCACGCTGCTGGCACTGCATAGGTCAGATTTGCTTTGTGTCTGAGACCATGAATGAGCTGTGCTCACTGTAGAGCTCTGCTCCAGACTGTAGGAAAGAACATCAATGTCATTGTATTTGGCACCTGTAGTAATGATGTGATGCAGGGAGTAGACATGGAAAATAAGTGCTCTGCAGGTAATCTGTCCAGAATGGGATCAAGGAATGCTTGTGACAGCACAAATAAGCTCCCTCTGAGTTTGTGAAGCTCTTTGTCTCTTTAATTTTCTCGGGAGAAAAAGAAAAAAGCTAAATTTCTTGATCACTTTCACAGAAATAAAATCAATTTAAAAATAGCTTTACTGTCAGTATCTATTCTCACGGTCTGAGAAATGTAATGCAGAAGCAAAGATAAAGGAGCCTTTTCCTATGAATAAACAACAAATAATTTTCAAATGAGTATGACTACATGAATTCCAGTTGCTGGAGAGGATGCTGCTGATGAGATTGCAGCAGGATCCATGGCTGAATTCAAGGGAGAGCACTCTTGCTCACCAGCAGCCTCTGTTCAAGGAAGGTGCCCAGGGAGGTGGGTAGCAACACGCTGCTGGGGCACTACAGCTCTTCAGGTGAGTTTGGTGTGCCATCTTGGGAGGATCTGTGTTCGTGGGGTTGCCAGGAGGGAAGGAAGAAGGCTGGACATTAGCAGATGTTTTACGAGTTGTGTTTGTTATGCCTTGGCTGAGCAGTGGAGTTGTAAATGATTTCTTTGCCAAAACTGAAAGTTCATTACAGACTGGCCTTGTTATGTTTAGGAAGAGTTGGGGGGATATACCGTAAGAGTAAATAAAGCTTATGGCTTTGCCTGCTAATTTGTTCACTTTGTCATTAGAGGAATTGTATTCTAACTGGTTTTTAATTTCTATTACCATTTTTTTGGTTTTAGTCCTTTTAGGATTTACTCTGTATGTGCACAAAAACCTTTCCATGATGGTGGCACTTTTACAATTTTTCTAGTGCTTGAAAGGAAGGTCCCATAGACCGTGTCTGTACTAGATGTTTGTCAGAATAAAAAATCATTGTGCTAACTTGTGTTGGGATGCAGAAATTCATTACCTTCCCTTTTATTTTTTGTCCTTTCAGAGACTTCATTTGGGAAAAATACTACCCACAAAACATCTGTTTGGGGGTTGGTTTGTTCTTCAGACTGAAAAAATGTGTTTCCAAATAGAGTTGATTTTAATTAGATGGTTTAGCAACATTTTTGTTGCTTTTGTGACTCTATTGTTATCCCTTGTTTTATTGCAGGAACTGTAGTTAGGGAAGTGACTTACTGCAAGTTCATAGAGAATAAATTGTCTCCATAGAGAAATGGAGAAAGTTGTATAAAAAATGCTGATACAGCATTATGTAATAGAAAAACATTATGCTTGCAGTGTTATTTTTGAATTTCAGTTATATGAGACTAAGATAAGGCTCAGTTACCAATTACAAGTTCCATTATCCTGGCAGCACCTTAGCTCCTTTTGGCAAATCATTTAACCTTCTCTGCTTCCTATCTCACAATTTTAAGTGGTGATCTTATTTTATTTATTTCCCTTGAACTTGAAGTACTGTACTTGAAGTATTTCATTCATATGTGTAAGTACTTTGAGAAGAATTATATTTATAAATAAAAAAATACATAAATCTTTGTTATGTTATTTAAGGATACACATTTGTAAGATAAAGACTGTGCTCTCCATCAGTTAACAAAATTTTATTTGATTTCCTTTGACAATTAAATCTGTCTTGACAGCTTATTAACTCGTGATTCTCTCTCAGTGAACAGAAATAAGGATTTTAGTATCTTCTTAGAGAAGCTTTGAAAATCAGTACTGCCATATGAGACCTAAGTCCCACATTTATGGCTAGAATGTTTTCCTTTCTCCTTAAAGCTATTAGTGCTGTTAAGATGGCTTACAAAGGAGCTCGCTCTTCAGTACACTCGAGTTCATCACAAGTCAGTAGCTTTCAGCCTTTTTTAAAGTATTTCTATGTTCCTCCATTTTCCAGCAGAAGTGTGAGCTCCAGCAGAGGTTATTCAAGGCTTGCTTTTCTTAGCAGCCTTGTGAAGACTTCTTAAAATAGTGGTTCAATAAACTACAGGAGGAAAATTGCTGATCTAAGTAATATCCTTCCTTTTTCTATTTTGTTCCTTGTCAAAGGGGACTGCAGTACATTCTGGTATGATTCTAGAGGATACACTGTACTGACTAGTGTGTAACACCAGAGTTCTGCCATGGAATTGTGACTCAGAATATCTGATTTGTGCAGACACTTTAACAATTTGGCATCCTTGTATCCATCCAAACTGGATCCAGTCTGATCTTCTGGGTTAGGAACAAATGGAAAGGAAAAGCTTTTGAATTCCTCAGTGCAGCTAAGATGGCATTGACCAAGCATATCAAAACAGTAATTTGTCTGGACAGTGAAACTGTGTAGGGTTAGAAATCACCCATATCATAAATTACAATATAAAGTGTCTCTTTGTCGTTGTCTATTTTTTGTTTGCTTCAGTCTGTCATGAAATAGCATGTGTTAAGTAAGTTTAATTTGTAAAGAGCACATAATTTAAATTGTTTATCCAAACAACAACTGACTTGAGAAAGTAGATACAGAGTTTAGGGATGCTCACAAGTCAAGGTTTGTACATGATGACAGCACAGTGATAGTGACTGATGCTGTTGGTGCCCACCACGCTTGATCATTCTTTGGAGACAAGCTTCCCAGGTTCTTCTTTCTGACACTTCCATGATACCTACAGACCAGAAAGCAGAACGGCACCCGTGAAGTGTACATCCTAGCTTTTATTGTTTCCCAGTCCTGGGAAGCTATAGTCACCTTTGCCTATAATCACCTCCTCTACCACTTTTTTCCACTTCTCTTGTTTTGAGGTCATTTCCAAAAATCTAATACCCTTTGGTATACCACAAAGGTCATCACTGGCACTTAGTTAAAATCAATGAGATGAAGCCAGTTTGGCAATTTAACAGTTAAAAAGATTATCCTTTATCCAAATATCCTTTGCTATAATACCTTTATGTTCTTTAGAAGCAGTTCTTCCCATATATATACGCACACATGCACGCACACACAGACATCATCTTTGCTTGATTATGGTGTTTCCTAGGAAACTTTACTTACTCAGGTATCAGTGGATCCAGTTAATTGTAGCCAAAAGGCCTAGTATGGCAGCAGTTTAATGTGCTTTTATTCACCACAGTTACACAATCCTTTCTGATTTTTCCACGTTGTAATTTTTCATGAAATGACTGGATGATGCTCCTCATGCTCTTCTAGTATGGAGTGCTGAGAAGGGTAAAGGTTGTTGCGTGTTGAGCACACGCCTTTGCTTCACATAGTCTACTGCTGCCACCATCTCCAGTTTCTGGGCTGTAATTGCGGTTTTCTCAAAGTTATGAAGACTTTAACCAAAATGTCATATTGAAGATCAGCAGCACAAAGTGCAACTTGCTCACAGAGTTTGCAGAACAGCACTTCTAAAGAACCACTTGGTACAAAATAAACAGGTTTCAGAGGAAATGAAGGGTGCTCAGTCCCTGAGCAAATACAAGGCAGCTGAGATGGGTCCCTCAAGATCTCTCCCCTCCAAATACCACAAAACTTGCTCTGTTTTCAGCAGAAACTGAACTGCTGGCACAGTTTGGACACCTCCTCTTTACCAGGAGACCCAGACACTGAACAAAGCAGGAGAATTATGTACTCATGAACATCAGATGCTTTAAATATTCCTGTTGCTGAAACAGCACTTGAGAAAATGCCTCTATCCTCTGGATTTATTCCTTCAGAGGCCCCTTTCCAGCACTGTCTGATATACTGGACACTTTTCAAGAACGGGAACAGCCCTGGGAGCGTCTGACATCAGGATTGAGCTGCAGGGAAGGATTTCTTCTGGATGAGGAGGTGATTTTGTACAAGAGGCAGTGAGCAAGAGTCCTCTGCCAGGGATTCTGTCTAAAGCCCAAGGGGGAAAGGAAAATCAGGATGTAGGCCTTAGTCAAGGGAGCAATTACTTCTGGAAATGGATTTGAGTGGGCTGGGATGAAGGAAGTGTTTTGGAACAAGTCACCTGGAGTTTGTAGTCCTCATTTTTTTCTCACCCCCTTCATTTCCTTCATGAATGTTTGTTTTTCTGAGAGGTTGTTTGGTTAAGTTGGGTTTTGTAGCTTTCATTCTTGTAGTATTTTTTGTATCAATTACCCTGTGAAACACGGCGTGGATTGTATAGAATATAGTACACCCAACTAACACCATCTAACGCGCTGCCTCAGAGAGGGTATTTTTTCAATTACAATTTAATATATTGTTTCCATTGTGCTGTTATAACGGGGACCATTTTCTTCTCCTTCAAGTGTGGTTTTATAAATTCTAAGATGAAAATGAGTTGAGAGAACTCTGCCAAGAGGAACTGCAGTCATGTATGTGAGTCATAAATATTTCACTTAATTGGGGAAATTGCTCATTCTGTTACAGATTACATCTATTGCTAAATATTTTATTTAATAGCTAGAAAAATGTCCTTTCTGGGTCTTTGGTGCTTCAGCACATCACTAAGAGCAGCATTTGAGTTCCAGTGGTATTACACTGACTGGTCCGCCGAGAAATCCCTTGCTTCCTTTGCGATATGCACCCAAAGATCTCTCCAAAAGCTGTACTGGACAGATGTAGACTATTGTGTGGGTTGTGTTTATTCCCTAGGGTGCCCAGGAGATCACTTTTGGGTTCAGATCATTTCCATTCAAGATGAATAATTTGTTGTATCCTGGTAATCCTTCAGAGGATGTAGCAGGGCACAAGTTGTTTCTGCCTAACTTAAGCACCTGGCAGCAAGGCCAATTCAGATTGTATAATCAATATTCAGTACTTTTATAACTTAATCCAGATGCTGAGAGTAGAGGAGCAATATCCATGCATTTTGTTGTTGTAAATCCTTTCACAAAAATCAAACAATTGCCAAGAATGTGTAAAACATCAAAGTAAGAGGCAATTATAATACAATAATTGATGCCAGATGGACTTCTGCACCTGATATCAGTCAACATGCCAATGAAAAAGAGCTGTTTACTGCAAGGAATACTACAGCATATGTCGAGGTAGTATCAGCATCTTTTCAAGCATTATTTTAACCGTTTTGAAACTGTGTTGAGTTTCTTGCTGTGATTGTTCTTAGACATTGCAGCAAGATCCCTTTTTGTTAAAGATTTCCTGAGAAGGAAATATGATCATCACTCTGCCTAACTCCTGTGGCCATCATCAGGTTTGGCAAATTTTCATTAAAACTAAAAAGTAAACCATTATTTGAACACTAACTAAAGATCATTAGTTAGCTGCTTTCAGAAACGCTTCTTAACTTCAGGCAGTGAAAAACAATGAGATAATATTTTCTTAAACATTATGTTACTATTAAAGTATTTTTTTAAAAAACATTTCCGTTTCCGAAACTGAATTTATTAGTTTGTAAAGGTTGATGTATTTTGAAGGAAGCATGAGCTGGCCTCCATTATGCATCTGCTTTTCCTAATATGAGATTTGGAGGTTTGCTTTTAAGAGATGGTGAGAGGTCACTTGAGTATCACTTCAGGATTTGGTATAGTATTGTTCCCCTCTGTAATACGTGGTGAGTGAATGAGATGAAGACTGTATTTTGTGCATTTTTTTGTTTTGGCCATTTCGTTCTGATGTTCTTCTTGTAATTATTGGGGGCGGGGGGGGGGGGGGGAGAACACTGTTTTCTTAACTATTCTCTTTTGTTATTTTCATGTAATTTATTTTTTTCCATCATTCAAAACCTGAGCTACCTTTAAAGTGATAGAACTCTGCATACTGAAGGAATTTTCCGGTTCTGTGGAACAAACTTGAAGCTGATCCTGGAAATACTTAGTATGTGCTGCCTAATTTTTCTGTACCCTTTTCACACCGAGTGCCTCTCTCTGTGTGCTGTAGGACAGTCCAGTTTGAAGATGAAATAACTGACTGCTCACTGGAAGTGTTTGCACAGTCGAATGCTTCAGAGTGCTGTAGTCCTCCTACCCCCATTGCATGGATAGTCTCGTGAAGTATTCCCAAGTATAGGTTTGAAATGGAGAGTGCAGGGACCATGAGGGATCCAGTAAAGGGATCTGCACACTTCTCCAGCTATGCAGTGCAGTGAGGTGAGTGTTAATCTCTCTCTCCTGCTCCATGGACTGCAGTTCCCCTGGTGCCAGCTTCCAGTGCATGGCCAGCACCACACATGTCGGTGGGAGTAATTGGCACTCAAAGAGCACCTAAGGGCAGGCAGGACTGGAGACCTGGAAGGATTTCTTCAGAAAGTTATTCCGTTCACCTTTGCATGTCCTGAGACTGACAGATGCACGGAAGTTGAGCACATTTCTGGTAGTGGATCTGTCTTCCAGAGCTCTAACTCACTCTAGGAAACGTTATTGAAACCCTGAAGCGTAGCTCCTTCGTGCTGTGCCTCAGGATTCCAACAAGTTCTGGCACGTTGACCATAATGCATACAGGTTTATAGCACTATTTATAAATCTCTTGAGCTTCCTCTTGTATTGTTTCTTGCTGAGGGAGTGTGGGATACACAATTCATCCCATCAGATTTTATTGAGGAGTTATCCACAGTCATGTGCATGCTGGATTCTCTTGAGAAGCAACATCTGTTTTCTGCAGTATTTCAAGTTTGAAATGGTTGTGAGTTGTCATAGCTTGTTTAATTAACAAAAGGATACAATTAAAAAATGCGAGTTACTTGGATTTCTTGTCAAACAATGTTAACTCCATAAGCCACAGAATAGGGAGGTTTCCCCAATAAGCTATTAGCTGATTTTTCAGTATTTTCTAATGAGTTGTTTGCCATACTTTGTGTAAGTACAGATTCCTCTGGTTTCCTTTCTTTATTCAACAGAAACCATGTTATGCCTGTAAAACAGACACTTCTTGTCTTATAGGTGAAAAAGACACTAAACATTGGATGTCCTCCTTGGGACCATCTGTTTTGCAAATTGGGCCATTGCACTAACCCTGTTAAGGCAATCTCAAGTTCTGTTAGGATCTTTTCATATAGATAAATGAAAAAAATATAGATACATGTATGGATGAATACACACTTGAAGGCAGGATGTCAACCACTGACAGGCATTTGTATGATAAAGAAAAGGAAGCTAACAGAATGGTTCCTCATGGGACCACAATAAACCTGGCTAGTGGAGTCTTGGTGCTTGACTGTGTAAAACTGTTATGTAGATCTCATGGCCAAGTCAAATTACAAGTCAACACATAACTGTAATTTAAATGAAACTTAATTACTCTTCCAGTAACTTTGGATGCATTTGTGGAGAGGGTGTGGAGCAACACTTTCATATGGCTTTCTTGAAAAGTAACGCATTCTCCATTTGTAAGGAAGCTCATTATGGTTTTTTTGTTCAGTCATGTAAGTAAACTTCTGGAGGATCATAAATGCCTACTATAACAGTAGCCTTCAGGCATTCTTAGCTAAAATTGTATTTTATCTTCCACCAGCTGTGCATTTCCAGGAGCGTAAATGATCCTTAGGATAAGCTGACTGTAAGACTTGCTGCTCTTGCTCCCAAACACAGAGAGCCACAGTAACAAACAGCACTGTATTTTTCACGTCATCTTTCTGCAGTTGATTTGCTCTCATGGATGTATGGATAGTTGCACAGTTTGTAGAGACAATGGTCTGTTCCTAGAAAACTAGTTCCTATTAATTCCTAAATTATTTGTATAACATTTTTTTCTTCCCTGCATGAAGCATTCATACGAATTGCATTAAGCCTTAACGTACAAAGCTTATGCCTTATATTTTCCTTCTGCCAGGAAAAGTGTCATAGTAGCAGTTTTGTTAAAATTAAGTACTGATTATTTCAGCCATCTAAATCCAGTGATTGTGATTTTGTGGTGGATAACCACAAAATTTTTGTGATTTTCAGGGGATAACGTGCTGGCATTTTCTGCTTCTTGCCCTGTTCTTTTCTCACAGCCGCGCGGTGCGATGTTGCATAGCTACCAATCTATAACCCAAATGTTAGTATATTAGAGTGGAGAGTTGTGCTGCTCTCTGGGCAATATATAGAGGATGTATATTTTATGAGATGCCAAGCAAGCTGCTGTATGACCATAAATTTCTGTGGGTTTTTCTCGTGCTGTACATTCCTTGCCAGTTACCACAGTGATTTACGTTTTAAACGTATTTTCTCTTTCATTGTTCTTTCTGCCTTTTTCAAGTTTTAAAACTGAAGTAATTTTTAAATTAGTTATCAGTTAACTGGTATTTATTATTAACTACTTAGTTATTTCAGGAAGCCTTGGAGAGGTGGAGATAGTCTGCTGGGCTTTGTACAGGTACAGAATGTGCTGCAGCCAGGTTGGCTTTCCCGCTCCGTGCACAAAAATCTGGGCTTCTGGTTACTGAGGTCAGGGAGAGGGATCCCTCTGGATCATGCTTGCTGGAGTAAAGACCAACTCACTTATTAATGCCTTCATTCAGCATCATGGAAAATGGTGAGAGGGAAGAGGATCATCCTGAGGCCACAGCCATGTGGAAAGCCAGTCAGGTGAAGCCTTGCTGCAACCTTGCAGCAGACTAAGCCATCTTTTCTTTCCTGCCTTTGTAGTTGAAGGAGAGAAATGGAGGGCTGGAGAGAGAATAATCAGTAGTACTCTGCTCAGCCAGCCAGCATTCTCCTCCTACTGACCTTGAAGTAATGAAAAAGGATAGATTCTTCTGCATGTTACCTCTGTGTGTACAGAAAATGAGAGCAGAGAGTAATGATCATAAATCTACATGGCTTTGCCTGTTTGAAAGTCTGGGCCATGGGAAAAATGACAGTACATAGTTTATTTTCAGTCTGTAATTCACAGAACTATTTGTCCCAAAGTGTTTCTTCTGGAGGTTTTTTTTTCTGCCTTGTACTTCATTTTATGCAGCAGTGATTTTAATTCAAATGAACCTATTCCCTTTTGTTGACTTCAGTTTTCAATATGAGAATTGTTGTATTTCCCAAACCAGCAATAAACTGGTGTGATATTTGCATTTTTTAAAATGTAGTATACAGTAGAGTTATACTGGTGTAGAACTGTGCCTATGAAAGAAAAAAACCCCCAAGTCCAAAATACGAAATACAAAGTAGGACTTGTATTTATTATTTCTCTACAAAAAAGCGGGGGGGGGGCAGAAGCTCTTCGGAATTATCTATAGTTTAAAAAAAGAAAAAAGAAACTTGGAATTTTGGAGTTTGCTTTTAGATGTTGAGCTGCTATACACAAAGTAACCAGAAAGTTGTCTTTGGCAATTTGTTCATTCCCCTCCCAGTGAGATGTAATTAATTAAGGCAGTTCCTTGTCAAACATTAACTCAGAAACTGGAAGGAATCTGAGACAGAAAATAATTAAGTAACCCTAATGATGTAGTAGTCCAACTACTGTGGCCAATGGATAAAGAATAGTAGCAAGGTGTTTTAGTACTTAGCTAAGATGCCAAGCCAATGTCAGCCAATAAATGATGTCATGCAGTCAGAGGCAGGGTTTGGTCACGGCAAACTGACAGTTTTGTCTTTTAATCCTACTACGTACAACAACAAACATCAGGAAGGACTATATTTAAAAACAGAGGAAATATACTGAGCCACTGGAAGAGCTCATTGCATTGTTTGTCCTCTGAGCTAGATCTCAAGTGAGATGATGGCTGTGCCAGTACTGAGCTCCTGAGGCACCTTTCCCATTCTCAGGGATTAACCTCTGAAATGACAGCAGCATTTCTCTCTGGAGTAGATGGGAGTGTGCTGGGGAGGTCTTACGTTTTCCTTGTATTCCCATGATGGAGTCATTACATGAGTGTTGGGAGCAAAGCTGAATCATGAGGGAGATGCTGACCCCTTCACTGAATATGCAGCAGGTCAGGTTGGGAGAATGAAACACAGTCTGCCCCAGAGCCAGGGGAGGCCGTAAGTCTGGCACTCTGGAGTAGCTAGGATGGTGGTCACAAGTTTTTCCTCTTTCCAGGCCAATTATCCTGTTAGGGCTTGCCTTTGGCCAGAGAAAACACTGTAGCTGAGCTGTGCTTGTTGGGGAATTAGGGAGGATAGAGGGAGGAGGGTGCCTGCTTTGGGCTGTCTGCTGCAGCTCTGGAGGTGGTGGCTGGCCACGGTGTACTCTGGCTGCTCCCCTGGCGCAGCCTGGGGCCCAGTGGTGATCTGGCCATGTGATAAACAGATTTAGTTCATCAGCCAACCAACCCCGGCCACAGAAACATGTACTGATATCAGTTCAGTGTGTTGGACAAGGTTGGTTGCAGGAAGGTGAATGCCAGAGCCAGCTCCAAGGGAGAATCATTCCAGGGGTTCCCAGGGTGAAACTTCCCTCTTCCAGCAAGCTGTTTCAGCTCAGTCATGAAGACACACCCATATCTGACCCTCTCTGTGGATATTGTGTTTGGAGTGTTTCTGGTACTCAAGCCGATATAATTTTTTGTTCTACTGTGCTGGTTTGAAAGCAAAACCAGTGAAAGACTCCAAGTCAGAAACACAATTTAATAAGAGGAAAAGAAAAGAAATAAAAGAAAGTAAAATAAAATCAAAGTAATAGTACAAAAAAACCCCCCACTGACAGAGTCAGAATACAACCTGACACGCTGTTAGGGTGGTAGTGGCAGTCCAGATGTGATGGTCTTGTCAAAGCAGTGATCCTGTAGAAAGGTCTGGTAGCTCTTGTCTCCTCTGGGAGTCCAGTGGGTAAAAGCTGCCTGTGCTGTCCCAAACCCTGGATTATATCCAGGTGGGAATGCTTGGCTCCTCCCCCTGTGCAGAGCATCTCTCAATGGGCTGATCACATTCTATGAGTCATGCAGTGGGTTTTTGATGGCCCAATAGACAGAGATAGCTCCCGGAGGAAGTTATCTATGAGTCATGGGCAAGGCATTGTTAGGCTCATTAACAGAAGATAAGGAAAACACTGCCCCACTTGGCTCCATCATGAAGATGGGATAGAATACATACTTTGGGCACAGTTTACATTGTAACCTAGGACATCTACACAGCCATGTTTGAAGGTTAGCTCCTGTGGTCAGGTTAACCACCGGTTTTCATGAACTCTGCGGACTTGCCCTGACGAAAGGTTTGTTCCTCAAAATCTAGCAAATAAGTTTTAATGCTTAAAGACTCTCAGCCAACAAACAGTCAAGCAAAGTTGAATTCCAGATATATTTTGAGAGATTGTAAGGCCTTTCATCAATTTAGGTATTAATATAGGGCCTATTATAGCAGGGACATTCTCCACTTTCTCCAGTTATGAGGTTAAGATATTGAAAGGGTTTAAGGAGTCATTAAGCCCAAATGCTGTTTTTAGAGTTGCTTGAATTAGTGGAAATACAGTGAGATATTTAGGGTGTGAATCCAAAGTGTCCTGAGTTGATCCAAACTGGTCCTCTTTTAAAACTGCCCCACAGGCACAGCCTTTACACTGTGCCAGTGGTGGAACTTGGAGTGGGGAAGCCCTTCCTGGCTTAAGGGGCTGAAGCAGGAGAAAATTAAGCAGATCAAAACCCATCATTATTCTGCCAAACCTTCTCTCAACACGTCTCCTTTGCAAGGGAGAAGTGAGGAGTCCTAAGGCAGGGAATTGGGAAATGGGAGAACCTCTGATTTAAAGGGGCTTAAGCTGTTGTGGGGCACCTCAAGATTTCCATGTTGGTCATGTGCCTTTAATTACTGCTAAAAATGCCAGTTTCAAATAATAGTATAAGTAGCCTGAGCAGAGCTGTAGTTAACTGTGTAATTTAATTCCATGAAACTATTGACATGTTTAAAAGTATGCAGATGCTAGTGTCTTATGCTAGGTCAGGATCTTAATTATGCATAGTTTGAGATAATTGGGTTGGTTTAGCTTCATATCTCAACCTGTTAATTCTAACTACTAAATTAGGATTCAGCTGTAATTCCTGTATGTTTAGTAAAACTATTTCAATTTAGTCCTGACATTAGGTAAGTGTTATGATTAATTCTGCTTCTCTGTATTTTGGTTCTCTGTGGGAGAGGTCTGAGTCCAACATATTCGTATCACCAGGTAAATTCAGAAAATTACATCTTTGCCCTTGGCTGTGTGATTTTTTTTTCAGGAGATATAAATGGATAAATGTTCTGGATAAATATTTTGAGGAACAAGCAAGTCCCAAAGGGTGTTCATTTTGTTACAGAATTTGTTCTCAGGTTGCTGTTCTAGCCTGTATTTTGTGGCTTTTGTTTTCTCTTTCTTGTCTTTTAGAAGTTCATACTTAAAAATTCAACAAAAAAATACCAAGTTTGACCTTTTTAACAGGAACAAAATATATGGTAAAGATCACATCTGTGGTCGAGCCTGTGTCGAACAATCCAACCTTTCTCTAAGGTTTACGTGCAAGGGTAGACTGATTATCTGCCTACAGGTGCAGGAGTATAACTGAATGTCATTGTTTCCACAGATGAGCACCATGCCAGGACTGCCCACAAGGCCGTGCTTCTATGACATTGACCTTGACCCCATCACAGAGCAAGTGAAAGGATTGTTTTGAGGGTGACATCCAAATTCAGGTCGGACAACAGCCTTTATTTTCCTCTTCCAGCTTGGGGGAGGATGTTTGTGCCTAGTATGTGTGTAAGAAAGGATGTCAGGAGTTTATCTAGGCTCTAGTTTCAATAAAGATTTCAGACACTTTGGGGGTGTATTTCATTATGTGCAGTTTATCACATGGGTTTCTCATTTGCTGGATGGTGACTGGCACTTTGTTGTTGTCCACTAATGGTGCCTTTTGGATTTCCTGGCACTGTCAGTTTGGCATCAGGAGGAGCCAGCTCTGCAACTGTACTGCTCTTGGCTGTGGAAAAAGCCAGTGTGAAGAAACAATGTCATCTTACTCACCTCCAAAGAAATACTCTTTGATACTACACTCACGTGGCAGTGTGTGTCTGTCATTACCTAGATAGCACGAAAGATATTTCTCAGTTTGTTCATGAGCTCTGCTTTGTTTTTTCATGTTTTGTTTTCATAGCTGCTGTCGTCTCTCTCAAACGGTAATAAGCATTTCAGGAAGACAAACCTGTCCTCTTAGCCTGTTTTTCATGCTGGATTCTCTCCCTTTTCCTCGAAGGTTGCAGTTCCCCCACCACCTCCTCCCTTTCTCTAAGTACTTAATCTTTTTGGTGTCCTGCTTTAATTTTGTGCAGCACATGTTCCTCACTTAAAAATACAAGATGTTATGAAAATATTTCATGCTACTCCATTTTAACCTTTTAACATAATAAGTGGAGTAAGAGAGAATGTAACCCTGACTGAAACAAACCATGTGTGCCTGTCATGGGATTCTCTCCTTTCATCACTTAGCTCTCTGCCCCAATAGATTGGTCTGGAGAGCAAAAGGGTTTTTCTTTTTTAAGACAGAACAACACTATTACTATGAGCTAATAGGGCTGTGATGGGACCCCAGATCAGCCACAGCTTTGAAGTGGATGTGCCCAGGTGCTTCAGCCCTGCTTTAGCAGTCCTTTCTTACTGTAGATTGAGTGAAAGGGTTTTCATTTTCTGTGTTTTGATGGATTGTTTGGAGGCAGGGAGAGGTTTGCACAACCCAACCAGACCAAGTGAATTGTTCACTTGCCCACACATTCACATGAATGCCACAATGTTGACTTAACATCTGGTGAGAGCAGATTCTGCCAGTTTGTGTGTGCCTGTCAAGACAAGCAAAAAGCACCTAGCTTGAAAGTTAACCTGCATGCACAGGTAATTACCTGTATGCAAACCATCCCTGACTATTTTGTGGCTGGGTAGTGTTGCACATACCACTCCTTGGCATATATCCCATTTTGGTTACTGATACCCATGATATGTCTGACAGCTTCGTGCATACATATTGATTCATCATGTGTCACCATGTAATTGCTTCTGAATCATTTGGAATGACTGGAGAATCCTAATGTAAAATCTATATGCAGATTCACATAGCCTGCTTAATTGGGTGTTTACTGCCTAGTCTTACACAAATCCATCCAAACTAGGGACTGATGAGTTTGGAAGAACAACAGTAATTAAGGAAACAAAATACTCCATTCCAACTGTGAAGGCCTTTCATTGGAAGCTGTGCATGAAATAAAAGTGTTAAATTTGGCTTTTAGTCAGTGATTTGTCAGATGCAAAAAGAAATGCTAATGAAGTCACAAAAACATAATAGGTAGGAAATAACAAATATTGCCAACTGTTAATAAATTATTTTAATTTCATTATGGAGATATTGTTGGCATCTGACAGATAAATGATTCATTAAGTTTAAGCCTGTTAAAGAAAAAAACAGCTTGATTATATTTATTTTTCATCGATATAGGCACATGCTCACCTGTGTTCACCTTTAACAATCTAAATAAATTACTTGAGAGTATGGTAATACCTAGTGAGTACCACACAAGGTAGTCAAGTGCTCATTAACTCTAAAATTCATCTGGTTCATGTGCTAGATTTGTAAATTTCTAATTCTGGAAAAAGAAAGAGACAATATTCTCATGTAGTCTTTACTCCCAACTTTCTGTGGAGAAGTTTAGTAGTATCCTTTGTTTTCACATATTCACTGAAGTGAACTCACACTGTAGGTGAAACCATGTTTTGAGGTCTTTGTGGGTTTGTTTCTGCAATGGCAGATCAAGGGATTTTTTTTCATTTAATTTGAATTCTTCAGCATTTTAGTGTATGATATAATATTATGAATAATATGGTGTCTTGCTAGCTCATTAGGGCTGATTCAGATTTTTAAGACATTTTAATTGAAAAATATTTAGAAATTTGTGGAAGAGCTGCAGATGTTTCATTATAAACATGCCTGCAGAGCTGAAAACAGTTGTTTTAGTGTGCAGTTAATATCCTCCTCTGCAATGCATATCTTCATCAGACCTGTGAAAGAGATACAGGCAGAAGTTCCTGTTTCTCAAGATGCTGTGTGAGGCTCTGGCTGAGCTGAAACACTGGGTGTCATTTGCCACTCTGATTTTTCTCTACCACTTCACACCAGTCATTTGAACATGCTCTAAAAAGTCATAGAAGCAGAAACCTTATCATAAAAGTCAGCTCTGTTTTTCTCTGTTGACAAATAGCCAATACATGGACACACAATATTGCAGTCTCTCTGTAGGAGCAATGTGATCTATCAAAAAAATGAAACATCAATATATAGAAATGAACCCAAAGGAATCTGCCTAGTCCTTCATCATTAGCTACTGTCCTATTTAAAATTATACTGTCCAACTCATACACTAAGAAAGTTGAAATTGTTTCCTTAGGAGCTGTCTGTAGAGACCACCAGTCAGAGTAAGACTTACATGGAGACAAGTCTGCCATTAGGAAAAAAATTTAAAAAAAAAAGAAAAAAATATTTTTGCTCAGTGAGGGTAAGTCACAAACTGGACCTGCACAAGTAAAGTCTGTTAAGGATCCTTGTGAGCTCTAAGGATCCCTCTAATTTAATCAGTGGCAGTGGGTGCCTGCTCTTACTGTGCAGGCTTTGAGTATCTGGGTTGATGGCAGCAGGGGGAAATTGTTCTCCTCAGTTGGTTGTGACTTCTGAGGAGAAGTTGGTTGGTAAGGCTGCCACTGTTCACAGTGCCTGATGTATTCTCACACTCTTCACTTCAAAACTGGCAGAGCACTGGAATTATTTTAATACACAAAGTGGATACTTTGCCACCCTCAGAGCTTTTCTGAACTTGAAGGGAACCCCGGAGCTCTGCCTGTGAGCGTCTTCATGGCCGTAAAGTAGTCCATAAGAGCAGGAGACCAAAACTGGTGTTCTAAAATTGCAAACTATTTGTTAGATGTTTTCATCTTAATTTATTCAGATATGAATAGAAAGTGCTTTAAGACCTTTTCCTTACATCCACAAAACTAAGCCTATGAACAAAAAAATTACTTCTTTTAGTCTCATTCCACAGTATTAGCTTTCAGTCAGCAACAATTACTTCAGTAATGTGCAGTCTGAAGTCTGTATCATGCTGGAGTACAAGTACAGATTTTTGTTTCTCACTTAGTTGGGCTACACAGATAATAAATAGGAGGTGCATATGGCATAATTATACATTTTTGTTCATTATGGTTAAGGCAAAAATATCCTATTTCACTGAAGCACTCATTTTAGGTTGTGACGCTTTTTTTTTCTTTAAAGAAAGCAAAGATATCTTGTTTCAATGTATAAATTTCTTATCTTTGTCATTTCAGAAGCCTGAAAATTAAGAACTGCAACTTTCCTGTTTCCTGCAAGTAGGAGACAAAAAATGAATCTGAAATATTCCTGTTATGTGTCTCTGGAGGAATGTCAAGATAGACCAAAGAGCAAAAGTTTACTCTTTCTTCAGACTAGTTTTTATGATGAAATAGAGCTGTAAGGTTAAAAGAAAAAGAAAAACAAAACAAAACAAACCCCAGCAAGCTAAAGTTTTGCACGCTGTAATGCAGGAAGCTCTCTACTGTGGCTTACGCTTGTTTGTGGATAAAATGACATTGAAAAAGCAGTTTTTCTACTCAGAGTTTTTGTCTTTTCTCAGAGGAGTGTACAGAAGTATTTCCTTTATCTTGGCTATCTACTTAAAACTTGCATAAACATGATTATGCTGTGTGACCAAGCCTATTTCTCTCTGAAAAGTACACTTTTGCTCCTGGCATTCAAGAGCTGAAACTACACACAGATTAACTGCACATTTTTGAGTTATCATCAAGCGTTGCTCTGGATGCGTTTGGGCACCAGCCAAGTTTCAAGCAAGGAAGATATTAAACAGAGAAAGAACAGAGCATGTATTTTGTAAAAAGTTTTTAATGTATAATTTGTTTCCTTGTTGGGCAAAGATCTTTTGAAACACTTAAGCCATAGCTGTCTTGTATCCATAGGTCTGTCTTTATCCGAAGCGTGTGTTACAGGCTGTCCAGCTGATTATGTGCTTGTTGTGGTGAAGTTGGTTGTTCAGACAGGGCACTGCTCCTTCTGAAACACTGTTTTGCTCCTGTTCATGGCTAATGAAGCCTCCTGCTGTGCTGGCTCCCGACCTAGAGTTTTTCCCTGGCAGTACACAATGGCCCAGTAACAACAGAAGAACGTCCATCAAGCAGGGATGTGGACAGGGCACAGCTTTTTTCTGCTTCATTTTGCAGGTTTTAATGACCATACTTGTAAAAATGGAGGGTATTTCCATTTGAAGGGGTATTCAAACAAGTTGAATTGCAAACAGTGTGCTTTAATTTGTCTCAATAACTTTACTTTCCTGGCTTTTCCTAAAACCTGTAGCAAAACAAGCGTTTAGCTTTCCAAGCTGCTACTCCTCAGGAAACTCTCGCTGACTGACTGCTGGTTCCATCAATAACAAAAAATGAGACAGAACAATAGGGTGAATCGAGACAATAGGCCATTGTTTTTTTAGGTAAAAAGCAGTGAAATAATGATGAGAGAGTTTATTTTCCTGATGACGTTTTCCATCCTGTCGCTTTGCTCTGCTTACGCACATCTGCGTTATGGGCTTTTGCAGTGTAGCCTCGGTTCCCTTCTACAGAGGCACATTTGGAGACTTAATTATCTCAGGAACTCTGTAGTAATTGAGGGGTTTGTTTTGGTTCTTAAAATCATGCTTCGTTATTTATAAACTCAAAACTATAATTATGGACAGTAGAGCAAACTGGGGACAATTAATTGTGCCTTCCCTGGAGCAGCACGGAAATGTCTGCTGACTACATTTCAGTGCTATTCATAGCATGCTCCTCCAGCACCACGGGGGTTGCTGTGAAGATAAATTTAAATGTAAAAACTAGAGCAATTTAATATTTTATCCTTACTAGATGATAGAGCTCATAACAGCCTAGACTGTGGATGCTTTAATTACTCTGGGGCATGACAAACATGATAAGTAGAAAGATTCAAGCTCTCAGAGCTGCTGGGAAGAGAAATTTCTTGTATTTTCTATTAAATTGTGCCACAAAATACAACTCAATGCTATTCATACACATGGCAGTGTTGTAAATTAGTCTTGCACACACTTAACCTATCTAGCCAAGAAATAGCCAAAGAGTTTTGGAAGAAAATAAGAATGGTTAGAAGACACAGTCTTCCTAGTAGGCTTCCTTACAAGAAAAATAAACAAGATTTTCCCTCCATTTTGTCCAGAGAAATTCAGAAAATACATAATTGTGCCTTTCTAGGAATCACTGTGGTTCCCCTGCAGGTGCACTGGAATTGTCCCCATGCAGTGTGGGATACGGAATGTGGCACTGGCTGATTGCCTGTGAAGCTCCTGTACGGATGTGGATGTTTGAGCAACAAGTTTTATAAGTCATCTCAAGCTGCTGTCTGGTACTTCCTATAGTGCTGTCTCCATCTTATCCCTTCAGGCCACACACACTGGGACTGTTTATCTGACCCATCAGTCTCTCCCTAAAACACCATTCCAGTTCATTTAGTTGAGAGTTGACAAAACATCCTGTAATTTTTCTACTGTCATGTGCACAGGATTTGTTATATTATTTAGATAGCTTCAGTAATTCAAGGAAAACTTGTCTTTTGTCATAGCTTTTCCCCTACCCCAGCTAGTTAAGGAGATCCAAAATCTCTCAAGCTATAGCATTTTTGGTCCTTTGTCATGATCCAATGGGATTGAGCTATTGGCCACCAGCTGAGCTGCAGAAACTGACACAGTATGTTCTCTGGGACCACCCTGATTCTGAGGCCTTTCTCCAGAAGAGTCTAACCTGAAAACTTTTTAAGATCAGTCTTATTGGTAGGTGTGTCACTTGTTACATGGATGTGACTGTGGGACTCCTTTTTTTCTGCTTCTACTCTGAGCAATGTTGTCACATTGCAGAACCAGTTTTATAAGGCAGCTTGCCAAGCTTGTCCCTGCATTTGCTGAAGTGTGTTTAGCACCATGCGGTTGTTTATTATCAGAAGATCTGCTTTCTGTAGTGACTGAATGCTTTGTTATTGCTACTGCTGAACTAATTCTACAATGACATTGATATACTTCAGAACACATGCAACAGGTTTCTTCATTTGTAGTTTTAAATTCAAGCTTCCAGAATTTCAGTTGCCATGAACATGAAAATAAAGTCTGTGTGCTAACATTTAGTTTGCACAAGTGGTGCCTGTCTGAATTGATTAATAAATACATCCATTTTTTTTTAATATATTGTTCTCTCTCTCTCTATGATCTTGTGTACTTAAACAGTGACTTCTTTTTTTAAACTCCTCATAAGCCACTTAGTCTTGTCATGCCCATGTCTCCAGCTAAACACAGCTATGCCAAGGAAGGAGAGGAACTCAGCCATATTGTGGTGAAGTGCCAGATGTGAGCAAAGCATGGGACTCTTACCTGGCTTCGTAGAACCCAGGGAAGTGTTTGGTGCTTGGCTGTTGCCACGAACAGCCATGCACTAGAGGGTTATCCATGGGTTCTTCTCCATCAGTACAGTCCTTTTAAATTATTTTGTGCTTGGGGAAGGACACACTAGGCTAACATCCTGTCCTGGTCCCAAAATATCTTGCTGTTGCCTTTGGTCCTTGACATGAGGGGCTGGGTCAGATGCAAGGGTCAGTTGGACACTTTCCACTTCTCAGTTGTCAGCTGGATTTGTGTGAAGCAGTGTCAGGTACAGGAATATTATCTGTGGGCCACTCAAGGTGGGATTCAAACATGAGTGATGCAAAAGCTTCAGGAATTATGGATGCTAAACCATTAGGCCATAACAGCAGAAAGCATTCTGGGAGCACAAATTAATAAAATCGGGAAGGTGGGGGAAGAAATTGAGCATTGCAGGCACATACTGGACAATTCTCCTGTTTTCTAAATAGCTGAGTTTAGTCCCAGCCATGTGGTTTGCATCACTACTGGGTTTTTAACACGCTTCTCATGGCTAGATTTCCAAATAGCTTCTCTGCAATGTTTCACCCAGGAACTTACCCACATGGGTAACCCATATAGGTTTGTTCTTGGTGGCCCCTGAGTCTGCCCCTGCTGACAGCCACCCAATCAGCCAAGGGTGAGTGTGGGAGGCATATGCAAACTCTCCCCTCCGCCGAATTGCTAGGGTGGTGAGGGAGGGTGTTGCCCCGTTAAACATGCAAGTTTTCTTAAAATTTTCTTTGGAGAAATATTTTAGAGAAAAATTTTAAGGCCAAGGTATGACCCCTTGCTTGAGACTGTTGGAACAGAAACTCTGAAAACCCCTTCAGGCATTTGTCCTGAGAACAGGACTGCTGTGCTATACATGCTACCATTCACTGAGGATTTAAGGCCAGAGAGTTTACGTAAAATAAGCTAAATTCAAATATTTTCACAAGTGTGGTCATAATAATAGTTCCCTACCCCATGTGGTTGAGTGTAATGTATTACATACACACAAGCATGAGCAAGAATCAATTTGTGCATGCAGCTTTTACATAAAATCTTCAATATTTGCTTCCTCAGTAATATTTTTAACTTAAACCTTTTGAGTAATGATTGGGAGGAGCTAAACTTCTACATACCAGCATAGGCTCATCTGGGCAAGACAATGGCGAACCTTTTTAAATCAACCCTGCACCAAGTGATCTCCAGGTCCCTTCCAAGGTAAACTGTTCTATGCTCCTGTGATCTGAGATGTTAGCAGAAAAAGTTAGGGCTGAGGAAGCCCAGAGCTGGAATACACCCCCCCATACATATGCCACAAGAAGTTCACTTTGCAGAGTACTAATAAAAAAGAGGATGTATCAAATACAAGTCATGCCCACTTCTATGCAATACACTAAATCAAGGTTTAAGTTATGACATTTTAAAAGCTAAATTGTTTCCCACTGGGCAATTTCCATCATGCTCTTTCAACTCAATTACCATCAACATCTGGTCAAAGTTACATTCTTAATGCCAAAGAAGAGTTTCAGCTTTTCAGGATACAGCCTGTTAGTTGCCCATATAATGCAGCCCCTACATGTTCTTACCACACACAGCTCATGTTTATTCTCCAGAAAAGTAAAATTATGGTTGTATTTGTACAAAACATGTATTATGTACATGACATGTAGCTACACCACTCCAGGATATGAACTCCAGGATATTTCCTTCCATTTTCTTTTTTGAGGAAAGGCTGAAGAGGAAAACAGAGAGGAGGATGTCTGACTTGGGAGAGCAGATCAGCCCCTACACAGCTTTCAGTCAGGCAGAATCTCTGCAAGGAACCTTTATTCACTGGTTCTGTGCTTAGGTGCTACACCTATTCCCACACAGCTCCAGCTTATCTCGGTCACCATGGTGTCTCCATTGCAGTTATATTTGCAATGTTACATTTGCAAACCTGTTGGTGTTTTTCAAGTGTTTGGAGTAAGTGAACTCTCCCTGAGGGAGGTTTCTGGGGAGAGCAACAAAACCAAAGTCTAACTCCAATCTGCTCTTAATGACATTAGCTTGAGGTGGCAGTTTAATGAACCAAGCCCTTCACATCAGTGCCATACAGAGGTTGATTTTTCCCTTATGTTTAGAATGTTCAACCGCTGTCAATCAGTGTCAGACATTAATACCTGGCAAAAGCTTGTTCATCCAGGATGAAACTTGTGTCTAATTCTGCTTCTTGAACTACTGAAAGTCAGGCAGACTTTAAATCTCAGTCTGTCAGTAATAACCAAGTATCCAAGTTATTTAATGCTCAATAGTATAGGGAAAATGAAAAATAATAGAAGAAGAAAAACAATGAATATTAAAGAAGTATTATTTATTCAAGATAGTAAATGGAGGAACAAAGCATAGGAATCAAGTTCACTCTTTTGGGACAGATTTGTATAAAAGCAGTTGTAAATCAAGTTGAGTCTGAGAAGTAATTTCACTAAATCTCACATTAAAAAAACCTTTTAAGTGGAGCAGTATATAACTTATATACTGAAGAAGGCTATATATAAAACAAAAGTAGATTTAACTGCAAATTGCTGCTGAAAAGGGAACTTTTAATACTAATTTGATATTAAACAGATACACTTCAATACATTGTGCTGATTTAGTGTAACTAAGAAATGGTAGATGAAGAGATGACCAGCAAGTGAAAAATGTTGTCAGTTAAAAAAAAAAAAAGTTCAACATAGCCTCTAAGATAATAATATACTTGGAAAGTTAGCACTACTGGAGATGAGCAAGAACCAATTCATAGCAAGGTGTTGTAAGCTGTTTCACATCAATTCTTCCTCATGGTATGGATTACCAGATCCCCAGAGACAGGAAGAAGATATTGCATTGAGCTTGGGCCTGGCATCACCTATAGCAGGGGATCAGAAGGGTGGCAGAAATTGCCATGGAGCCCAGAGCGGGGGAGGCTCCAGGCTCAGATTCCTGTATTTACTGAGTCCTCCTCATACGTGCCTTCTCTGTGTCAGGTCACTGCAACAGATAACCTCACCTTGGCTAAATTTGGACATCTCTATCTGACAACTTCTGTTACTCAGCAACAAACAAACCACACACCAGCCTGGGAGCAGAAATGGAAGAGTTATACCCAGTATGATTTAAACATGTCTGGGAGCTGTGCAGACAACCTGCAATTATCAAACCAAGAGTTTCACGAGCTGTTTAAAAGACAGATGGTTTATTTTTCTAACCCTTCAGAAAGTACCAACAGCATCCTCATCCAACACCATGCTTGGGGAAAGAGTGCAAAAACGATTCCTTAAAACACTGCTTTTCTGCTGGTATTCCAGTTTTGTCCGTTTAAGTTCTGACAAAAGAAAGAGGTCCCAAAACCTCACTCTCTCCCAGTGAGAGGATCCCACCAAATATGTTTGTGTATCTGCGAATGGATTCTTACCCCAAACATTTCTAATGCTCAGGTTTTTCCACTGAAGACAAGTGGTAGGAACAAACTGACAGGAGAATGAGTATACTATTTAATCCTGTATAAGGGATGATGAAGTGAACCTACAGAGCCAAATCCAAACATTTAGAGAGACAAGCCTGGATGCACAGCAGCAATTAGCCTTGCATACTTGGGAAAACATGTTTGGGGAGGACCTTTTTCATAACTCCTGTGAAGTGACTGTGATACCCAGCTGTGGCAGGGAGAGCCATACCTTACTTAGTGCAACTGAAATGGAAACAGTCCAAGTAACCATTTACTCATCTACGTAAACTTGAATCTTAAATTTAGCAGCATTTCACCTTTTGACCTAGAATTTCACATTGCCTCAACCAGCTTGACTTGAGCCTGAACAGCTACAGAAATGTTTACAGTCATCTGCTGCAGCAGGATAGAAGAAAACCTTGCCTGGATCTTGAAACCAATGTGTGGGGACTGTTCAGACACACTCAGCACTGGATTCAGTTGGACTCACTGCAGACATTTGCCATCATGCCACCAAGCCCAAGGGCTGGCCAGAGCACCCCACCCTACAAAGGGGGAAAATCCTGCTCCCTGCAGCCCACCAGCAGGTGAAGATGTAGGTGTTTACTATGTGGAAACATGGGCATGACAGTTTTAAAAAAAAAAACCAAAAACCTCTCCCAAGATTTATAAACTTTATGCTGAACTTAAAAGTTCAAGCACATGCTTTAAATTCTACATGATTTATTTAAGTGCCAGTGCCCAGCAGGCAAATAATTTTTTTAAAATATTTTCAGTAGAGGTGAGGACTCCAGTATAAAGTCAGCAGGTTATAAGTCTATATTTTTTTCTAATAAAAATATTTTAGAATTTAAATATTCACCTAAACCATCCACACAGATTTGGTACAAATGCTGGCCCTATCCACGATGCTTACACAGAACCACTCAAGATCGAAAGGACCTCTGCAGCTCCCCAGGACCCACCACATGCTCAACATTATATTTCTTACTAAACAAAATTTCTTTAAGCAAATTTGTGTTTTCGTATACAGATTTAGGGACTAGGTCACACACTGTAGGGTTGCTTAGCAGCTGTAAATTGAAGGGCTTACACATTCATGCAATGTGTTGAAAAACCTTTGCTTGCTGCTAAGGTAGGATGGCCAGAACCAGCCAGTCCCCTGGACTGGTGAAGCATGGCACAGCTATTCCCCTACAACCCCTCAAAGGGGCCACATTAAGACCACCAACCTGCTTATTTTCTTGGATGGGTTGTCATAATCCAAGTCACATCCTACAGACTTTCAGAGCAGCAGCCTAATCTCTTATTTCATTGAACTTGAGGAGAAAAACAAGAAGAAAAATCCTGAACACCCAAAGGAAACAACTCTCATCCCCCCACCGCCCTCAGGTGTTTTAAGTCTCTCTATAACAACGAGGTCTGGCAGGTGCAGGTGCTGCTGACCCACGTCAGGTCCTTACCTGGCAGTGTTGGTCCCGCAGTGTCTGGCTGACAAAGGTGTTTGGATCAGAGGGCAGAGTTACCCTCGCCCCAGAGGAGGCAGCAAAGCTGCAGCCCCTGCGCAGCCCCCTGCTATGAAAGCAGACAGGTGGGTGTAAACCACCAGCTCTGGGTGCCTCAGCACATGCAGGCAGACTTGCCTGCAGGAACCACTCCATTGCTAAGGACGGTGGCAGGAATAGATGAATCCTGCCTTGCAGCCAGCTCTGCCCGCTGTGCCAGCTGTCCCAGCACCACTTGGGAGTCACAGCACCCCGTGCACCCCTGAGGCAAACCATCCCTCAGCCCAGCCTGGGCACGGCTGTCCTCTCTGCCTCTGGGGAAATGCTTGGTGCTCCTGAGGAGGTGGGTGGTACCTGGGACTCGGGATAGTATTCAGGAATGGGTGTTAAGCCTTAGAAATCAGCATCCAACCACAAAACGCCGTGACCTGGCACACAGGGGTTCGTGAGCTCACAGCGGGACTCAGGCACCACCTGCCTGGTCTGCAAGCACAGCGAGTGCTGCTGTTTCTGTTCCACTCGCAGCCTGCTGGATAAGCCAGTAGTGCTGTCACCAGCCCGTAGTAAGCTTTCCTCAGGAATCTCAAGCTAAGGAAAAGGAGCAAGGAAGGGGGAAGAAAACTGCAATTTACTCGCAGTAGTGTGCTTTTCCTCTGAAATCGTTATCCTGCTGGAAACTCCCTTGGCATTCAGAACGTATCTGTGTTTAATCGCTAGTCTTGTTCAAAATGCAAAGTACCTTGCCTTGATAATTTAATCTCCTTTGGATAATTGCTACCAACTAGACTAGCAGCTGACAAAGGTCAAGTCATTGGTTATTCAAAGCAGGATTTCCCCCATTTTACAAAAAAACTTCTACTTGATCTTTGACTTGTCAGCTGCAGCATGTGATTGCTTTCAGTGCTGGTAATCACTGCCAGGGCTGTGTGCACATGTGTGCATCTCTGTGCACACACACATTTCACACACATAAATGCAAACCAGAAATGGCCTGCTCAGTCAAACCTCTGTGTGATACCATAGATCACTTCCAATTAATGTTCAATAAAATTTATATCCTCCACAGCACTTTGTATACATTTGCATATATTAAATTATCCCAAGGCTTACTAAGTAGTGAAGGGAGCTCCTTAGCCTTATTTTTACTCATTCTCAAGGAAATTGATTTTATGTGATCATGATATTTTTGCATGTTTGTCCATCCCCTAATACTGAATCAGTCCCTAAGCAGTAAATTGACAGACAAGTAAATGACTATAGATTTCATGAAAGCAGGGAGACAGTGAGAGATGAAGAAGTAAAATGGACACAGGAGAGAGATTTTTCCAAGGTGATATAGAAATTTATGAGGAACAAACTTTCCAATTTCATCTCTTGCCAGGCTCTGCTTTCATTACATGTAATATTTTAATTAAGTCATAATTCTGGTTGCAATTCAGTTGATGCATTTTAGAATCAGGAGTCATAGTGATTTAAGTTTGTAGATCTGTTGCAAGGCAATATAACGTTCATAAAATCCTAAATTGTTACAATCTCACATGTGAGGGCCCTACTCAGCCCCGAAAATGGATCTATGAACAGGGGATAAACCCGGCGGTCTTTATTGCATCTTATCAATAGAAAATCCTCAAAACAGGGCAAACTGACTTCACTTCTTGTTTTTTAAACTGTACAGACTGAGAGTCAGTAAAAAATTAGTTTAGAGGAGAAAATAAGCTCAGGACCTCACTGCTGCTCTGATACTCAAATCCCATCAACTTTATTTTTGTTCTCCATCAAGGTTCCATCAACGTATGGCAAAAGTCTCAGTTTCCAGCTATTCATTGCCCAAACTGGCAGGAGAAATTCAGGACTTCTCTCTCAAGTCCTTGGAGAGACACTAAGAAAGTACGGTTTCCTGGAACAATAAGCAAAATTAATCTTGGCATCATTTTTCAAATTGCTATTCTCCCCATCACTGTCGGGAGCCTGCCAAAGCCCAGCCGCAGAGATTTGACTCTCACCTTCCCAGACCTTCAGCCTTGTGCTATCCCCAGGGTTGATCCCTCTCACATGCCCCAGCAAGGAGACCTCCCTGTGTCCCCATGGTTTCTTACTCCAGGAGGGCTGATCATCAGACCCAGGCTTCTACTCCTGGTCATTGCCTTCTCTTTGTGTCCAGGATGAGACAGTTCTACAGTATTTCAGTGGTGCAAGGCAGCTGCAGCGGGAAAGGCATAAAATCAAAGGGATAATTCACACACTGAATGCATTATAGAGGTAAAATACCAAATAAATCACCCCTTGTTCTCTCTTAGGAAATGAGATTAATAATTACATTACTTTTCTTGGCATGTAAGAGAAGATCCATGCTTGTTTATCTCCTCTGTGGTGCCTGGGAAAGCAAAGTTGGTGTTATTGCTTGCTGGCCTCTGCCATGCCCCAGCCATGCCCTGTGCATTCCCCATGCCCCTGGAGGAACTGGGCAGCTCCAGAGACACATATCCCTGTAGGACCTATGGATCCCTCTTCCTGGGGAGGGAGCACCTTGGTCTGATGCAAATAGGAAAGTGCTTCTATTGTATAAGAGAATATTTTATAAACAGCATTTCAGCCTGAGCGTTTTAATCATGGGAATGTGTGTAATTAGCAATCTTTTACTGTGATCAATACATGGACACTATTAGGACATAATGCAATAGCTTCTTAGAGCTCTGGGTAAATGCTGCCTGGCAGTTCTAGAGCTGCAGTGGTGAGGAACGCCTCGGCTGCCTCTGGGGAAAGGCTCAGAAGCTGTTTTTTAAAGAGAGGCCAGATTGCCTCTGCACCTGTGGGTGTGCAAACATTTACAGCTCTTCAGGGCACACTTGTGTCTTTCACTTAAACCATCCAAGATCTTCATAACTGTACTACTATTACTGCTGCTACTACAGAAAAATGTTGCTATACATGAGCCACACACAAAGAAAAGGCAGGAAAAGGCAGATCCATGACACAACTTCAAGCTTGGAAAATCCTGTTTGTGTAGTTGGTTCAGGTGTGCTGTGTAGCTCTACACTGACTACAGCATTGCTATTAGTTTACTGAGGACACAGAGGAGGGAAAATATTTTCATCTTAATTACAATCCTGATGTTTATTGCAGAACCATTTAGTGACTGCAAAAGCCAGCTTGACAAACATTTACTGTTCACGGGATTGAAGGACTGAGGAGACAGAAGAGCAAAGAATTAGGCCCAGGGGAATTGCTGGAGGAGACAAAACGCAGCAGCTATTTCTATGTGGTGGGAAGATGAGAGGCACAGAGGGGCAGGTTGGTATCTCTGTGTGTACCAAGCAATGCCAGGCTTTTCAGTTGCCTGTTGAAACTGCTGAGAGTAAAAGAAATTTGTAAGTCATCTTCCTGTAGTTCTGTGTCTTTGTTGGAGCACAGTTTGAGAGATGAGAGAAAAATTAAAATAATGACACAAAATTTGCAAAATTCTCCAGCAGAGCTGAAGCAAGAGAACAGTGGGAAAAGACACTGCAGGCTAAATGTGACATGCACCATCATCACTGGAAATACATGCATTCAGATTACAGAAGTTTACACATCTGATTTTTCAGTTCAAAAAAAATAAGGCAGTACTTCTGATTGACTCAGTGCTGTTTAAAATAGTTTAAACTGTATAAAATACTCTGGTGAATTAAAAAAAAGTGTGTAAACTTTGAAAGTTTGAAATTAGGCTCTTTTTTAATATTTTAAATTTTAAAAGTACATTTCAAAATCATACACTGTAGGATAAAACACAGTTATATCTCAAATACTGAAAAGCAAAGGTAAATTGGAGTTTTGGCTGACATTTTCAGGCTGCAATAAAAATACAAAAGGGTAAATTATGTGTATCTTCATCCTATTTGTCTAGCCTTGTAGGAAAGCTGGCTTGAACACACCCTACATGTTACCTAAAATGTTTTACTGGAGCCCTGTAATTGCCTATAGCCTGATCCAAAGTCTATTGATCCGTTTGGAGCTGTTCCCTTGACACGCACCCAGCTCTGCTGGGATCAGGGGAAGAAAGGAAGGTGGGACTACAGACAAGGTGCTAAAGATAAAATCAATGCCAAGGTTACCAGGAATGAGGTCTTTTGTTTGAACATAGAGCTTGTTGGCAGGGATAGACGTGTCACAACTCATGGTCTTTCATCCTTCTGCTTAGATTTTGACCCAAATCCCTTTTCACTTCTTGATCAGCGCTTTGATAAAATGTATAGGCTTGATAAAAGACTTGTGTCGATTTTAGCCTATTGATCCAAGACTCCAAGATAAGATAAAAAATATATTGTTCTTGAAAGATGGGAATGATTCCTTTCCAAGAGATTCCTCAGTCACTGCTGGTAGGTAAGAGGTCTTCATTACAAAAGGCACTGCCTCTCACACAGGACATGTGAAATGTTTGACGGGGTTTTATTCAGAGAAAATGTGTGACTCAAGCAAAAGCATCTGGTAGACAGGACACAACATTTCAGAAATTTATTTTTCAAGATGAAAAATGGAAATAAATAGATCTTCAAATGTTCACTTCAGAACAGGGGAGGATTTATTTTCTTAGCTTCTTGTGTTTTCCACATATGACAGGAAATGGTTGGATTTCTATCACTTTTTGAATACTCTTAAAAACATTTTCCTGCCTGACATTAATGGACAAATAATCAAACAAGATAAAAACCCCCTAAAATTCACAATGAAGCCAAATTTTCTGTCAGGACTCAAGCACTTAGGTTTTAATTTTTACATCAAAATCAGGAAGGATTAAAATACCCACGGTGTAGCAAAGCCCAATTCTTTTCCTCAGAAAAGGCATGACGAGAGTTCCCATCAACAGTAGTGGGCAGCAGGACACGGGGGTGAGGGCAGCTTTCTGGAGGAACACAGCTCAGGCCAGAGACTCTGGGAGACGCTGAATCCTGCTGCATTGCCACCTCCAGACATCCAGAGAGCCCTCAACATGGGAAACGTGAACAAAGGCAAAGCAAGTTTCACTGAGCTCAGCAGTCCTGGGAAGGGTCTTGGTGCAGACCTGTTCTGCCCTCTTTACACCCTCAAAATTTGTAAAAAAGAAAGGTCAAGAAGATCCTCCCTCCCCTGCCATGCTTGGTGAGACCTTATCCCCTCCAAATCAACAGCAAAGCTCCTGCTGCTCTCAGTAGAGGCAGATTTTCACCCAAAAATATTATTGAACTTCGAGAGCAAACCCCAGTGACTCCCCAAGCACTGCTGTTCACTGATCAGAAGTACGGAAATTTTTAATAGAAAACCCATTCCTTGGGATGTTCAATGAATGTGATCCACCTACTCCACCCTTCAGCCCTGAAGGCCACAGAAGGGTTCTTTCTGCCTTGTTATGGAAATAGCTGCTACGCTTCTGCTTTCCATCACCAAGAACTCCACTCTTTGAATTTACAGGTTCCTGCTATTTGTAGTCCCTAAAAGTCCTTGAGCAACTGTTCATTTCGTAAGTAATGCCGTCATATGAAGCTTAATTTGCTGAATATGATGTTTCCTTTCCTGTGTCATATTGAATTACCAGCAATTATGGCTTTAGTTTAACGTAATATGAAACTAAGGCCACATAATAATTTAGCCAATGAGCTGCACCAACACTGTATGAGCTATATCTGCAGTACCCATAATCTGACCATTTGAAGTTTAAGTCAGTCTGGGGCTTCCTAAAAACATTAGTAACAAAAAGGTGCTGTATGTAATGGAAAAGTGGATTTAAAGGTCACAATTTTAATATGCAACTTAAAAAAGGGAGTATGAAAAATGTAACTAATGGGAGTATGAAAAATGTAAGCCAATGGGAATATAAATAAGTAAGCCAAACTTTAGCTCATTGTGAGCGGTACCTCTTAATTCCAGCCTAATATTATAGAGATTTCCTTAGGAGATTCCCAAAAATACTGAATAAAAACCTTGCAATCTTTCTGAACAAGAGACTCAAACATCTATCTGGTATCGCATTTGAATTACCACTTGTTTTTCCAATCACTGAGCGGGGAAAAAAAGGTAAATGGATTATTATTCTCACTCACAATATATACCCTAAGTGAAGAGTCATTCAGCATTATTCTCTCTCTGGTATTTTCCCCCACCCATTTCTTCACTACCACTAAAAATTGCTCAGAGCAATGAAAGGGAGGAGGCAGATCCACAAGACTTGTGGCTGCAGCATCCTCCAGAGCTGGCCTAGGACCCGTGGTGGTACACAGCCTCCACAAGACCCAAAGAGCCTGGCAGGCTGCTAATGGAACCACTGCTTAAGTTGCTATATCCTGGAGGTGAATTATTACTTCTATCTTGAAAATAGCTTGCACTTTGGCTTAATGTTCTCTGACAGAGTGACAGCCCATATTCCAGTTCTGGCAAGCTTCTAAAGGCCCAGAAGGTTGACCGAGGACATGAAATTTTAAATACCTATACAAACTTCTTTCAAAAGCAGAGGGCTGGAAGCACATTCCAGTTTTTCCTATGTCAAAAGTATCCTGTGAGAGACCTCTTACACTGAGTTCCCTTAAATTTGGGCCAAATTTACAAAGTGCAAAGATTCACAAATAAATGATGGTAGTTAAACTTTATAATTTTGAGCCTTTTTGCAAGTTCGGGTAAAGATTTAGAATTTATTGCCCATTCACTCTGCCCTACTCAGGTAACAGAGAACATATTGCTGCAGGGAAAGAAAAAGGCAAATAAAAAAGAAGATGTATCAATTGTCCCTAGACAGGAGGGAATTAATATCACAAATCCCTTTTGCACGGATACTGATTTGATACTTGAGTGAACATTGTGAACTTGAGTTTTTCAGGGCTGAAGCAACTCACTTTCTCAGCAAGATGTGCCAAGAAGCCCAATTACAAAAGGACAAATGATTCATTTAACAGGGGTTTTCATCATGTTGCCACACTGCCTGACCTCTAAATGTGCCAAGATGCTACAGTATCATTTGAACTGGGAAAGAATGCCTCTCTATTATCATGCACCAGATTCACGAGGGTCCCATTGAAGCTGTAATGTTAAAAAACCCCAACCAACACATAAAACAACAGTCTAACTTGAGGAGCCTTATGGTCAATCAAATAACTACAGCATTTAAAGACAAAACTAAGTACACGCCCATATGAAAAAGTATTACCATTCATAAGGAAAAAATTGGGTTCAAAAATCAAGATTAAAACCTTGCTGGTGCTGATAGCTGTGTAGGATGCAGGAGTGGTGAGATGCAGAAGGCTGAATGATATCACCCATTCTAGGTGCACATCACCACAGCCCTCCAAACGGAAGTAGTTTTTTGCCGTGCTAAATTTAACCTAAATCATGTTCTCCCCTCGCTGCAGGATGGCTCCTGCTTGGAAAGGGCAGCCCTGCCCACTCCTTCTCCCTCCCTCCCTCCCTTTTCCTGACGGCATCCCCCAATTTCTCTCCGCTGCACCTCTTGCTGTCGTCTGTCTGGTGCTCTTGTTGTCCATAAACCACGGCTTCTCAGAAGCAGTAAACTGTCAGCCAGAAGAAAGAAGAAGTATTTACTGTTTTATTTTTTCCCAAGGTTAGCTTTCCTCGGGAGGGTGAAATAAATCTCACTGAGGCAGTGAACTCCAGCTCCATCCCTTACCATTTAACTGCTGCTCCTGGGTGACTGGCTTTGTTTCTCAGCTGCTGTGTCATTGGACGAGATTTGTGCACTAGAACCATTTGTTGTGGCCTGCCTTTCGTTTCTTTTCCTATTTAAATTAAATATTAGCGAATCCAGGGGGTGCTACCAGTTTTAAACAAAGCCTAAAGACTAAGAAAAGCCAGACCCGCAGCAAAGATATATTTTACCCGATCAGCTACAGCATCTGGAAATAAAAGGATTCTCAGCTCAGTAATTCAGCCTCTTCCTCATCCGTAACAGTTGGAAGAACAAACCTTGCTTCTGTCTAAGGAGCTCTGCACTGTCACCTCAGCTATGCACTGCCCAGTGCAAAAGCTATGGCTTGGTTTTACAGTCGGCAAAGTATCTAACAATTCCCACTGGGCAGGCTGGCAGGATGGGGATGCTTCTTATCTCACGAGAAACAAAGGAAGGAAGGACCTTTTTTCTGACGACGGTTAATCAGTATTGATCACAGGGACTTTATGCAAAGATGCTCGGGCAGGGAGCGAGAACAAAGCGTAGGCAGCACTCTCACATCCTGCCTTAACACAGACAGAATCACAGAAACGGGTAGAGTTCCAACCCCCACCATTTCTCTCCAGGCCAACTGGAGTTTGGTATCAGACTGTTCCACTTTGGCCCATGAGGAGGAATGGCAGGAGAGGGTCTGTCAGCAGGCAACAGCTCTGTCTCCTGCTCTGTCTGGGCTTTTGGAACCAGCCCTACCGTGCTTTAATGCTTGACACGTCCGCAGCACCGAGCTCACCATTCAAGCAGCAGGGGTAAACCCCAAATTGCTGGGATGGTATTTAATTTCCACTGAAGCCTTCACAATGAAGCTTTAAATCCTCCCAGCTGGGAGGACCTCGTCCTCTAGGCAATCCTTTAACAACACTGGCAATACTGAAGCATTTTACATCTTATCCTCTCAGAGCACCTCTCAGACAGTTTTGTTTAACAGTGCATCTAAGACCAGAAAAAAATCCCATATTCCCTTTTTGCTGTGGCAACAAGCAAGAACAAAAGGGTAAATGCTTTGCTTAAGGCTGTACAGCAAGTCCTCACCAGCTGAGAATCAATCATCACCTCTCACTTAGTTTTATAACCAAATCTCCTGCCTCAACACAGCAAAGGTAGGCGACCATCTCCCCTCAGTGAGAAAAAGTCGCCACCATGTCACCTCTTTTCCTTCTTTTCAAGCCAGCAGTGCTTGCTTGCTATATCATGTGATGAGCCTGCTCTACATCATCCCAGGACATGAAAAAGATGATTAGTTTAGTGCTCAGTTACCTAAGGTTGTTATGCTTAGCAGCATCCCCATCTCCTGCTGCTAGTGGCACAGACCTCTGCACCACAGCCTCTATAAAATACACACAATAGCCTAATAAAACACAGATGTAGCTGTAAGTAGACACAAAGGACCACATCTGCAAAATGGAGCATCTTGATTTGTCCCAATGAAAGCCACAGGACGCTGCATCTACAGGGAAAGGTACACGTGTGCTTCACAGCACTGAACGGGAAGGGACACCTGCAGGTGTATGTACCTGCCTGCATGTGACTTTACCAATATGCCAGAGTAATCACTTGTCTGTAAGGCGCATGCATCTTTAGATAAGAGATTAAAAAATACCCTCTTTGTCTCTACCTATATTCTGGTTTTTCTTGCTGCTCTCACCATAATGCCTTATAAGGAGTTGTCATAAATCTCCACCTTTCTGCTGCCTTCTTTCCTCCCACTGCTCTTTTTATAACCAGACTTGCAGGTCTTTATTATTCTTTGTGGCATTTCTAACACCAGTTACTGCAGAGTGACCTCAGACTTTGCTATTTTTAAATAAGTGTAGATGTGATTATCACTTAACCTGCTGATCCTGAGCCATATTTTGACCACCCTGTGCTATGCCACTGGGACAAACCACCCCCACATTTGGTGCCTACAGCTCCTACAGAGCCTCTCTGGTCTCAGACACCTTGGGTTTCAATAACACAGTAACAATGTCCTTAGGTCTGCAGGAGTGGTAATGTCACTTTCGTGATGCCTTCTCCCCATTCATCTCTAGCTGGAGATATAGATATGTTCTTTCTATATATCCTTTAACATTAATTTCTGCTTGCTTTTAAAAGTGAAAGGTCAAAATATAAACATTTTTTTAATCTCATTATTGAAAAAGTTTTGATTAGGGTAATGATCTATATGTCCATAGAAATGCAGCTGACTGTGGAATAGGAATCTGCTTAGAAATTTCTCAGCTTGGCTCTGTATTTCATTTAGCAGGGCATTTTCAAACCTCAAATAGCTGTAAAGAGCACAAGCAGGCTGACAAAGTACTGCAGACCCATCGCAGCCCAGGCAGTAGGTGGGAGTGGGTGTGTCAGTCACTGCTTCAGAGTATTCCCAAGGGGTGAAGGACTCAGTGTGATGGCTATCATGCCTCTAATCTGCATATTGCAGACTCAGGGTAAGTGTTGCCAGGAAGGCTGTGGATGCAGTCCTGTTTTGCCAATAGCTGAGTGAAGGAAGGTATTCACCACCACTCCCCTGCTGCTGGATTTCGATGGGGTCCCTGACCAGCAACATCTGTGGCGTGTGTTTGTGAAGTGGGTCAGAACATGGGTCTGCCGTGGTTCAGTCATTACGTCCCTGCACTGTCTGGTCACCTGGATGTACAGACTTCATTGGCATCGAATTGCTGTCACATTAGTCAGAGAACATTGAGTTTATGCCGGGTTTGGCTCTCTGTCAGCTCCTGGAGGCAATGCACCATCCAGCAAAAAGCCTGCCCATCACCCAAAAGCTTGGAGAAAGCTTTTGAAGAAGGCTGAGCTGGCAGCATCGAGAGGCACCAGCTCAGGGCCCTGCACCACGGCACTGATGGTGTTTGGCCCAGCACCAACTGTTCTAAAACCAAATGAGCCACCTGAGGCTCATGAAACTGCGGCAGGAGGCCTCTGCTACACCAACTTTGGAGAGAAGCAGGCAAAGGGGTGCCCGGAGCTGGCCAGCCTTGGCAAACCTCCCACCGGGGAGGGCACCGGGGGATGCATCCCCCTCCCCCCTAGATTTTAGTCCCCACTCTATGTGCATGTGTGTGCATGCGGATAAAGGCAGAAAAGACACAGCAAAACAGCAGGGAAGAAGGCAGGATAGCGTTCAGTCCTTACCTGAATCCTTATCCAGAAGTGTTTGGAATTAACTCCCCTGGACACAGAGTTTAAAGAAAGTTTTTACACAGCATACTGCATCTGCAGTGGTGGGTGGTGGAGATACAGGCTGAGGGAAACAAGGAAATTCTCTGGTCTCTAGTACAGATGCTGAGGAATGTGTGCCATAAACCAAATCCAGATGGGCTGAATGATGAGTAAAAGCTATCTTTACCTCTTATCTCTCCAGCTTTGTGTTTCACCATCATGCTAAGTGGCCCCTACCCTTGCAAGTAGCTTAATGATTACTTTCTCCAAACGGTTTAGGTGTGATTCAGAAACAGAAAGGTGACTCCTCACATCAGATTGAGTTACTGGTGTGAGTCTCTCTCTCTCTCACACACACACACACATTCACACACAGAGCTCCCCAGCTGCCAGCACAGAGTGACCCCCTGGACCTGCCTAGGGATGGGTGCACCCCAGAGGCATTGCAGCCACTGACACCCTACCAGAACCTGTGTGTGCCCACTGCCCCTGCAGATAAAAAGATGCCACTGACAAGCATGATAATGGTTTGAAATTGTTTTCCTCTCAGAACTATAGCTTTGTGGATTTTATTTTTTTTTATATAGAGGTATGTGTCACTTTGAAATGCTATAAAAGTATAATGCTTTCATGTTGAAATGTTAGACATCTCCACTACATGCATTAAAAAGCAGTTTCATGTCAAAGCCAAGCAGGTTGTGCAGAGAACCATTAAGTGCCACCATTTCATGTGTGGATGGTTTAGTCAAGAGCAAGAAATTGGAGCTGTCAGTAGGGATGAGCTGCTGGCACCCAGCAGAACCACAGCCGCAGCTGTGGTGTGGTGGGGGGAGGAGAGGAGTGTTTGCCACCCATTTATCTCTGCTAATTTAGTCCCCATGATGAATGCAGAATGAGGGAAAAAAAAAAAGATATCTTTGAATCAGGACAACACCTTGGTTTCCAGAGCATAGAGGGTAGAAATGTTTCAGCATAGCTCATATCTGTGAAACCTTTCAAAGCTGTGAACAAGATGCTAAATAGATTTAATAGCACTACCCCCTCAGGATGCAATAACTTATCTGCTCACAGGTTTTATCACTCACATAGGGTGCTGCTGAGAGGCCAATCCCTTCCCTGACTGCACTGTTGCCCTGCCAAGGGCCCAACATGCCCCCAGGAAAAAGGGAGGCACATCCTCACAGTAGCTGTGTGGACCCTCCCTCCGCTAGCAGACCTTGGGTCTGCCCAGACAAGCCCACTAAGCCCCAGAGGAGGCTCCTGCCGGTGTCTGGATGCAGGGCTTTATCACTGGAAGTCCCCAATGGCCACAATACCTGTGCATGCGGCCCTCCTGTCCCATGAGCAGAGGAATCTGTAATCTTCCCATCAGTAACAGCTCCATGGCAGCTACGTCATCCACATATGAATGTCATGGAGCTGCCAGAAATTCATGCCTCTGTGGCATAAGGTCATGAAACCACAACTCTGCTTGAGGATATTGCACTCTATGGTGGGACAAGCCAAATATACAGTTAATTATCAGCAATATTTTTCAGCTACTTTATTTGAAAAACGTTAAATTACCTACGTCTTCCCTCTCACATGCATGCACATGCTCACATGTGCATATACACTCCCATGTTCTTTCCAGAGGAGGGGAGAAAATAGGCCAGGCAACATGAATAATGAAAATGATGGCACTCCCTTGGGCCATATTCTCATACAGCTGTGATCCTTGCAGCTCCATTATGAAAGTATCACCTTCTGAATTCAGACATGTTCAAACTCTTTGTAATTGAACTGCAGATTTATCTTTAAATCAAATGCCAATGCTCTTTCAATTGTGAAAATTGTGTTGTGTCATTAGGTTGGACTTTCATTTCCCAGTCTGGGGGACCCCCGTGTCATCTACAAGGCAGATTGCTGATTCTGCAGCACTCTCCTGACACTCTCTCCTCTCGCTGTGCTGTGGCCCAGGAACCTGCTCTGCTGCCAAAAGGAGGCCAAAGAGACCAGGAGCCAGACACGCCACATGGCCCCTACTCTAGATGAACAAAAGTTCAGCTGAAGAAATATTTTATAAAGCTTCTCTTCTTCTTTTTCTCATTTCCAGTGGGGAGTATTGGCTGGTGTGGCAGCAGGGTTGCTCTGAGGTCAAGATGGAGAGATCAAAGGCAGGCACTCTGGTCTGCAGCGCCTGGGTCTTTGGGATGCTGCCAGGAACAAGGCAGGCCCTTGGGAAAGCTCCCGTGGGAGAACAAGGGTGTGCTTGCCTTCCCCCCTCCTCTTAGATGCTGTACCAAATGGGCTGTCCCTTTCCACCACTTGGTTGCAGTGAGAAGGGAGGAGGGAAAAGGATGTCACACGGGAATTTCACGTTTTTCCCGTGGTAGGGAATTAACCTTGCTTATTTGCATGATAAAGAGTGAGATTTCATTTCTTTAATGTGGTAGGCAGTACTTGCAGCTGCTGGGAGGGACATTGCTCCTCTGAGCTGGGCCACCTTTGTCCTGGGCATTGCTGCAGGGAACACTGTGATGGCTGCAAAAGCTGCGTGCAAAGATCAGGAGCAGGGATGCATCACAGCATTAGCTAACAAATGTGTATGTCTCACTTTGGGAATGAACTGCATCCAGCCTGGAGAGACCAGACTCCTCCTCACTAAGAGTCTCATAAGAGGAGAGAGACTATGGTTCAGATGTCTCAGCCGTGACATGGCTATGAGTGAGCTAAAATCACACGCTAACTCAATTTAAGTAGATCAACGTTAACTTGTGTGAGCACATGCACAGGGCTCCTCCATATACTGATATGTTTCCAATTGGAGTGCTTTGCCAGCACAGGAATGTTTTAAATCCTTGGCAGCTTCACTACCAAAGCTGCTTTAGCTTTGAACAGTTTCTTAAATCAGGCGTGACATTGCGGGTAAAACAACCAGCTCTTCCCCGAGATGAAGACACTACCCCAGTAAATACGATGATCTGGCAGCGTGGCTGGTCTGCGTGAGATGCTTCTGCTGACACAGGGATGTTGATGTGGGTTCACAGCTCCTCACACCTCTTGGCTGCCACAGCCATCACCCCTCATGTCTGCAGGGCAGATGTAGCTTTCACAGGGCCAGATAGGACTGCAAGTGAGTGCTGGGGATGAGGCTGCTCCTTTATCAGTTTCAGGGGCAAAGCACGTGGTAAGAGGGCTGAGGGCAGCGGTACCTTCATCTTCTCCGGCGTCAGTAAATCCCGACCTGGCCGCTGTACGTGCACTGCCAGAGAAGGTCAGTGCCAGCCATGGAGTTCACAGGTGAAGTGTTGGGTTAGCACATCTCAGTGGGCATGCTCACATCTGCAAGAAAGCTTGCATGAAAACAGGTATCTCTGCAAAAAGGAAATCAAACTCCAAGACTCACTGATCAAAGCAGCTACATTGCTAGGAAGCCTATGTGAAATCAAATGAGCGTGACTTACTGCAGCTTAACCAACATCTACCTGTACCTGTCCAAATCAAGTAAGTCCATTCCAAAGGAGGGATCACAACAATTTTGCACTGCCTTAATTAAGTAGTTTCAGGTCAAACTGACAATTGAATCATTGCAAGATGTAAGATAAGCATGAGAATATTACAACCATAAACATGTAAGAAACAGAAGCAAATATTTTATCTTGTCAACATGGGTCATATAACAATTACTAGAGCTGAAGAGAAACATTTAACTGCAAATGGCATTTTAATTTAAAAAATCATGTAGCTCTGAAAAGGAGCTTATATGATGAAAGACTTGCTTAGTCTAGTGAAATTGTCCTTAGGCCCTTCAACCCACAGTTTGTTTAAACTCTTAAAACTATCATGGCTATAACATAAAAACCACTACACAGCATACAAGAGTATAACAATGTATGTGGAATAATAGCATAAGAGTTAATATTTATCTGGGCAAACTAATAAAAGTAAACTGACCCATAGACAGATACTTATGATATGGAAAGAGAGGGGTGAAGGATATCTGCAAAATCATACAGTAATCCTCCTCATACATCTCAAAGTGTTGCCTGAAACTACCTTTCAGCCCCTGTAGCTTTCATGCCCCTTTCTGCCCCTGTAGCTGTCTCTCTGTTCACCTTTTCAGAAGATTTTTTTTCTAGTTTATTTTTTGTGAACCACAGGTGATTACATTCAAGTTTGTGCAAAAGGTAGCTCTCTCAGACCAAGATGTAAGACCTAATATTTCCAGCTTCACAAGCTCATCATGCTTTGCCTGGAATGCCAGATTGATCTCAGGTAATTAATATTTCAGATTTCTTCAAATATATTCCCTGATTTGGTTAAGCTATTGACACATATAATGCATTTCTGCATTTCTGGATTGCAGCAGTACATTCCTGAGTAGGGAGGTGCCAGATTAAAGACTCAGTTAAAAAACTTTATATTATTGGACTATTAAAAGTGAATTTATCTGACAGTTTAATTGCTATTTCATAATACTCTGTGTTTACTTTTTGTATTTTGCCTAGATTCTGTAAACAGACATCAGGTTAGTTTTTATTTGTGGCTGAACTTTTTGCAGTCCCTGCAAATTCTGGCTCTCTTGCCTCAACAGATATTTCAGTGTGAGCATTTGCAAGCACAACAAAGTTTGTTGAAACCTAAACAAATAGAACTAGATTAAACAACAACAACAACAACAACAACAAGAGAGAGAGAGTGAAAGAAAAAAAAAGAAAAATAAAGAAACCTTGGGTTTTTTTTTTTTTAAATCATACTGACATTAAATTTTACATGGCACTCCCTTACCATGTTTGTTTATACAAGACAGAAAAGTTAGTAAGAAAATCTCCAGAAACTAATGGTCACTCAAGAAAAATTACACAGAACCATATTTATTCTGTGCATTCAGAGCTTACTTTTCCACTTCGGTTTCTGAAACAATTGCGTCAGAGCTTATTAAAGGTTTTTTCTCTGAAAAACGGTCAGCATTATAAAATCAGAACTCTTAGAGGCACTAATCAAATCCTTGCACTGAAGACTAACAGCATCTGTAGTAACCCCACTTTATTTCATGTCTCTACTGTCTCCAGAGATCCTACTCCACAACACTGGAAATACTTCAAAAAAATTTATGACGTTTATAATGATCGGGAAGAATAGGTATCAAGAGCCTGAATATTTAAGAGGATTACGATTGCTTTTGCAGAGGCTCTCCTGAACAATGCCTTTTATTCATATTACATATCTGTAGCAGAGCATTACCATTTGCTGGAATTCTTCTTGGCTGCATTTTTTTATCTAATGAAATGCTCCAAAGTATTTCCTCCCTGGATAGATACCACAGAACGTTACACTGGGACATCACACTGTAACTGAGGATGTCCCACGAAAACCAGGGTACTCAGCTGCTTGGATTTTCACCATTTTACTCGCATCTTGCATCAGGTTTCAATAACCAACAACTAAATTATTCATCTGCTTCATATGCTCAAGCACAGAGCCATGGATACTCCTATTGAGTCTAGACATACTGGAAAAATGGTGCAAACTGAGAAAACATTTGCTGAATCCACTCTGATTTCCATCTCATACAACCCAGTGGCTGAAGAGTGAAGGAATATAAAAATAAATATTTATGTTAATCCATCCATTTGCTTCTCTCACCTGTGCAACTCCTCTAGCTATAATGCAGCCATTACTCAGAAGAGCAGGGACATGCCTAATGCATGTAAAGCATCTTGGAATATTTCCTTTCAAGCAGAAAGTTTTGTGGTTTAAAAAAAAAAAATCCTTATTGTTTTGATAATCTCTGACTAAATCCATTTGTTTCTGATCAGGGGTAGCCAAATGTCTCTCATCCAGGATACCTGGAAAACTAGCAAGAGAGACATTGTAGAACAATGTTCGGACCTGGAACATGACGGCATTGAAAGTAAGACCAGCAAAGGGAAAAGATGTTTTACTTCACAATTTGAGGTGACCTTGTACACTGCATTAGCAACACGATGTTCCCTGAGTTTGGATAAGAAAATTATGTGTGATTCACAAAGAAACATTTTGAGCATAGTTGTGCTCGTTAGTCTCTGTATTTATGGATCTGGCAGGTCTTTCACTGTAAACACCAATGCTGAAGATCAGATCTCTGCTGTGAAATGCTGCTACAGAACAAAACATCACCAGAAAGCACCACAGGCAGGGTTTGAGGGCAGTACTTTTTCTCACTTTCCTAAAACTGTCTAAGTTAGTTCTGTTTTTTGTAAGGTTATGCAAAGTTCAATAGAAAGGGAAAAAATAGCAAATTTGGGTACTCAGAAATACCTCAATGATTTTGAGTTGCTATTATCGAAGTTAATTTAAAGTATGTTTAATAATGGAGTGCTTCATGAGACAGACTAGCACCCCTTTGTAAAAGGGATCTGAAGTGGTTTTATCAAGGCTGAGGCTCAGACTGATGCTTGTATACGTGCATGGGGAATGAGTCCGTGAAGCACAACGGTAGGGGCTTTTTGGAAGTCTGGATGAAGAATAGCAGTATCTCTAGAATATTCCAATTAAGACCAGTTGCTCTTGGTTACCTAGTGAGAAATGTTCGACTCCCTTCCATGACCATTTGCCCTGGCAGCAAACGCAGTGGAATTACTCCAACCATCCTTCTCTGGACACCATTCCCCTCCCCTGCTCCTGTCCATGACCCCTATTTGCCACTGGCCAGGGGAATTGCAGGTGTTTTCCTTTTGCAGGTGGTCTCAGGGATCCAGTTCACATCACAGTCACTCAGGAAGCTGAGGGGGACCAATATATCACCTTTTGGGGGTCTGGCAGAAGAGATCAGGGGAAGGAGGAGAGTGAAAGCTATGAACAAGAGTGGTGGCGCTGTCTTGTAGCACAGTCCAAGAGCAGGAAACCTTTTTAGTCTCTTTCTCTAAAGCTCTCTGCAGAGTCTGGGGCAGATCCCTGGCCTCCCACAGAAGTGGATGGGGTGCTGTGCAAGTTCCAGGCTCCACTGCGGAGTGTGGAGAGATTATTTTAGGAAACTGAAATGTTTCCATCTCTGGAGGTCTTTGAGAACCGGACAGATGAGCAGCAGTCAAGAATAGCTCAGTTACAGCTGATCCTCCCTTGGGCCAGAGAGGCAAAGTTGGTGATTTTATATGATTTTTTCCACTCCTATGATTCCATGGTTGAAGCAGGGCCATGGTTCAACAAGGCACCATAGTTAACTACCATCTCATAACCAACACTACATGTAGTTAACCATCGTATGCATCTCTGAGCTGGTGGTTTGCATTCGCTCTTTCCTGCAGCATTACCCTACGTCTACAAAGTTATCAAATAACCAAACTTCTCTTTCATAGTCAAAAAGCTGTTCTTACAAAAGCTAGGGGCACTGCTTCCCCCCACATAAAAATTCCCAGAACTAAAAAATTATGCTTCCAAGCCATACAAGGACAATGCAAAAGAACGAACACATTTATATGAGAATGCTTTATATACTGAAAGTGCCACTGATGCTGTACATACTTCTGTCATGGAGAATGGGAACATGAGAGAAGGGAATTCTTTTGCTAGCACTATCCTACTTGCAGGGAATTTTTACCTCTGCACTACCATCCCTGGAAAAAATATTCTTATTGCTGATGGATGGGAAGCCTGCAGCATCCATATAAAGTCAATTAACTCCTGCAGCATTTCTGATCCTCAGAGGGGAAAAGAACTCTTGCCTGTGCCTTTTGGGGAATCTGCAGAAACATGGCCCTGGTCAGCTTTACATTGCCTTTGGGACTGATGAACACACCCTGTTTGATTGAAAGGGATCAGATAATCATGGGAAAAAACCCTTGGGACAGAGGAGTAATCGGAATATCTGTTTGATACTGCAGTATGGATGTTCTGACAGAAAAAAAGTATTGCTTATACCCCTGTTTCACATTACTTTTGGGGTATGGCAGGTATGCTTTGGGGTAATGATAATGGACTTGAAATTAAAGTAATGCTCAAGGTAGTTTAATCAGACGTAGCAGTCACTGAAACAGATGAAAATGAAAAAAACCATAGTGCTAGATTGTAGTGGTGCGTTGAGCTGCGCTCACAAGTTTTAAGTTTATATGACTATTTTAATTAAGTTGGAAAAATGGTTTGTTCCAGACCCCCCTGTTTATGGCTGCATTTGCAGTTGGTTTGCCCCTTCCAGAAAGTGCTGTTCCCCTAGCAACTCTCCTGTCTGTCAAATGTATTCCCTTCCCCCAGAGCCTGTCAGTCACTTAGAAGGCCTCTCCCCCTTCTGGAAAGCGCGGGGAAACCCGACTCCTGATTGGAACAGGTTCTGGAAATCCCCTACTCCCTTTCAGGGATTGGCCCTTTGTGTGTCAATCTACCCCCCAACTCCTCCCTTTGTATCCCCCTATTGGTTGAATGTTTTTGTACACGCCCCTTGGCATCTGTTCCTTATAAGCTCCCGAACATCAGGAAAGATCGCTTTTTTCCTGAGGACGTCCACATGAATAAACCTCCTCCTGTTTTACCTCAGAAAAGAGTCTCCTTTTCCTCCTTCGCCAAAGCTGCATTTTACATCCAGTGCTTGCTTGCCAAGAACCCACTGGGTGGGCTTCCGCGGACCCGTCCAGCGAGGCCCTACCGAGAACTGTGCACGCTTCCAGCCAGGGCTGCCGGGCAAAGTCGGGAATCACTGGTCAGTGACCCACGAAGCGTGACCACACTAGATGGAGGGTGGTTAAAACCTTAGAAAACATTATCACTTTTTCCACTGCCAGGTTTATTTCCAGACACCACAAAGACACAATCTGGAGTAGTTTCCGAATATATTTATTGTTTCTGGAAATCAGATTTAAAATACACAGTAAGGGAGATAAAAAATAAAAGCAAACTAGTGATTCTGTCAGCCACTACATAACAGAGCTTAGCAAAACCCTACCCTATGAAATAGAATGCAATTTCATAAACATTCTTTAAGAGATCTTTTCCCCTGTAGTAATCTGGTATTGAATAGCATCAATGTCACACTGTGGACCTGAAGAGACTTTAGGTGGATCCAAGCAGACAGTGCCTCTGCTCTCATCACTCCTGACCTCACAGTCACAAACTGACAGAGGAGCTGGCTTTAAGCTGTAACTTTTGTCACACTGGTTGATCCCTGTCTATAGCTCCATGGGTGGCACACAACCACAATGAGGCTCACAGGTATCATTTAAATGCAGGGCTCAGCCCCTGCAACACCATGTGGGGGCCCAGCTTGGTACCAAAAAGATGTACAAAAATAAAAAACCCACAAAAAGCACAACTTATCATCTCTGACTTTCTGGTGTGCCCAGCATTTCAGACCTGAGATGAGTAATTACAAGTTTTAATAATAACTTATTTCAATATAGGTTGGGTAGCCTCAGCACTGAAAAGAGACTGCTAATGAATAAAGAAGGCACTAAATTCCCAGCCTCCAGCTGGAAGGATAACTTGGACCTGTGCTGGTGCTGGTGGAGAGGGGACTTTCCCAGGTGACAGGGACAGCTCTGCCCACACAGGGAATGGACTTGAGGAGACCCACTGCCCCATTGATGGGTTTCCATGTCATGTGCATCCATTTGTGAAGAGCTCGTGCCAAGAAACATCTGCCAGGCATGTCTCTAAAACAGCTGAGTGTCCTCTGGGAATGTTCCAGTCCTACACTCAGCTTTTCTGGGAAGGAATTCAGTTCAGGACTGATTGCTTTTGAGAGTAAACTTTGGTAAAGTCCACTGGAGTTTTGTAATCATGTAGTGTCCATGTTAACTGCTCATACTCTTAAGGCAGCAGCTGGATAGAGTGGCCAAAGGGATTTACTCAGCTTCTGCATGATGCCACTTAAATCTGAGACAGGTCTGAAAAGGAGGACAATCGTACAAAAGGAGTGCCTTTTAAGTTTTGCAAGAGGGTTCATATTTTGTTGGCAAGATTTTTTTTTATGGTACCATCACAGGATGAGACTCAAACCAGTACTGACAATTGCAATGGTGATTTTACAACTTCTAACTCAATAAGAAACAAGCTACACCCATGCTGGTGCCTGGTCTGGCTTTCCTCAGAGGGCTGCTGCCACGCCTGGAACATGCAGCACTTCTATGCAGAAATATTTCTCTGAGACATCTCTGGTCCTTGAGTCCTTGCCTCTGCAGCATCATATGGAAGTTATTTATGACCCACTTGAAGGACAAAGCCCCCTTCTGCCTTCCAGTCTTGGCTCTCGCCAGCACCCACTCCCCCATGGGCCAGAGGAACACAGCTGATGCTCCTCCCCATGGCCTGACAGACATGCCCGCTTTTGAGTTCTCTGTGTTTTGAGACACTGACTCCTTTTAGGATAAACCAACCCTGCATGCTCTGAATTGTCTTGCTGGTTCCTGGAAGAGCATCTTGAAGTTGTTAATTGTGTTTTGTGAAGACCTATCACCTTTAAGGAGTATTTTCAGCTTGTTTAGTCTTGCAGCCAGAGCCAGGCCAGATAAAGAGCGACTCATTTCCGTCAGCAGCATTATCTCCATCCCTCCCCACCACCACACATGGGCAGGCGCAGAGAGAGGGGTCAGCCCACCGACCCAGCACAGGGCTATGGGCACACTGATGAGGCAGTAATAGCTCCTGATTTTGTCCAAAAAGTGTTTATAGATATGGTATCAGCTTAGGTTAAAACTCATGTGACGATTTTGCATGCAGTTTTCAACCAAACACAACATTTTTGAAAAAATTTTTTCCTTTGTCCTCATTCCTTTATCCTCCTTGCTCTCTCTGGGTTTCACTGATTTTCATTACTTCTTCCTACCTGCCCTTTGCTGTCTTTGGAGTCCATAACCATCATCCCTGTGTCTCTTGATTTCTGCTGCTCCTGACTTCTTTGCTTGTCTTTCCTCCTTGCTTTTTCTTTATCTCCTCCTCCTTAGTTTCCTCTTCCTTCCTGATTGTGAGATGCACAAAGACTGATTTCCAGCCAAGCGAGGCATCCCACATAGGGATGTGTAAACCAGGGAAATTTTTTTTCTGAATTATTCTGAGTGACTCCTCTCACTGGTGTAAACTCTCATTGTGGCAGAGATAAAAAGGAGAGCAAGCTCAGCCTGTGACATGTAAAATGACATATAGGAAGCCAAGTGGCCAAATGGAAAACTCTGGTTAACACTGATCTTCAGTGATCTGTGGTCACCTGCTGACAACTACAGCCTCCTTCCTTTTCTGAAATCTTCTCAAGACATTTTCCTCAGCAAATGCTCTTACTTTGCCAGTCTGCTCTAAAGACTTTATAAAATTGTCTCTCTTTTGTTTTCACATCATGTTTTCTCAGCCCTGTGTTCTTTAGTCCTGTACTGAAAAAACCCTTTAGTATTCTGGCATCCAATTACTAATTCTGGTGGAGCTAGACATTTTTGTTAACATGGCTGAACGATGCATGTTGTTCTTTGTCCAGGCTGCTTTATGACCTCTGGCAAGCCACTCATCCAGTGTGCCTTGGTCTCACCACATCAGGACTTCCAGATTTTCTTGCGCTTTACTTGAGGGAACCAAAGTTTTAAAAGACAAGGGGGTAATACAGTATTATTATTTTTATCCTTTGCCTGCCCCTGTGTTTTTCCTGCTGCCTAGCTTCCATGCAGCTGTTGAACATTTAAGAAAAACATGTCTCCCACTGAGCAAGTTCCCTACAAATGTGAATTGAGCTTCAGGCAAGAGGAAATGTGAGTCCTGAGGTCACTCCTGAAATCAAACTCTTGCCTGGCTGCACATAATTCTGCTGTTGTGTTTTAAGGGTGATTTAGAAAAAAGTAGTATATATTTCCCACAAAGAGCATAAAAAGAAACAAATACTGGCGATCATGAGATGATCATATGATCCTTCAAATCTCACTGTTTTTCTGGTACTTTCAGTTGTGCTTTTCGAGTCTGCAGCTCAGATACAAGAGAGGGGGAGAATGTGGGATTACAGAGAGAAGATGACCTGCTGGTGCTGACCAGAGTTAATATTGGGAGGCCCCTGTGTACTCTACACTGATGACTGGAGAAGACTGAACTTTTCTTTCCACTTAAAGATGCTGGAGCTACACTCCTTTATTCACCGGGGAGTAGTATTTCTGTCAGATACGAAAGCAGCTTCTAATCTGCTCTGACCTTGGCAAGAAATTCAAGTCCAAATGTAGTAACATAGAAGCTGACAGGTCAGCCTGAAGAATTTGAAGTGGGGGAGGCTTCCTTGCCTTCTTTCTTTCTTTCTGTCTTTCCCTCCTTTCACTTGAAATCTTATCAAGGATCACTTCAAGTGCAGTGGCAGCCTGACCAGCCCTAGAAATGACACCAGCTGGGTCATTGTCCCTCCTGTAACAGCAGAGGTGCAGAGACCATTTACTGGCTGGGCTGAATCTGTGCTACCATTGTTATAAATTCATAAAGGTGGAGACCCATCGAGAAAAGCATTTTACCTTTTTATGTGTAAAAACTGGAAAAGTTGATCTAAATTTTACATGTGTACATGGTGCCTTACTGAAAGACTCCTGTCTCCATGCCAGAAGCTCTCTACTTTTTGTTTTCCAAGACACAGACCCACACAGAGGTTGAAGATGGTTCATACTTGTTCTCCCTGCTGCTGAAGATTTCTGCCTGTCAGGCATGCTAGTGCTTTCTTCTACAAACTAAGACAAAATCAGGACTATAGAAATGACCTATGCTTGCTTTATTTCTTGTATCCTCTCTGCATCTGTAAGATTTTTCTATGTGCCTCGACAACAAAGGGGCTAAAAATGCTTTCACCTCAAGTCCCAGTTTAGGTATTACTTAGAAGTCTGAATGATGATGGTTCTCTTTCTGGCTATCTTTCTTCTGGTTATTTTTCTGGGAGTGAGCTTATTTTTGATCACGCTGCCAGAAAGTTAAAAATTTCTAGTTAAAAGTTTAGGTGCTGCTTTGTACTTTGTCAGTCAAATGATCAGACTAGAATTTCTATGGTTTGCTCACAACAAAAATTATAAATTATGAATGACCAAGGGGTATTTACTGTTTGTATTAATTCAGAAACAGGCTTTCTGAGCCACACCAGACCCCCTTATATTTGGTATTATATTGGCCAGAAAAAAGCACTTTCCTCATGTCTCAAAATTTACAATCCCATTACAAAGTAGTGTAAACAGCACATCTTGTGGCTTGCCTCAGTTCAGTGGCTGCGTGTACCAGTCCAGGAGAGGGAGGAGGCATTGACCAGCAGAAGACATTGCCCATCTGATGGCTCTCCACCCCAGGACATGGGGGCTCACCAGTGAAACCCCTCCCCTGACAGGGACACTGGACTGCTCTGTGCCTGAACACCCTCTGCTAGCCTGGGCTGACAGACACCATGTAGCTGAGGGGTTAAGGGAAAAGGGCTGACTCTCAGAGGTGAAATCTGATGTGTCTGCAATAGATAGCAACGGGCCCATGAAGGGATACAGGGAAATAAGAAAATAATGTTGCTGAGTAGTCATAGGTCAGCCACACTGCTACCTATCTGCTGTCTCATTTTCTATAGATGACATGTCAAAGGCATGATTTAATGAAGAATTTGAAGGACGTTGCCTCCAGGCTTCAAGAGCAACATAGGGCATAGCACAGATTATCCTGTTGGAAAACCTCAAAAGCAAATAAAGGAGGTGGGTAGTCATGACCGTTGCCAGTACTGAAAGATGGCTTATAAATATTATGGGCTTAGATAGGAAAGCCAAAGATAAGTAAATCATGCTTGGTGGAGATGCAGAAGTAAGCTGCAAAGAGACAAGTCAAAAGGTAATGGGCTAAGGAAATTATTCTGGGTGGGTACTAGCAGAGCAGGACAATGCTTGCTGAGGCCAGAAGAAGAATGTGATAGTACTAAGACACAATCTCGGTGGTCTATGTTTCTTTTTAAACATTTTGCCATTTCCTACCTGCAGCTATAAAGGTCTCTCAGGTGGACTGACCCTGCTGGGGGTGGAAGGAGGGAGGAAGGATTTCATGGCTCATGCAGTTTCACATTGTAAATGTCTCCTGCCTCAGCCAGGAGCCACAAAACATGATGAGAAACATGAGAGGGACAGGTAGTCTGGAGAGGGCACAGAGCAGCTTCACATCCTGGTTCCCATTTATGGGACAGGGCTCCTGAGTGGGATGTGTCTGTCCAGGTGGGTGCCTCTTGGGGTGGCCGTGGCTGTCTCCCCTTGAGGAGATACAGCCTGCTTGTGTCACCAAGCCTTTGGGAGAGCAGATGGGGATACAGAGGCTTGGCAGAGACTGCAGGCAAAGGGTGGGCATCTCAGGGTGACAGCCAAGCTTGTGAGGGATGGGGATCCCTCAGCAGCAGTGTCTGGAAGGACATTGCTGCTGATGACAGGTGTTTTTGTTACCTACTGAAGTGCATACGTGGGGCAGGCACTGGGCAGTAGGGAAGCAGGAACAAGAACTCACTTGAACAAAGCCCTAAGCAACCTCATTGAAGCCTGAAGCTCACCCTATTTCGAGCAAGAGATTGGACTAGATGACCTCTGGAGGATCCCCCCAATCTAAATTACTCTCTAAGTCCACTCCAGATTCAAATTTAATCTTCAGGGTGGTGTTTTAGCACCTTCTGGCTCTGAACTCTGCCAGTCTTGATAACATCAGCAGTGCCAAGGCATTTCTAAACAGTCAGTGGGCTAAGTCCCAAGCCACAGGGGTTTCCTCCTGAAGACAAAAGAGCCTCACTCACCTGCTGCTGGGACAATAGGGTAATGGCATTAGGGGGACCTTCTATGCCTCTTTATCTCTCCTCTGGGCATTCCTCCCTTGATGAGGAATTTCCTCAGAGCACTGCCTGAAAGGCTTCTTGGGCAAGATGCATTTATCTGTGCAGCTGATAAAACACTGCAGTGGAGGTCACATTCTTCCATCTTTGCCACTGTGACTAAGCTTGCCTGTAAGCTGGTGTCCCCTGGCACCTGCACACCACATTATTTATTCTCCTATTACACTGCAGGACTATTATACTGATAACATGAAACTAAACTGCAGCCCCTCCTTAGCTGGGAAGTGGACCACTTGGCATTACAGGGGAATGATGAAACACAGTCCTTTGAGCTTATTCCTTCTTTTCCTATGAAAAGAAAACTCATATAGAATACTTTTGTTTTTCCTTCTTTATAAAGCCAAATTTTACTTTTCTTCCTCATTTAAGAAAAAATTTTCATCCAATATCACCTTCAATCTTGAACACCCAAACATTGCCTCCTGGAAACACCAATATATTTATATGGACATATCAGAGCCTGTTCAATTATCAGAGCTCTTACAGGTTTGAGATGGGATCATTTGGGCTGTGCCCAGGACATGCTGTGAATCTCTTCAGCCAAACTCCCAGTGGGATGGACCTTTGCAATCTCTTGCCCTGTCCCATGCCCCTGTGAAGAACTGTCCATGGGCAGGTGACAACAGTGAGACTCCTGAAGCTTAATATATCTGTCCAACACCTCCTGGGAAGGACAGGACAAGTGAAGAACTGGTGAGGAGAGAAACCACAGGGAAACTACAGAGAAACCACAGGCTGGGTTGTAGAGAGAGTAGTAGAGAGGTAGTAGAGACAGGCTGGTACTAGAGAGAACTACAGGTTGGGTCTCTCTTTCCTGAAACAGCTCTGGGATGTCCAACAAGGGTCTCTGGGTGCTGCAGTAATGTGCAGCTACTCGCTGAATGACACACTTGCTACACAAATATATGGTCTTTACTGAAATAACCATCAAATTCAAGACTGAAGTCAATTTCTGCTACTAACATTATTTTTAAATTGCACAGTGTGATGAGCCAATTTATTTTTATTATGCGCGACACACAAATGTGTGTCTTTATCCATGAATAGGTCTTTTCTGATACAGATCACCTCTGTGATGTGAACCTATTAGATGTAAAGGTTCTGCTCATTTTATCTATCATGGTGATTTTTCTGGGATATGTGAGCTCCTGGAAAGTAAAGAAACAGTCTTCTACCAGCAAGATTTATTCCTTTTTCATTATTTCTTACTATGGCATTACCAATGCTGCTTGCAAGACAACTACTTTTACACAGCTATTTTTGTAATTTTCTTCTTTTTACACTCATTTTGTTTGGCTGATACATACTAGCTCCTTAGGAATATCTGTGTATTTCTAACAGCATCCTAGAATTTCCTATCATAACTGGACAAGAGAGAGGGGTGGAAAAAGCTGAAGACTGCAGGAAATATAGCTGAGGTGAAGTCAGAGCACTATATTCTCTATCCAGATCTAAGGTATGTTCTTGAGAGCTTCCCATTTTGAGAACACTTACACGATATGTTTCCACTTAGCTTTTATGCCAAAAATATCCCAATGCAGCTCCGCCACTGATAAAGGAAGCAAGAGCCTTCATGTAAACAGGGCTCCAGGCAGCTGCAAGGGCTCCCAGCCACTGTCTCACACAACCTGTGAACAGCCAGCCTGGATGGGATATGGAGGAGGCCCTGGCATGCCAGCTGGGCACACAGCCCTGTTCCCCATCATGGATGTTGGGGACTAGCCTCCCATCCTCACCTTGCTGCTGATTCCCCAGCCACCCTGCAGCTCCTCAGGGTCAGCCAGGGCAGCCAACAGCAGCAAAGCTTGTGGCCACTTGCAGGGACCAACAGAGTCAAGGCTGGAAGGAGTGCATGGAGAAAATCATGGATGGGGCAGAAGACAGCAGGAAAATATTTCATCAACACAAACTCACAGACTGAGACACGTGGTCATCTCTTCTGTACAAAAGCATCAGCAGCGGTTACATCAATCATAAATGCTTTTGGAAAAGAAGCAATTTTAGAAATAAGTAAATTAAGCCCCGTCCACAGACTCTGCATTATAAATATCATTAAGAAAGTTATCCAGGTTTCAGGGGAGTTTTAAAACAGTCATGTGCTAGCTGCAATGCTGAAAGATTGTCCTGCCATTTGGAAGGTCTGTGCTTGCACCTCTTAGAAGGAGTTTCCTCAAAGATGTTTCACTGGAAATAGTTCTAGTTAACATGCCAGTAGAGTTTTAATTATTATCTTTCTTGATTCCTTGGATTCATCGTAAGGAGTGTGCATGCATACTTCTGTCAATAGCTCAAATATTCTTGTCTCAGCATCAACAGTTGGTGACTTTGGAAGAGGACCAGCAGAACCTTATGTGACTTGCACTTCACTGGAAAGGCTGTCAAGAGAAACAGACGTAGTGCCTGAACAGTACAGCGATGAGAGCCAGTAGCAGTGCTCAGGGTAAAGGTCTGGACAATAACCACCCCAGCACACAGAGAAGACAGGGAAACACAGGCTGACAAATGCCAGAGTAAGACTTGCCATTCATCATGATTCCTTCTGTAAAGGCAGGGCACAGACCATCAAGAACAGCAGATTGGGAACTGACCACTCTCTGGACGAGATTGGAGATGTCAGATACCTCTCTTAAAAGTTCCTATGCCAGATGTACTCCAGGAAAGAAAACAAAAGCAAATATATAAATGCAAGAGGAAAGCAGACAGAAGATGTGCCCATATCAGGGATTATACAGGGACAGACAACAGCTCATGGCTGTCTGCATCACAAGTTTGCAGAAATGTTGTGGTCCAGAGTGGGAAGAAGTTACGAGTGTACACACAAGCCATCCTGTGCTGCTTGACCTTATCACCAGAAAGCCACCCCCAGCACATTTTATTTCACTGAATAGATGCAGCCAAAGATTCCCAGCCAAAAGAAAGTAATTTGTGTTCAGAAAATGGCTGGTGAATGGGCATTGACAGGCATCTCTCTCAGTTGCAGTGCTTGCAGCATCTTTGCTCTGAGACTGCTGGGTTCAGAGCCAGTGCTGCCAGGCGCAAGCAAAAGGACCATAGAGCAAGTTTAGATGGAAGGAAGGTGGCAGTGCTCTAGCTGCTTGTAGAGGAAGCATTTTGTGGTCAATTAACAGTGAAAAGAGAAATAATGTGGCAGAGACCTTGAATTATGTCACATCTCCCTTCTTGAGAAACTCCCTGGCAAAACCCTGATCTCCCCGTGGCACACGCCGTTCCCAATCTCCGTGTGTGCCACTGAGCAGCACGGCTGGCCCTCCCCTCTCCAAAGGCCAGCAATGCTGTGTGTCTGTGCCCAGGGTCCACGGCTGAAGGGGAGCCCAAGAGAGCCCCGCAGCAGTTGGGCTGGCCTCTGTTCTCAGCTGCACCTGCAAAGGAGCAGCTAAAGGCAGGAAGAAAAGCAGATTTGGCAGGGAATGGAGGTGGTGCCGGCTCTTTCTCCACCAGAGACACAGACATCAAAGGATGACAGCCAGGAAAGGCTGGGAACAGGCTCCTTGCTCCCTGTTGTGGGCGCTGGCTGATGGGTGATCCAGAAGTACTGGGTGGCTATGGGTAAGTTCTACAACAGGGACTCAGGCACTACTTAAAGCTCAGACCTGTATCTCCTCTGTCTTCTGAAAACAAGGAGGATTAAGCAGAAAGGGGGAGATGTTGATCCAAACTCTGTGATCCACAACACCAGTTTTGTTATGCAAACACAAACTATTCCAGTAGGTTCTTGTGTTAGCTAAGGGGAGCTGGTGAAAATGCTTTTTCAGTCATTGACTTGATGAGCGTTGATTTTATTAGTGAAAATCTGACCATCATGTGAAGATTAGGCCATTTGTAGAGTGGAATTTAACAGATTTTTTTTTTTCTGAATGAGATAGTGCTTTGGTGGGTGAGGACTGGTTTAACTGTTCTAAAGGAAATTGTGTATGCACTATGAATTCTTCAGACCATTCCTGATTTTTACCATGAACTCTGTAGAGGACAGGTACATGTATATGTTTAGAAAAAAGATTTATACTTACGGTGAAGAACAGTTAATGGATCCGTTTGCTACCCGTTTGGCACATTGTGGTTTGTTTAATGTGCTATAATATCAGCGCAATTTCAGTGCTGATATCTTTGAAAGTACCAGGTAAGAGCGTGCCTACATACATGCTGGTCCTGCTTTTGAGGCATGGGAAAGGTGCTCTGAGTATTCTGGGCTAGGAGAGAAACTACCCTATTCTTGGCTTTGCTTGCTCATGCCATGATCTGGCATGAATTAATAATAGGGAACCTATCCTGCATGACAATTTAAAAAAAACCAAAAAACAAACCAACAAACCAAAAACCAAAAAGGCGGCTTGATTTTTTTTGTTTCTTCAAAGTTGCCCAAGACATGGGACCTTACATTTCTGCATCAGCTGAAACCTGGACGTTCTTCCCTCAGGCAGGCCCGGCACGACTGAGGTCCCGAGCCCGGCGCTGAAGGCTGCTGGCCGCGGAGCCGAGCGCCAGGGGCAGGCGGCAGCAGGAGCCCCGCGGGGGGCGCGGGGGCCGCTGCCCCTGGGCCGGAGCCCCCGGAGGTGCCGGCTGGCGGGCGCTCGTCCCGGCCCCGGAGAGCGGCGAGGGGCCCGAAGCGCTGAGTCAGCGCCGCGGTGCCGCCGCGGAGGGCCGGGGGCCGGGCGGCGCCCCCGCCCCGGCGGTGCCCGAGAGGGGCGGGGAGAGGCGGCGGCGGGCAGGGCGCTGCCCCCCTTGGCCGCTCCTTATCAGCCCGGTTTGATGCTGCAAGGCGTGTCCGGGGATCTGCTCATGTGATGGAGCAAGAGGCAGGCGGGCGGGGGGACCAGGGGCGGAGGTGATTTTCCTCGCTGCTCTCGCCTTTTTTTTCCCCCCTTCCCTTTTTTTTTTTTTTTTTTTTTTTTAAATTTCCCCCCTCTCGCGCCCTAAAGGAGTTTGCGGAGAGCCGGGCTCCCTCATTCCTGGCTGTGCCGCCGCCGCCCACCGCCAGCCCCCGCCCGCGGCTCCGCACGGCCGCGGGGCAGCGCCATGGGCGCCGGCAGCTCCGCCGAGACGGCCGCCCCGCAGGACGGGGACGGGGCCGCCGCCGAGCCCCCCCGCACACCCCCGGAGCCGCTGTCGGCAGAAGACGCGGCGGAGCCCCAGCCACCGGCGGAGCCCGCCAAGGTAAGGCAGGGGCGGCGGGGAGGCGGGGGGGACAAGGGGCGGCGGCTCCCGCCGCACCCCCGGGCCGGGGAAACTTTCCCGCCGCGGCTGCGGCCACCTGCCGCAGCCCTGGGCACCCCCCGGGCCGGGCGCGGAGCCGGGGCGCGGCGGGGCCGGGACTGCGCCACGGCCGGCGCCGCAGTCATAAAACTCCCGCCGGCGGCAGCAGCGGCGGGGCGGGGGGCGAGGGCGGCCGCGGGGGCGCCGTCGCTTTTGTGTGCGGCCGGGGCCGGGGCGAGAGGAGCCGCACCCACCCGCGGCGAGGTCTGCGCCAAGGAGCCTCCTGACTGCGGTCCTGCGGCCGGATCGCCGCGGCTCTGGCGGCTCTCCGCAGCCCCCCCGCTCCATCCTCTCCCCTCCCGAGGGAGCAGGTGGGAGGTGCGTCGGGGCGCGGCCGGGCGGGCGGCTCGGCGGTGCCTTCGGCGGGGCGCCAGCCGCGCTGTGCCCCCCTTCCCGCCCCGGCCCGCACCCCCGGGCTCGGGCTCACCTGAGCCGCCGCCCCCGGCCCGCCGCCGAGGGGAAGGGGCGGCGGTGTCGGCGGCGAGGGCCGGGGCCATGGCTCGGCTGCGGCCCGCTGTCGTACTGCATAGGGGGCAAGGGAGAGGGACTCCGAACTCCCAGCCCGTGGGGAGCGAAGGAGCTCTAGGTATGTGTGATTTAAAATAAAGACGTTGAAGAATTGAAAGAAATTCTTTTAAAACATGTCTGGTGTTTAAAAATAGATTATGAATGAACCCATTTATCCCTCTGGAATAGGCGCGTTTAGGGGATTTTGGGACTGAAAGGGAGGTTATGTGCATCTGTGTGTTTACACAGCGTGGCTTTGGGGAGTTTGTGAGGGGAGAAATAATACCACGTTCTACCGAGATCCCCTTCTTTGGGCTCTTCAGAGTTTGGGTGCTCAGAGCAAGGAGACTCCGAAGTTTCTGTGCCTGGTGCGTGGGTGTATTAGAGCTTGAGAACCAGTTATGACTTTGTTTCTTTGACCTTGTGGTTCAGATTTAACTTTCAAGTTGAATTTCCCATAGTTCCTGGCTGCCACTAGACCTCCTTGTGCGTGTTTTGACAGATTTGAAAACCACATTGCGAATGAACTTTAAATTAACTGAGATTTATTTTATTTTCTTTTTAACCAAATAAGCGTTGGGGATTGGTGTTGGTTAACAAAATATTTAGCAGTTGTGTTGGGCAATTTTAGAATTCAGATGCTGACATTTAGAAAAGAGGGAATTTATATCGGGGAAGCATTTGGCTATTGTGGTTGTTTAAAATTTAAGATAAAGTGACTTTGAAGAAGGAACATAATATTCATAGCCATGTTTATCCAGTTATGGGAACTAAGAACCTCTAAAAAAAGAGAATCACATTAATACTGTTCTCAAGTACAGATTATTAATAATACTGTATTTTATGTCTTCTAAGCTTTAGGAAAAATGTTTTCTAGTAGATTTTTGCCTGATTATTCAAGTTGAACTGTTTAATATTGAGGAAGTTCTATTACGATTTTACTGCTATAAGAAGTTGTATTACTGCTGTTCTCCTAAAACAACTGGTTTTGCCATAAAAAGAAAAATAAGTTTTAACGAAGTTTTAGTCACACTTTTTTTGTGCCTCATTTTTTTTTCTTACCAAAGTAACTTCATGCAGATTTGTGACGCAGTTTTTCATCATCATTCCTTCCAGCTCTTTGAATTTGAAAATTACCAGGTCTTGCAATGCCCCTGGAGAAATCTGTTAGATAGCTGATTTGTTTGTGGAAGATACAATGGGAATCTTTTGGAGGGTGGTATTCTTTCTTGCGTTTTCCAAATTAAAATGCATATTACAATCCTTTTAGAGGAAAAGCTTTGGAAACTGACTTCAGTGGGATCCAGCTTGAGTGAGCCTTGGCAAGGCAATTAGGAATAAACTGTCTAAGCAACTAGTCTTATACAGGCTATAAAATCTCAGAGAAGTTGTGCTTTCTTTTGTGATGTGAAATCCCTGAAATATTGATTAAATTTCTTTCATGACATAGTTGCAGTTTTTACAAGATGAAAACCTCTTTGCCTTTTCTTCTAGAAATGAACAAATTTATAGTCATTAAGCTGTTTCGTTATTCACATGTGACCCTTTGGCCAGATACCAGTTTTTGGGTGTCCTGGTTACTGAAAGGGAGGGTGTGTGTTTCAGTGCTGCTCACTTCTACAGCCCGGGGACCCTGGAAAGCACTTGGCCTACAGAGCAAGGGATATTTAGGGGCCTTTGGGCACTGGCTTGTGAACGTGTTGGGTAAAATGTGGGCTCATGTGGTGAGTACCTCAGCTGTTGACCCCATCTTCTCAAAAGTTCCTGGTGAGTTACACATAAAGCAGCTCCAGAGTTTCCAGCCTACTACACTACTAAGATCTGAAATGGGTGGCTTTCTTTACTGTAGCAGACAAGCCTTAAACTCTGGCAGTGGAGGAGCTGCTCCTTGCCTTGCATAGCCACCCCACTGTGGGAAGCCGTCTCTGTAGGGAAGTGTGAGAGATCCTGGTGGTACTAATACATTCAGCTGGTTGAATTAATCAGATCTGTGAATTGACACCTGAGGTCCTGTTGAAACCAAGATGCAGGGTGTGGTTCTACAGAAGGCTGATTTTTGTGGTGGAGTTAGCTCCTTGGTCTTTGAGCAGCAGTCTCTTTTCCCCTCCTTTTCTTCTGCCCATGTTCTTCCTTATTTTGCCTCAGATGACGCAGTCTCACTTAGCTTAGTGTTGCGTCCTAACCTTGCCTTTTTGTAAGCAGGTTAAACTCACTAACCTTTCAGGAAACTGAAATTTATTCTTGCTGGACCATTTTCCTGATCTGCTTGTGAGTTCATTTGACTCGTACATTGTGGAGGTGAGACCAATAGCCAGGACAATGCAAGCATTTCCAGCAGGGCAGGAGGGGAAATGAAAAAACTTCTCCTGTTGGTAGCAGTGAGCTGGTGAAAACTCATTGAAACCTTACGGGAAGACTGTCCTGAGTAGCATGGAGGCCTGAAGCTTATCCTGAGAAGGATTTAAGATTTCAATAGTGCAAGAAGTAGGAACAAAATCTTTTTAGTCTTGAAGAAGACCAGAGAAGCCTTTGGTGTCCTGAACTGACAAAAGCCATCGAGATGTCCGGTGAGGTGGTTCGTGTGCTCCTGCTTCCTCCCCAGAGAACCTACAGCTTCTCCTGTATTGCATCTGGCACTGTGCGAGCTCGTTCAAGGAGCTAAGGCCCTGGAAAACTGTTCCAGTTCTTTAGCAAGGTCACTCTCCGCAGATTGAGCGAGATGTGTTGTCTTCTGGGACTCAGCAGAAGCTGCAGGTACAGGGGAGCCGGCAGGATCTTGTGTCCGGAGTTGGACAGGAAGCTGTTGACACTTCTGTTGGTGGCAGCATGTAACTAGATTGGTTTGGGCATCTCCAGTTTGTGAGGACCCTCTCCGTTCATAATAGTGATGTGGCTCTCACCCAACTTCAAATTTTGATGCTAAGCATCAGAGATATGGAAAAAAATGCCAGCGTGGTGCCCTCCCGTGGGACTTGGAGCCATGTGGGCAATGCCAGGATAGCTGTGTCATCCTACCAACATTGCAGCTAACAGTGGCAATCACACACGCACCACTTCCATTTTATTTAGGAGTTTGATGTGCCAGCTTTAATGCGGGTTTCTTTTTGTGGCCCTGTGGAAGGAGCCAAGCTCTGTTAGAACAGCTACCTAAAACAGTGTAGGGAAACTTCCAGAGAGAGAATTTGGAAAAATACAGGCATGTTAATACGCTATTCTTGCACCAAAATCTAGATTTGTCCAAGTTAATATTTGAATGGGGATTGATGGCTTGAAAATGTGGTCTGGTGGATTCCTGGCTTGCTGGCATGCAAGGGTCCCCAGTTGAGCAGCAAGTCATTCAAAACTGTTTTCAGGATGGTTCCCATTTCTGAGTAGTAACTTGATTATGCTACCTGTGTTGTAATGAGAGCAAGTGTGTGCTAGACAGTAAATATTTGGAACTGTCTCTTCTAAAGAGGTTACCAGCTGAGATGTCAGAGATGTCAGAGTGTCTTATTGTCCGAGTGCCTGACAAATAACAGCTGGGACAGACTTACATCTGCTGTTTAAACAACTGCGTTCTGGTGAGGGAGTTGAGTCAGCCTGAAAACACTACGTTAGCAATGGTGAAACTAAGCTTGTTCAAGGAAAGTCCCTAGACTGTGTCTCTGGGAGCCCCAGTTTGAGACATTTGCTCTGAAGCTGCAGGGTTCCCCTGGTTCAGCAGGGTCTGATTCCCATTACACACTTCTCTGACAGCTGAGGAGGAAGAGAATAGTACAATTCAATGGTAAGTTTTGGAAGACTGGCCATGCCAGTGGCTGGGGTGAAAGCATAAAAATGTGTGATTGAAAAAAATGCACAGTGGAAATTGGTGTCATAGCGGCACCAAAAGCGTGAAATAACCCCCTATCATATAGGAGATAAGAGGGAGGTGGTAGAGGGAGTGGCTGGGCACTTTGAAAGCCGAGGCAATTAGCTTGCGTTTGATGTGGTAGAGGCTAAAGAGATGCAAAGAGGGGCGGCCGGGACTTTGAAAGTCCTCCAGGTTGGAAATGCAAGCCTGGGTGTGGTTGCTGAGAGGAGCGTGCTTTGTGCTGAGCCCTTGTTCTGGCTGGTCCTTAGAGCCTGGGTGAGCTGTACCTGTGAAATGCTTCCATAAGGTGGTGTCTGAAAGAGCTGAAAGGTATGAGACCTGGGAAGGAGCTCAGTTTGGATCAGGCTTCAGAATAACAAATAGTGCTTCTTTCACAGGTTGCAAAAAGAGGTCACAGAGATAAATTGGGTGCAGAAGTGTTTTGATGTTTTGGGCGTTCTGTTTTATCCATTTGGATTTTGAGGGTAGTCATCCCCCCGAAAGGATAAGGAGATGTCACAGTGAAGTCAGGCTGAGAACTGGGAGAGAAGAGGGTAGATGGGGAGATGAAAGGTGTGGAGAAAGTTCTTGGCTTTGTCTGAGGAGACAGAAATAAGGTAATGAAATTAAGTGGGCTGTTACGGGCTTTACAGAGGAAGGGCCTTGTGTTTTCTTCACCTGGAACTTGCAGTATCCCACAAACCTCTGATGTTTAGCTAATGCAAAACAAGACAAACTGCTGTGAACAAAGAGTTGGAATGATCCAATTTTTTTCTTTTCCCAAGTGTTGGTGTTTGAAGTTCTTTTTAATGAAGCAGCGTGTGCTAAGAGCAGACCCCCTGAGCACACCAACAATCTTTCCCACAGTTTCAAAATCAAACTTCAGGAAAAATACTAGAGACCATTACGTTAGTTTGCTCAGTTGTTCAGACAGCTGTATCTGGCTATTTTAGTAATCTAATGTAGAATCATTGTAGCAGGATTAACAGAATGAGGCAAAATTAACTCTGGTACGTTTGGGCCTGGTGTGAGGAATCCCTGGAATGATTTGGGTCTGGTACAAGGAATGTTGGGAATGATGGTGATTGCTGGTGGGGGAAGAGGCTGGGTGCTGCAAACCCTCAGGAACGGTGCCTGAAGGAAGCATCCACTAATGTACAGTGGGATCAGGGACCTGCAGTTCATCCGCATCTCAGGCAATTTGTCATGTTAATTTATCTGTTTTCAATTCTGTGTGCGTTTAATGGGGTCTAACAGTTGGACCCATTGCTGGATGCAAGGTAGAGCAGAAGCTGCTCTTGGTTAGTGATGTGGGCAACGAGCCCTGTGCATTTTAGTCTCATTAGCTGGGTGTCTGCCCTTTGCTTCCATCTTTGTGGTGAATGTGAGGCAAGTATTAAAAAAAAATACATGCAGGATGTATAGTAATGGCGTGACAGAAACTGGCTTTGTTAATGGCCCTTTGTTTTGGGAATGAAGAAGCTGAAAGATCAGTGAACTGGATAACCAGTCCTTGGTTTCTCCCATGTTTATGAGACAACACATTCATAAATTAATAATCAAAGGAGTGTAATGAACGTGTGCCACAAAAAACTGATAAATGTTGGTAAACCTGCCAAATGTAATGTCTCATTACTTGTAGATAAATGCATAAAGATGAACAGAGAGATTCCTAATAATTTTTGTCTTTTTAAATTTTATTTTCATCCATCTCTCTAAACTCTGATGTTGTATTTGTCTAAGCTTTACAAGTATTCTCAATGGAATTAAGAACACTTCTCACCAAATTAGATATAATTGGGCTAAACTGCAGTTTAGATCCCTTCGGAGAAATGAAGCAGTTAATGTGAAGGAAAACTGAAGTTAGTTTCTTTTGAGGACTAATGCAGTGGGACAGACTGCACTGACCCTCATAAAGAGCCTGAACAACTTTTTTTAGAACGCAAAACTTTTTTTTTTCTTTTTTTAGACTAATGATGCTCTTATGTATCCTTTCACTTTTCAAACTCCCAAAGGTTTCTTTTCCTTTGCACATGTTTTAATTTGGAAAAAAATACTATTGTTTTATTAGTTTTATTGGTTTTGGTTATTCAATTATTTAAAGCAGAACACTTGATTTGAAAATCTAAGTTTGTCTTCCCAAGGCCAAGAATCACATCAAGCTCCTTCCCAAGAGACTGAGGTAAAAAGGTAGGGTTATACTGCAGGTCTGGTCAGATTTGAAAATACTGAGGTTTTCCATGTATTTACATTTTTACTCAGTTGTGACTGATGGATCCTGCTTCCAAAACTAGTGAACAGGGATTATAATTATACTGGCTGGTTGTAAAAATTGCCTATAGTCTTACATTTAGTGATGTTTTATATTTAATTCTGTTTTTCATACTGGAAGGTATTGCAGATTTAACAGATCCAAAGGGTTATCTGCTAGACCCAGTGACTTCTGAATTTTGTTCTGAAAACACAAATCTTCAAGATTAAAAAAAGTCACTGTTTTCCTGAATGCACCAAAACTGTAGAATAAATTCAGAGCTGGGGTAATAGTAAGTACTACCATTGTTAGTATTTTTTCGTGACAGTCTACACTCAATTTAAAAAGGGTACCAATTGTACTGCGTTGAGGTACCAAGTACCTTTGTGTTCTGGTTCTTTGCAGAGTCCACTGGTGCTTATGAGGCAAATGGTTGACTGTCTGTACACGTGTGTCTATACATGGGACTAGCTTTAAAATGGTGTGCTGCCTAGGAGAGGTTTGGAAAGAAAGGCAAAGAAATCTTTGAATAACATGAGGAATGCTAAGATATTCAGTGGTGTTGCCTTTCTTGTGACTTGAAAGAATTGTTGGTACTAATTCTGAGAATGTCATCTTGAAATAGTCATCCATGGCTTTTTCTTCAGATAGCCAAGTTCCCTGAGAGCTGGTGAAGTTAAGGTTGTTCTTATGTTTGTAGGACTAGCAGTTGTCTTTCAAGAATGAATCAGTAAAACTTACTATTATTAAAAAAATAGTAATGGTTCTCTACTAAATTTGTACTGAAGAATCTTAAAGCCCTTTCAGAATTAGGTTGTTGTTTTCTCTGTCTGATTTTCTTGCTTGTCTTTAATCGGTTACTGCCATTCAGGTAACGCTGTATGCAAACTGCAGAGGAGCTTCCCAGGGTTTACGTGCCTTTGTTCGGTAGTGTGGTGTCTTTATCCCTCCTGAGTTCCTGTGTTTTAGATTTATGGGGAGGATGATGTGAGAAGCGGGAATGTAATCTGAGTGTTGAGCCATTCCGTATTTCTTCTATTTAATATCTGGTCTCAGCATGTGAAAATTCTGAAGCCAAATTATTCCATCTGTGGTATTGGCAGTGGAGCAGAATGGGATCCTTTTTCGTGAGGTGGATTATGTGGCTGTGAAAGGCAGCTTTGAGGAGCACAACAATGCCGGGTGGAAACAATTTGGCTTAATTAAGGGCTTCTGAACTGAAAATTGGGATCCTGAATGCACATACTTCATTGCCTGTGGAAGTGGGGTACAGCGCTTCTCCCAGATCTCACCCAGTGTGTGAAAAGAGTCTGATGATTAGGAGGAAAGCCCATTTCCTGGCACTGTCTGTTGATTTGAAATTCTGTTGCAGCAGGCTAATTACTAATAAAAATAAGTAAATAGATTTCCCCATTCAGAAGGTTTATGTAGGGGGTTTTTGGAAGAGAATTGTCAGGAATGTGGCATCTTCCTGATCCCAGTTTGGTGCTTTGGGCGTGTGGTTTTTAGATCCCACCTTTCAGTGTAATGTATCTCTGGTACCTTTGATTAATTAACAGGGCTTCTATGGCAGTATTTTGGGAGTACAGATGAGTCATAAGACAATGATACATAATTAAGGTTTGCTGTTCCACCAGAGGAACTTCAAACCTTTGCTTCAGGAATAATGGTTAATTAGTTGAAATGGCTTCTGTTGGAAGGTAATCAGTTGGAGAGCTAGTTCATTAAATAAAGGGTGATCAATAAATTAAAGGCTAATTAAGTATTTTATAATGACCAGAACACATTCCATACTTTTAAAATAAAAATATGCTTGGAAAATATATTTCTTCTTGTCGGGCAAGCCAGTACAAATTCTGAAAATAATTAAAATGTATCAAGTGTGGAAGCTGAAAAACAGATTCTTCTTTTTGCACATATTAGCAAATCTTGAAAAAATATTTCAAATACTATAGGGCAGAGTCCCAAAGAACTGAAAAGCTCTTTCTGCCTGTAAGAGTAGTTTCTGCCTAATAATAGAGGTCCAAAACTTCTAGTTTTAATCTCAATTTCACTGCATTTCCTCATGGGAAATCCATATGTATTCTCCTTTCTGTCCTGAATAATTCTGTTTCTTTGTAGTTGTATTGTTGCTGATGATAAGATAAACACATCAGTGGAGGAGCAATACTAAAGGCTATATTGTAGAAAGGATTCATTCATCTATCAGAGCAGTTGTGCCAGACACTTTGAATGAAGAATTCCTTTCCATCAGCTAGATTCACCTTATCCTGGAGTTTTCCTTCATAGAAAAAGCCAATTTCTATACAAGGTTATAGGCCAGTGTCTGTAAGACCTGCTTCTTCCATGTATTTCATGTGGGAGAGCAGAAAGATGAATAGTCCCAGATTATGTGGTTTGGGGTTTTTTCCTCACAAAAGTACTTTTATTTAATAAAGTTAAAATTGCTTGCACATATATATTCAAAATGAGAACGAAAAAATATTCTGTGGAGGTTGGGGGGGAATCCGGCCTAATACTGACATTTGCTTTTTCTTTCTCTCTTTGTCTCTCCCTACTACCATCATTCAATCAATATTTGACCACGCAGGCTTTAAATGCAAGTTTACCAGTCTCTGATGTTAGTGAAGACAATGTGAAGCATGATGCCTCACCAGAGGAGCCACTGCAGCTGGAAGCATCTAAGGAGCTGGGTGAGCAGCAGTCAGAGGTGGTTTCACCCCTCCAAGAGCCACCCAGAGAGCAAACAGAGTCTGTCGGAACAAATGGTGAGTAAAAACATGGTGAACGTGTTCAGTGGACATTTCATAGAGGTCTGTGTGCTAAATGGGATGGGAAGTAGAAATGGGGCTTAACTAGCTGTCTGCTACTGAACAGGTATTACTCAAGTGATCTGTTGTTGCTCAGGTGCTTCTAGGGCACTGTTTTGTGGGAGATGTTTCCTCTATAGGAGAGAGTGCAGGTGACAAATGGCTTGTGGACTGAAGGTGTTGGTGTCAGTGGTGGAGATGCCCACCTGTTCCCCCTTAGGGGTAACTCTCAGCTCTGAGTGCCTCTGCTTGTCTACTGCCCATCTCCTGACCATCTACCTGTTAGGAACAGCTCAGTTTCCACTTCTCATGTTACTTCCTGCTGCATAGGCCTGTCCCTTCCTTCATAAGGCAGAAATCCTTTTATGTTAATTCATTAGTGATATTAATGATAAATGATTTTGCTCATAGGAAGGGACAGGCTAATCCATTGGTTTTACCTTGATTAAAGTTTCGTTTCCTACGGCTTTTAATTGGATTTGCATTTGACCACAAAACCTTTCTCATCATAGGCATCCCTGTGTGTTCTGTCTTGGGAACGTCTCCTTTGCCTTGCTGCACAGTCAGGAACATGCTGTTCTTTCTCCTGTGTGATCTGGCAGCCCACCTTTCCTGCTCTCATCAGCCTTTCCTTGTTTCCCTCTGTTCCCGTTCACACACGTGCTTTGAGAGATCTGCTTCAGCAGTCCTGCTGCCTGCTGACTTTTTTTGGCAGGATGGCAAGAGAGAGGGCTGGTTTTCAGAGCAGGCGTCTAGTGCTGGTGGTGGAGAGCAGGGAAGGCCATGGGGACAGGGTAGATGAGGCACTATCTTCAGTGTCAACCTCTAGAAGTAGCTTAAGGCATGTGTGTAAGCCTTGCTGTACTCTAGGGTTTGAATCCTGATAAAAACAATTCCTTGTCACATCTTTAGATTAATTGCCGTAATACTATTATCCCAATAGAAGACTACTGTATTTTATCCTGAGCTTTTGTGCTGCTTTTTTTTTTTTTTTATCATACCAGGAGGGGCTTTTGATATGTTAAAAATGGGATGCAATTTGTTTTATCTTCAATGAAACTTCACTTCCCTAAAATTATACTCCTAAGTGGACTGGGATGGGGGAAGGATACTTGCTAAACAGAGTCATAACGGAAAAGATCTGATGTTTGGAAGTAGTGGCAGAAGATTTCATATTGGTGTTCAGCTTCTGGATTAAGTAAAAGAAAAGGCCGTTAAAAGGGTATGAGTTTCAAGTTAATAGTAAAAGATTATAATTATTTTTGAATAATCCTGGGTTGTACAGAAATCCCATTCCTAGGATATGTAATGAAGAGGTGAGAAGCGCTGAGTGCAGGTAATTTCGTGTAACCAGTTGTATGGCATGATGTGAGCATACACAGCATTAGGAATTAGGATTTGAGTAGATTGCCTGAAAAACCTTGGCTTTGTTTTGAGAATCATCCCTCCTGTGGTTGTGTGATATTCCTGTTGTAATCCTGTCTTGTAAGACAAAATCTTGTAATTATGCCACTGTTTTCAGTGGAGCCAAGTCTACATGATAGCATTATTTATGTGAAAAGGAAAACAGTTTTATGTGTTTGCTCTTGGAGTAAAAAATCCCTTTACGAACATGATGCAGCAGGTATTTGCTGGTAACGATAGCTGAAAATGACATCTGTATAGACAAAACCTGCCCAGTTGAGCGCTGAAAAGAGTTCTTCAAGTAAAGGTTATGTTCAGATGTTTGTTTGTGTCCACACCTCTGGACCTTGGAGAGTCTGGTCCACCTCATCTGTCCTTAGGAAGATGAATAAAGGTGGAGAAGAGGTATCTCTTAGTTGCTTCATGCAGAGAAATCTTTCCATACAGAAAAATGTTCCATTTTAGTGCTACACTTCATGTTCTCCACTCATTGTTTATTTCACCTTGCCTGCAAGTCTAAACTCGGAAGTGAAGCATTGAGGCACCAAGCACTGAAACAGCACAAGTGTTTGCCTACTGTAAAGGGGAGCGTTTATGATTAAAGGTTTTTTGGGTTGGTTGGTTCTCACTATCATTATTTGAGTCTTGCATTCAGAAGACCTAGACTCATTAAAGTTGCTATTATAAAATTAAATTAACCAGATGTTCTGGTAAATTGGCTGGGAAGTTGGCTCTGACAGTCAGAGAGATGAAGGCTCAAATTATCATCAGAACTTCGGAGATATTCAACATAATCAATTGTAATCAAAATAGAAATACTGTTGCTATAATAGGAGGATGCCTGTATTAGATACTGGGCCATTACATTTTATTTTACCATATTGCACCCCTTTTTTACTATCAGTCGGAGCATTAAATTATTATACTACAAGTACCTAGAGTAACATGTCTATGAAACTTTTGACAGCAGAATTTGGGGCAATTTATAAGTAATTAGGTTGTAGGGAATTCCAATTAAAAAAAAACCCTCCAGCCAAACGAAAACAAAACAAATAAACCAGCCCCACAGTAACAGGTGAAGGAGCAAATATTTCAGTGTGGAAAAACAGAAGTATTTTGTATGGTTTTGTTTATGAGGGACAAAATCCATGGGGCTTTTAAGCAGCATCTATTGAGGTTGGGTGCGGATGGTTTGTGGGAAGCTACATCGGGAAGGCATCACAACAGCGGGAACTGAAGCGGGCGGCCGGTTCGAACGCGGCAGCCGGCGCCTGTTCCCTTCGGGGCAGGGGAGATAAAGGCTGGAAGCGGCAGTTCCGAGACGGACCCTGTGAGGCACCACGCTTGTGCCGGCCAGCGGTGGGAAGAGCCGGGCGGGCGGGGGGCGGTCCCGGGCGGGGCCCGGGGCTGTCCGAGGCGGGGGGTGCGGCCGTGGGGCTCGGGGGAGAGCCCAGCCGTCCGACGGGCAGACTTCTATCAGGCAGCTTCTCCGTCAGCCAGCTCTCCGTCCGGCCAGCCGGGTGCCGGGGGTGGAAGCGCCGCTGCCGCCCGGCCCCCTCCTTCTCGCTGCCGTCGGCTGGGGCTGCTCCGCGCCGCTGGGAGGAACCTCGGAGCGGGAGAGAGGCTTCGTGGTGTCAGTGTGGCATCAGCCATGCTGGGGACAGTGACGATGGCGGGTAAGGCGGTGTGGCAGCCCGGGTGCCGGCACACGCGGTTGTTGCCCGGGTTCGGTAGCGCCTGGGCTGTGCGGGCGGCGGCAGCATCCCGGGGCTGCGGCGGTGCGCTGCTGCCGGAGAGCCTCGGAGCCCGAGCCCTCAGCGCTCCCGGCTCTGGATTTCCTGGCAGGGCGTTAGAGTTAAAGGGTCTGGCTTAAGTGTCTTTATCTCAGTGAGAACCGCTTCCAAGCGAAGGTTGCTGAAACTTAAGGAATTGTCATATCGCGTCAGTCGGCCGTACGATGTGGTACCTTGATACGAGGCTTTATGGATGCGGAGGTGCTAACTGGGTGTTCTTCTGCAGGATGGGGCTATGACCTGGTATCTGAAATTGGGGAACAGAAAGAAAAGGTAGTGACCGCACTGAGGGTGCTATTTTACATCAATCAAGCAATAAGGCAGTAAAATACCTTAAGAGCTAAACTTGGTGAGATTGGAGGAAATGTGGAAGTTAGCGTTGTTTATATGTTGTAAAAATACTTGCGTGAGAGAAATGAAGCTGTTACTCTATTGCTGTTTATCTTAACGAAGCAAAATTCAGAGGTGATTAGCACAGTGGCAAGGGTGTGCGTGTGTATATGTGTATGGGGGACAGCGGGATCCCAGCCTGCAGTACCAAAAACTCGATCTTACTTAAGGAATTAGCACATAAGCCACTGAAGCTGGGAGCTAACAACCATAAACTTAATTGGGCTTTCTGAAAAGAGAAGTTTTGGAGGAGCGAAGAATTAAAAGAAAGAACATTATCGCACTGCTGGGTTTGCACAAAATTATGTTTGTGCAAAGTCTCTCACTTTTCTTTGGGAGGCAGAGTGCTATTATGAAATTTAAATAAACAAAGCCCGATTTTTTTTTTTTCCTACAGATAGCTAATTTGCATCGGAATTTCTCTCAGATTGATGGTGTATGGCTCTAGCTATCTAGGAAATCTTTATTTCATTGTAATAATAATTAGTCTCTTGTATATTGTTTGCTAGAGCCAGTGAATGAATTCAGCAAATAGGGGGAGTTTATTCATGCAAAATACTTTAACTTTACAATACATATCGACAACAAAGCCTGTAGAAGTGCGGCTCCATTTGGAGCGGGCCCTGGGGAAGACTGTACGTGATTTGACTCAGTGAGTAGTGGAGGAGATATCCTACTGCTGTTTACAATAGGGTTTTCATTAAACTTGATGTTTAATGAGCTTATCACATGCTGAGTCTTTTTCCTCAAGGGTTCTCTATTTTTTTTATTTCCTTCTATTGTTAGCAATTAAAGGTTAAACTGTTTTTCAAAAGCAATGTCTTTATAGGTTTGCACAGTTTTGATCGTTTGAGGTTTTCCTTATTTAATAATTCCTGTGGTAGAACCTTGGATTTTCACTGCAGCACAGCTGCTTCTATAGTACTGCGTTTAGCTTGTAGTATGTGTTACCATTTCTTGGAAGGGACAGAGTACCTCTACTTATTGGTATGCAGGAGTGTATTAAGCTGTCATGTGTCTAATTAGTGCAGATGCAGCTTCATCTCTTTTGTGGTGAGTTTGTGATGTTTATATTAGTCTTTATGTGGTCATTTTGATAAAGAAAAAATTTCAATCTGCTTTTCATTGTTCATTAATCATTAGGGATTCTCAAAAATGTCCCAGTGCTTACTGGCATGTATTGCTTATCCCATCCTTGTTGCTAATGCAGCCATGAATTTTTTTCCCCTCAAGTACCGAAATGCTAGAGTTGCATCTATCTTGCGCTTGGTGAATAAATTTTATTTTAAGAAGCAGAACCAAGTCACTGAATGTGAGATGTGGACAGCATGTCTAACCATGAAATTTCATAAATATTTGTAGCATGCTGGTTTGGTTCCCAAACAGAACAGCTGTGCTGGTCTGAGAGCAGTTTCTTACTGTGAGCATATTTAATGAAGAATTTTTAACTACAGCAACTATATCCAAGCCACAGCTAATGACCCTTCTGGCTTTAAAAGTCTTCTGTTTGTTTTTAAAGAAGAACTATACCGTTTTCTGATTTTTAGGGCTGTTTCTTGAAACACTGAAATGAAAAAAGAAATATCTTAATCTAGAATAAATGAAATACATAACTTTTCCTGCTGGAATTTGAGAAGCTGGGCTCAGAATTGGAATTTGAGAAGCTTTGGGTTGGAGCAGACAAGTACAGCTAAATCAAAATCTTCCAAAAAAAAAGATTTTTGAGGAATGTTAGAATGTTACAGCATCACAGTGGAAATGATTGTGTGTTTGGGGGGGTTGTTTGTTTGTTTGTTTAGTTACTTTTCTATGATGCTGTTTTCTGGGGATGCTGCTCTTGTTTTCTGAAGGAGCGCTAAGCCATGAAAAAGAATAGCTATTTTTCACCTTACTCCTTTTTTTCTGTTTTTAAAAATGAACACAAAAGTATGTGAGATTTTTAAACCAAACTCTTCAGTTGCCACCAAAGTACCAGAGAACTGAAGACTAAATAGTACTTGTTTCAAAAGCTTTGAAATAAGAACATGGTTGAAAAGCTCATGAATTGTGTGGATGCACGGTGAGATTCAGCATGCAAAAATCTCTATAAATCCTCCCTCATTATTTAATTAATCTGAAAGAACTTGCTCCCTGCAATGAACACGGCAAGTCAGTCCTTAGAAAATTGAGTGAATTAGAAGTGAGAAGGACGTAGTATGTGCTTTCTGTAGAAGAATTGTTTGTACGTTGAAGTGGAAATAAATATGATGTGTAGCAGGCAAAGGAAAGAAGAATTTGTGAAAAATGCATTGTTAAGAAGCAGCAAGGTCATAGTTGTAGTTAAAAAAAAGTTAAATTGTTAGAAGGATAACACAATCATATTTCTGTGTTATTTTGTTACTGCAAAGTGAGTAATGTGTTTGATTTATTGAACCTAACCTTCTGAAACTTCTGAATAAAAGAATCAGAATTTGTGGTATAATATCCAATTTGTACACTTTGCAGCGGAAACTTAAAAGCATAGATTGGTTTTCTTTCTTTTTTTTTAATGCTAAAGTGCTCAGTTTCACAATTCTAAACAGCTACTTTAAATAAATATGTTCAGGGTAGGTTTTTCATAGATACTGTAATTTCAAGCTGTTTTTAATTTTTAGGTTTTTAATTACTCACTTGTATCAATTTCTGTCCTTTCTTTATATTGTCATTGATGTTTCTAATGATAATTGGAAGAATTGTGCAGTTAAGAGAAAGCTGCCTTTGACAAATACAAGCTTGGTTCAGATTTTTTTTTAAGCTGCCTTCTTTTTGTGTCATATAAGTATTAGAGCAGTAGCTGGTGGTTTGTTGTTAGTTTGGTTCTTATTTTTCTTTTACAAGTTGTATTTGTAGCAAATCCAGACACAGTGGTGGCAAATGATTGTAAAATACTCCTCATGGCTGCAGCGTTTGCTTTTGCTCATGGGAACCTAGTGAGAGAGTTGTGTATGTGACCAAGAGCACGATTTGGCCCTAAACACTGGATAAATGCACTGAATAAAGCACAAAGTCCTCTGGAGCCTTGCAGTGGCCAGAGGAGTTTGCGAGGTGGGCGCTGGGTGTGTGTGTGTCACATCCATCTGAGAGATTGAGAATGTAGGGAATTCATGGAAAAAATCCAGCGCCGTGCTGCAAATCCTTAGGGGGAAAAGTCAACCAACTCCAGATGTTGACATGGTTGACTTGGAGCACATGAAGTGCTGTGGATTTAACTCTTGCAGTCAGAGTGCTTTTTTTTTAACTCTTTGGCAGCTACCAGGGGAGAAACACATTTTCACTTCTGCAGAGAGATGAGAGCTGGGAGCAGTTAAGTTGCATTCCTGACAGTGTCTGTCAGTCTACAAAAAGAAGAGTTTAATTCATTTTATTTTCAATGAGATGAGACAGGAATTCAGGCATTCTGAAAATATTAATTCTCCAACAACTGATCAGCATGCTGCTGATAAAATAGAAATAAATTTATACAGTGGACTAAGTACCTATGAAATTGTGAAATCAAGCACCTCTGAGTCCTCAAGACTGTCAGTTTTGAAAGTTTCTTCCAGAATAAAACTTGTAGTTATTAAAACATGAGCAGCACCTTGATTCAATTAAAAATATTTGAAAGGTTAACTGGTATGTAAGCAGTCAAAATAGAATTTCAGTGTTGGTCCTTAGCCACAGTGGATTTAAGCAGCAAAGTGTATCAATTTTATGATATCACCCCTGATCTTTATCACTGCCTCTAGGTATATTTTTGTTGTATTCTATTCCTCGGCTAGCACATAACTGGTGAAGTACAGCCCTCCTCAGGAAACACCTAAGGAAATGTTATTCATATCAGTATTTTACTATATTTGTTTTGTTTTCTGGTAGCTGTTTGGATGAGCCTGTCTGGTGTTTCTTAAAGGTGCTTTCAAAACCTCTGAATTAATTCAGAAAGTGCTGGTTGTCTTGCCAGTATACATGTGGTAGTGACATGCTACAGAACTCTGACCAGCAATGCCTTGTGTAAGTAACTTCCAAACCTTTCTGCATTCAGAGTTGCACTGACAGCGTTTGGGCACTGAGGTGTCATTAATAAAAACACTATAGCATCCAACTGCTACATACAAAGTTCCAGATGTATATGTTGTGAAAGTACAGCTTGGATGTTTGTGGATCTGGAGCTTTGCCACACAACAGTGGCAGCCTCCTGGTAACATGCAGGTACCAAAGACTGGTACCTCAAACACTGAGGAAGGGCATCAGAAATTCAGTTTTAAATAATCTTCCAGGGTTTTAAAATGTTAAAGAAGATGATAAAGTAGAGACTAGGTGGAACAGCAGCAGGTCATTTAACAGCTGACACCAGAATGTTATCTTGGGGATGAAATACCTTCTGGACAGGTTAAATCCTTTGGTGGAATTAAAGGGGGGTAGTGCTTGAGCTAGGTCTGTAAGTATATCATATGTGTAACATGAGGGAGAGATGGAAGTGTGATGTGTTGTAGCATAGCTGTGACTTTTCAGATTGGTGTTAATAAATGTGTGTTCAGTCAGTCAATATTTTTGTTAGCTTTTCCTTTTGCATTATGTTTAGTGAAGTATTGCAAGGTAACGTGTCTGCAGGATGGACTCACAAGGAAGACCTAAATACTGTCAGCTTGATTTAACAGTTTTGAAAGCTTACCACTGCCTCTAAACTGTGTTCTCTGTTTTTATGATTGCATTTGCTATCTTAATGCATACCCATACCTTCATATTTTGTAATAGTCACAGTTCTTTTCACCTGCAAAACATTTTACGCAGACATGGTCTTTATCTTAGGGTGTTATAAGCACATCATTTTATAAACAGAATAAGCAAAAACCCTTTGAATGTTTATCTTAAATATGAATAGACGCCTTTATATACTGGTTTTATATCTTATATCTCTTTGAAAATGGAATGCCTCATTTATTCATGGTCTTTATCATTCCACTCTTACAGTAATCCCATTTATCTGTAATACCTGAAACTCGTCTTAAACACTGAATTTACACTAAACATTTGTGCTGGCCTGGGAGAAATCTGGTCAGAAACTTCCAAAGGGGTGCTTCCTTAAGGGAATTAGGAAAAATTTAGGAATAAAGATGAAAAGAAATGTCACCTTTTTACAGTTTTTTTGAAACTGCAGGTTTTTCAGTTATGAAGGGCATACATTCCCAGGGAGTGTTTGCAAGAGGAAAAGTGAGCCCATGGAAATCCATGTCTTTGGCTGCTTAGCAGTCCCAAGTGCCTTCCGAATTCTCCACTCCCTTCTGCCCTCCTGCACTTCTGGTCAGCATTCAGCATTCCCCACTGGCTCTCAGCCCTGTATTTCAGTCTGTCTTTATCTAACTCATGTCAGATGGAGATTTTCATGTCTAGGTGTAAGCACATTGGCATTAATGTGAGGTTGAGACAAACAGAAAGACTCTATCAACCTTGTTTCCAGCAGAGATGCTAAGAGGCCTGGCTCATGAGCAAATTTTTATTCAGTGTGAAATAATCAGCATTTAGCTTCATAGCTGGTTAAGCCAAAAGAATCATTTTTAGTGTAAACAAGCTTAAGAAAATATTGAAGTACCTGTTACTAAATCATTATAAAATATGTGATGTTTTGAAGATAGTCTCTGAAGAAGTGCCTCTAACTTTGTGAATTTCTGTTAATCCTTTGACAGTTTCCTGTTAAATTACATAATTTTATGGAAATGACAAGGACTTTATTTCCAGACCTAGGAATAAATGAACACAGACACAGAAGTGGTTCCTTGTATAGTTGTAACATACAATTGAATAAACAAAATGTAATGTTTGATTAATAAGAGTTATTTTGTTTGTGGATTGTTCTGGTGTTTGCAAGAGGTATATTATCAATGGACAAAAAATTCTGGCTTCAAGATGTCTCCCTCACAAATGGCTCAGTTCAAACATCTCTGGTCTAAAATGTTTGGGGAGTTAGCATGTTAGCAGAGGTCAGGTTTTTAATTGAATTAGGAGTTAACAATTGAGGTAAATAATATTAAACTGTTAGATAAAGGAAAAACAAAAAGCTTTGCTTATGTTGACTTAAAAACAACAACCAGTAGGCTGCTGATAGTGAAACATAATTTGCCCTTTACATAGCATTTAGAAGCAAGTATCCTTGTAGATTTTGTTTTGCTTGTTGTGTAGTTAGTTCCAACCTTACCTGGACTGCATTGTCTGTGTGCTTCTGAAGAAGCAGCACTTAATACAGGCGGAACCAGGCAAGAGGCTGTGAGGGACCTCAGGAGATCAGGTGTTCCAGCAAAGCAGGCCCAGCTGCAGAGTCAGAGACAACTTAGAGGTGGTTCAAATAAAAACCACATCACTTCGGGGAGGTTGATCACATGCTTTGTAAAGCTGTCTCCTCCTGCCTCTGGACATTGAAGTAGCACATGTACAGCATAAAAGAACGGGACCATGCCTTCTTCATGTTCAGCATTGAATCTTTTAAAGTAATTTTATTTTTTCATCTTCATCTTTCACTCAGGTTTGGTCAGAGAGGAGAGTATGTTCCTTTGTGGCCTTGCACTTTTACCTGTTGTGCAAAATATAGGGTCGGGAACAGTATTAAACTGAAATCCTGGCAGCATCTAAGCCCAAGAATCTTTTGCTGTCTTGAATATGCTATAGATTTAATTTACATGCCAGTCTCTGAACTTGAGTTGGCCAGAGGAGCAGTAATACTTAAATTGTCCCAGCAAGACTGAGAGGGGTGTTGTCAGTGACCTGAAGGAAAAATGCAAATTGCCCTCAAGGAAAAGATAATGCAAACAGACATACGAGCAGTGGAGGATTTTACCTACTTGCATAGTAAGAACCTCATTCATTTTAAGCAGTGTGAAATTGCGGTATGTATATTGCCTGCATACCTATATTGTACAGGAGAATTCCAAAGATTCATAATCTTCAAAGCAATATATTGTTACATAACTGTTCTGTAGGGGTTACAGGTTTTCAGAAAAACAGGTAATTTCCCATGGGAGATTTCACATCTTACTCTTCTTTTGGGACAGAGCTGTGAAATAAGCTTTTTTTTGTCATCATTTTAGGTCAACAGGCTTTTTTAAAGTTTTGTTTTGTTTGTTTGCAGGTTTTTTTGTTCGTTGGGTTTCCTTAGATGTGTCTGTCTGCATGGAAATGTTTATTGAGCTTTGCTTCAGGAATAATTGCATATATTATTCTGTATAGTCTGTGACAGAATTTTTTTTTAACTTAAGTTTATCTTAAAGTAAAAAAAAAATACGAACCAAACAAACCACACAAAAAGAGCTGCAAAATCAGGGAATAGAATAAGAGAATATAAGCTTGAAAGGTGCATTTGCAAATAAACTGTGGAAAGAATTGTACAATGATACAAAGAAGGGAAATAATTATAGTAATGATAGAACAGAAACTAATTCTTAAAAATGTACTAGTAGCAAATAGAAAAGGCACAGAGATAATAATGGAATAAGTATGCTTATGAAAATCTGTAATAATGAAAAAATAAATAAAGGTATATTAGAACATTAAATTTAGAAGGAAATTAACTGGGGTTTTGTTGTTGTTTAAACAGTTGGACAAACAGAGCATTCCAGTGTAACTTTGAAGGAAGACTCTGAAACTGTGGAGACCACTCCGTCTGACTCGGGCACCAAGGATGGTGCAGATGCTGAGAAGGAAGATGCTCATTCAATTAAGCAGTTGCCGGCTTTGGAAGAAGTTGCAGAAGACCAGGTGGCAGAACCACAGTCTTACGATCTGGGTTTTAAAAAGGTTTTTAAATTTGTTGGGTTCAGATTCACAGTGAAGAAGGAAAAGACAGGAAAATCAGAACCAGTTCAGCTGCTTACTGTAAAAAAGGAAACACAGATCCCTGAAGGAGTTGATGATCAAAAAGAAGTTGGCTCAGAAGAAACAGCAGTGCCTGAGGATGTACGCTGTGCAGAAGACAATACCAAAGATACACTGAAAAATGAAAAAACAGAAGGTGAATCTCCTAAAATACCAGAAGCAAATGAGATTTGTTCTCAGCCAGCTGCCTTAGCCACTGAAACTGCATCACCATTAAGAAAACTTTTTACTCAAGGATGGACTGGATTTAGAAAAAAGAAGAGTTTTAGGAAGCCTATAGAAGATGAACAGCAGTCTCCTGTTAAAGAAGAGGAGAAAGAAAAGGAGGGGACAACGTCAACAACGGAAATCAGTGAAAAGGAGGAGAAACCTGAGTCTGAGAAGCAAGATGAAGAAAGGAATGTGACAGCAGTAACTATTGAAGCACATGAAAAGGAGCAAACTGAAGGTGAAACACAGGAGTCAGAAAAGACTCTGGCAACCATAGGAGTAGAACGAAGTGAAAAGAAGGAGGTAGTCAAGTGTGATGACCAGGGACAAAAAGAGGACCCAGCAGCAGCAGCTGTAAAAGAAAGTGCAGAGGGAAAAAAAGATGAAGATGATCAAGAAAGGAAACTGGTGGAAGTCTCAGAAAATCTTGGTGAAGAGGAAGAAAAACCTGAAGAAGGAGAGAAGGAAGGTGAGGTGACAGACAAACCACTAAAAATAAAGTCAGTGGTACCTCTAGTCACTGACAGTGTGAATGGAGAATTGAAAACATCCTCAGAAGTCCTACCTGTGGGAGAAAAACTGGAGCCAATGGAGAAGTATGAAACAGATGACAGAACTGAAATAGCCTCTGAAGAGACAATTGAAACAGGATCTGTGGCAATGGAAATTTCTAGTGATCAGCTTAAAAAATCTGAAGGAAGAGAAGGAGATAAACCTGCTCTACCTGGGAAAGAGACATTAGATGAAAAAACAGAGGAAGCAGAATTAAAAACGTCACCCACAGCAGATGATGCTGCACAGGGAGAAGCTCTGGATAGAACCACAGAGAAGAAAGAAAGCAAAGAACATGAAACAAAGTCAACTCTGAGTGCTCCTGAATCAAAGTCCTTTTCTACTTCTGAACATTCAGGTGACACGGAGGATAATCAACAGTCAGTCAAACCCACCGATGAAGGACTACAGGAAAAACCTGGCACAGAGGTGACTGGTACTGTTAAACCAGATGAAACAACTGTGGAAATAAATTCTGAAGAGGCAGCTGGAAAGAGGCCTCCAGAAGGTATCACAAATGAAGCGGAACTCCTGTCTTCTCAAGAAAAGACTAAACTACAAGGCAGCCCTTTAAAGAAACTCTTTACAGGTTCTGGATTGAAAAAACTGTCTGGAAAGAAGCAAAAGGGTAAAAGAGAAGAATCTAAGTTAGGGGAACAGGGTGAACCAATTCAGCACTTACCAGATTCCCCAGATAGCCCAGAGGAACAAAAAGGGGAGAGTTCTGCATCTTCTCCTGAGGAAATGAATGAAATTCCCTCTTTGGAAAAATCTGCAGATGGAGCGCAGGTCATTGAAAGTGAAGATGCCACAATTCCAGATGCGGAGCGAAAAAGAGAAACTGTTACACCTTGGGCATCATTTAAAAAGATGGTGACTCCCAAGAAACGTGTCAGAAGGTCTTCTGAAAGCGATAAAGAAGAAGAAGTTGATAAGACAAAGAGTGTTGCAGTATCTGCAACTGAAAGTGTTGTTGATGAAAATCAGGGAGAAATAAAAGAAAATGGGATTGACCAGAAACCAGAGAAAATTACAGAAGAGCCCAAAAGAAAAGTTGATGCCTCTGTGTCCTGGGAAACTTTTATATGTGTAGGTTCTTCAAAGAAACGAGCCAGGAAGTCATCATCATCTGATGAAGAAAGCCAAAAAGTAGAAGAGTCTGGACAGAGCAAAGAAACAGCAACAGATGCAGTTCTTACTAGCTCTCAGGAGAGTGACCAAGGACAAGGGAATTCTTCCCCAGAACAAGCTGGAAGCCCATCTGAAAGTGAAGGTATTTCGACATGGGAATCATTTAAAAGGTTAGTTACTTCAAGAAGGAGATCCAAAACCAGAATGGAAGAGAGAACTGAAGACTCTGTGGGGTCTAGCCTGGAGCATTCAACATCAGATGGTGAGCCTGGAAAAGATGAATCATGGGTTCCATTTAGAAAACTAATGCCTGGGCGTAGGAAGAAAAAGTCAGATGGAAAGACAGAACCAGCTCATCTTAAACAAGCAAGAGAAGACATGGCAGAAACAGCTGAAGAAGATTCTGATATTCCAGCTGTCGTTCCTTTATCTGAATATGAAGCAGCAGAACAGGAGAAAATGGAAGCCCAACGAGTGAAAGATGCTGAAGTGATGAGAGAAGAGGAGACCCTAAGGGTGGAGCAGGGATCTGAAGGGCTGGTACACGCAGTTGCTGTTACCATTGTGGAAGAAGAAAGGGCAGTGACCAGCATTGAGGAACGGTCACCATCGTGGATATCTGCTGCTCTGACAGAGTGCATTGAGCAGGCAAGAGAGGAGGAGGAGAAAGAAACTCAGAAAACAGCTGAACCTGGTGTTACTGTGGAGGATGCAGTGGTAGCTGCTAAGACAGTGCCAGAGACTAGAAAGGATGTAAGTGATGACACCACAGCAAGTGAGCTGGAGCTAACCTCTGAAGCAGTGACTGCTCTGGAGACAGCAGAAGCTTCATGTGCTGAAGAAACAATGGAAGTGTCCCTTGCCGAGGAGACAACTGAGATGGTTTCTGCTGTTTCACAGTTAGAAACCCCAGATACTACAGAGGAAGCTACACCAGTTCAAGAAGTAGAGGCCACTGAACAAAATTTGAAAGAATTAGACAAACTGACGCAAAAAGTTCTTCATGAAGTTGCTGAAAGAGTAAAGTCAGATGTAACACAGCTGGGTAGTGAAAGAGCTGTGACAGAAACTCTAATTACAACAGTACAGGGACTTGAGTTGGAAATGAAAAGTGGTGCTAAAGATGGGAATGTTGTAGGCCAGGAAACGGTTCTGCTTGAGCAGTCCTTGGAAAAAGAATGCAAAGAGGATGGCCCCCAGCCCCAGCAAAGTGCAGGGAGCATTCAGGGCCAAAACAGAATTGAAGAGAGTATTTTACCTGAAGGTTCGGAGAAAATTGAAATACCTTCTGCGATGGAAGAAAGCATAGAAAGACGTCAAGGATATGTAGAAGACCATGAAGAAGTAAATGAAGTGCAGAGGACAACAGAGGAAGAAACTTTATCGCATGACAAAGAGTTTCACAGCATCAAAGCCATCACTCCCAAGGAAGAGCAGTTTGCAAAGCGGGAACCTTCAGAACAAGAGAAACTGCCCGTAACAGAGTTGACACTGGATGAGACAAGAGATGAATGTGCTCCAGAAGGAAAGCCTGCAGTAAGTATTGCATATAAAACAAACGTTGATTTATCAAAGAAAAATCAGCAAGTGTTAGATACTGTACCTAGTTTAGAACCAGGTTGTGGGTATATTACTGTCAAAGACCTTCCTTGTAAAGCCCGAGACAACTGAAGTTCCTGTCCAGTGAGAAACACACAGATGTCTAGAAGCAGCAGGCACTGAAGCTTGTGTGCAGGGTGGAGTGGATGCAGTGCCTACAGAAATGGGAGTGGGAGATGGTGTGCATAGATGCAGAGGTACTGAAATGATTGCCATGAGGGCTCCTGCACTGCACAAAGTAACCAAAGATGATATATGAACCCCTGAGATACAGATGTGATCCATGTGACACCACACACAGTGGATCTTATCTTCAGTTGTAGGCAGAAATACAGGTGAAGCTGAGGTACCTCTGCCAAGGGAGGACATGAAACACCACTATCTCCAGCTTTAAATGCTGTAGTTACTGTGGTGGGCACATTCTTACCTTCTTCCTTACCTCCTCATCTTCTGGCTTAGTCTTAGTTTCAAGTGCTGCCAGCTGTCCCTTCCTTTAATTAATTTTAAGGCTGTCCTTTGTTTAGTGAGTTACATGTCCTCAGAAACAACACAAGCTGGGATCTTGGTGAGCTACTAATCTCCACGTCATCACCTTGTGCTCTTCCCATAATTCTTGTCCTTTTGAGTACTGCGGTTTTTCACCTAGAACTGGTCACACTCCCTGCTTGTACCCTTTTTCACAGATCTGTTGTAATTCTCCGCAGGTTCAGGACAAGACAGAGGATGAAACCTCATCCTTGGGGCTTGCAGGTGAAAAGCCTGTGCAGCTTGAAGGAGAGGGCAAAACACTTACTGTGGAACCAGAGTCCACAGAAGCAGTTACCGCTGTAGTCCCTGTTAAAACTGAAAAACAAGATGGAATTCCTGACTCAGAAGAGCAAGTTTGTACTAAAGGAGGTCCTAGCAGGACACCTGCCCTGAGAGAGGAAGATGATGCTGTGCTCAATGGAGTAAAAAGCACAGAAGTTACTGTTCCTGAGATTCTACTGCAGAGCAAAGGAAAAACCTCGGCCCTTGCTTCAAAAGCAGTTGGCTCAGAAGCAGCTGCAGATGCTGAGCAGTGTGTAAGCAATGGGTCCAACAAGGACATTGCAGTAAAAGATTCTGTGCCTGTCATAGAGCCACAATGCAGAGATAAAACAACTGAAACCCTTTCTAAGAGTGATGAAGCCAAAGGTGGCAAAGTGGAAGGTGCTGTGCTCGAATCTGAAACACTGCTGGAGACCACTTCCATTGTTGCTGAGGCTCCCGTGCAGGTTGAAGCAGATGGGGCATCTAATTTAGCATCTACATGCCCAGAGATTGTTGAAAATGGAAGTTCTGTTATCACTGATAAAAGTCCTAAGAAATGTGAAACGCCCAGCAGCTTGGCTGGAGAAGAGACTGTGAGAAAAGGACAAGAACTTGCTGAAGCCTTGAACTGTCAAGGCTTCCAGAAAGCAGATAAGAAAAACGAGCAATTGCTGGAAGAAGCCAAAGAAGTATTTGAATATGGAAAACAGGAAGCTGTGAGATGTGATGAATGTTCAACTGCTGTCCAGCAAGAGGAAGGCTCTGACTCAGCCTCTCCACAGGCTGAAAGTGTGGGGGCTCTGAAAACACCTGTGGCTCTAGCAGCTGCGGCAGGTGGAGAGCATGTCGTGGCAGAAACTGCGACACGCACAGACGTGACAGCCAAAACTGTACAGCCCTTGGCAACCACACCAGAGCAGATGGCCTCTGAAGGGGTCCCAGTTTCTAATATTGACTGTTCCGGCTGTGGGACTGCAGAGCTTGGTAGTGTGGAGGCACCCAAGTCTAGACTAACTTGTGCTTCCATGAACGGAGTATCAGAGGAGCAGGAGCTGCCCCAGAGCACAGGGCAAGCCGAACACAACGGTATTCCTTCCAGTCACAGTCTGTCTCCCAGCCACCCGGATTTTCAGAAGCATGTTGTTCAGTCTGTGATCATAGAGTCCCAGAGTACAAAAATTGTATTGAATGCCATCCAGTCAGCTGTTCACAAACTTGCAGAAACAGAAGAGTCGGCTGCCCTTGAGTCAGAGCAGAGCACTAAGTCCATAGGGAAAAGCCCATCAGATACAATTGTACCTGGGCTCCTGGGAAGTACACAGGTCGATCAACAGCTTCCAGTAAAAGAGGAAGAGATACGAAGTAAAGAACAAGAGCTCAAGCTACCAGGAATAGTGAAAACTGCTACTTTAACTGAGTCTGCAGAAATTCACGCAACTGTGGAAAAAACAAAGGACATGCCTTTAACTTCTGAGATGCAGAAAGGTGGACAAAGTCAGAATTCTTTAACAGTCATGACAAGCCCTGAAGACATTTCAAGAGGAAGTGTGAGACTTCAGAAATCAACCCTAGAACAAAGTACTTCAGAAGATTCAACCAAAGACACCCTAGATATACACACACCAAAATTAGGGGAAAAAGAGGTTGGGTATATTATGGAAATCTCAGACCAACATACAGGACAGCAAACATGCAGAGAAAGTGAAGAAGAAGCATATCACCCACCAGTGGAAGATGGGAAGACACAAATGTGGGAGGATGACAGTTGTCAAGAAGGAACATCTTGTGATAGACAAAGTCAGAACTCAGTGGCTCTGACGCCTTGAATGTAAGTAGCATTTTTAGCCAGTAATTTATTTATTTTTCTAAGATAGTTGTGAGGGTCTCTAAACTGTTCTCTCTAATGTGGTGTGGTGGTTTGGTTTGTTTTTTATTATTTTGCTGAAGGGCTGCCTTCACTTCAGTGGCCTTGGACTTGGCCTATATTTTGGTGTGGTATTTCTGGGAGGTAGTAAATGTATTTTTCAGTTTTCCTAGGTAGGAACTCACATGACATATTTGATGTATTCAATTTAATATGCAAACACTCTTTAACAACGCTCTTTTTTAAATCCTAAAGGATGTGAGTATTGCCTTCCATTGTAAACCTGGAGTGCCTCATATACAAAGCTCTTTGCACTTCAGAGGAATTTGAGTGAGACATTACAAATATCACCTCTCCCTAGGATATATACTGCACTTGCTTCGCTAAGGCATAAGACCTTTAACTCTGAGAACTGCTTGGGAAAAGAACATATTCTTGGGAAAGTAAGTTGTCATTACTAAATTTTTTACTGTCATCTTTCTTTCAGATGTGCTAAGCATCCATGTGGCATTTGGAGAGATGCCGGTCCTAGAGAACAACTGACAATCCTGCCACAGAACCAGGAGCTTTACTCACTACCCTTTATTCTTGGATGTTAACATCTGTTCTTTTGAAGACCTCGCCTTGCCATTTTTGTTAAAAAAACCAATGCCTTTAATACTGGCTGTATCCATACCTGTGTTCCATTTGAATGTTATTTGTCTCTGCCCAAAATAATCCATTAAGACTGGAGATGCACCACTGAGTGACTGGGCAGACCACTAGAATTTATGCCATGGTTATTACTGTCCCCTCATTTAATGTGTGTCCTGTCTGTCCAATCTCCTTGAATCCCTTCACTTGTCCCTGAGTCTCTCTCCCTTCTTTAGCAGTCTCCCTTAGCTCTCACATCTTTCCTAGCTGCCTTGATCTGACCTGTGAGTGGCCATAGGTGCTGCTCAGCTTGTGTGTGAGGGGAAGAGGAGGGCTGACTGATGAGAACACGAGACTTCTGGATACGTCTGTCAAACAGCAGGAACTGGATCACGCACAAATTGTTGAGCAAGGTGCTCAAGTTTGCTGCCTTTCAGTCCCATTCAGGTATCTCTGTCCATCTTTCAGTTGTATTTGTGCAGGCCTGATTTAGTCAGAAATTATTTCTACAGTGTATCTTGAAAGGAGATGGAAAATACCCTTCCTCTGTTGTTCCAGACTTCAGGTCTCAGGACTGGACTGTAATGTATTGAATATTTATATGTATGTCTTAAACCCAGTTCTGATTTTAATGTAGAGCGATGATACTTCTGTACTGTTTAGGCATTCCCTTAAATGAATATTGTAGAATAGCCTGGAGAGGAAATCAATACTATTGGAGCAGAAATTGATAACATGTAGTTTCCTATTTATTGTTCCAGGTTTTCCACCCTGTAATATTTCAAAAAAGTTTGGCTGTCTTGCTTTGAATATTTATATGTATATTCTAAACCCAGTTCTGATTTTAATGTAGAACTATGATATTTCTAATGACAAAAGGAGAGCCCTGACCTGACCTGCTGCTCACTTCTACTTGCAGCCCTCCCTGGTTTCTGAGAACCCTCCAGACACCACCGTTTCACTGTCACCTTGTTCTTGTGCCACTGCCTTTGTATCCCGCCCCTCTCATTCCAAGCTCTGCTAATTTCTGGTCGCTGCTCCATCCAACCCTGCCCTGTAATGTCTAACATCTTTCCTGCGTACACACTTCCTCCTTTCCCAACCCCTGTCTGAATTGTTTTCCCATCACACGATTTTCTGAAATTCTCCCCACTCCTGACAATTCTTCTGTCTTTTCTGAGGCAGGAGTAGGAAAGAGGGGAGAAAAAGGACTTGATAATGAGTTCTGCCTTGAATTGCAAAAAGCTGATGAGATCTTTGGGGTACTGAGGTCTTAAAAAGCTTCATGAAAAGTGGATTGGACTGGCAACAGCTGAGACCAGAATGGGCAGGGTGATATAAAGATACTTAGAAGCCCCAAGACTGAGAGTCCTGGGATGTCTGTCCCCAACAGGAATTGGTCCTCTCCTTTGTTGTTTACGTTAAAATCGAACAAGGGGTACAAGTCAGTACTTTCAGCTCTGATTTCCCAAAGTGAGGGTTACAGATCGCACGTTGTGAAACCAATGCCCATCAAGTTGAACAATAGCTCACTCTCATACTTGTATAGTAATTTATTTTAAAATCAACTTTAGTGTACAAATGCTCTTGTTACGGCAGGTGCTGGCCTCTCCTCGAGGCTGCATGTCCAGCAAACGATGTGACTGATTGCACTGGTGTGATTGCACCATCTGGTGCTGCCCTGCGTGGAAGCATCAAAAGATTTTTCCTTACCTCAGAGCGAATGATATAAATATTTAAAGCCAAACAATGTGGTTTCAAACAATCCAGTCTATCTCTGTCCATTGTTAGTGGCAGCTCTCCCCCTTAGCTTTGGGCAATTCCAAAAACCTCGGTTGATTTCCCCACGTTTAGGTTGGCTTGCAAGGTAATGATGCTCTTAGTAACACCTCACAAGTGCAAACTTGGCTGAATTTGTACAAATTGTATACCTATGTACCTTAAGCCATATTGCAATAACTGCAGCAGGTAAAACGAAGTAACAAAAGCATGACCTGTGTAATCCTGATTCTTAACGTTTGTAGCTCCAAAGCTGTTAATAATATGTAAAGTTACTTGTCTGAACCTCATTTAAATAAAGCTAGCTTTACCACAATGTAAATTGTCTGTTGGTAGTAATTGGGCAGGCAAGGGCTTTTAACTTGCCTGTTTTCTCCATTAATCCAAGGCCTAGGTAAGCAATGCAACAGACCTAACTATAAAACAAATAAAAAGCTTCTTTTTATAACAGACAGCTAAAAATACCTGCTGCGCCCAAAACCACGCTAATGGTGCAGGGAGCATGTCTCCACAAAAAGATACCACTTTGTTCCAGTGTATTGCCTTGGCCTCTGAAACTCTCCTTGAGACTGTGACTTCTGGCTTGTGCTTAAAAGCTTGAAGCTTTCTCTAATCCAATGTATTGGGTTACCAAATTTGATTTTGTGTTTTTAAGGTAGATTTTCATTGATTAAATAAAATGCAACTACAAATTTGTTCTAACCTGTGTATGTGGTGGGTTTTTTTTCACCTTGCCTAATGTAAATTATTTTCTGATGGTTGCTTCATCTTCAGAGAGTTAGATTTGCTCCTGAGAATTCATGTTCAGGTTTTGATGTGAATTAAAGAAGCTAGTTACAGAATTAAACTATGATTTGACTCTTAAGTTTCAATAAAATATACATATTTCGGAAGAAGTAAGAATAGGGTACTCCAGAAGACTTGAAATAATTTTATTAAATTCAAGGTAGAAAACAGTATTCAGTGAGCCAGAATGAAGAGTTAGTATATCAGATGCCTTGCTGGTGTGACTAAAGTATAGAAAACTCTAACAAAGCAACAACATAAATGTCCACAAAACCTTTGTTATAGATTGGCAGATGAAGGGTCTTAGGCCCATAACTAACTGTCTTCTAGGCTCCCCCACTTCTGCTTAGTGAGGGTAAACTCATGGCACCAAAAATCTGGGTATGCTTGTTATTTATGATAGCAGACCTTGGACTTCAGACATGAAGTTTTTCCAGCTGTTTATGCTCTGTGGCCGAAGCTGATTAGCAGTGTTTGTCACACCTGGACTAATTTTGTAAGAATTGGTGCCTTCCAATCAGCTAAAATGCTAAGTCCTGTATCTACAAATACTTAGCTGTACTGGTTGCAGCAAGTGCAGGGATATTGGAATGCTGCATGCAGCCTGTCCCTCGTCTTGCTTTGGCATGCATGGTGTCAGAGGGCTCACACTGCAGGGGACTGATCTCACTGTCTGCCTTTGGCATATGGAGGTACAAATTGAACCAGCATCTCTTGCCAGACATTGTGCTCAGGGTGTATGCAGCCTCTGCTGCCCTGTTTGCAAGATTTGTGCATTTATACTGTTAGTGAAATCCCTGAACAGGCATCTGACTAGGGATTGGAGTCCAAGCCTCTTCCATCCTGTGGAAGTTTGTCTGCTGTTTCCTCTTGTAGGACTGTTTTATTGGCAACAGCTCAAGTATCCTGCCTGTTAGCTCAGGCTATGGAAGTGGATCTGGCTTTCCCATGCAATCCAGAGCATATGGGAGGCAGCTGTGCTTATTGAGGAACCTGCACAGCTTGGATACAGCAAGTGCTTGGGGATGGGCAGGAGGCTTGCCAAAAGCAGAGAGGATTCCTGAGATGTTCATGTCTGGATGCTGAACGCTGGATGTTTGTCATTTGCAGCTGCCACATGGGAAGGGAGCAGGCCTGAGGAGGCTGATGGCCTCACAAGGAAGGATGTGGCTTGGAATGAGGAGCAACGTGGAGCAGAAGGCCAGTGGAACTGTCAGCATAGGCTTTGGAGTTATAATTTTGCAGGGGGATGAATGATGTGATAAAGGAGGGTGACTTAGCTCTGTGAACGGTTTGAGATACTCCTAACAAGGTGGAAACAGCCACCACAATCTAACACCTGGTGTAGGGCTGGTGTTAGCTCTGGTTGGGCACTACATGTAGTCTTTACAAAAGTAAGAATTAAAGATAGGGGTCTAGTTCACGCCTAGACACGTGTCTGTTCTGCTTCAACATCCTTATTACCAACTCCTTAAAACAGGAAAAACAAATTTAGGAAGTGTCTCCTATTCCCCCTTGAGAATGACGTGCACTTCCAGAGCTTGAAAAGGCTGTGTATAATCAGCGTGATTTGGGATGGATGGGATTGTGAAGAAAGTCTGTTTCCAACTCTCCCTGCAATGGGCAGGGCAAGGAGTGATGATACAATGGAATGAGGGGAGCAGAAGTCTGATATGCCACAGGAGCTGTGCCCTGGGGATGGTCTCTGCGCCAGCTTGACCCTGTCCTCATCATCTGTTCTACAGATAGGCCTCTGTCCCTCCTACAAGGGCACCAGACTAGGAAGGATAACCAACACAACGCCTTAGATTCTCTGAGCAGCTAGACAAGAGGGAATTGTGGAAAACTGCAAGGCATCTGCAAGGCAGTTGCTGCCCTGGAAGGCAGACATCCCAGGAAGCTTTCAGGAAGCAGCCTGAAATCAATCAGGATTGATTGAAGGTGAAGGAGCAATCCCTGCCTTCTCCCCAGTGCAACTGCTCCCCTGGGGGGCTCTTCTGTGTCCCCTCAGCCTTGCAGTGCTATGGCCTCCTCTCCCCTGCCCAAGCTAGCTGTCTCTGCTTTGTAAGCAGGTTCCTTGTGAACTTCTAAATGAATTTCTGGGAGATTTCCATCAGACAGTCCCAGAGGCAGCATGACAGCCAGTGGTGCCTGTAATTTCCTATGAAAGCAGCTGTATGAAGCAGAAATCCTGACATACAACTGCCTGTACTAACATGTCTCCCTTTCACCATTCCAGGGTAGCCATGAGGGTAACAAAAAGACAAAGGTGATGCTCAGCCAACGTCTGAGGGTAGTGTATGCCCAGGGCCAAAAAGCAGTAAAATTTTAAAGACTGGCTCACTAATGTGGGGGAGGCTGGGAGGTTACAGCTCCAAGGAAAGTCTGCTAGGTGAAGATGGGGCAAGGGGGAAACATTATTTATTCAGAGGAAGTTTTCTTAGCCAATTACATTTATTTTCTAATCTCCCAGATAATGTTTTCACTAACATTCCATGATCGTAATTAAGAATTACAAGGACAAATGACCTGTCCATTACTCTGGAGCTGACGTGAGCTCTTCTGAAAAAGAGTGTTTGCTGAATAATCTTGAAAATAGCATTATTTTCTTTGGCGTAAGCCTCGCTGCTGGGGAAATGCTTTCATTGGATTTTTGCATAATCTGTCTTGATCCTGCAATTGGATTCCAGTTCATACATCCTCTCTCCTCCCCACAGTAGAGCTAGTTAATGCCTTGCAGATGCAAGGGGGGAACCTGTATCAGTAAGAACAATGTGGCAAATGCTGGGCACATTGCTTACAGTTCCTCGTACAAAAGCATATTTAATTTAAAAATTCCAAGCAAACAGACAAACCCCTTGAGCCATTATTGGCACCAGTCAGTAGAAGCAGGCTCATATGCATTATGGGCTCATATTTATCATGGCAGTATATTGACTGTGTTGAAATTACTATTTTGTTTTCTTTCACTCACAGGCAATAGTTGCTCATGAAGAGAACAGATACAATAGTTCTTTCTGTAAATATTCCTTGATGTGTCTCAAGGCTCTGGACGTTCCTGTTATTAGTGAGTTATTTTTCCAATAGAAGAGGCATCACATTTTGTTTTCTCTTTACGATTAAGAGCTCAGATCACTTGGGTAGCATCAAACCTTACAATCTAAGCAACTGAGATGATTTTGCTTAAAACTTTTCGAAATCCTACTTTTAGTTTTGACTAATATACAGGAACACAGTGATGATGTGCTATGACAGGGCAACCTGCTCTATTTCTATATTATACCATAGAAACTTGGAACCTTGGCATACCACTGAAAAAAACTGAATTGAATTGAATTTTGAATTGTAAACTAGGAAAGGTAACAATTTTTCCCTTTGAGAGACAAAGTGAAATTAGCAGGAAAGTGGCGGTGGGTGGCACTGACAACAAGCAGGCAAGCAGAAGAGCACAGCTGGAGGACTGCAGGAGCAGAGACCAGCATGCATCAAGTGATGTAAGATTGCTGCTACTGGAAACAGAATGTTTATTATGACAAACTTGGCATTAGGAAAAAAAATCAGAGAGGCTCCACAGTCTGCAAATCCAGAAAAAGATTTAAATGAGTTGGAAAACAATGAGTGCTTTTATTGAACATGAGTTTGTGACCTGTTTGAAGGAATGCAGATAATATGCCTACTGTGGCTTCTCAAGGATGAAGTGCTCTTTAAAGAATATGCTCATACATACATACGAACATTTGAAGTAAGAGTATCTTCACTTTAAATATAAGCTTATAGCTTCAAAATAACACCAATGAACCAAAGATTGTGTGAAGCAAGTTCTTTCCTTTCTGCAAGAAGAAAGACAGGTAAGAAGGCTTTAAAAATTGCTAAAAATAAGAAACATGAAAGTGTATGGTTAACTAATAATGATCTTTGAAATGTAAAGCTCAATTTTCCTGCTCATTACCTGTTTTCTTAAGGGAGACACCAAAACCCTCTATCTGACTCCTACTCTAAATATAACGCACAGACCAAAGTTTAGAAGGTTATGTTTGAATTTTAAATGGGCTAGACTGAAATATTAATGATTCCTCAGCTTAGAAGAGCCTAAAATAGACTGTCAAGTGAGCAGTGCTGAGGTTAGACTGTTTTAATGTTCCGGGGAAAAATCTGCAGCTTTTTCTAATTCTGTTGTGATCTCAAAATGTAACCAAACGATGAGAACAGAGTGTCCCTAAAATGAGAAGATACTCTGGTTTTTAAGCAGAGAAGAGGAAGACTAAGCAGAGGGAGTATTCCTGGTGATGCTTGGAGAATTAATATTTTTCAGCCCTTCCCAGATCAGCGCTGTGGGCTGGAGGAGCAGATGGACATTGGTGTACTCCGTATGCACACACACATGTGGGTGCATACGTGCACCCGAGCTCTGGCAAGGACGTGCTCAGGCTCTGTCCCCTCTCTGGGCCTGGGGACAGGGAACTTCAGCAGCTGCACTGAAGCTCGAACAATTGTTTCCCCTTGGCCTTGCACTTCCCTGGCGCAGCTGGAACATGGTGTGCAGGGAAGCGCCGGTGTTTCCGCTGCGCTGAGATTTCTCTGCCACCTGCTTTTCAGCTCACGGGTCTGTCCTGGCAGCGCTGCTGCTGTGGGGGGACACAAAATATCCCCCCGAGGCGTATTTTCCCTGGTGTGCCTGCCCCTGCCAGCCTCCGGACGTGGTGCCTTTGGGTGCTCTGCAGCCCACCAAGCAAAGGGCTCTGCTCTCCGGGATCAGGGCTGCCGGCCTCCCTCCTGCCCCTTGCTTTGGTTTTCCAGCGCAGCCGCTGGCTCCGGGGGATGCTGCCGGGGAATCTGCCGGGAATGCCCCTGCGGAGGGCCCGGGTGGCTGCCCTGGTGTGACGGCACCATCTAGTGCTGACCCTGCACACCGCCGCTGGATGCTCGGCCCAGCTGCTGAGCTGCGGCTGCCCTCAAAAGGAAACCAAAAGGAGAAATCCACCCAGGTTGCACCTTCAGTGTGCATAGAACCGTACTTCCTGCTTCATAACACCCCCAAAGGAGGAGAAATTGATGTGGCAAAGGCAGAAACTTTTTAGCTGTTGTATTCCCAGCTAGCTGAAATTCCATCCAGCTCTGGCAGCTGTTAAAGAGTAAAGGACAGAGTGTTAGCTTGCATTAGTGATGTATGTGCACAAAACACATGTGAAATTATGAGCTGCTTTAGTGGGCTCTGAAGGGAAAATGCAAGTTCAGTTCTAGATGGCTGCTGTATTTGGAGCCTGAAAGTCTTCAGAGTGAGCTGCAAGCCACAGGAAAGGTGTAAAAGGGCTTCTGAGCTGGGAGGCAGGGATACAGCTTACCCCAAAAGCCTTTGGCAGCAAATCCTGCAAAAACTGGGCTGCTGAGGCTCTCCTGCTTCCCGGGGTGATGGAGGGGACACCTGCAGTGTGATGCAAAGGAAGCTGAGCAAGCACTGGAGTCATTAGCCAAGGTTAAGTTGCAATCCCTTTCAAGAGGTTCTTCAGCCTGTTTGCAGTAGGCACCCAATACATACTACAAACGGTAAAAACCAGAGGAAAACCTCAATGACAATAAAGGTAAAAAAAAAAAAAGCAAGCCATCCTGTCTCTGTGTGAAAAGGAAAAAGCAAAATGGGGAAATAGAGAAGCACCACTGAGCATAAGTGGTTGTGGAAAATGCACTTAGACAAAGAGCAAACTCTAAGTCAGTTAAATGTACAGATAACACCTGTTTTACATCAATTAGCTGTTTCGCTCTTCATAATGATCCTCTGGGATCCATACCCAGGGATGGTGGTGACAAAGTACAACTCCAAAAAAAGTAATGACCAAAGCAGAGGGTTTTAGGGATGTGGTCTCCTAGGCACCCACATGGCAAGTGGCAACTAACAGCAGATTATGGAGTTCGGACAGCTGCTGCCAAACCATTCACTGCATCTGTTCCCAGTATAGCTGATACAGTCAGTCCTCTTAATGATGGATGGCAACTATCAGGGTGAAAGAAATGTTTTTCATGACCCCAGCACCGGGGGCAGATCAGATGAGGTTTGTTTTCATCTGTCAGGGACTTCACTATACTTGTCTATTCCAAAGCTTAAACCGTCCTGTGTAGCTCATGCTGCATTTCCTGAAGAGCTGGAAATGTTAAAACTTCCACAAGAGGTCACTGTGAGGCAGTGCATCAGTGATGGAGGAGGAGGCTGCTTCACAAAACCTGTGAAGACAGTGGTCGCTTGCAACAATACAGCCACAGTCAGCTGGGGTAGAGATACCAGAAGAACAGAGACAAGGGCCCAGTCATGAATTCATCTTTTGGGGAGTCAGATGTACAGGTGGTAGAAAAACAGGTGCTACAAGAAATCCAAAGGTTATCCCTGTCCCAGAATAAGAAATTAGTTATGTACTGTGCCAGAGACTTTAGGATCTTGGAGGGACATATTCCAGGATTAAGTATAATAATCTGACTACTCCATAATTTACTAAAGAAAAATGCAATCTGGGAATAGACCCCACAACATAAGAAGGCCCTAGAGCTACTAAAGAGAACCATAAATGTGTTTCAGTCACTGGGACTCCTCTGCCCTATGTGGCCCCTCTCACTATCCAGGTGGGAGAGAAGGGATATGGCTGGGGACTAGGGCAAGAGTGACTGCCTGGACCCATACAACATCAAGTCACTTTGGGTTCCAAATAGAATGTGAGAATGCAGTCATATGTAACAATAAGAATGCTATAAAATAATTATGAAAATAAAAGTTATTTTGAATAGGAAGACAGAGATTATGACTTTAGAGGAAGGTCATGAAGCTGGACAGTGGGGTCATCATGAAGGCAAGTGCACTTCTCCTCTAATAAAGCTTTTCGAAAAGCAAAGAGCATGAGTGTTTATTTCTGTGGTAACCATGGACTGCCTCACTCCCAAAGCTTTTTACACTTCAGTGAAATCTGCTTCAGTAAAGATGGTAGGTGTAGCTTCTCCCTAGACCATTTTCTGTATTTGCTTAACTGAGATATTTTTATCTCCATCTCTAAAAACTGCTTTGGAAAATAAGATAATCTTGAGAGAGTATATTGTCATTAATAAACCTTTCACAATTCTTTCTGTCAGATACACTGGGCATCCATGTGCCATTTGGAGAGTTGCCAGTCTTAGAGAACAACTGACAAGGCTGTGGCAGACTCAGGAGCTTTATTCATGAGGCTTAATTCAGGAGTGCTGACAGTTACTCTTTGAAGACCTTATTTGTCATGGTCATAAAAAGTAATGCCTTTAATGCTCAGGTAACAACATGTGTGCTCCATGCCAAGGTCTGTACACAGAGCCAAGATCATGGAATATATCTCAACCCACTCCCCTCATGGAGGACATCAAGGATTCCTCTCCCTCCTTCTCCCTTTTCTTTCAGGAGACAGAGACAGAAACAGGGGTGTGTCCTGCACATGCTCTTAAGTGAAAGGGAAAATCGAAGCTGAAATGAGGGCAGGCTGAGTGAGAAGGGGAGAAAATCACATTCTGTTTATTGGCTGCAATGATTGAAATACTTGTTTGGTGCCATTCCAACTGAACAGGCAGTGTCCTGCGCTTGCACTCTGCCCCAGTTGTTACACTGACTTTCTACAAGCCTACCCCTTCCTTCAGCAGCTCTTTTGCAGCCCCATTCTGGTGAGAGGTCACCAGAGGTTACTCTACCAATCCTAACCCTAATCCTTGTCCTGGTTCTGACTAGGATAGAGTTAATTGCCTCCCTAGCAGCTGGTGCAGTGCTGTGTGTTCATACTCTGTGAGAATAATGTTGATAACAGTGATGATGTGGTTGTTGCTGAACAGCTCTTACCCCAAGTCAAGGACTTTCCAGTTTCTCTCGCTCTGCCAGTGAGGAGGAGCATGAGGAGCTGAGGGGAGCACGGCCAGGACATGACCTGGTCTGAGAGTGCTGGCGTTGTGGCCTTCCTGACAGGCCCAGCATGGCTGCTGCAGTGAGTGACACCAAAGTCCCTATCACAGGCAGTGCCATTCCTGGACACAACCATTGCTTCAGCAGGTGCTTGAATTCCCTGGGATCTCCTTTGGGTTTCTGCGAGCTGGAGCAACTCATGCGTGTAATCTTAACACATACCTTGCTGCAGGATGATACCAAGAAATATGTCTTCTTGGTCCCATCAGACACCGAAGAAGAATTTTGCCACCCAGCTGGTAGGTTTTAAACACAGACTGAGGAACTGCCCTTGTCTGTTGCACTTTGGAAGCTGGCACTTCTGCAAAACTGCCTGCTTCACTCCAGGCAGAGCAGTTCAGCTGTGTCCAAGAGACCTCTTGAAGCCTGGAGTGTTACTACTTTGCAAACCCTGGCTATGCTCAGCGGCAGAGACATCAGTGCTAAGTGCCACTGTCATTGTATCTCTATTTCCCAGCTCTCAGAGCCACGTTTAATCACATTCCTTGACAGCAATAGGAAATAGATGTGCTCATTCCTCACGTAAGACTCACCACGGAGGTGTGGCTCTGCAAGGGAGTACCGCTACTGGCAGCTGCATGACAGAGCAAATAAATCCTCTTGGCAGCAGCAGCTGCACTTTTTCCCTCTCACCATGCAAAACCTCAGCTCCTGTGAGCACTCTAAGGGAGCCCACCAGCATGGCCAGATGTAGAGTAAACCATCAGCTCTCACTCCCTCGCAGTAAATATTACTGCAAGGGAGTGAGAGCCGATGGTTTACTCTACATCTGGAAGATGTAGAAGCAGGGAAGTGTTTTCTATGGCATTGCAGCACTAGATAACTTTCTCATGGGTCTACCAAGGATATAGGAATTGATGACTTTTAATTTCTGTACGCCAACTTCTTTTTAGAGCACAAAACATGCCCTTTAGGAGAAAGAGGATCTATCTATGGTGGGGGGAAAGGTGGAAAAAGCATTAATACAGCCTAGTGTGCTCTTCTCTTTTAAGACACAGATGCAAATCTCAAGCTAAGAGATTTCTGATCCTTGAGCTAAGGAGAACAGAAGGTAGTGCTCCCATTCCCGGGGACAAGTGCCTCACTGTCCTGAGAGGAAATAGTTAATATAATGTAAAAAATCCCAAAGCAAAACAAAAAAAACCAAACCCCACCCCAAAACAGGAAAAGTGGTGTCCTCACAGGCATGAGCACAGCTTCACAGTTTAGGTGGCTGCTTCCTGCTCACTTCTTTCAGATTCTCCCCATTTAGTTTGAGCTGCTGTTTCACCACGTTAGCTTTCCACTCTGTGGCACAGCTCTGCACACAGATGAAAACTGATCCATATTTCAGCTGGTTCCTTCTGCTGATTTTTGCTTTTGCTTCACTTGCAGTAGATAGAATTCAGAAAAAAATGGTGACATTGTGGCCCTCTGCTCTGAGACATTTCCCAAATGACAGGAGAGTGACGCACAGCAACACTTACATCCTTCAAGCCATGCCTGGAGTATGTTTTTTAAATAGTGAATATCATACTACAGTTTTATTTAAAAGGGCATGAAAATTTTGAATGTTAATGAACTCAGTGAACAAGGATGAAGTTTCTACAAAGGTTCTTTTTCAGTTCTTGTGCACAAATCAGGACTTGTTCTGAGTCCCATCCTGTTATCTGTATTACAAAGGTACCTCAAAATGGGATTTAAAAAAAATTAATTCTGCATAAGAATGCAATCAGATAAAAAATAACATTATTATTATTATTATTGAACAATTATTACTCTATATTCTGTGTATTCAGACTCTGTCTGTGGACAACTGTGTACCTGCAGCTGTGGTGCTGGTTTGGCGATGGGCCATCACCTTCCTTTCCTCATCAGCTGCCAATTGCATTCTTTCAGTGGCTATTTCCCTTCCCATCCTTCAAGCACTGCTGTTGGGGTGGAAGGACCTGACCTTCCACATTTCCCAGACTTTACCTTTTTACAGGACACTCAGGAAAGGCCCACTCCTGCTGGGATGGGAAGTTCATGCTGGCAGTATAACACCAACAGAGAGGCTGTGGCCAGTGTCTGTATTCAGGGCTGCCCAAAAGCCTGTGCTTGTCCTTATCTGCTTTTGCAGCAGAGTTCTAGATGGCTGCTGTGTTTGGTGCCAGACTGACTGTCCTAGGTTACAATGTAAATTGTGCCCAAGGTTTGTATTCTATCCCCATGAGCCGTTGGAGCCAGGGTGGAGCAGTGTTTTCCTTATCTTCTGTTAATGGGCCTAACAATGCCTTGCCCATTACTCATAGATAAACCTCCTCTGGGAGCTATCTCTGTTTAATGGGCCATCAAGGACCCACTGCATGACTCATAGAATGAGATCAGCCCATTGAGAGATGCTCTGCCCAGGAGGAGGAGCCAAGCATTCCCACCTGGATATAATCCAGGGTTTGGGACAGCACAGGCAGCTTTTATCCACTGGACTCCCAGAGGAGACAAGAGCTACCAGACCTTTCTACAGGATCACTGCTTTGACAAGACCATCTCATCTGGACTGCTACTACCACCCTAACAGGGTGTCAGGTTGCATTCTGACTCTGTCAGTGGTTTTTTTTTTTTTTGTACTATTACTTTGATTTTATTTTACTTTCTTTTATTTCTTTTCTTTTCCTCTTATTAAATTGTGTTTCTGACTTGGAGTCTTTCACTGGTTTTGCTTTCAAACCAGCACACTGACTCAAGTCAGGAGATGAGAGGGCAGCAGCAGCAAGGGCCCAGCCCCACAGCAGCTGCTGGCTTGGCTCCTGCTTGGCGCTGCCCAAGGCACAGCTCCTGCCCAGGCACAGCCTATGGCTGCAGGAACAGCAGCACCTGTGCCTGCAGCCTTGCAGAAGTGACTGCTTGGCAGCTTCTGATGAGCCTGAAAGTCTTCAGAGTGAGCTGCAACAAGTCACAGGAAAGGTGTAGACCAGGCTTCCAGGCTGGGACGCAGGAATACAGCAGCTTACCCCAAAAGCCTTTGGCAGCAGTTCTAGCAGAAGCCAGGCTGCTGAGGCTCTCCTGCTCCCTGGAGTGACAGAGGGGACACTGGCAGTGTGATGCAAAAGAAGGATGAGCACCCTCACCCTCAGCCAGGCAACTCTCTTGCTCATAAACATGTGCTTTAGTTAGTTCCTGAGTTAATGAACAAACGAATTGTTGAACAAATCAATTCTAATGAACACATTAGAAAATTGAACGATCAGACTAGTTTGTCAAAAGGGAATTGAACCCTGGTTTGATTTTTACCTAATAAAATAAAGCTTGATTGACAGAGTACATTGCTCTGTGAATTTGAGAGACCCAAATAAACAATGGCAATATATAAAATAATTCACTGCTGAAACTGGAATTGCACAATACAATAGTAACAAAATAGAAAATGCTTTAACCATGTGGTTGAGAGATTAAGGATAGAAGGAAACAATGGATTGATCAAGAAGCACCCTTAGAAAATGTATGAGCTGCTTCAAAATGAGTCCTGACACAGTCAGCAGACTGGGTATGGGCTGTGGGTCTGCACTGAGGCGTGCTGGAGTGCTGGGTACCTCCTCCACACTCCACAGAGCAGGACAGTAAGTGAACATTTATGTTAACTTTCATTTTGTGGCTTTTCTCCTCCCTGAGCAGAATTCCTAAGGTTTCAGGAAGGCTTCAGTTTTGGCCAAGGCAATAGGCATGGGATGAATATGAGGAAGTCCTGCTGGCAGTTCCTTTGGCACAAGGGCTACAACACTGGCACCTCAAGGAATTACAGCAGTCACTGACAGCTGCTCAAGGCCATGCTGAGCTCTTGCATCTTGGCACACGTGGCCTGTCCAAAAGCATGGATGCACCAACATTACAGCACCAGGGCTGTACTGCAGAGGGAAAGTGCTGTGTGGTTTTTGCTAAATTTCATGTAAATACGTCCTTCTTAACGGCAGGCTTGATAGAAACCCATATTTAAGGACAGTGAATTTCTATTATTTCTAGAGATGATCACAGATAATTTAGCAAATACACATTCATGAAGTGTGTTGCAATAGATTTCTTGCTTCTTCCTGTTTTGTTCTAGTTTTGGTATGAGTGAGATTTCACTATCCAGTGACAATGAGCATTTTTACAAACAGAAACAAGTGAACAAAACAAGAGCTGTAGAAATGGAAACACTGTCTCAGGCAGAGTAACAGCTGGGGTTTTTGAGCAGCCAGCCTCCATCACTACTGGTAGTCTGTCACCTAGATTTCATTAAACAAAGTATGCTGCTGTAATTAACAGTGTAACATTTACAGTGTTGAAGTAGGAATCTAATTGGTTTTAAATTTTATTTTTTTAAGTAACCCAATTACTCCTAATCATTCATAACTATCAAGTATCTTAAAACATTTGTTGACTTTTGGGAAGCAATAAATAAGAGAATCAACGACAGAACTCTAAAATTAACTTCATTTATATGTGTTTACTTTCTAAGATTAAAAGGTGTGGAAATATAATAAAGGAAAATTAACTTGGTTGAGAATGAATCAGTTGGATCTTAAAGTGCTTGGGATGAGGATATCTAAAGAATTGTATTGCTCTTCAAAAAGGCAAAATACCCTAACAAGGTAATCCTCCTGTTAAGCAGATTGGGGAAAAAAAACATTGAGAGATTGTGATGCCACCAGGTACCAGGTATCATAGCACCTGTTCGAGTCTAACCACGTTTCCTTTAACTAATGTAAAAGATGTTGCAATGCCAAAGAAATTATTTAAGGTAAACAGAATGAGATCTCATTCTTTTTTTTTTTTTTCCTCTTGCAACTGACAACTTTTTGTGACTGAGGCTGTTATTTTAAGGGATTTGGAGCTGAAGAGCCAGCCAGATTTTCTAAACATCAAGACAGCAACTGAAGGCTCTGCAGTGTAAACAGGAGCACAATTTTAAATATTCAATGTTTGTAACACAAGCATCTTCTGATAAATTCTCCCCCCCGCTGAAGCAGAATGATTATCACACCAGTGGTGAAGATACTTGATGGAAAAACATTGACTGCAATGGACTGCAAACTTTACTTTCAGAAGTGATAAACCTCTGTTGGAGCAGAGAGATTTGTAGGTCAAGGCAGAGATGTCAAGTGACATGCCTAGGAAATTAACTTTGAAGACACTCCTTTGGAAAAATATGGGGCTGAAGTTCCAGCCCATGGCCTTGAATGATGGCAGATTTTCACTGACTTCTCAGCAGTTCCTGCCAAGTTGTCTGCCTTCATTTGGTAAAAAATTCACAACTTCAGCAGGTAAGCAGACTGAATGAGCAATGAGCAACTCAGTCACAAATCTCCAAGTCAAACACTGAAAACTAAACCCTGGAGTTACCTCTAACTAATAATAATTCAGAGGGTTTAAACAAAGAAGGTTGAACAAAACTGCATTTGTGCTGCCATTTCCCAAATTTTTGATGCAGCTGTTAATAACCAGAATATACTGTTTCTAATTCATTGTAAAGGAACAAACTGCTCATAAAGTTGAAAGGCAATGACTTCAACATCCCTATGGAGCATCAGACAATAAAGGGTATTTAAAAGAAACCATTATCATAGCTCAACATGTATTAAAAGTTTCTTTATTGTGATTTTTTTTTCTCTTTACCCAACAGTTATTTCATAAGAATAGATATTAATAGGTGAAAGTATCTCTGCTGAGCCTGCAATTTCACATTCCTTGTAGCAGGACAGTCATAACCAACTCCTTCCATGGCTGCTTGTTCCCTGCCCTACTCTGCTCCTCCTTGCTGGGCAGCACACCGGCCTGCAAGGCCACACTGCCCTCCAGAGGAGCTACTTGCCCAAGTGGGAGTCACCACTTCCCATCTTCCACATCCTGGATGTTGCCAGCAGCAACACTGGCTTCAGTAAGGCTCCTCCTGGCTCATCTCCGTCTTTGCCCAATCTGTGAGTTGTTCAAAACCTTCTGCAGAGCTAAAATAAGGAACAGGTTTGACAGAAAAATAGCATTTTTTAAGACTGGTTGTTTTTCGCTTGAGTCCATTTAACATGTAACTTAGCAAACATCATGATGTCCAAACGGTGGAGAAGGAGAGGTGAGAGCAGGGATAATGTCTCACAATAAATGGCGTGGCCATGTGCACCCTGACACAAGCCACCTGGGGAGTTGAGTTGAACTGTTGAACTTTGCCCCAGAGCAGAACTGGAACTCTGGAATTTTTTTTAAAAAAAAAAAAAGCATCTAAGCAGTAACTAACAGCTGAGGTGGTAGCACCTTTAGCAGCTTCAGTCATTTTGGAAATGAACTTGTGACTATCCCCTAAACCACAGATACTTCAAAAGCTGACATTACCCTGAACTAGGGAAGGTTTATTCTTTTGTTTTTCTACTCTGAGAGCATTTTGGACTAAGGAAGATGAAATAAAACCCATATTTAAGGAAATTATACTGGTAGATGAAGATCCTAAAGAAGTTTTAAAATAGGGAGCACTAAAATAATTCTGTAACATTTTTTTCCTCAGAAGACTTCTACACTTTGAAGTCAATTGATTTTAAACCTATTACTCTAATATAAGCGAGATAAAAAATTCAGTATGTAGAGACTTTTTGTGCTAAATCCACCTCAAGTTTTAGTAAGCTCATTGTTCACCTGTGTGATGGAGGTTTTCATCTGATAAACAGAATACATTGCTCGGCTTTTAAACTGATCCAGCAAGAGCTCATCCAGGAAGACCAAACACCAACAACCTTTCACCTTCAACTCAGTAAATCATATCCCATTTAATTCAGTTTTTATTCAATGAAATGATGTATAAAAACTTACAAATCTGAGAACTTAACTATACACAAAAAGATGATATTCAGTTTAAACGTATACACAGAGAAGAGCTGTGGTTTGTGACTTGCCCTCTCCCACCCCTCCCCCCAAACACACACTGTCTCCATTTATGATGGGGCACTTTTTCTGTCCACTTAAACCTTCTGTTGGCCCAGTAATTGCTCAGTGAGCTTCACTGCTGCTGTCAGTTTAGGTTTTTAGGCTACCAGCAAAAATCTGGGCATCTATATAAAATAGTAAAAATCAACAACTTGATTTTTAACACAAAGATGCAGTACTACCATCAGCAGTAACTAAAACTACAGAATTCATCCTTTCAGTTTTTGCAGGCTTTGTCTTGGCTTTCAAAATAACAGGACTCTGATAGAGCAGAATTTCCCAGCCAGCACTACAGATTCATTTTAAAACAACCATGATCCCCTGTTGCTAGAACACCGCTTTTCCTCCCTCTTAACTCATGCCATTAGACCAAATGAAATCATGGACATTCCTTGCCTGAGTAAGGGAATAAAGCTTTTCTCTCTCCTTTCATCCAGAATGACTCAAACCTCTATATAGCTAACCACACACGCATGTGCTGCACTAACGATGGTGCAGTGCTCACCAGTATGCCACTTCTCTAGTTTCCTTGGTAGCTTGGGTGACAACACTTACCTATTGGCTTCTCTTCAACAGGTCAATAAAAATGCACACAATTCAGGACGTTTCAAATTTGGTAAAAAGCAACCTGTGCAATGACTAGCTTTGTCAAACAATTAAAAGATATTCCAGGCTGAATCTGAGGGTAGATGGCCAGTTACTCAAAAAGGATGTGTGCATTTATTTACCTGTACCAAATATACACAGAGACACTTTATATATATATAAATCTTTATACATATACAATATTTATATATATATATATATATAAAGATTGCCATCACATTACTATTACAGCTACTTAAGTCAAAATTTGACTAAGCAACAACTTTTCTTGACTCTGAAACAGATACCCAAAGGCATACTTGAAGGAAAACATATGGCTAAAAGAAAACCAACACCCTCAGCTCTTTTTAGCTCAATGAACAGAGATTTCTGCATTTCTTGAGAAAAGTTCTGAGAGCTTAGGTTATAACCTTAATCAACTTGCATGTGGACTTGTTAAGAGTACGGTGTTTAATCTGCCAGATCTCAAAATGCCTTCTACCAGGGAAACTAAAATACATATATCCTTTGCTTACCAAACTGATACTCTGTTTCTTGTTACACTCATCATCGTATCTAAATACACTTTTAAGCAATCTAAATTTTGTTTAAAATCTATTAAATTTGGAATAACTAACACTATCAACATAGTTAGTTGGATTGTTTTTCCATTTTCCTTTGTATTAAAATCAATTTTGTTGTGGTTTGATGCAAGAGCTTTTTGTTTGTTTTGGTGGGAGAGGCAAAGTCCAATTTCTTAATGTGCCAGTACAGTTCTGGTTGCTGAAGACAAAGGGTGGGAAGGAGGTTGCTGGAAAAGATGGCAGGGGTAAGTGAGGTAAGAGGTAGGGGGAGGAAAAAATTGATTTAATAAAAAATGAGTAAAGAAACTTTAAAAAAATTGATATAGATTTCACATTCAGTCTAACAACACTGCTTCCTGCTCCTTTTTGATGGAGGCTAACACTGCGTTATCAGTCTCTGTGGCTTCTGTGTCCCCACCACCTAACAGAATGGAGCGATCTTCTTCTAGTGTAAAGACAGAGTTCTGATTTTGGCACGAATGTTTGACTACTTCATTGGGAGTTGAAAATGTTTTGTCACACAAGTTACATTTGTAGGGCTTGTTGGTCTGTACTAACATGTTGTCCATTTGACTGCCTTCCTCAAAAGTACAGAGCTCCAGAGTTTGTTTGTCCACCATCGTGTATGTGTCCATGCTCTGGTTTAGGCACACATGTCTGGCAGCCTGGTTAGCCCTACAAAAGCTTTTGTCACAAGTGCTGCACTTGAAGGGCTTGCCAGTGTGTATGTACATGTGCTCCCTCCAGTGGCTTTTCTGAATAAATTTGCGACCACAGATGGAACATTCATATTTCCGTCTCTTTACCTCCCTCTCTTGATCTGCCTGCTCCAGGTTGTCAATGTCTGCAATATCGGAAGGGGGAGGTGTCTCTGACTGCTGCTGCCCATCAATTATTGGAGAGTCTGAGATCTGCTGCAGCTCACTGTCACTAATCATCCCTGCTTCAGGCACTTCCATGGCATCTTTATCAGCTGTGTTGTTACAGAGAGACAAAGAAATATTACTTTCTCCCTGCTGGCTAGAGGTGAAGGGAACTCCCGTGTGGATCTGCAGGTGCTCCCGCAAACTGCTGCGCAGGTTGAACCGGCGACCACAGAGGTGACAGGCATAGTATTTTGGGAAGCTTCCGTTCCTTTTCATAATGCTTGGCTTAACATGTGCTATTGTGAGAGAGGCAGGCTGCTCATCTGAAGAAGATGCTTCCATATTGGCCTCTTCTCCCGAAGGTGAATTATTACCAGCAGCAGATACCAATTCTGGAGATAGAGAAGATGGCAATGGGTCAGAAGCAGACATACTTGTCCGGGTTACTTGTGGCAGATTTGCACCCAACTGTGAGAGCTGTGAGCCTTCAGAAGCCTGCTCTTGGTTCATCCGTGATGTCTGAGGCCGTGGTTCTCGCCCAAGTTTGTCAGCCGCTGACGTAACCTTAGTGGGATGTCTTATCTGGTGATCTGCAATCTGAATGCCATATAATGAAGATGCTAATGGAAAGACTTGATCCGGGTGAGAAAAAGTTCCCTGACTTGCAAGGCTGGCCTCTTGAATTAGTGGATATGCATGCAGAAACTTTATTCCCTGTTCTAGTCGAACTGGGTCAATGAGTTGTGGTGCCATCTTGCCAGTGTACATCAAATGCAAGAGATAACTGAAGATATCTGGCTGTATGTCGGTCGCTTTCAAACGGACACATTCACTGAAAGGTGAAACAAAATTATAAATAAGACATAAGGAAAATATTTTTTCCAGTTCTAGGTTATTCAAGCCTTGATAAAAATAGGAGGTTTCTACTTAAATTCCAAAGACAGAATCTGCAATAAATATTAGGGGAAATGCTTTACTGTAAAAGAGCTAATTTTAGGAGCTACTTGAAAGATGACTTCTTTCCTCAGTGAAGTAACTGGCTTGAAAGAAATGCTGTCCCATTGCGATCTATACCATTTTAAACTGCTGTTACGTTGTAAAAGTGTCATCACATATTAATGTATTTTGTAAACTTGGCTGGATTCAAACACATCTGTAGCTAAATTAAAACCTGCTAGCAAGGGACTCTAAATTCACAGTCCAATACACTCTTCTCAGTACTTAGTGCTGAAAACACCTAAAATACATCTAGCACTTGCCTGCTGGGCTTCTAAGTCCTACTAAGGTTTACAGCTACAGTTTTGCAAATTTGCGGTATCGCATTGTTTCAAGTGCATTATGATCTAGAAGCCATGCAGGACAGGGTGTGAATCCCCCCGGGGATCTGATGCAACAGGCATAACCCGTGGAGTCCAGGTTCCTTACACAGCAGAACAGTAGCTTTTGTTCCTTGAATACGGAGGGAGAAACAGCAGCACCAGTGGACTCCCTGGTCAGCCTAGCAGTGCCTTCATTAGAGCACTCAGAGGGAGATGCTTTGGCTGTGATGCTCTCTTCAACCCAACAGGACTCAAACCAACACCACCCTCAGAGTGTGCTCTCTGCATCAACCTTTATGATGCTCTTGACTGACTCAGTTACCACTGCTCTAGCTAAAGCTGTATCTCTGTGCAGAAAGTAAAGCAAGGTTCACAGAAGAATAAAGTAAACAGGGAACATCTTTGTGAGGTCAGTTAGCTAACAGGATTCTAATTATTTTTATAAGTGTTTGTAGCTCCTCTATTAAAAACAAACATAAACAAACCACAGAAATTCAGAAATGGATATGACTGCATGCTGTGGTCTGAATGTTCTAACTGCAGTAGGCTACCAAGCTGAGGAGGAAGTTATAGCCAATTCTTCCATTTCTTGAGGTGCACCCTTCTTGAGTTCTCTGTAACCACTTCTGAATTCAGATATATGACTCAAAAGTAAACTTTGTAATGCTGTCTTCCAAAGATGACTGTGTGCTCTTGATGGAGCATAAAGACTGGTAACATCTGCCTGCAGTCCTGTTTCAGAAGTGCAAATGCACTTCTGTCCTAGCAGTTCACTTCTGGCTAAGAACTCTTAGCCAAAGAGTTAAGGGTGAATCATTTAACATAAACCTTTCGAGTTAATTCAAGTATTTTGGGAAAAGCTAAAAAAAATCTTTAAAGATTCTTTACACTTTAAAGTGTAAGTGGTCTTACACTTTGGTGATCTTTTCAATCTCCTCAATGTAAGCCCGTGGTACAAAAAAAAAACCCCATAGTGTACCACAAACCCCCTTATTTTCCACCATTATGTAGTATTTTATTATTTAATTGATGATAAACTGCAAAGAAATTAAACACATACACTTCTTTTGTAAGTTTATTTCTCAAAACCTCCTAGCAAGTACTTATTTGATTGTATACAACATTACACAAATGTCAAGAACAGTGTCAAGACAGAGCAGAAGATAGTGAGTGGGGGAAGGAAAGTGCAGGAGAGAAGACAGGATCCTTGAAGTATTCAATAGTAGAAATTCAATTTTCTACAATTTTTAAGGATGAAGAATTTGTGCTAAATTATAAAATTAATGCTAATGAATCACAGTTCAACTTTAACATATTTTTAAGTGAGGTTCTAGTTTGCAATTAATACTGGATTCCATGCTCTTTATGTCACAACAAGAAGCAAAAAGAACATTTTGTTGCTAGACTTCCTTAGCTTCGTTAACTGAACAACATTTAAACGGTGAACCTTTTTAGAGTTACCTGGTTTGATGAACAAACAACATCTTGAAGTAGTTGGAGAAAGAAGCGAGGACAGATTTGTGTGCCTTGAAGTAGACATCCCCAATGGCAACTGTGCAGTCACACAGGAAACCAAACTCTCTCTGAGCATTTAGCTGCTGCAGCAGAATAAGTCCATGGTTGGCCAAATCCATTTTTTTACACTCTGAAAAGCAAATGACTTTCATGTAAAACTTAACAGTAAATGCACAGATGCAACAGTAGCTGTCTCTTAACAGATATTTTCTCCAATATCCAGATGCCAATACTTTAGTAACACATCTTAATCCCAAGTTACTGTATAAAAGATACCTTACACATAGGCAAGGATTGCTCTTTCATGAAATGAAAGAGTGAGTGATTTGTCAAGGCTTAAAGAGCAAAGGAGAACCAGGATCAAAGTGTTCTGAAAAGGCATGGTGTGGGTACTTGGATACAGAAATATAAATAGCTAAGGAAGAGGGACATATATTAGCAAGTAGTAAAAACATCTATACAGAGTGGGAAAAAGAAGGTGTTTTGGTTGCCACTTCTCTGCTCAAGTAGAAAAACTGAATTTCCTTTCTGATGTCAGTCACTCTCACCTACACTGGTGGGAGTGACACAACCCAATAAAAGACAAGTTAGATACTTGTAATTGGGATTTTCAGTGTCTCTATATATCTTTTACCTAACAGTTATGGGTCCATCCAGCTGAATCCAAGCCCTGCATTAAATAACCAAACATTTGTGATGGTTATGCCCTCTCCTGGGAAATACCAGACACATACCTGAATCTTCCCAGGCTCAAACAGTGAATTCATTCTAGGTATTGGCAAGCCCTTTGGACTATCAATACAGGAGGAGTCAATCTTTTCACCTAATAACTATTGATTTATTTATTGAGAGCAGCCGCAACAGCGTTTTTAAGATGTCTGCATGCCTCATGCTTGCTTAGCAAATCAAGAAGCTCAAAGGGTGAGAGGTGCAGTTCTGTCCATGGCTGGCCATTGGCACCAGGCAGGATAACCCCTGGTAGGCCCCTAGGCCAGGGCTTTCACAGCCCCTCACCCTCCTTGGCACCTTCTTGTGCCAGCTGCTGGAGGCTGCCCACAAAGAACTACCTAAGAGCTATAAACTTTTTCTCAAGAACTCAAGGGCAGGCCTGGAAGTAAAAATTGGTAACTTTGAGGAAAAAATAGACAGGAAAACACATTAGGACAGTTACCCATGGTTGGCTGGATGGCTGGATGGATGAATATAGGGCTAGTAAGATCAGAGACTGGAAACAAACTTAATCAAAGCAAATAGAACTCTGGGCAAAAAAAAAAAAAAAGTGAAAGTATGAAGCAATGTAAATCTGAACATAAACATAAAACAGCAAGAGAAGCCCACAAAATTCCTGGCCATGTAATGCCCAGAACAGAAGAGAACCAAAAGAGAAGGTAAAACTAGAAGTGGACCAAGAAGTTTATAAAAAGTCTTGGGTATTTTCCCCTCTAAACTTAAGAGCAAGTTATCGAAATTTTAAGTCAGGTTCAAGCAGCTGGTTTCTTTTATACAGTAAGAGCATGGCTTTTTGGGAAAGAGAACAGAAGTTTATTCCACATATGCCAGTATGTTTAGTCACTGGAGAAGCAAGTATTTTTACTTGCTGGAAAGGGAAGAATTCCCTTATATTTAAAGCAATAACCAGGTTGACCAAATGCATTCCTCTGCATTCACATGAGATCAGAACTCACTGAACACAGGGGTGTAAAGACAAAGAAAGAAATACAGTGTAAGATTCAGCTGATTATTTTCCTACAGTTAATAAGGCAAAAAGAAGTTAGGTTTCAGCTCTCTTTAGGTACATATTCTCTCTAAACTATTGTTTATATAACTAAGTTTGTACATACAGTATGTTCTCCGTCTCTCCACAAGAGGGAATACTTGCTGTCAGCAGGACCAAAAGTCATGCTTGGTGTTACTTAATCCTGCAAGATGCCCCATGTGGGTGATGTTACAGAAAACACACTAAATTTTTTTCCCCTTTAATTTAGATTATTAATGTGTTCTACATTTTTTTAAATTCAGTCTGGTTTGCACTTGGACAACAAAACTTGCCAAGCAGAGCAAACCACCGACGTGAGGGCACTCCAAGCCAGACAAGCATTCTTTCTAGTTATTACCGTCTTAAGTGTGTTTAGTTTGGAGCTTCACTTTTACCCCAAACAGCAAGCCCTTCCTTAGAGACCTGAACTGATCTTTTAAAAAAATTATACATGTGAACAACATTGTGTTTTGCATTTATCTAGATGATATTTAAATGCTCTAGCTAAAAGCACTACAGTAAATACACTCTGAGGAAATGACAGGGCAGATGAAAAGAGCGAGGAAAGCACTTCGTACATTATAGGTACGCGTGTGCTCAGGAATTTTACCCTTAGCTAAATAAAATGGTGATTAACACCGGCGAGGCCGTATTCCAGCGCTGACCGATTCAACAAGTGCGTGAAATACTTGTTGTGCCCTGAAACCCCGCGGGGACAGTCCTTCCCTGGCCCGGCCCCGCTCTGCCCCGGCTTTGGGAATTACCTAATCTGCTCAGCGCTGGGTGAGAAGCCAGGCGGGGGCGAGCCCGTTCCGGAGGGGTGCTCGCTTCGGAGACCCCGCAAGGGAAAGGGGGCGACACAAGCCCCGGGTAACACCGGGGAAGCGCCGGTACACACCGCGGGAGTGCGCGGGGCCCGGGCAGCCAACTGGGCTGGCAGGGAACAGGTCGGGCACGGCGCTTCCCGCTCTGCCCTTGCACCCCGGGCACCGAACCACGACAGCACCGAGCCCGCGGCGCTGCTCCCACTCCGACGGCGGAGAGCACCGGCCCGGCCGCGGCCGCTCACAGACGCGCCGCAACTCCCGCAGCGCCGGCGGCGGCAGCCGCCCGCTCGGCCTTCGTCCTCACCCCGGGTGGCGGGCGGGGACCCGTGATGGGACCCGCGATGGGCCCCGGCCCCGCCGGCGCGACGGGACGGCGCGCCTCTTCCCTGCCTCCCAGCCCCCGCCGGCGCGCGCCGCCCGGGCGCTCCCGCCTTGTCCGGGCTGGGGGCGTGTCCGGCCGCGCGCCCCTCCATGCCCGGAGCACGCTCGGCCCCAGTGCGGGAGCGGACGGCGCCCTCCCATTGGCCGCCGGGGCGGAAGGCCGGGCGGCCGCGCGCCGCTCTCACTGGCTGCGCCCCGCCCCACCCTCCCCCCGCTGGCCCCGCCCGCCGTCCCCCCCGCGCACGCCACGCGCGCACGGACGGGACGGAGACGGCGCGCGAGACGCAGCGCGAGCGGAGCCGCCAGGGCGCGCGAGACGGGAAGAGCCGGCGCCGCCGCCGCCGCCAGGGCCGGCCCATCCCAACCCGCCGCGGGGGGGGGGACGGGGGACAGGCGGGGCCGCCCCGCCCCGCGCGCGCCGGATCCCGCTGCTGCTGCTGCCGCCGCCACCGCCGCCGAAGGGGGCGGGAGGGAGGGAGCGCGGGCCTCAACCGGCCGAGCCGACCGACCCGAGCCCCGCGCCGGGCGGCACCGGGTCCCCGGCCCCCTCCCTCTCTCCTTCCCTCTCCGCGACCCACCCACTCCCCTTCGACTCGGCCCGGCCCTCCCCTCGGTGCGCACCCATCCCCCCCCGTACCGTGTCCCGGATGGAGCGGCCCTGCCCGGTCCGGCCCGGCCCGGCGGGGATTCACCGGGCAGTTCCACCTCCCGCCCCGCGCCCCCTCGGCCCGCTCGGACCCGGCGGGGCCCGGGGCGTCCCTCGCACACAATGCGGAGGTAGGGCCGAACAGGCCCGCCGCGCCCCCGCCGCCGCCGCCGCCGCCTGAGCCCGGGCCGCGGCCGGCGCGACGGGGCCGGGCGCACGTGCAGGCGGCGGGGCCGGAGTGCCCCGCGGGGCGGGCGCGGCGCGGCCGGTGCTCGCTCACCTGGGGGGCGTGGGGGCCGCCGGGTGGCGCCGCGCGGGGGCCGCCGCCGTCTCCGCGCCCGGCAGCAGCAACAACGGAGTCAGCGCGGCGGCGGCGGCGGCGGCTTTTCCTGTCCGGTTACGTTCGGGTCACATGACCGGGAGCGGAGCACAGAGGCTGCGGCGAGGAGCCCCCGCCGTGGGGGAGGGGAGGCGGCGAGCGCTGTGGCGGCAGCGGGAGACACCCAGCCCCCGCCCCTCCCTCCGCGCCCGCCCCACCGCCGGCACCGGGAACGGGAGCGGCCCTCCCGCCCTCCGGGCACGCCCGGGGCAAAGCCGCCGCTCCCGTCCTAGCGAGGCGCGCTGCCCCTTTAAAACTCCCGGGCGGCGGAGGCCGGTGTGGCCCTCCTGCACCCCCCTCCGCATCCAGCGCTGCGGGATAACGGGGATCGTGGCGGCGTGCGGGGCCGGGATGGGATGGGGCGGTGTGTGCCGTGCCGTGCCGTGCTGTGCCGCGCCGCGTCCGCCGCCGCCTTCCCGGCGCCCGTCCGGCCTCGCCGCGGCGGCAGAGGCTGCTCGGTGCCGCCGCCGGGGGGTGCTTGGCGGCGGGATGGGGGATGGATGCCGCCGGGTGCTGCCCTGCGCTCGCTGCCGGGGAGGAGTGGCGGGCGCAGGTGCGTCCCTGCGCTCCTCGCGGAGTCGCCGGCGATGTGGGAGACGGGGACGGGCCGGCAGCGGCGGGACGCGGTGTGCCGGGCCTATCGGGCACGAACTCTCAGAGCCGGTGCCCTCCTCCGGGTCATCCTGGCTACTCTCCAGGTGTCATTTATAGCAAGTCTCGGTCCGGTGCGCCGGAAAGGGGCGGCGTGGGACCGGTCTCTGAGAAACTGCCCTGGGCACGCCGTGGCTGAGCTGTCAGATGGGAGCTTACAAGTTCAGTTGTCCAAAACAGTGATTCAGAGAACCAAAGTGGAAAGGTTGGGTCTGCTTGCGGTCTGTTCAGCTGGACGCATTTGAAGAGGGTATTCTTAACTAGCTTTTTTAAGGGATGGTATAGCTGCTGTATGTAAAAATCACACCTGCAACTTCCCACAGTTTGGGAAGGTTGGTTGTGGCGTGCAGAGGGGAGGTGGCCGCAGCAGGGCCCCGTTTTATTCAAATCCAAGGCATGCTGTAGAATAATCCATGGATGCTTATAAAACTGCGTTAAGAAATGCACCAACAGACATACCTGGAAATACATGTATGTCCATGATACATGGAAAAAATTGTCGGTCTTGCAGAAATTATTAAGTCAGAGCTGCTAGCGTGGAGCAGGGATGCCGTGTTCTACAAGAGGCCGGGAAGCCCTTGGACGTGATTTCTCCAGGCTGTGAATCAGTCTGGGACAGCCTGGATACATCTGCTAAGTGGAGCAGTGGCATGGACAGAACCATTTTCAGAGAGAAACTTTGTCGTTGTTGTTGAAGACCTTGTGGGAAGATGTTTGGCCAGCAATAGTTAAAGTGGGTTCCTTTGCACCTCCTGCCCTGGAGCCCTGCTCCTGCTGTCCTCCAGTGTGGTTTTTTGTTGTTCGTGGGGAACAGCATGTGCTACAATGCCAACTGTCTGAATAAGGACCAGATGATTATTTAAGCAAGCATTTAGGGACCTAGCTGTACCTGGGATGTTGTTTCCATGGTAATTAAATAAGATATACTATGGAAAAAAGGCCCAAACTTTGAACTTTGCATCTTGACAAACAGGTGTGCTGATGGGGAGGAGTCGTCTTGTATCTTGTCTGGCTTGTAGATCCACACATGATTGCAGCCATCCCAGGCAATTGTTAATTTTACAGGATCTAAATTGATAAAGGATTAGACCAGTTTTATGTGAGTCTGACTAAGCCATCTCCCACTGAAATTGGTGGATGTCTTGATAGGCACAGCTTGAGTCTTTGCATCAACTAGCTCATGAATATTAATTTATTGACCCAAGTTAAACTGCATTTGGAAAATGCAGGTTTTTAAGACTAGTGAAGTCTTAAAAAACCCAAAAAACCAACTCCAAAACCTAACAATTTTTATTTTAATGGAACTGAGAGCTGTCTGCTGCTGTTCCAGTACTTAGAGTAAAGCAGCTGAACAGAACTTAATCTTTAAGACCCACCTTGAATAGCTGAAATCTTAAAAACATGTCCATTGTAGTTCAGCACAACTCTCTGAGTTCTGTTATGTGAGCATGTGGCAGAAAGTTTATAGAGTGTATTTAACCAGTCTGCTTGGCAATTTTTTCCCCTGAACGGTTTCCCTTGCATTTCAGTTTTGCAAACTAAATACAAAGTAAAGAGAGTAGATGGACAGTTGAACTCAAGTTGCTTAGTGTTTGATGATCTGTCTCATTCTCCTGGAAGATATTGAAAAAAGTAATATAATTTTTAATTTAATTGAGTGGGCTACTTAGGAAAACCAGTGTGTTTCTGGCAGGTATCTGGCAGGCTTCTTGGCCTCTTTTTCTCTTTTATGCTGCACTTGCTTACTTGTGTGTTGGCATTCATGTGAGATTCTCCTCTGTGCTGTCTCTGAAACCGGAGAAAAATTAACTTAGCTATGGTTTATTTGTACTATTAACAGCTCATAATTCAGCTTTAAATCACCTTTATTTGGACTGCAATACTTGAATCCAGCAATAATGCAGTTTCTAATCTTGTTGGATTCAAGGCCTGTGGGAATCTGTAGAATGATAGCTGTGTTGAGTGTAATGTTGCCAAACTTCAGACCTTCAGTACTGACTGACACCTGAGACATGTTACCTATGTCGCAGGGAGTGATAAGCATTCACCTGATGCATTTGGGACACCCAGCTTATGTGAATCTAAAATATTACTTGTATCTCTTCTTTGTAGCTTTGGGTTTGTTTGTTTTTTCGGTTATAATCCATGCACCTGAAATTGTAATAAAAATTTATCCTTAAAATTTAGCCTTAAGTGTCTCATTAAGTGGCATTACTGTGCTTTTAGTTTTTATGTGCTGTTTTTTCCTCCTGAGTTTCTAGAGGTACCTGATTAGGATTTCTTTCCCACTTTTGTGAGTTTTTGGAAGGACTGTTCAGACTGTTGGACGTTGTGCTACACACATCCGAGCACATTCTGAGTTAGCTGTGATGCTGTTGATGACAGAATCAGTCCCTAGGTTTTGGGTTTTACTTCAGTCTGCACATACTTGGATTAGAGGCAGCATTTTGTCTGATAAGATCATATTTTACATTGTAAATGAGCATACTGCTGATGATATAAGTGTTAATAGGGTGACAGAAGTGTCTGCTAATCTGAGTAAAAAGTCACTTGAGCAGTGGGAGGAACTTGATCCAGTCTCAAGTCCTGTAAGTGTGTCTTCTTGGATGAGTTCAGTTGAAATCTGGAGTGGAATAGCAGATTTTTTTTATTGCTATAGTCAATACTGCCAGAGCTCTAGTGATACTAATTAGGCTCAAAGTGCTAAGATTTTTTCCTGAGTTTTCAAATTTCTCAGCATTTTTGAAAAGTAAGAAAGCAGAGTCCTTGTTCTGAAGAGCTCACTGCTCCCTGCAACACTGCTGACATACTCCCAGAGGAGTGGAAGCCACGGGGATATGGGAGTTGCATGTCCTAGGCAATGCATGGGAACTGTTCCCCGGAGGTGTGGGACCCTATTTCACATGGGTACTGCTGTAGTAAAACATGAGTTTATGTCAATGCTGTAAATCTGTTTTATTAGCACAGCTGCCATTTCTAACACTTCCACTTTTGATTTATGCTGGCGAGAAGGCTTGGTGGCAAGTGTGACAGCTGCAGTAGCTTCTTGTTAGAACATTGTATCTCTGAGAGTCTCCTGGAAGCTTTTCTGCCAGGACTCTGTCTTCCCCGTTAGAACTGTGCCCATAGTTTGTCCAAGTCTCACCTGTCTTTCAGACAGAATTGTAGGAATGTAAAAGTGATCCCTGGGAAAACTGATGTAAGACCCCAGCAACAATAGTGGAACAGCTCTTTTTCTTGCCTTGGCTTCCATGCTCTTCCTTGCCTTGCTGCTGGGGTACGTTCGTGATAGGTGAGTGGTCATCCCCAAGGACATCTGAGCTTTCGCATTTTTGTTGCCAGTAGGTCTGGTGGTCTGAGAGGGGAAGGAGCTCCATGGTGTGCGAGCCACCTTTTTTGTAGGCTGTATGAGGTGAAAAGATGAAGAAATGGAACTTGGTTGTTCAGTAGGCTGAGCTGGTTTTCTGGTATCAGGATATTAGGAATTGTTTCTATACCTAGTGAATGAAACTAGTTGAGAAGCTGCAGTTTAGACCAGGGGAAATAATTATAACTATCCTTTTGTCAGTACACTGTATGTCATTTAAGGAAATGGTTTAACTGTCTGTATAGTTTTTCTTGTAGGAGACTCATCTCTGTCAGGAATTTCTAGTGTAACCCAACTAACACAGTTTTTGCAGGGCAGTTTAACTGTCTATTTTCTGCCTTTGGCTCAGTCTGAAATTAGCCTTTTACATGGGCCCTGCCCACTTTTAACAAGTAAAGTTCAAACGTGACAATGTCCTCTTGGCTGGAGCGACATTTTTAGTGGAGCTTGACTATAAAGTTACAGCAATATATGTACTTGCATGTGTTGTTTTCCTTAGAAAAAAGGGATTCAAACTGCAGTGGTTCCCAAATGCATTTTTAAAGCCCATGCAGTTAAAGTATTCCAGAAGAAGCAGCTCTCAGTGACAGAGCTCCACGGAGGTGTGTGTATGCATCCAGCAAGCAGAGCTGATGTGAACAGCGCAGCAGAGAGCAGGGATTCACTCTGTACCCGTGAGTGCTGTCACCCCAGAAAAACAGGTCTGGAATTGAGTCACAGCCCTCAGCATTCCTTGCTGTTTTACAAATAGCTACTCTTGTGACAACTTCCCAGCAGATCTGCCAAAGAAAATCATGTGTAAGTTATCCTTTACCTTATCTGACAGAAAAAGCACAGATAGAAGCAGTTTGCACAGTTGGGATCCTTATAAAGAATGGTCTAACAAGGCTCCATATGAACAGATTTTTACCATTCAGTCTTAATTTTGTTAAAAAGGTTAAAATTTCAGAGTTCTGTGTATTTTAGGATTCCTCTCTGGTTTCCCTTGTATATTCTGCATTTATTGCTATTGCCTCTTTCTTTTTGTTCCCCTCAAGTGACCCTTACTGGTTAGAGCAGACCCATTTTGATGAAGACTCAAACTGTGCAAACTGTAGTGACGATGGTTGTTTTCAGTTACCCCAGGAGAGCATGTGGTGGGTGAGGCAGGCAAAAGATGGGTGTGTTCTCACAAATAAGGCAGTTTTATGTTGCTTTGGGAGCTTGAGTCTCACTCTGCCATAAAGCCATGTGTTCATGTGCACAGGCCCCCCAAGGGATCTCTGTCTTGAAGCAGAATCAGGGACTGCAGGCAGGGAGAGTTTCCCACGTGCTGTGCGGTCGCAGAGGGCTCTACTCTCTGGTATATTGTGCTGTGAAAGCTCAAGTTACATTCTTGGTGCACTCAATTCCCAGCTTGGTTCTCTACATGTAATATAGCAAGAGGATTCTCTGTAGAGTTAACTGCTAAAACAAAAACCCCTCATGCTTGGAGGCAGCTGCCAGTGTGTACACCATGAAAAAAAAACCGGATACAAAGTTTTAAAGGTCTGTTAAAGCTTAACCGAAGCTTTTGGGTTTTTTTAAACTGTGACTAGCTACTCAATAGAGTAAGCAGGGTTGGGGGCTTGGCAAGAAGCACAGTATGACTTTATGCCTGTGATTTTATGTGCCAAAATAAACTGATTTACGGTTTCAAAAGTAACTGCGCTTTTGTTTTGAGGTGTTGCTAACTCTTAACAGTCCTGAGACAGAATACTTCAGATAATCAAGCCTAGACACTTTATGCTTTTAAAGAGCATTTAGGAGTCCTCCAATGACTTTGTTAAAACCACTTTTCTTAAATGATGCAGTTGGTCTTGCATATTTACATTTGAGCAATTTAGTTGAAACACTGAAACATTAAATGTGAGATGAATGGGAACTAATGTCCTTGAGCGTATTACCTCAAAGCAGGGAGGGAGAAGCCTGAAAAATATTTGCTGGGAAAATTAGAATTAAAATGTAACCTAATTCTCTGTTATTGGAATTAAGTGGTGCTTGGTAAGCTTTCCTGCTGCATAAAAGATGTAATGTTCTGTTTCTTAACAACACTGTGTAGGTCAGGCTACTGATGCAGAGCAGTTCCGCAGTGACAAGTCTTTGTCACCGAGCTGTTCCGACCAGTTCACTTCCCTGAGCAGGGCCTGACCGTTCAGACCTTCTCAGCAGTTCAGAGAAGAGGAGCTTGAGCTATTCCAGAACCAAGACCTCCAGCTACAATCTGTTCTGATTCCAATGGAGAAAGCCTACTTTTAAGAGCAGCAGCTCCTTCTTCAGAGGCACCCATGGAATTTATTGTAATTTATGGCAAAAGGATGGGTTTGCAATCAGACGTTCCTGCTAGCTGTGCCTGACTTTATTATTTTCTCCATTATGTCTGTTTGATGTATTCAACAGGAGTCCGGTATTGCACTGAGAAATAATGCTCTCAGATGAAGAGAGAACAGTAAGCTACTGCAAGTGTAGTTGCATTTTTAGCCAGAATTTAGTCATCATGGCTTGTTAATAATGCTCCAGGAGCTTTTAAGACAATCTTTAGGTTCTGTTCCTTATTCAAGACGGTGGACTAAAGTGAATTTGAAACAGATGATAAAACAGCAGTTGTGTACCAGTTTCTGAAAATACATTTAGAGAAAGAAGTTGCTTGGAAAAAAAAATATGTTCATCCTCTCATGAGTAACACTCTGTGGACTAGGAATAGATTAAAAAATAATAAAAAAATAAACTTTTACCTTAGAGGATAATTAAAATATCTTACCCTATGCTAACTCACTCCTTGAAACTTATACGGATGAAAATCAAATAGCATGATAAGGTATACAGAGAAATTCTGTGTATCTTTCTTTAGTTTACCATTTTACTACAAGTCCCTGTGACCTCCGGGATCAACTAATTCCCCTTCTATATGAATACTAAAGCTAAAAAAAAAAATAATGTAAATAGTACAACATCTCAATAAATGTATTATATACAAGTATATGAACACTTTCTGATGGGATGGAACATAACATTAAATATATCTGCCACATATATTAAAATCATGCCAGAAGAACAAATAATAATGCCATCTCCAAGCTTGGGACAGTGTTGCAGCTCTCCAAGAGTAGAGTGAGCTGGTAAACGTGAGGGAAAACATCCTCAATCAGAAATACACAAAGCAGCAAAGTATTCAGCATCATTTTAACTGTTAGCGAAGAAAGCAGTAGGAGTCCTTCACCAAATACAGTCAGCACAGATGACATCTATAGGTCAAGCCCTCTCTAAAATTATTAGTACAGTGGTTTGGAATAATGTTCACAGACTGATTTTTAAATTTTTTTTATTTGAGTAGAAGATTAGAGATTCATCAAGAGACACAATTTCATGATTTTCCAGAAGCATATGATTGGAATTTTCCAAGCCTTGTGTTCTCTATTGTTTTGTCCATTTTCTTCTTCCTCAGTTTGTTCTGTCATCAGAAAACAACCCTTGCAAGTTCAAACAGAACCTGTGGAACAGCAAACACATTGATATGAATTTTTATTTTATTTAAAAATCTTTAAACTAGTTTACACTATAAATCAGATAATCTGAAAAGTAACTGTAGCTGCAATTTGAAAGTTGCGAAAAACAAATACTAATCCCCATGTACATCACATTAATACAGTAATCTTAATTCTCAAATTATGAAGTATAGAAATTGCTATATAATTGTTATTATGTTCTTAATATTGGAAAGAAGCCCCACCCACCTCTATGGTGATCAGTATTACTATCATCCACTCGAGGCGCAGCGCGTGCTTTTCATTCAGGTGATTTCGCATCAGGTCTGTCAGCTCCATGCAGTGCTGGAGCTTTTCATTCATTACCTGCAATCAATTACAAACATCACAAATCTGGACTCCTGAAATGGAATCAGATCACTAAATAGGGAAACACACTCCACAGAGCTAGCCTCTGCAAAATAGAACAGAAAATTCTGTAAGACAACATGCACAAGCAACAAACTTCAGTATAAGTGAACCTGTTATTTCAACAGGTTCCCCAAAAGAATATTAATTTAGATATGCGTCTACAGGTATTGAAGTGTTTCTGGGTGATACCTATTTAGGAATTAAATATTTATGATTGCTGTACCACCAGGAGAGGTAGTCTTTGTGCTTCTTATTCTGGTTCAGCAGTAAACATAGTGTCACCCTTCAAGTGTGACTTGAATGATCATGCCAGTAAGAAGAAGCCACTTCTCAGTTCTTCTAGCTATTTAAAGCCTAATTTAGTGGTTCAGGAAATAAACAATTCATGTGAAGCAGGTTAACCTAAACCGGTAAAGGTGCAAGTGGGCTAAGAACACCTGGAAAAGGGGAGAATGTATAGTATCTTATTATTTTTTCCCTTTCTGCAATTAAAGCACATTCATGGAGCAATTTGTGACCCTGCTGAGCCAAAGACAACTGAAGTAAGTGTGGAAGATTCTCACAACAGTAAGACACTCACCTTAACTCTGCGATTAATGTTGAGAAACTGGCAAGTCTTGTCATAAAGCTCTTCCAGTTTTTCTCTATCCCAGTAGAAGTCTGGTGTTATTAGCAGGTCTGAGCTCAGATTTATACGGTGTCTAAAAAGAATGGGTACAACTGTAGTTCAGGCTTCCTCTTGGTGAATACAGGAGCAAATATTTACATGCAGTTAAATGAAATAAGAAAGTTTTCCTGTAATTCTACATAGAATATGGAAAGAACCTCCTTTCATAGTAAAAATACAGTTGGAGTGATTATTTAAAATTGGTCACATCTCCTGAAACTTTTGTAGGAATATTCTACTGTGGAACTGTTTTGAACATAAATGACTTTTGCCCTATGCCAACACTGCCTCCTCAACCTGTCGCCTTCCTTGATTTTCCATACCTGTAGAGATGTCCCTGACGATGCTGGCAGCGAAGTGAAGCAGTACACAAGGTAAGGTTACAGAACTCGTAAATGTTGACTGGTACTGCATGCTGGATGTGTGAGCACACAACACCCCTCAGGATCAGGCTATGGTCTAAGCATCATAAAGGCTAAAAGCTAAAATCTCCTGCCTTTAACATATTGCTAACATAAACCTTTGGATACTTGGAACATCATTGTTGATTACTAATCAGTTCTTCAAGTAAGGATATAAACCCCAGTGTTTGAAATACAGGAATTGTATTTAATTTTACCTTGGAGATTTTGGTGGGATTTTTTCCTTTTTTTTTTGAGTGTGTAATGGTCTGTATTGTCAAAGGCCAAATTTTACTTGAGGGAGAAAAAACATTAAATCCAGTAACTTAGCAGTAGTTTCTGAGTAAGTCAAGGGAAGAATAGAACTCACAAAAGATTTTAACCAACTCCAGCCTGTAGTTAACAGTTCCATCTACTCTCCTTCCTCCTCATATTCTTTACATGTTGTAGTATCTACCACGATCACTAGTTAAGAGACATCTTGCTGGACTCAGGAGGGGAAAAGGACATGGTATTTTGGTCAAATACGATAATGCCTGCTTAATGCCTGCAGTTGAAATGCCAGTGTGAGTGGTGAGCCAGTGGGTCCCCTTACTAACGTAAACAGCACACAGACTCCAACCAAAAGAAGGAATTCTCCCACCCCATCTCACCCTGCTCTAATTAGTGTGTATTCGGCTCTTTGTATCATGTACAACATAATTTTTACATTCTGTATAATACAATGTCTTGGGTGTAACCAAAAACATTACCTTAGTGCAAAGAGTTCTCCAATTTTCTGCATCACATCTGCATGAGAGAGTTTTATCTTCCTTCGTGACTTTAGAATCTGAAAAGCAGGAAGTTCTTCACTACTTGATCAAGTAAAATGTACTGGTAGTTAAGAAGTCCAGAGTTTTACAGACTGCAATATCTTAGAATCTAAATGCATACTGTACTTACCAACATTTTAGTTGTTTGCTTAGTGCCTTGCTTCTCTAGCTTTCTAAGAATATCACTGTGCAACTGGTTCATCCAGGCTTCTCAATAAATCACTGAGTACGTCATCAGTAGCTACAGAAATACTGGGGCATTTTCTATAAATGATTTCCTGAACAAGAGATCATTTGTTTTCCTTCCTGCTGTTTTTATTTTAAAGTCATGATAGTGTTCTTTTACCTTGCCATTTTACAGACTTTCTCCTTACCACAATCAGTATATTATCATTTACTTCCTTCATATAAAACTAATAAACCAAATGTTTTCTCTTTTGAACCCTACAAATCTTATTTTTATATACATTATATGGGCTTTGTACTGTAATTAAGTATCATGAAAAACTTTTAAGTAATTTGCTCAAACTCTTCATTATATTCAAGTCAAAGCACATTATTTTCAGCCCAAGTAAACACACACTGTATTTGGCCAGGTTTTAAAATGCTGCTCGTCCTGTTACACATACATTTCACCAGTAGCAAGTAACAGTGACACAACATGGGAAACATTACAATGCAGAACCCCACTCCCAGCACTGTAAAGGCTGATGATTTCTTGTCTGACCACTTTGCACGTGTTCTGAGCTTCTCTACACTGATGGATTTACCATCAAATGTGTTGAACATTCAATTGCTTTTCCCCTATCCTCAGCTACATCTGTACTGATCTTCTACAAAACACAGGAGAAAAGGAGGGAAGAGTTACAAACAAGACCTCACCTCAGGAATTGACTGGATAGATTCCACAAAGTTATCCAGTAATGATTCCCAAATAGCCAGCTTCACTGCAACACAGAGATGACAAAGCAGAAGACTGTGAGAGGTACAAGTGCTCTCAAGTAATTCTAAGTTTAAATCCACCAACAGGCTGCTTCAGGACATGTTGATGCTTACAGCCATTCTTTGCAGCAAGTAACAGTTTGTAGTATACAATCACTGTTCATGTACCAGTGGGCAGATCTGGGCTGGGCACGCACACAGCTCTGCACACAGAACCAGCTTCACCATGAGTGCAGCTTTCTTCTCCAAGTGATCAGATCCTGGAGAGTTTTTGCTTCAGCTCAGAAGTTGTGTATCCAAGTGCTTTACTGGATGTGTGAGCCCTCTGCAAATTACATTCCAAGGAGGCTGGAGATAATGAGCTATGCTGGCGTCTGGCTGACTTCATGTGGTACCTTGAGAGCCTCCACTGCATTTCTAGTGCCCTGCACAGTTCTCACTCTCCATGTGTGCAGCTTTGATGCACTGTGCTCCAACCACAGAGAGTTAGCTTGCACAGACACACCACCTGTTCCTGTTGAAGCTCAATACAAACTTGAGCAATCTCCCATTTTGTTTTTAGGTGAGTGTACTGTTGCTGAAGATACTAACTTCTGTTCAATGGAAGCTTGAGTTCAGCACTGGCATTGGCAACACAAATTCTGCTATTCCTCAGCTTGAACCTAGAAAAATGTTTCTACAAGATGATAATATAACTGGAGCCTTGTTCTTTAGTCCACAGATTTCCAGACAAGAATGAAGTAGCAACAAATCAAAAATTAACCCCATTCAACCAGAAAAAACTAATCAGGGAAGATTTCATTGTCAACATGAGCTCCTCTGTGGTAGTAATCAATAGTATCATCTGGTTAGGACACTGCCAGTAAACCCAATGCTGAGCATTTTGCACACTCATCTTTTAAATACAGAGGCCTAATCCAAGTCACTGACTTGAATGACTTTAAATTTAGCCCCTGAAAAAAAATCCAGCCAGTAAGCATTTCATCTGTCACCCGTTATTTGACAGAGGTTGGTTTCTGCTTCTCATAGATTTGACTAGGGACTATACTTGCCTCTTCATTTTTACTGAACATTATCTCCTGGGAATAAATCCCTTGCTCCCTTTTAGGAGGCACTACTTCTCCATACAGTGGATTTATGAATAAGAAAATTATAGGGAACAACATGCTTTTTTCTCAACAGCTCTTCCTCCAACAGTCAGGAACCATTTAGTTACACTGCACTCCTTGGTCAAATGATGTAGCACTTCAAAACTGTGCATTCTGTTTCTCTCCTGTGAAAAGGGGCCCTTCCCCAAAATACTACTGGAATCCTGAAATTTACTGCAAAGGCAGTAGGGGTAGACAGACCAGACTTCCCTTAAAGGCCTTTTCGAGGACAGCCTTACTGCTGCTAGTTTCTAACTCCCACTTCCTATATCATTCAAGGTCTGAAGCAGCAGACAGGTGTCTCAAGCAGCAGCACAACTGGTGAGCCTGACTTCTTCACAGTGCCTCCCACTGTCTGCTACCATGGCTAATAAGCCTGCAAAACATTATCTGTGAGTCTGGTCCACCCATGTGTTACTGATACACCTCCCCAGCTGAGAACAGCTGCCCTGTATCACTTCTTTAGCTGGCATCTAGCTTTTCTGTCAGAGGAAATGATGTCAGTATGAATTACCCAAGATTACTGAGACGTGTCTAATACTGAACTCTACACTCATTGTTATCCTAGGACAGTTCTCAAGGGTGGGGAACAGGATGCTCAGTAGAATGTGTATCTTTTACAAAGCATGTTTGTTAATGTGCTTTGTTCAGCTTTAAAATGGTTTACATTGAATAAGGCAATTCCAATTTACAGAAAACACGATAAAAACATTGAAAACAAATCCTCTCAATCTGGAGCACAATCACTCTTTACACGGTTTGTCTAAACCAGATACCAGTCTTTTCCAGCCTGTCACTGTAAAAGTCCCACTTATAATGACATTTCACAAAATCTGTAGCATAGACTACATAGTATGAACAATTTTAACTTACCAGAAAGACAAAGAGCATTTGAAAAGGCAAATTTCTGCAGAACAACTTCATCACTATCCAGCTCAGAATTTAACAAGATCTGTCCTTTATGGAGCTTTGACTGACCTCTGTTAAGACAAGATTGAAACATCTTCATTGACTGAGCCACAGCATAGGAACATTTAAAGAATAATCAACAGTGCAAGAAAGGCTGGTTGTTTATTTAGATAAGGCATGCCATATCTGTATGGGTATCATCACCATCCTTGCATTTTACTCATGTTCAACTTGATGATATTCACAACAAATCACTGAAAATTACTTCCTCAATCTAAGACAAATATTATGGCCAAATTTTCTAGGTGTAAATGCAAATGCAGCAAGCTGTGATGTAACTATAGCATTGCTGCATATACACAGATAATTCAGAGTAAGCAGGCTGCTGGCCTCTCTCCTGCTCTTTAGCTCTTCTGTTATCTTTCTGTTTTCATTTTCCGCTGTCTCTCTTATCAGCCTTATTCCCTCCCCACCATGTTGGTTTCCCTAAAACCTCTATTGCATAGGGGGCAAAAGACTTGTTCAATTTTTCATGTCAATCTCACTATGAAACATGCATAAGCACAATGGAGGAGGTCAAGGATCACAAATTACACAACTAAATAGTACATGCAGTTTTCAAATGGTCAGGAAAAACCAAACACCTGTCTCCTTATCAGGTTACCTTAAATAAGCTGAACCTCATTAGTTCAGTTCCTAGTACTAACAGTGTTAAGGGTTGCTTTTTCGTGCTGTTGGAAGATTACAGGGAATTTATACAATCATTTTCACTATGAAATATTTCTGTGGAAATAGTTTTCTTTCCATGATGAAAAAACATTATTTAACAAGGAAAGATAACTTGCCAGGTTTATCATTACACAATAATCAAGTTGTAACTTTCCTAGGAAATTAAGTGAAATTATATCTTTGTATATGAACCTCAGGAATACACAGAGAAAGCTTTTAGATAGCATCCTCTTTAAAATCAGACTCGTCTCAATAATGCCCATTAATTTTTTTGCTGTGACGTAGTTTCTGTTTGGAATTGCTGAACAGTTGTGTGGGCAGGGCTTCTTGTTTACAAGGTGTATTGTATAAGCAAATCACAAAGGCCACTACCTTCAAGTTTACCACGACAGCAACATTTGTCAACTCAGATTTACTGGTTCCTTTCTTTATTTTACTAATTTGGAAAACAGGTAAGGACAAGTATATTTTTACTAGCTGAATTACTTTTGCTTGAATTTGGTTTAGGTGTCTGTTAGCTTTTATATACAGAATGGCTGAAGATACTTACTCTCCTATTCTATAGTTCAGCTCTTCATTCTCCCAATGGACCAATGCAACTTCGTATGGCTGAATTTCATGCTGCTCTAGCACTCGCATTATATTCTTCATCTAAGGAGGAGACAATTGCAGCAATAGTTACAATGCTGTAAATTATCACTCTGCAAAAAACTTGTATAGGGCAGGCTGATGAATGCAACCTTCATGCTGAAGTTATTAACCTAACAATGAAGAGGTGTGCTAAATAATGAAGGTATTATTAACATAGTTTACTTCTGAAACTAGTTGTGGTTTGAGAAGAATTTGTTGCTACGAACAACTGCAAGGAATCTGGGAAAACTGAAATGTCATTTTATATGGGCACACATGGAGCAAGGTAAGAATTAGCCACAGCAGCAGTAAGGACAACATGGATGTATTCAGTATTATAACAATGAGCTGTACTAGATTTTGGCAGATGTCTGACTATGGGAATGAATCTTTAGGAGAAGTACATTAGGTGCTTGTTTCTGATAAAATTACTAGTCTGCTGCTAAATCAGTAGTTTTGGTTTTGATTGCTGCTGAAATCAGTATTCTTGTTTCAGCTACCAGAGGTCAGTTATATTACAGAAACCCTTCACCACTACAAAAATCTGAAAAAAATTGTTTCAGCTGCCACATTCATCCCTGTAAATAGTTAACTGTGCATTTTTACTTGTAAAAGTAATCTCACTGCTCCTTTATTCTCCAGCTCGCTAAAACCTGAGGCAGGAAGAAAGAGCCCTTTTCTCTCACAAAACTTCTTCCTCTGACACCTGACTTAGGATCTCTCATCCTTGTTCCTTTTAATATGCTACAAGGCTTCCATCAAAAAAAAATTCTACCATTAGAACAAATTCTAAACTACAAAAAGCACTCACCTACAACTTTTTAAAAGGCATTTAGCTACACAACAGGCAATAAAAAACCAAACCACAAAACCACAATACACTTCTGATGCCTAAATTCTTTAAAGAATTCAATCTTGTACTAAGTCATACTTAAAAAGCACTCTCTTTTTAAAATAAAAGATCATAGTTAATCTTTTAGCACAAAACTGCACCCTATAAATTTTTCATAAAGCATATTCTCCAGGTTAAGTACTCTAAAAAAATCTGTTGGATCACCTGCAAGAGGGATTTTCTTTGCACTGCTAGCTTTCTTCATCACTTTCAAGAATTTTGGTGATACTATCTATCTATGCAACACAGGAACATTTTTCACTGAAAAAAACCCCTCAACTCTACAGCTGAAACTGCTCCTTTCATAATCCTGAATTCAATATTAGCATGACTAAAACTTGCCATATAATTCAAGTCTTGTGATAAAAAAAGAGTATGAAAACATAGGAAGTGTCTGTTCTGAGGCCAGTCACCTCCGCCAAACAGCAGCGTCCAGGGACAGCTCCGCAGTGCAAACCTCACATTGCTTCTAGGCCCAGCCTAATTTTATAGAAGGGACTAGTTGTGACACAGTAAAATTAATTAGATGTTCTGGAGTCACTAGCTGCAAACTCTTGCTATTATGGGCACTTACGTCACACAATTTCCTTTTAAAAAAAACCCTCAAAGCTGGTTTTTCTTTTTGCCCTTGCTATTTTGGTAAGGAAGCTACTGTACAACCTTCCTACTCAGGTATTTGAAACTGCTATTTTGTATTTTATATTTCTTTTTGTGATCAATCTGTATTTGTTACTTCTCCTGTTAAGTGTCTGTTAATTCAAAATAGTTTTTTTTCTCCTAGTAGTCATTCTGGGGTACTTTCGTCCATTTGCAGGATGCTCTACATTCTGTTTTACTGAATTACTTTCAGTTTCTGTTCTACAGACCAGTTTGGGGTTTTTCTCCTTTCGTTTCAGTTCATTAAAGCATGTCCATAAAAATACTTCCTCTATTTGAGCAAGTCCTTTGGTAGTTAAAGCTTTGACAATGATTTCAATAAGCAGAAAGAAGCATTTTTCCTCCTCTTATAAATCAAGCTAGCAAAGGTACCAACTATTGATATTAGTATTGACCAGGAAAACATGGTATCAAATTTCCAAAGGTATTTAAGCTTGTACAACAGAAGCAGAATTTTCAGAGTACTCTGGAGGGCTGAGGTGTCTAACTCAAAGATCATCAGGAGTTAAGTCAGCTGGTTTTCAGTAATACTTGTGAATCAGTAGTGTAGTGACAGCCATGGCATCCTAAGTGTGCTACAGGCAAGGTTTGAAAGGAGAACTGCTATCTTTCTGTAGGACACCTGACACACTGACACCTCCCAAAACAGACAGGAAATCAGAAACATTCCAGTTCTGAAACAAAAGAAGTGAACTTGAATCTAGAAATTAATCACACATAGAAACAACTGCTCTGTGTTTTCATTTACCCTAATGAAAGTCCGTCTGTGAATGTCTATGCATATCAGTATCATCTATTTAACACACCATTTAATTTCACATACTCTGTCTACAGATAAGGTCAATACTTTTTGTATCTAGAATCCAGTTTAACCACACTAATAAAAATGCATTTAAAGCATTAAATAACTAGAAATATATTAATTAAAATAGATATGCCTCTGGCATACCCTTCTAGGTCAGCAAAGGTCACCAAAATATAATATGTCAGCAACATATTTAATAATTATACCAACCAATAAAAAACTTCTTTCAGGAAAATTGCTTGCTGGTAAAAACACAGAACAGTGTTAAAGAGTTGCTTATAATTATTTTTTCTCTTTCAAAGTTATACAAGCATAGGTCTTTAATAGTTTTGACTTAAAATGAGATAGAATGGAATGATCCTTTTCTTCTAACGTTTTCTATTACATTAGTGCTTTTCAAACAATCATTCACAGGTAGATTTTTCTGATGTACTTTTTCAGGATGTAGAGCTGCAAGAATTTTTTTTTGTCAGTCTCACTGGATTAAGGTTTCAAATTTTTGTCTTAAGTAGATGAGTTTCAAAGGTGATGTATCAGCAGCCCACACATTTGAGGGCAGTAGCAGGCAAGAACCTGCACTTACTGGAGAAAAATCAATCAGTTTTTTTTCCTTCATAGAAAGATCAATCTCCCAAACAAACCTCTAGCATGCTGAGCTTTGTGAAACTGACAAAACACCTGCTTATGCAGTTTTAACTAAGTTTACTTACACTTTTCTCTTCCACATTCCAAAATACAACAGCCCCTTCCCTGTGAATTCAAGGAAAAACTGAGTGTAATCATACTGTTTTAAATGTATTTTAATGGAATACTCAAATTGTACAGTGGCAATTTTTGTCATTGTGAATCAGGAAACTTAAAACTATCTTTACAGAAATGACATACTAGTTGCTCTTTAACCATACTTCAATGAAAAACCATGAGAAGGTGTTTTTTAACCATTTAAATAATTCTGATATTTTTTAAAAATCATTTTGACTGGACAGTTATTCCTTGAGTTTCATGAGGTAATATGATACAATGATCTAGCAAGCTGCACTACTTCCTTCACACCATTACTATTAATGACATAATGTTTTGAGCATGATTTATACCTTACCTGAAGAAAAAAATCATGCCGGGATCATCTTCTTTTGCAGATTTCTCAGTACTGATCACCAAAACATTTGCAGCATCTGGTTTGAAATAAGTGAAAAAATGGAATAATCAGTCAAACTTCTAAACATGACAGCTGATAGCTGTAAGCATGTAATTCAACAGTTGCATACTAACACATCAGCCAATCCCACATTTTATTTTTCTGATAGAAATGCTTGACAGGGACCAACTACAATATCAAACTACACTGCTTCTCCAAACTGTCACACTCTGACTGGGTCTCTACTGGGAACTTCACCAGAACCTTCAGTTAATGAAAGGTAGCAGCCTTGAAGAGCAAAAGACTTAGGAGAAACTGATGCAGACATTGCAAATAACCAGGAACAGAATACAGAAGTGGACATGCAATGTGAGAGAACTATGGAAGTTGTGCACAGTTGCAGAGAAATTACAATTCAAATCTGCTTGCCTGGGAGCTCTTCTTTTCTATACACTAAGGGATTAATCTGCACTCAGATTGTGCTGACTTTGCTTTGCCAGTCAGAAACTTGAAAGAGTGTACCCCCAAGACAGGAGAGTCTCCACCTGCTTTTCCCTGCACATCGGAAGTGTGCTTTTGAAACAAATCTTCCACTCACCCTCCTGTACCACACTTCTGATGTGCACTGCACAACAGTACATAAAATGTGAGGGTTTTTGCATGAAATTAAAATGAAAGAGAAGCTCAAAAAAATGCTCTATAGTAATCCAACCACTAATGGGGCACTTGTTACAAAGGATTAGCCCAGAGCTAGTCCAACTAGAATATCCCCAAACTTACAAAATTTGGTTACTGAGTTCTCAAAGCAGGGGTTTGATTTTTTTTTCTAAGAATCTTCTCCACTGTGCCATTCACTAATACAGATAAAGTTTTAGAAGTCCTGAAGCGGTTTCAAACCAGTTTTGTTGCAGCACTAGTGGAAGCTAGACAAGAAAAGCCCCCCACTTCTACTTAAAGTGAGACTTCACAAAGATTTTGCAGGGCCTAACAGCTAAGTCTTAAAAATTTAAATGCAGGAAAATCACAAGCCAAGTGATAGGGTATCAAATGTTGTTACTTCTGCCTGTGTATAAATGCTACCTTCTGCTACCTTCTGCTCAGGCCATAGAGGCCACTCAGGCAGCAGAAAGCAAGGAAGTATCAGATACACCTTTGCTTATATCTGAATTGGGACCACACTATTGGTTTGAATGAGCTCTTAAAGACTTTTCTTCCACTTGCTACTCTAGTTCAGAAACACATCATTGGATGAATAAGTAGAGCAGTTTTAGGTGTGAAGCTTGAGTTCATCATGGAAGTAGCGTTTGTCTACATTTTCTTATTTGCATTTTCAAATACTAGCCATATCTTTATTTACCCACTCCAGCCAAAACACCCACAATTGGAGAGAATTTGGTCTACTTTAAGTGGAGGTGCAGGATCTGCCTCTAAAATGTTTTTAAAGAGGTCAAAACCAAGAATAATGCTTTGGAAAAACACTACAAAGCAACAAATTCACACAGTATTGCTGTTTTAGATTTCTATGTGGTAATATTTTTAAAAATTATTTTCCCAGATTCAGTGTTTGGCTTGGTAATGAACCACTGCTACATGCACATGCCAACCATCACAACACTTCAGATCTGCTGGCACAATCCAATATCCTTTCATCATTACTTCCTCCAAACCTTTGATAAACAGTACTCGTTATGAGTCAAAAACACCATGAAGAAATAAAAGGAACTGGCAAAACCGACACTCCCAGGGTGAAATAACATCAACAGTAACATTTAATTCCCAGTCATGCTGGGGGTTGTACAAAGTTCCTATCCCAAAGCTGTGAGACCAGGGTTAGTTTTAATACAAAGAAACTACAAAGAAACATGAAGCCTGTATTTCTAGTGGGTATTGTTTTTCATGTCCATCTTTCCAAACAAGACAATCATTAGTAAATCTTGTGCTTTAAAGAGACGCACTGGAGTATTACTGCACTTAGATTATTATTTGAGAGGCAGACAGGCTTTTGATAAGCCCTACTGAAACGTCCATGAACTGCCTGTCCTTCTCCTCACTTCATATAATCTGTTCCTTCAAAGGAAGAAGGCATTCTACTACTGACATATGAAAATTACAGCTGTTCCAGGGCATAAGTTCCTTAAGCTATAATAAGATCCATTTGTTTTTCTTTTGTAGTATTCTGCAGCTATTTCCAAGCCATACTTTCCCAAGTATTCAGAGGTATTTTCTATGGAAACTAGAATCAATTCTTTTGCTGAGGCCTACCTAAGTGAAGCATTCAACAATTGCTAAGATATACTCAGCCCAATAAAGAAGATGTATCAACTGGAACTAAACATTTGTGTGTGTGTATATCTTTTTCATTTTGCTTAGTCAGCAAGATTCTCTCTTGCATGCCTTCCTCTTCAACTCTGTGATTTACATTAATAAAAATCTGGGTACAGAAAGAAGATGCAACACTTCAAATTACAAAATTGTTTTGACAGCTGATGTACTGCACTACCTCACTATTGAAAGATTAATTAAAATAAAACATTCAAAAACTAACACTCAGTGAATATCTATAGAAATTCTCTGTATCAATCAATTTCCAAAGTTATTTCTCATGCATGCACATAATTTTTCTATACTTCTAGTGTAATTGTAATGGTGGGAAAAATTATCAGAGGGTAAGAGCAAGAGCTGCTCACATTGCTACTCTGAAAGGTTTTGTTGTGGGGATTTTTAGGCAAATAGAATCTTTAAGCAAAGAAATAATTTTATAGGCAGTATGATATATTCCAGGATATTCTCAGAATACATAAAGTTATAGAAATTATATCCCTCACCCATATTTTATTTCCCAAGATATAACATTTCATTTAATATGTTTCAAAAATCTACCTCTAGGCAAACTTGTTATTTCAACATATCCATGTGAAGTCAGGTCATGACACAGATTACCAAGGTGATATTCATCTGCTGTTGCAAAGGCTGTGCACTGCATCAGATTCTGTGCCAAAGGAACAGAGATTTGAGTTAGGGCAAGGCTGAAGCAAGACGGTAATAAGAAAATTGTTAGCTTCAAATTTTTTAAGAGTGACAATTTTCATTTATGCTCTGTTCTGTGGTATCATTGCCATGACATCCACCTGGTGTACATATACTAACGAGTGTACTTGCTTCTCGTTAAGTGAGAAAGCAAATCACACACTGAGAACAAGCCAGGCAGCATGAGTGAAGTCACAGCAAAAAATTCTGTGACAGAGCCACAAAATTTGATGCTGATCAAATACTTCAACAGAAGAGCTGCACTTGCTGCTGCTCTCCCATCCCACGGCTTATGGCATACATGGCTGACCACTGAAACCAGAGGCAAGACACCCCTCACAGCTGTTTTAACATCATTGTTTTAAAGATAAATGGAGTTTGACTACCCCAGTCTGTTTATCAAGCAGAAGCTCCAACCACAAACATCATGTTCTGCCATGCACCAAGCTACTGCCAGGGCTGAGCCACTGCAGCACAGAAAGTCACCGAAGTTCTGGGCCAGCTGCAGGTGCTGCACATCTCCATTGTCCTTTCCCTGCCCTGAGCTGCATCCTGCACTAACAGCACGGTCTCCACTGGCACCACAGCTGAACAGTACACCGTGGCCAGTTTGTCCCAATAGCTCACAATCTTAAATGACTATCGTAGTCAAAGAAATAACTGTAAAAATGTTGCTGACTTGCAAGGACATGTGAGATTTTCTTGATTACTCAGACAAGTCACAATAAACTGATTTGAAAATTCTACTACCATTTGAAGTGTATTTCTTTGTTCTGATACCATGTATGACCTACAAAATTGTTTTTTCAGTACAATGTAGTGGAAAATATCCAGAAAGCAGTGTTTCACTGTGGATCAGTCACTTCCCAGCTTTTTGTAACTAATACAAATGGGGATGTAACTAACAACAAATGAACAAAAGAACTGTGCTCATCTGCAGGCATTTAGGCCCACAACACACTTCAACCTAAAATCCAAGTTACAGTCTTGCAGCACTGGTACACTGTCAAATAGCAAGGCTTCAAGAGGGGCTCTGCTCCCTGCAGGCGGCCTGTCACCAATCATTAGAATCACGACCTCACATTTTGAACTTTCCTTTTTTAATGTCAACATTCTACTATCATATCCAAAGCTTTGCTTACACATCATCTTAATTCAGCAACCACTAGCAAAAAATAAGCTTTCAAAGTAATGATAATATTCAGAGAACAATTTTGTAGGCATATTCCCACAACTGTGCTAGAAGGCTGAATTAACAGTGGAACAGAACTGTGTTTCAATTCCCTTGAAGCATCAAGTTTCATTATCACAATTTCAACTATATAAATCCACTCACAATCGCTATATCACCAGTGCCAATTATACATCTGAATCTGAAGGTTTTTCCAAAAAGCTCTGGTTATTTTAAGTACACATGCTCTGCCATGAACCTCTTCTGTCAAGAGTTAAGGAAGCAAGTTCTTATCTTGTCGTTAGTATACAACCTGAAAACCCTATCCTGCTCCATGCTTCCCACAGTTTATTACGTGGTCTAATTTCAAGGCAAATGCACTACAGGATTGACTTTCGGTCTTACAGCTGCAATTTTAGTTTCAATGGACACATTTCTCATTTAATTACAATCAGAGGTTTTCCACTAAGCCACATGCCTGAAATAGCATTTTGGATATGAATTACTTTCAGACTTGGCCTTTTTTTTTTGTTACAATGCACTGTTTTACTTACATATTTACAAAAATCTTGTTTAATAGAGAACATTCATCTTAGGCATAATTTGTGATTAAGACACCTAAAATATGTGTCCATGGGTGCTGGTGGAGATACAGCCAAAAATCTACTTTAATCAGTGACTCAGCTAATCCTAAAATAGATGTATTAAATGGCCGATCAATCTTTATGCCATATTTTCTGCTACAACACTTTCACCTGCAAACTTCAAAAACCCCAGAATACAGCATCTGTACTGGTGTTAGAAAGGAGCTCGAGCTACTCACCTCCCTCTCCTCCCTTCTGCCTACAGCATTCTTGAGATTCTATTCAGAGTAGCACACAGGATTGGCTGCTCCTAAGGACAACTAAGAACACTGACAACTCATTTTCTGTATCATCATGCCCTCAACCACTGTACAGGCTCATGGAATCATTTAGTCCTTGTATCACCACATGAATCAGGTTACATCTCATCTAAAGATATCTAAAGTGTAGTAAATACGATGTTTTTGCCTGAATTTCAGCTATTTCTATGCTAGATGGCTGTAGCATTAAGAATTAGTTCAGAGGCTTTTCCTGCCATCAGATCGTACCAGATTATCCAAGCAGTGGTACCACTCACTGATGGACTGACTAAACCACCTAACTGCTTTCAAGGAACTCATTTATGTATCCTGAAAAACTGGTTGTACAACAATTTATCACTGCTGGTGCCCAGCACTCTGCCTGTAAAAACACATGAAGACCAATGCTGGGGAGGATGGGAAGGACCTCATTCACCAAGTGCTCTGCAAAAGGAAGGTGCCAGCTGTCAGGCCATTCCAGACAGAAAACACCACGGAACCTCAGGGTTCTCTGAGAACCTCAGGAGTGGGCCTGCAACTGCTGTCTCCAAAGGCAGGAGAAGATGGGAAGGAGATGTCCTTAAGGCAGTGGCCTCGGTGTTAGGGCCTGCAATACTAGAGCCCAGCATTTTGCCATGCAAAAGCTTTCTCAGGAAGTCTGTTATAATTTTAGTGTATCAGGCAGTATTTTCTCCATTTCTTCACAATGGTAAAAAATAAAAATAGCACTGCATGTTACTTGCACATATGTATGAAAATGTCAAACAAATAAACTGTTTGCATTCTATGCTGTCATTTAAAAGCCTCAAAAATGTTGTCACTTCACCCAAAACCAAGAAGAATCAAACTCTGAATGTAATGTCACAGCATGACTAAAAAGCTGGAAACATTACACAGCGTTTCAGGACTAGTATTTTTCACTTTCCTCTTCCAAAGCAACATGAAAATATGAGTGGGAACTCTATTGTCTACAACTACCTCTTTATGTTACACTAAGGCATACACCTGCTTACCACACTAAATACTAACTGGAAGCTATGAGAAGGCAAGAACTTCGTAAAACTTTTTTCTGCTCACATTCAGTAGAACATGTCACAGACATATTTTGCAATATGGCAATATTTCTGAAGGCACAATGCTTGTTTTAGTCTCATCTATCATATTATTTTACTAAGAACAGTCTGGAACTCAGTTGTTTTAGACTGAGGAGAACAGTAATGCATCTGACACCACAATTCACCATGGAAATCCTATGTTCAAGTGTACTTAAGGCCTGGCTTGGCTAAGAGCTATCTTAAGGAGATATGGCTACAAATATGCACTGTTCTTCCTTATCGTAACTCACTGCATCTAGAACAGTGTGTTATTGCATTTCCTCTGCAGACCTCGGAGTCCGACAGTCAAGGTGCTATTTCTACACATGGAATGATCTTTCTCAGGTAACACAGGTTACACTTCCATATTCATTTCCCATCTGAAACCTATATGAATATAAACTTTATGCTATTTATTTTCACTTTTATTTCTGTTTGAGTGAAACATTAAAACTGGGTAGATCTGGATAAGCAGGGAAATGTAGAGAAAGTTAAATTATTCTGAAAGCCAGACCTTGTTTCTCAATCAAAAATGTGATTTGAAAGCACTGGTCAAAACTATTTTTAATGCACTTCACATTTCCACATTATAATACCCATTCATCTTCCCTCCACTTTTGTTAACACATTGCAAGTAAACCTTCATTTACCTTCAAAATACCAGACATGCCAATTTCTATCAAGTTTGCTTTTATTTGCAAAGCTTCAACACTAGTGTAAATAATGATGTCCTTCTCACAAAATAGTTACGTTAATTTCATTAAAATGTTCATCTAACCCCAAATCTGAATCTAAATTAAACTGATGCACTCCCTTAATGTCACATAGACTGTAAATATTATACTTCACCTCCATGTCTGAGAATGGCAGGTTCGTTCTGGATGGCTGCTTGGTCCTCGGTGCCTTCGGTGGCCTCTTAACTGGCTGGTTACTGGGTTTGGGGACAATTTTTCCAGCTGATACAACTGCATAAAATCTTGATGATGTGTTCCTAAGGTTTTTGATCCATCCTGTATTGAACCTGTAGTTTTCCATCATTGTCACACCCAAACGTCTCCAGGATGAGACAAAACCCTCCCCACCCTGATAATACACATTTCTTCTCAGAGTGGACAGAAGTCCTTGGAGAAAATGCCAATTCCTGACTTGCACACGTTGACTTGTCAAGCAAGGGAATGCAGGTTTCAGTGCATACAAATTCCAAGACTTTGCTGTTCTGTGAGCTGTTCTTTCAACTTCATTATCCAGCTTTAATAGTAGACATCCAGTTTTGTTAAAGCTTTGGCATATTGTTGTTAAAGCGTGGAAAGATCTCGTCTGAAGGTCCAGAAGTTTCAGTCTCATTTCTTCCCTCTGAACTGTATTTAAAACAAACAAATTTGCCCATCAACACTTTAGAATGAAATAATATTATTTCTCTCTTAGCTAAAAGGTGGTCCATACTACTCTTGCATGTGTTAGTACTCCTCAGCACATGACATTGCTGGGAATAAAAAGATTTTTTTGATCCTATGGAAACACTCTAAGGTCAAAACACATCTGTGTGCTTGCAACAAGTGGTGAAAAAATAGAACTGGTTGCTCTGTCAATATACAAGCGGGCATCTTTTCCTTTGGCTGCTCATTCCATGCAGCAGCCTGCACTTTCAGTAACGCCACTGCTTGCAAGCAAGCAAGCACACACGTTTTAAAGAGGACATCAACGCTGTGAATCATTGCAAAATATAATAAAAACAATTAGATTACTACGTGGTTGTATGGGAATATCACCTACAGAACACACACACGCTGCTCAGCGTCAGCTCCAGCTGCTGTGCCATGAACAGCCGAGCACAGATCCAGCCCCAGCCATCTGTCCTGACCACAGCGAGAATGGAGCCGACTCACAGCCTTGCTCCTGCCAGTACATCCTGGTGCTACAGGGACCACCAGGCCTGCCTGCTGAGCCACTGCGCAGCCTGAAACACAACAGCGTCCTTATGCTGGCAGTTCAGACTAAGAGCAACCCTACTATATTTATACTACATTGTGTGAGCTAATAGAACAAAAATATTCACAGACTAAATACCTCAGTGGATGTGTTTCATTTGCTGAAAAAACTCAGTGACAAGTCCCTGCCCTCATCTGGTTTTCTTAATCAAGAACATTTCCCTTATGACACAAAATCCATCCTCAGCAAGTTATGAACAAAAAGTCATTAAGCTGCCTAGTTCAAAACCCTGCCCATTTCAGGTATTTTTTCAAAAACTGAAGGAGGATCTTCAATACTAAAACCACATTTAACATAACAGTTCAAATAAAAATTTTATTTAAAGAGGTGTGTGCTGTGGAACCGGCCCTCCATCCTGACAAGGATACCTAGATGAACTGATATTTGGCTTAACTTTTTATCTTTACATGCTCTTCACTTGTACATTTTTGCCCAATTTAGAACCCTGTTATTGGCACACTTACTGGGATAAACTACTACTTTCATTTTAAACATGTTCTGTATTTAAAAGGTGACCCTGTCCAGGACAAGGCATATTTACCTTTTTAAAGGCCTGATACCTCCTGGATAAAAAGAGCTGATAGAAACTCAGCAACTGCAACCCAGGTGGTGGAGTGCTAGGGCAAGCGGTAAAGTCTCCAGCAGAAAGAGACTCAAAATGGTTTTGTTGGCTTTCCTAGCTAACAGAACCTCATCCCGGATCAATACTGCCAGGAATGATTTTTCAACTGCACCGGCTTACAGTAAGTTGCAAAGAAAAAGAGATCATATAGACTGAATTCCATCGAGGGGCCTGAGCGTCAGACCTGCGCCACCAGAGGCACCAAGCCAGAACGAACGGAACACAGCAATCCAAGAGGAAAGCGGGACGAAGGGCGACCACAACAGGGCAGGAGGCGCCACCTCCGAGCAGCAGGCATGCAACTGCGATTTATTTTCCAACGTCTCTTCAGCATACGGCACACTTTAGCCCCGCCCGCTGCCTCCCCGGCCGGGAGGCCCGGCTTGCTGCGGCACAGCCATCGGCATGTACGGATAGGGTGGGCCCGTTCCGCCGGCGGGCGGACCGGACCGGCACAGACCAGCCCGCAAGCCTCCAGACCGCCCCCGGGGCCCAGCAGCCCCGGCTACCGGGACACTCCACCCTTTCCCTGCCCCCGCACTGCCGTCCTTTGCTCCAAGGAAAACACCGGCCACACCGCCCCCGGCAGCGGCTCTGAGGCAGGCGCGGGGGGAAGGGAGGCAGGGGAGCAAGGCCTCCGTTCCTATTGGCTGCGTGCCGGGAGGGGGCCGGCACAGCGAGCCCCGAGCCGACCAATCGGACGGTGAGGCCGCCCCGCCCGCGCGGGCAGTGCGAGGCCGCCCCTGCCCCGCGCGACTCACGGGCGCCCCTGGTGGGCCCGGAAGGTACCGCCGGCAGCGCGCGGGGGGCCAGGCCCCCCCCACCCCCGGCCCGCGGCCTCCGCCGCTGCTGCGTCACCCCCGCGCAGCGACACCTGAACAGGGGGTGGCGGGGGAGCTGCCCGGCAGCCGCCCCGCTCCGGCAGCCGGAGGGGCATCCTGGGCTGAGGGCGGGCACGGGGCTGGGAATCACCCCTTACACCCACAGCAGGGCTCGTGCTTGCCCCGAAACTGCGCCCTCCTCGCGAGGAAGGTCGCGGGACCCTCCCGCTCACGGAAGGATCGGAGCTGGCGGGGAGGGCGGGCGAGGCCGCCTCGGCTCGCCCACACCCCTCCCGCGGGCGCTGCGGCAGGCCCCGCCGCCCCGGGATTGTCCCAAGAGGGGCAGCGCACCCCTCCCCTGCCGCAGCGCGGGCTCCGCCGCGGCTCCGGCCGGCACAGGGGCCGCCAAGGGCACCCGCTGCGCCGCCGGCCCGGCCCGGCCCTCCTTCCCCTCCCTTCCCCCGCCCCGCGCGCGCGCCCGCCGCCGCCGCCGCGGCGGGAGGGGCGAGGCGGTTCCCGCCGCCGCCGCGCGCCAGCACTGACCTGGGGGAGGGGGCGCGCCGCTCTCCGCCGCGCGAGCCGCGGCCCCGCCCACCGCCCGCCGGGCCCCGCCAGGGCGCGCGGGCCGACACGCCCCGCCCGTCCGTCGCCGCGCGGCGGGGCGCGGCCCGCGCGCCAATAACGTCCGGCTGCCGCTCGGGCCCGCTTCCGGGAGGGGGCTGGGGCAAGGGCGGAGCTCCGGCTGGCGGGGGGGCGGAGCAAGATGGCGGCGGTACCGGCGCTCCCGGTGTCCCTGTCGGGCAGGTTTAAGGGGTCCGTCACGGCCTGGCGCGCTCGTCACTGGCAGCGAGGCGGGGGGCGGTAGGGAACTGAGGGGCCGTCCAGCGCCCTGCCGCCGGAGAGCCGAGATTTTCGGGCGCCGGGCGGGGCCGGGGGGCGGCTCTTGGCCCGGGGGGCGGGCGGGGACAGCAGCGCCGGCGGCGCGCGGGGCCCGTAGGCGGCGCTGTGGGAGCGGCGCTGCCGCCGCCGCCGCAGGCCCCGGCCCGGCCGTGGGGTGGTGTCGGCGGCGGCCCCGTGCTCCCTGTGCTCCCCGTGCAGCTGCTCGGCTCCGGGGCTCCAGCCCACCGGGCAGAGATCTCACAGTAAAAATCGTCCTCCAGGCCGGGTGCGCGCTCTCTGTGGGGCTGGCCGCGTCCTGCGCGTTGTCCTCGCACGTGAACAGCGCTTGCAGAATATGTAAATCCATCTCACCAATGGAGAGCGCGTTTCTTTTTGATATGAGATACGTGATAAACTTTGAGCAGATTTCTGTGCTTTCAGTTTTACATTTCCCAGGTTTTGCCTCTGGGTATCGTAGCAATAGAGGTCTCATTTTTGCCTAGAATTAACTGCAAATTTTCGCTGTTTCAGCAGAGCCAGTCATTTAGCTTTTTCTTTCTTGAAAAGACTTTTGTTTATAATCTTCTGCAAAAAGATCTTCTGCAAAGAACCTGACCAGTTTGAAATTAGTTTCGTTTGGTTTTGGTTTTTATTGTTGTCCACTGCTTTAAGAGCACGTAAAGCTACTTTTAGTACAGTTGTGTTATAACCTCAGCTGGCAGCAATGCAGCACACAGCTCAGTGGGGTGGGGAGAAGTAAATGAGAAGGGTAAAAATGAGGAAACTTGTGGGCTAAGAGCAGTTTAATAATTGGAATGAGAATAAATCGTAATGAAAAGAGCAAAGAGAAGTAGAACCCAAGAAAACCAAGTAAGGCAAATGAAAGCAATTGCTCACCATGAACTGACTGATCCCCAGGCAGTGGCTGCCTTGCCAACTTTTCCTCCTGGTTTCCTTTTCTTCATGGTTTCTTTTCCATGGCTAAGCATGACATCATATAGTCTGGAATAGCCTCTGGGTCAGTTAGGGTCAGCTGTCCTGGCTGTGTCCCCTCCCAACACCCTGTGCACCCTCAGCCTCCTCATGGCTGGGGCGGGGTGAGGCAGAAAAGGCCTTGACTCTGTGCAAGCCCTGCTCAGCAATAAGGAAAACATCCCTGTGTTGTCAACACTGTCTCCAGCACAAATCTAAAACAAACCCTCATACTAGCTACTGTGAAGAAAATTAACTTTACCCCAGCCCAAACTAGCACAAAGACCTTGCATTTTTTTAACTGAAGCCATTTCATCCTTTACTGACAATAATAAAATTTTGATTGTCTGTTTTTTTAGATCCTTTGCATATTTTACAATTAAAGACAGACTTCCTCAGATCCTCACAAGAGTTATTGATACTTTGCATCGACATAAAAATGAATTTTTTGAAGAACATGGTGAGGTAAGAGTAAGGTCCCTATTTTCCCTGATGTGTATTCCCCTCTAGCCCTTGAGACCCTTTCTCTGCCTTGTTTTTACTGGTGAGACTTGTCTCAATCCTTTTGTCTGATTTTTTAAAAAATAATTTTTTTCCAGTAGCTATTTTTGGTTAGTCCTGTAACACAACTTTCTGTCTAACCTTTTCCTTCTGATCTGTCATTTCTGCAGCTGCATCACTTATTTGGGTTTTTTGTTAATGCAGTATTTGATAGACAGTAACACCTTCTGAACATGGCTGTCTTTCAACACTCTTCACCTCTAATAAGTAAAAAGTCCAATCTAAAAAAAAGTTCCATATGGAATTCATTTTAGGATCTTGAATCTGAAATGAGCTTTATTCACCAAAATATATTTTGTTGAATCAAGCTGTGATTTGTCAGGGACTCTCATATGCCAATTAAAACATTGCACATTCCATGAACAGTTGATCTGTGTCTCTACAGGAATAAACATACAGAATAGGAACTTTTCTTCTCCTCTTTTTCCAGAAGGGTGTTGAAGCAGAGAAGAGAGCTATATCTTTCCTCTCCAAACTGCGGAATGAACTGCAAACAGACAAGCCGGTGACCCCTTTGGAAGATGAGTTGCCTGATGCTGTACTGTGGAACCAATACTTGGACTACCAACGAAATTTACCAAATGGAAATGGAGAACCAAGCTGGTTTCAGTCCCCTTGGCTGTATGTAGAGTGTTACATGTATCGAAGAATCCATGCAGCATTAGCGCAGAAGTAAGTATTCACTGCCTTGGTATATTACTTTGCAAAACATTGCCCTTGCCCATTTTTATTTTGGGAAAGACAGCTGAGGAGTAAGATAAAGGAAGATCTTAAACTTTTACTGTATTCCTTTTTCCTCATCTTGCACCTCAGATTTAAAATTAATACCTTCTTACATTCAGCAGAATTTGAGGGTTATTTCTTCTTATTAATTTTTTAATGTGCTTCAATTTTGGTCTACATGAAAACTCTTGAGCTTGACTGTATAGCTTGATCTTGCAGACTAATGTGAATTGAGATATGAAAATCATGTAGCATTTTTACATGTTGGTCTAGAATTTTCCCTTAAGTCTTAAACACAGAATATGAGAGCCACAAATCTGTTTGGAATCCTAACTTGTTTTGCTGCTTGCAATCTGAAGTTACCATTTGAAAACTGTTTCTTACAGCAATAGACCCATCTTAAGCAGCCCCTGTTGTTCATTCTACACCAGCTTCTTAGTTACAGTAGTGCTTGCAGACCATGTGTTGCATCGAACTTTGGGAGCTGATACTGGTTAAAAATAACTGGGCAGGAAAAGCTTCTTGTGCTGGTACCATGGAGATGTGCCAGTACAAACGTCATGGGGTAGGAATGAACAGTTTAAAATCGTGCTGCAGCCAAAAAAATTTGAAAACTCATGAGTACTGGATTTACTCTTAAGTGTTGCGGAGATGCAAACACAGTAATGGGACTCAGTTTCTACTGATATGTTGTGTAATTTGAACTCTTGTACCAAAAGCTTTAAATATGAGGTTGATCCGCTGGATTGCACTTTAAAAGCTGAGCAGATACTTTTCATTATTAACTTTTAAGTTTCTTGGTCTCCATTATTTAGTTGCTCTTAAGCATATGCTTGGATTGAAGTTGAATAATTTGTTGAAAGGTCATCGTGCAAATATGTCTCTTAATAGATTGATCTATAATTTTTGTATATTACAACATTGTCATTTGTCATGTTAATTTTCCAAAATCCTAGTAAAGACTTTCATAGGAGTAACTTCCTATCACTGGAAGAGAATTTGGTCTGGGAAGTATACTCCAGCACACACAAACATGTTTAAAATCAGGCCAGCGTTTCTTGACTTTAGTTCACATGCATGTTAAAGTTTTAATTCTCTTGTCTGAAGATTGGAGTTCAAAATGCTCGCTCTATGTGCAGTTCCCAGAGCTGCTGTGGTTGAATACTTGTTCACTTTCAGAATATATTGCTATATAAAAATGCCTTGCATAGTGTCTGTTTTAGCAAGATGCAATATTAGGCTGTTATGGAGATGTGTGAAAATCTAGTATGACAAATTAGAAGTGGAAAATCTAACTAGGGCCTGTAGTACAGTCTAAAAAACCTGACCTTTGAGCTCCCTTTGCATGTGCTGTAATGAGGAATGTGGGAAGTATGTCAACATATATCTTCTTCTCTTTTTAGCCCACCTATTGACAACTTTGACGTATTTAAGGAAGGAAAGGCTCAAAATTTCTTTGAATCCCAAGAAGCTATTATTGCCTTATGCACTTACTTTCAGGAACTTCTTAAGAACATCAAAGATCTAGATGAAAAGCAACTTCAGGAGGAACTTTTTAAGCTATTGCAGGTAAACTGGTAGTGCTTAACACGAGAATTGAAAATGTCTCTCCTATGAAACAAACAAGAATTTGAGATTATAAAGAATCTGAACTTCCTGTGGAAATTAAAATACAGATCTTTTCTTTGTAAGAGTGTGATGAAGTCCTGATAGCCCTACTGTATTACTGCTATTTTGAAAATATTTATATTTTGGGTACTTGTATTAAATGTGACACTTTTTTATTAACTGCTGGTCTTCATTGTGTATATGAAAACCCAGAAATTCTTCCTTCAAAACCAGTAACTCTCCAACATTTTAAGTCAAATTCCAGATGACCCTTTTGATATTTACCTGTAATTTCTTAAAACATTTAATTTTGGTTAGCACTTTAAATGTTTTTAGTCTTCTTTGGAGAAAAAATTAAAAGTCAGTCTGGTTCAGAAGTGCTTTAAAAGCTTAATAACAGCATTATTCTTGGAATATAGTGCCTTTGGTAGAAACCCCAAAGTATTGTAGGATTACAAATAAGTCCATTAGCTGGCAACAGTTTATACCAAGTATTTGATGGATCTTTACAAAGGGCTCATTAGTGAGTACTTAAATACATATACCTAAAATACTTATTTGTCTGCACGTTATAAAAAAATAAATCTGCTTTTATTATTCCTTTTTTTGTGTTACCACTGATATTTTTTTGGAATTGCAGTATGGAGAATATTTCTGTTTTGAGCTTTGTGATCAGTGTGTTTATGTTGATCGAAATCTTTCATCTTTGTCACCACTTCTGGTGTCTGTGTAAATGCAGAGCTTTGTTTGGTTTCTTCCTTAAAATCTTATCTGTGTTGAGACACCTGTACATAGAAGCTGAGTTTTATTAAAGCTTGGAAGAATATGTGGAGTTAGAATCTTTATTACCTAAAAAAAAAAGCAAGGGAACAAAATCTTCAGTGTATGTGAAGTTGAGAATGTAACTACAGTGAGACCTAGTAAATGTTTGGTTTTTTTCTGTTTCCTTTTAGGTGTCATTGTGGGGCAATAAGTGTGACCTTTCATTTTCAGCTGGTGAAGACAGCTCTCAGAAGTCTAGTCCCTTGCAATCCCTGGAAAACATGGTACCTTACATCTTAGTGAATGATATGGAAAAGGTTTGGTCACTACTTGTAAATGCCAAAAAAAATAGAACAGAAATAAGTAGTGTTAGAGTTGACATAATCCTGGATAATGCTGGATTTGAACTTGTAAGTGATCTTGTGTTGGCTGATTTCTTGTTGTCATCAAAGCTAGCTGATGAAGTCTATTTTCATGGAAAAAGTATTCCGTGGTATGTATCAGATACCACAAAGCATGATTTTAACTGGACTATTAAACAACTGGGGTCAGCTAATCATATGTGGATGTCCAGATGTGGGATAAACTGGGAAGGCAATTTGAAAAAGGGAGTTTGGGTTTTCCGTGACCACATGTTTTGGACTTTACCACATGATTTTTCCAGTATGAGTGAAATTGCTCCTGACTTGTATGCTGAGCTACAGAAGTCAAACTTGCTTCTTTTCAAAGGTGATCTAAACTATAGAAAATTGACAGGAGATAGAAAATGGGAGTATAGTGTCCCATTTCATCAAGCCTTGAATAAGTTTCATCCTGCACCTCTCTGTAGTTTGAGAACACTGAAATCTGACACTCAGGTTGGCCTGAAACCTGGACAAGGTGAGCAAATTCAGGCTTCTGAACCTGACTGGATGGTAAGTGGAAAATACGGGGTAGTTCAGTTTGATGCTGGTCTCTAGTTAAATGATTTGTAATATTCTGAAAGAGAGATTAAGTCTGACTTTAATAATTACTTTCTCTGTTCCATGCTTGGCTTCAGTAAAGATTCTTTTTTGTTTGCACTTTTTCCTCCCAAGTGATTTGTTGTTTTTGTCCTGCAAAAGACTCAAATGTTGTGCAAAAATTTATAAACTGTCTTCGTATACGTAAATCAATCTGCATTTCAATACATTTTGTTTTCCTAATGTCCAATGTCAACAGATCTTTAAAATGAATATTTAGTTGTCCATAATATTTTTTCCTCATCAATGGGTATGAATTTAATGAGTGAAAACTTAACAAGTGAAAAATTTGCTTCAGAAACAATTTCCCCAGTGCCACTTCACATGAATTTACTTATTTCAGAATAATTTGTGCTCCATGTCATTTCCTACATTGTGTGAAAGTTAGTATTTTAGAGAATTCAAAAATTAATTACAGAGAGATTCTTTTGATGTTTTGAATATAGTTTGCGTTACATTAAGTGATAAGTTATTGGGTGACAGCTTGTAAACGTTCATGTAGAATTGAAAATTGAATTTCAATTTGAAAGCACAATTGAATGTTGCTAGCAAGTTTGCCTGTGGGAGAGTTGTCCCATTGGCAGGAAGATTAGTGTAAGAAAGGACAATCTCGTTTAAAGGAGATTGAAGATACTGTTTATTTACAAAGCTCTACCAAAAAAGAAGCACACAGAAAAGCCTCCCCAAACAAAAAAATAATGTAACCCAAGCAGTTACATTAGCTGGATTTTACATTTAATGCAGACTTGATTTGCAGGTGGCCTGTCCGCAGTGTATGTGTGAGGCTCAAGCACTGCTGCTTCCTTCTGTTGTGGTAATGCTCTTTATTTTTCAAATGTATTTGTTTGGGGGGTTTTGTTTGGTTGGTTGTTTTTTAAGAAGGATGCCTTAATTTTCAGGGAGGATATACAACCCCATTTGCACTGAAAAGTACAGGGTAGACAGGCATATGTCATACAGGTTCCTGCTAACTGGAGTTGTTAGGTGCCCGTTTCTACTCTTCTACCTTGGACTCAAAAGCTGCTGCTCATTATGTTCATACAACAGTGGATAAATACGTTCCAAATGCTGATGACTTTGATTATTTGTGTTTATTTTCTTCTTCTTAAATCTGAAAGGGTATTTTAAGGTTCCAAGGTCAAGTATGCAAAAACAAAAATGCAAGGAATTTCATGAGGCAGTTGAAAGGAGGGTTATAATTTTGGGACTTGGGTTTACTGCTCTTGTCTCCTTTGTATCTTTGGCTTAGTACTCCTGCAGGGTGAATTCATCCTCATCTTTAGGCACCTGATTGAACTGCAGAAATTAGAAATCCAGTCATGAAAGCTGAAGGTCAGACTGTTGAAGATTTCTCTGACTGGAGAGAGCTCAGCAGCACTCCAGCTTTAGTGCTTTGATCAAATATGTAAACGACATGATGAATCTGTGCACTGGAGCCTCAGTGTCTCATCTTTGAAAATGCTGTTAACTTGTTTCAAGTGCATTTTGAAACAACAACTTTGGGTCAAGAACAGAGAGATGGAAGTTGTGGAATATGTGGAATGAGAACATCATACCTTGTCCAGAGAGACAAAATGAATTGGGTATGAAATCTGCTTTGCCTGCACTCAGATTGTTTGTCAGCAGCTGACTTAATTTGCTTGAGACGTTTAAAAGTGTATAATGGACTAGAATAGAAAGTCACTGTTGAGGCTAGATTTGCCTCTTACACAGTCCTTGCACATGCTGAGAAACTTGATTTAGATTTTTAGTGGTTGTTAATGTGTCCCTGTGCCCAGGTTGCTTTCAGGCTGTTACTTCTGGGAACTCACGATGCAGATCGGGGAGAATTAATAGTATGAAGTTATGATAAATACAGTCCTACAAGATACAAAATCAATTAGGAGATGCAGCCGTGTTCACTCAGTATTACTGAATTATGAAGATTACTACAAGACATGTAATTCCTAGCTTAGCATGTGAATGCTAATGTATGATATGATGTCATGCTGAAAAAAATTAATTCTATTCTCCAGTTGATTAAAAGTGCACTTTCAATCTTTTGCCCCTCACAAAGAAAAGTTTGTGTGATGATACACAGTGTGACTATGTGGCTGTGTAAGGAATGCACAGCCAAAACTTCCAAATGCTTGACTTCTGTAGCTGTAATTGCAAAGTGCTATCTCTAGGCAGAACTGAATATGCAGCATACTTCTATGTTTGTTGGCTATATTTTTGTAAAATTTTGATTGATTATATGAAAAAAAGAAAAAATAACATCAGTGTTACTGTAAATGCAGTGTTATGGTCTCCCATGACACAACAAAGTGGTGCAATGAGCCACAGTACTCTGCTGATGGGTTTGCTACAGTTTACTTAAAAATAGGAAACGCTTTTGTAGCTATTCAGTGTTAATTACTTTTTGTAATACAGCTTCATAAAATAGCAGCATGAACCTATTGCATTTAGGTGGAATTTAAAAACGTAACCTGAAGCATGTGTTAGAACAATAGCATGTGCTGTAATGTAACTTTTTTTTACTTGAGTATTTAAAAAAGTTCCTTCAATATGTCTGCGTTACAACTGATTGCCCAAAATGCTTCTGCAGTATAACTCAGGAGCTACTGATTTGTACATCCAAATTTTTGAGATTTTCATTTCATATGCCATTTGAATATTTATGGCAAAACCCAAAGGCATTTTCAGTAATTCTGAGGACCACAACAAAAGAGTGTTTTTTACTTTTGTTTTCTACCTTTTGAACAACTGTATTTGTAAGTCAGTTTTTGATGATGACTGTCATTGCTGATGAAATAGGAGGAAAGTAGTGCCACAGGCACAGTGAAAGGCAGTACACACATCTGTCTGAATAGTTGATAAGTTACCATGTAAGATATCTACAATAATTTCTTATGTATATAAGGTTTCTTAAAATATATTGTTTGATGTGGAAAATAGGCTGATTGTATGACTAGCAGCTTGTAAGAACATGGAAATAAATCATAAAATTTTGTGCAAATCAGACATTGTTATGCTATTTCAGTGGCTGGGGAAGCCAACTTAAAATAATTCAGGTCTTAGGTTCTGATTTTTTTCTTTGAAACAGATTTTATGCATAAACCTGTATTCAGTGAGGTTTTGAAAGATACAGATGCAAGAGATAGGTATCATAAAATTCTTCTGTAACAAGACAGGGCAATAATAAGGAATTTTCTAATTTTTACTCTGCTTTTACTCCTGTTAAAATTTCAAAACCTTAAAAATAATTGAGAATCTCTTAATTGTATCTGGTAATTACTTACTAAGATTGTTGCAGCTGATGATGTAATTTCCAGAACCACTTCTAGAACTGATAAGCGCTCCATGTGTTCTCAACAAAAATAGAAATATTTTGGTGTTACTCTTGCTGTAACTAAAATATTTCCAAAACACTTTGGTTTACACACCTTGCTGATGTTGCATAAACACTAACTGTTGTTGAAATAGTTTCTTTGAAGTTCATAGTGTTATTTGGATTCATGGTTAACAACTTGTTCCATGTGAACATTTATCTCCTGTGCTGTCAAACAGCATAGGAAAAAAGTTTACTCTGTTGACTGAAAATTACTCTATGAAATGGTTTTAATCTAAAAAGAAACCCTTAATTGTGTCTAAAATAAAAATTCCAAAATGGAATCTTGTACAGAACTGTTGGTGTTTTTTCACTAAAGTTTGTTTGCTTACCAGCTTTCTGTTTACCCAAAATTACAGAACAATAGCTTGTAATTATTTTTATTTAAAGTAAAGTGTAAGTTGAAATTCACCTAACATTTCTTGAAGGATTTTAAAATAAAACTGAGAATGTGCTGGTTGAAGTGGTCCTTTTCTTTCTTTTCCATATGCTACTGGCAGAACACATGTGAGGAAAAGCATCCTATAATGCGGACATTTATGTTTTCTTGTTTGCTTCTGTTTTTTTTTTTTTCCCTTAAAAAAGGTTTTGAAAACTTCTGTACATTTTTATTCTTGTTGATATACTTCTATTTCTAAGAGCCAAAAAATTAAAAGTCCACTTACACATATTTTTACATGAATTAAGAATTAGTTTATGGATTAATCTACATTCTGTCTCAGTTTTGCAGTTGTGAATTCTGCAGACATGTTGTGAGAAGGGTTTTTATTTACAGTGCTTTTTTGAGGTTTAACTCATCTGGCTTTGTTTCCACTGAGAAAGAAATATAAAATGTTCTCTTGTGATAACTTAGGGTGAATAAACATATTCAGTACTTGTGTGCTGCTTTCTGTTCTATCACTTTTCTGGAAGTGACATAATCATAATCTTTTAAACTCCCTGTGAAGAAAAATTTTCATCCTTGCAGAAATTTATTTTTCCTGGGATTCCACTTATTTCTTTCAAGTCTAATGAAGTAAAAGATTAAAAGCTGTGGTAAGATACATCATGATATATACTATGGACTCTTTTATTTGCTATGGACTCTTTTATTTGCTTTCTTATTGTTAACTAATTGATTAGTCTCACACTACCATGGTAAGACTGATGCTTTACGAGTGACTCTAACTGAAGAAAGGCCTGATGACGCATTTCATGCAGTTGCATTTGAAATAGGTTTCATCTCTTATCTCCCACTTCCCAAAAAAATACCATTAATTGTCATAGGTCAGGAAGTGCACTGAGTTCTGGACCTAGATGGTTTATATACGCACATAATTGTTAATTTTAGTCTAGGATCTGTGTAAAAGGCAGAACCATTCCAGGAAAAAGAGTTAGGGTCCAGGAGTGCTCTCTCAAGCTAGCTGAAGGGTTTTTCCACCTGCTTTTCCTTCTGTCCAGTGACTCTTGTGTTATCTGTGTAGCGGTCCTATTTCCGCTCAGTGAGTATGTGCGCCCCTGGGCTAAGGTTAGGGAGTTAGGAGACAGGCAAATTCCTCCAGACAGAGAAGGGCCTGCAGCTTGCAGTGAGGGCTCGGGTATCTTTATGTGAACAAAGAGCATCCCCATTTTTCCACAGCTGGTTGTATTCTTGTTTTTAGGTAATCCTGAATTAGAGCTACACTTGAGTGCCTTTGTCATGTAGTGGATAAGCAGCTTTGACTGCATCCATGATGTTAGATTGGCCCTTGGAAGTTTTGCTGGCACTTTGCTGGATTGTGATGGAACTAGCAGGAACTAGTTGCTTGGGGCAAATCAGGGTGTTTTCATACCTATGTAAAAAACTAAGATCCACATACAAAAGGATTTGCAAATAGCAAATAGCAGCATGGGTTGAGTTTAGACTTTGAAGGACTCTGTGTCCGGTTTAAGTTCCTCAAACTGAAAACTGCCTAATACATCTTCAGCAGCAGCTTTCACTTACAGATTCCCACTTCTTTCCCAAGCCTGATTAGTTCCCCCATATGCCTATTGAATTTTCACCACCCCCTTTGTCCAGGGGGGAAGTCCAGGGTTGTAAAACCAGGTCATTTCCTTCAGAAGATTGCTGGCCCCACCACATGTGCTTATCACAGGGACATCATCACATGACTTTTGGCTTTGAAATTATTTTTACACATCCATTCTCATTTAGACACCTGCAGAATATCAGCAGGTTTTGATATTCATGGTTTTGAGTGTACTGGGTTCTAGAACTGGGGTTTCATAACACCGATCAATTTTAGCATCTTTCCTCAACACTGAGCATTTTCATGGAAGGGAAAGTTTGTAGTAATTTTTCTTTTTCTTTCAAAAATTGGTGTGGCTTTATTAAGTACCTACATTCAAGAGACTTGCATCATTCTTTGCTCAGAAAGGCTGAGAACATACTTTCCATGTGTTTTATGAAATACAACATGAAGAATTTGAGAAATGAAAATGACTCCTTGAAATTATTTAGAATTAAAAATCCCAAATTACCTAACCCTAAATTATTTCCTGTCCCTGTTAAGGAAAAAGAAACATGAAATTCTTTTGAGAACTCTACTTTTAAATACTAGCAAACAAGAGTAAATCATCTTAAAGTGTGAGCATTGTGCAACAAGGTGGTTTTTTCTCAGTCAAATGGCTTGAAGAGTGGGTATTGCACCTGCTCTTTTTCAGAGTATTACAAGACATTTCTACTTTTCTTCCTTCCCCCCCCCCCCCCCTTTCTTTTTTTGTCTCTTTTGTTGTTACTCTTGTTACAGTTCATCAGAATAAAGTATGTTTTTTTAAGGGCAGATAACTTCATAGATCCGCGGTAAGATACAGCTGTATAAGCACTCTCTCTCCCCATCACCGAGGGTGTAGAAACAGCTGAAGTGTAACTCCCGACCCAGCCGTGGCACTGCAGGACTAGCGATGGGGAAGTGTGCTCGAGCACATGCTCAGGAAAGTTAGGACAAAGTTTCGCAATCTTTTAATCCTGCATCTGCACGTCACTCCGCTAGTAGGACGGATTAGGCTGTAGGAATGCTGGACAATTCAAGGATGATATTTTTTGTTCAAATTTGCAGTGGATAGTAAAACCTGTGCCAGATTTCCCCTGGATTTATGTAAGACCGCCCAGTACAAATTTAACCCGCCAGAAATACTTAATAGATTGGGATTGCAGAATGGGGTTACCCTGGAGCAGCACGATCCGCGCCAGCAAAACTCTCTGCTCGGGGGCTTTTGTGTCCTCGGCAACAGCAGTGGAACGGTATCAGGCACACAGGGACAAGGACAAACAAAATTAGTACTATCCCTAGCTTCTTCTTTTTCTTCTCTGGAAAACGTGATTAAATCAGCATTCCTGAGAAAGGTGAAGTACTTTTTGACTTTTGAGTACAGAAAGGGTGCGCGATGGCACTGTCCCCGGAGGCTGATTAAAGCTCACAGGGTTTTCAGAGACAATGATGTGTAGCCCCCGTACACCTGCAGGTCTAACTTTCTTTTACTCAACCTTCAGTTCCTCTCTGCCCATGTTTATCCACTTTATCTGGATGAACGGTGAGGAAGAAGAGGAGGAGGTGCTCTTTCACCTGGCGGCAGTTCAGCAGCTATCAAGGAAGGCTGCTTTTGCGGGGGTGCTCCTCTGCCAAGTTCCGGGGGGAGAAGGAAAGCCTGTCTGGGTAACAGGAGCCGCTACTCCAGTGCCGTCTGCTCCGCTCGCCTCTGCTTTTTTTTTTTTTTTTTTTTTTTTGAGGGAAAATGTGAGCAAACTTTCTCAGGTAAATGTTTCTTTGAAGTGAAAACAAACAAAACAAAAACAACAAAGCTTGGAGTTCCTGAGAGTTTCCCCTTGTGAAGACTGTCCACTTGCAGCCACCGAGCAGCGCTCCCCCTTCCCTAGGCAGGTCCCTCCCTTCGCCCTTCGCTGCCCCGGGACGCGTTGCCAGGGGCGCGGCTGGGCCGGGAGCGGCTCCAGCGCTGGCGCTGGCGGGGCAGCGGCGCGGCGGAACCGCGGTAACCGAGGGACGGGGCAAGGCAGAAAGGGCCCAGGGGCTTGGTTTGGTTAGGGCTTGGGGTTTTTCAGGGCAGCTCCCCTGTTCCCCGGGGAATAAGGCCCTGACTTTGGAAATATGCCCTCTTTCCTTCCCCCTTTTCTGTCGGTGCTGCTGTAGAGGCTTACACAGGCTGTGCGTAACCCCTTTGCAAGCCATCTTCGCAATATTCAATTTTATCTCGCCTTTAAACACCGCCCCCGCCCTCCCCCCCCCCCCCCAAATCCCCCCAAAAACAACCAAACGAAATAAAAATCAACCAACCCAAACCCCCAAACAAGCAAAGAACCCCAGCCCCAAAACAGAACTCCTGCAGTTGCGACTGTACCCGGTGGTCCATGCGTGGTGCAGCTGAAGCCTCATGAACTTCAGCTGATCATTATAGCTTATCTTTACAAGTTCAAGGCCAGAAAGTTTTTTCTTACTAAGTGCTGCAGAAGGGAGTAGCTTTCACAGAGCAGGAATTTATAGTTATCTAAGAATTTCTTCTTTGCATCTCTTCCTTTGAAACTGGTTTGCTGGCTTTGATGTGAATTTAAGGGAGACATTAGAGGATATTGCTTAGAAGGATCAAACCCTTGTACAAAAGATATAATAGGAACCTTGTAACAGTTTTGTGTTCCAAAGGATAAACAATTTATTTGCATGAAAGTTCATTATTTCCTGAATAGTTGAATATCAGTTTTGTAATGAAGCTATGTTGTTTTGAGACAAAATATTACAGAATTTTGGTAGTTTGTGGTGGCAAAACCAACTGCCATTATATTAAATACAACTGTTATGACACAATTACAAACTTTTTGCTAGCACTGCTTAGTGACAGAGTTGACAGCAACCTGCTCCACCTTTTAACCAAGCCAAAGTCAAATAGTTAGTAAGTGTTGATTTTGGGACTCAAAAACAGCTAGAAATTACATGTTTATAAAATATAAGTTACAACTGGTGAATCAAACTACAGCACTAATGAGTTTTTAGTTGTGTATATACCAATATACTCAAATATTTCTAAAATATTTGCATTTTGTTGACTGCAGTAAAGTATAGTAGGCATTATAGGAGAACTGCAGCTGTTGGCATTGCATGATGGTGTATTTTTTAAAGCTACCATTTAAGCAGTTCTGTTACAGAAGTTATTTAACTTAATTTAGCACTGATAAAGTAAAAAACAGTAGAACAAATTGTTTGCACAAATGCCTGCATAAGCACCTAATTTTGTCTTAGCAATTACCGTTTTTATTGTTTAGGAAATAAACACAGCAGATCCTTGTTAATCATTTTGGGAAAGCTGTGAGAGAAAGTGTCAGGGGAGTTCCAAATTCCTTAATTTGTCCGTACAGACAAAGGATGAAGTCAACCAGAAAGCATGTTAAGTAATGTTTAGAATAGGTGATGTGTCTCTCTAATTGCCTTCAGATGACTGCTGTCTTTCATCACATTAAATGCATTTATTATATTTAGATGCAAAGTCATCTCATCCTAAGAGAAAAACAGAAGATGAAAATGCTCTTAACTCCTTCTTGTAGTATTAGCAGCGGGTAAGACTAAAATTTTGCTTGTAATGAAGCTTTCATTTGGGCCCATTAACCAAGCTTGAAATTGGCCTCTTCAGCAGATGAACAGCAGGAGTGATTTTTATCTTTTCAGTAATACCTTTCAATGATTACTGCAAAGGGAGGAGGGTAGAGCTGAGCAGTACCCTTCTGAAAGAAATTTAGAAAATCTCTTTCGTAATTTATTTGAGCTGCTGAGAACACTTAAGTTAGTCTTATGTGTTTCTGGAACCTTACACTAATGCAGAAAATCTCAATAGGTATATAAGAATAACAAAAAAAAAGTACTGCAAGCAGTGAGTTGGGCCTAGTTACAAGAAGGAATCAGTAAGGGGAAATAGGGCTTTATTGAGTGGATAGTGATCAAAAGTATTTGGATGTTTCTGGCACTTCACTTGTGCAAGAGCAAGTAACAGAACTGAAATAGCTGTGAAATATTACCTGCAAATTTTAATTTATGTTAATATATAATTATCAATACATTTGAGATCCTTGACAGGCAAATTGGGCAAAGTATTATCTATAAAGAAGACCCAAAATATACATACAAGATGGTTAATTTGTGAGCCCTTTTTTTCCCATCCCCTGAAGCGACTCCAGTCGGGGAGTCGGCCTATTCCAGCTGACCAGTGACAGGACAAGAGTACACGGTCCTAAACTCCGCCAGGGAAGGTTTTAGCTTGGGCATTAGGAGGAATTTCTTTACAGAAAAGATGATTAGACATTGGAATGGGCTGCCCGGGGAGGCGGTGGCATCACCGTCCCTGGAGGTGTTTAAGGAAAGACTGGACGTGACACTCAGTGCCATGATCTGTTTGACGTGGTGGCATTTGGTCATAGGTTGGACTTGATGCTCTCAGAAGTCCTTTCCAACCTCATCAGTTATGTGATTCATTGTAGTCTGTTTTCGTATGTGTTAACAAAATCTGAGTCACTGTGGAATAGTGTCTGAACCTTCTCATGCTCATTGTTGTGTGTAGCTGTTGTGGCTTTCTGAGGGGATGTGCGTGCTGGCTGGCTGGCTGGTTACTGCTACCAAGAAAAATCTGCAGTAGCCAAGTGTAAAAATTTTTCAACTACCCATTCTTCCTGGTAGTTCATGCTGGATGTCATCTTCTTTCTGGTTGCAGCAAATAATAATAATAATAATAATAATAATAATAATAATAATAATAATAATAATAATAAAACTCTGCTACAGCATTTTATTTTCATAAGATAAAACAATTTTATGCACATATATACTCAGAGGATTCATTTGTCTTGAGAAAAAAACATTACAGATTTGGGATATCTCATTTTGCTTGATTTCAGAATATGAACAGTTATGACACCGGGATTTATAAAAATCATTGAACAGCCCACTGAGTCCAACCACTGTACCAAGTCCTGTACAAATATGTAGGTAAAAAGGGCCCCCGATTACCTTCACATCTGAGGGGGAAAAAAAAGATGTATTTCAGTTGAAATAGATCCTGTGTTATCGCTCAGATCCTTTTAAAATATATCAGTGTAGAAGAGATGCAGGACAAAAGGAGAGGTGAAATAAAACTTGGAGCACCTGAAAAGCAGTGGTGGAGGAAGCAATCACTGCATGAAGGCTGATTGTGTAGCTGAACTGCTGAATGTATTCTGGACAAGTCAACCTGAAAGTGCCTGTTTTGGTTAGATGTGTGTTTCAATACTGTGGAGACAATCAGAGCTCATAGGCTACTAGAGGAACTTTCCCGTGTTCTGTTTTCATGCCCAACTTTGCTGATGGTAGCCTATGATACAGTTTAGTAAAGCATATCTGTGAAAAAACAATGTCATATGCCATCGTATTACAAATCTATTTAATTTTCAACCTTTCTTCCCCTTTCCTCCCATTTGTTCTGTAGAAGCAAAAGAAGAATGAAGTCAACAAAGGTTCGTGAGGCATCGTTTTTGGTATGTCAGCCCCAATGTGTTTAGGTACTTTGGGAGTGGGAAGAAGAAATCCCTGCCCTGAGTACAGTCTATGGCAGTGCATTGACAAGTCACTCAGAGTGGTGATGGGTGCTTAAATGCCTACTGGGGGCTTTCTGTTTCAAAAAAGATTTTTTAGTATTATGTGTTTTGGGAAAGGAGTCTGGGCTGTGTGCAGGCAATGGCAATGGTAGTGGCATTTGGCAGCACTGAAATAAGAAACACAGCAGGAAATAAAAGAGAAGCTGCCAAAAGCAGGATGGGAGTGAGTGACTTTAACAGTTGGCTGATTTCAAAGTACATGGATGGGTATAAAGCTACTGAATATTGTTGTAGGTTTTTTTTTTCTGAATCCAATGAAGTTTTCCAACTAAAGACTGGATTCCAGGGAGATAAAGGTAGTTATTTGGTAAAAAAGTCAAAACAAAAATGGTGAACAATAACAAAAATCACCATATATTATTGATCTTCTGAAGAACACCTATTACTAATAAAACTGAAGGTCCAAGTAGATATTGCTCTTAAGTATTGTAAATATAGGCTTAGCTTCTCTTTAGCATATGAAGTTAGATGAAAGCTTCATTTTCTTGCAGGTAATTGGAAAGAGATCAAAAAAATGTGAGTGGGAGAAACGTCCAAAACCTAAGTTATTTAGAGCTGATTGAGTGTTAGTATATTAAGACTTCTATCTACTCTCTCTAATTCTTTTAACATTGCATTAATTCTATTTTCCTAACAAAAATCAGTATAGATTACATAATACTCATTAAACATTAAAACCCTGAATTTTTCCTCGGGTAGAAAAGTGCCACATCTGCATTACAAATTTTACCCCTATAGTAAAATCATGCCAATTTAATCATGCCAATTTAATCAAGTTGTCTGATAGAAGATCAGATTTGTGACTGGATGATGGCAATCCACAGAAACATAGAAAACTATTAATTTTAGATCATGCATGTTTCCCGCTAAAAGTATGATGATAATACCAACTTTCCTAGCATGGTGCCACCATGATTAGTTTCATATTTACTAAGGCACGGAAGGATGCAGAGGTCTGCCTCTGTAAATCTCACTAAGACTGAAGATGAGTTGAACAGTAATTCCTGTTGACTTTGGCAGCTGATTTCATTTAAACTTCTTTTAAATTCTGGATGTGTAGCTGCATCTTTAAAGTTCTCATCATTTAAAAATCTAATTTGTATGAAAAACATTTCATACCTACAGAAGAAAAACCCATACAAAAAAGAATTTTCAGTTCTAAAGCTGTTACATTGATTATTGCTGCTGAATGGGGGCTTCTTTTCTTCAGCTATACTCTGAAATGTATTTATTTCACCAGTTTTGAGATGTACTCCTGTACTCCTTCTTCACTTCTGTGAAATCTTAAGTTATGTTTTCTTTAGGGAAGAAAAGGGAAAAAACTACATTCATGCAGTACTACAAATGTAATAACACACATAACCAGCATACCCAGTGTTACTCTTTGCAATCCCCATCCATGGTTTTGGAGCCCTGGTGTATTACAGAATGAGAAAAATGCCCTCTACATTAAAGAATTTCATGTGGTTGTACACATGAAACAAACAGAGTGAAGCAAAAGTAAGACAAAAGCAGTGAGGAGATGGCAATTGCTTTCCCTCACTCCCTCAGAACAGTGATAAAGTGTGGAGAAAATTAGCAGCCCTTTTATCTCCAAGATTATGTGCTGTGTTCTATGTGGCCATGAGTTTTTTGCATGTGTCAGTCTGGCTTGATGAGAGTGGCAACTCCTTTGTGGAAGAGCACAGCTGAGAGTCTTTGAAGGAGATGAATGCAATTAAACTTGAAGGGTCTAATCTAGTGTCAGCTAGCACAGGGAAGAAAGATTAAAGAATAGAGTTGGTGATGTTATAGGAACTAATCCAAGGTGATTTATCTTCTGCTGCAGTCTAAACTAGTAGTTTTTCCTTATTCCTCAGGGATTCCTCGTGTGTTGCATGGTAAATACTTATTTTACTAGATGTTCACATATTTGGAAAGCTCTTCAGGGTTTTTTTTTTTTTTTCCCTATTTGGAATGGGTAGGTAGGGGCTGAACTTGTAATTTATTTCAGCCTGGAAATTGATGCTGATGTAAAAAAGCACTAAGAGACGATGTCTGTCTCCACCACAATACCTTTTTCCAACAGCAGTCATTATCTGGGGGTGTTTTGCATTTTGTAAGTCATACCCAAATGTACCAGGATTGCAGGTTTTTTTCAGTCCTGTGTGAGAACTGATGGAGTACAAGTCTTATGTTCAGTTCTTTGCCATATGTGCTCCCAGCATAACCTAAACTTAGTTCTGTTCTGAAGAGGTTACATTTCATTGTTTTTAGTTACTATTGACTGGAAAAAAAAAGTTCTGTCTAATGAAACTCTACTGAGACTTCAGGTCTGAATTTTCATCTTGAAAGGCTTAAGTAATAAAAGCCAAGAAATCCAGCACATTCCTGCTCTACTGTAGAAAAGCAGAACACCACAAAAAGGAGAAAGCTTACTACAGAATCTAAAGGGTACAGCTAAAAGGCTTGTACAAGTGGTGTGAAGGAGACTATACTAGAAAGACAGAGGCAGTGCTTGTCATGGAATCAGGACTTGAAAAAGAAAGAAGCCATTGTGGTGATGGCTGGGGATGAGACAGCATCAGTCAGGAAGCTGAAGTTGTGTCCAAGTGATGGAGTTCAAAAGGACCTCTAACCTTGAAAGGTTAGAAGTAAAAAAACTAATGGCAAGTCAAAAAGTGACTTGGAGGAGCAGATACAAGTGTCTGAGTAAGCATGGGCTCTTCAGCCTGGTAGAGAGACTGTGGAGGTGAGATATGATAGAAATTTGAAAAATCATGAGTGGCACAGAGAAGATAGATAGTATCCTAGGTTACAATGTAAGTTGTGCCCAAAGTCTGTATTCTATCCCCATCTTCATGAGCTGTTGAAACCAGGTGGGGCACTGTTTCCCTTCTGTTAATGGGTCCATCAATGCCTTACCCATGACTCATAGGTAGCTCCCTCTGGGAGCTATCTCTGTTTAATGGGCCATCAAGGACCCACTGCATGACTCATAGGATGAGATCAGCCCATTGTGAGATGCTCTGCCCAGGGGGAGGAGCCAAGCATTCCCACCTGGATAAATCCAGGGTTTGGGACAGCACAGGCTGCCTTACCCACTGGACTCCCAGAGGAGACAAGAGCTACCAGACCTTTCTACAGGATCACTGCTTTGACAAGACCATCTCATCTGGACTGCTACTACCACCCTAACAGGGTGTCAGGTTGTATTCTGACTCTGTCAGTGGTGTTTTGTACTATTGCATTATTTTTATTTTACTTTCTTTTACTTTCTTTTATTTCTTTCCTTTTCCTCTTATTAAATTGTGTTTCTGACTTGGAGTCTCTCACTAGTTTTGCTTTCAAACCAGCACAGATAGCCATTGCTTTTTTTTCAATATTTCTTCTGAACAAAAAATGAGGGGATATGCGGTAAAACTGAAGTCTAAAAACCAAAGTGATTCTTTGCATAAGAGACACCTGAGGACTCCCTTTGGGCTAAAGTTTATGCAAGTTGAAAGAGTGACTGGATAAGTTTGTAGAAAAGGGATCTTTTGAATGTTACTAAATATGTAGACACTGCTGTAAATAGCCAGAGCTGAAAACAATAGGAGGTCATAGGATTGCTGAGAGGGACTATCTTACTTTAGCACTGGTGCTGTTGGTGGCTGAACTTGGAGATGAAAGCGGTGATTTGTAGAAAAGTGACTGTTTAACCTATTTTTTGGTAAGTGTTTGTTACTCTAGGAATAATTCTTTGGAACATTTGGAGTAATGCCCTTGAGCAGCTTAATCAAACAAAAAAGCACTGAAGCAAAAATGTTGAAAAAATGTGATGTCTAATGGTTTTGTCTTCATTCTGCCTTCACAGGAATCTCATGATCGTGTTCTTTTGGATATTCCTGTCACTAGAGAGCAGATGAATCACTATCGAGCTGCAGCTGAAACTGCTCAAAGTGAACTTGCAGCACTTTCAGTGAAGTATGACTGTGCCCAGTCAGAGGTACATCTAAAAGTAATTTGAAATCCTTCTCCAAACCTGAGGATATTTTGCAGTCATCTTATGTAGAGAATAGAAAGCTTGCAGAAAGTCTGGAACTGCTTTTGCTACAGAGCTTTTGGGGTTTTGTTTCTAGAATGTCTGTGTGATTTTTACTTAGCTTCCTTCTGTGATCAAGAACTGATTATAGGTTTGTATTTGGAAGATTTGAAGCAGTGGAGCTTTTTATCATCATCTAAGTGCAATATTTTTATATTAAACCTGAAAATTAATTAAATTGTGATTGTATAAATGTTTAGATTGTATCCTCCTCTTTTTGCAGGTGAATTAAGATCTAGCTGCCCATTTTAACTCATTTCTCCCTTTTATTCAAAAGCTCCCCAAATTTGCTCTGCTTTTGTCAGCAGTGAAATTGTGTTTGTGCTAATGAGGTTGATTAGCACTGAGGTTGATCTAGCACTGTAGATAGAGAGGCCAAAGAACATGTACACATACTTTTCTACTCTTCCTGCTGTGTAGATGGTGTTTCTCAGGAGAGGACTTATTACAGCATATTTTTTAGAGCTGCATTATTTCTGCAAGTATTTTTTTTTAACATATAACTGGTTAAAATTGATTTGATTGAAGTCAGCATTGTGGGCAGTGGTCAGTTTTAAAGGGGAGTAAAATTTGCCTTTAGAAGACATGAAATGCTCTCATTTGTTCACATACGGAACTACAGGCATAAATGTCTATTGGCTGAGGTTTAATTTAATCAGTTGATCCTGAAGTTACTGCAGGGTTCCCCTACACTTAACATTTATCCAGAACTGGTGCTTTAAATTTAAATTTTAAGAAGCCATACAGAATTCAATGTTCTCATACAAAGACTTTATTACTGGAAATGTTGAATGGCTTTATTGCCAGAACATCTGACTGATTTATAGATTTTTTCAAGACAGTGCTTGCAAAAGCATAGTCAAAAAAGCAGCTGTTCATGCTCTTGTTAATAAAGACCTTCATGACCCAGCTGAGGTCAGAGCCTTGTTCTGCTGAGTGCTCTGTAAAACTCACGACATGGGATTATTCTTGCTTTTTCTGCTATTGGAACTGACCACAAAGGCAATGGACAGATGAAAAAAATATCACATGGGGAGTTAAACCACAGAGAAATTTTAAGGTTGTGAACACTCTTAAGATACCATAGCTTGGTCCAGCTGCCAAGCAAAGCAATGCTATTGTTCCTTCAGCTGCTCATTTCCTTCCCCACACTGCCCCACCCCTTGTGCCGGTACAGATGTATGTGTAGTTTTCACTTTTGTGCACTTTTGTGTCGATGCAATTGAAAAATAATTCCTTTCCTTCTGAGTTGCTTCTTAGCCAGATCAGTTTCCCAAGCTTATTTCACCTTGTAGTGAATAAGTGCTTCTTCTAGCACAAAGAGGAGGGTGGAGTATGGAAATGAAGCCCATGAACCCGGGAAGAAGCCAAGCTGCTTTTCTGCAACTCAGTGCTGCTCCAAAGTGTCTGACAAACCAGCGCTTGCACGTGAAGCATAGGCTTATTGAAGGCTGTGCTGCTGCTGCAAGGGTGATGCTCCTGCCTGATTTCTCAGCTTTGGCCTTTGCTCTGTGATTCTCTTTCTCCTCTGTGAGAGAAAAAGTGAACCATTTTCTATCAGTTGTTATTGAAGTCGTTTGTGGGGGAGTCAGACAAACACAGAGCTGGTGTGAGGGAGAGGACAGGCGTGTGTGGCTGGAAAGAGGAGAAGCAGGACCTCCCTTTTCCAAGGCAGTTGCTGTTCCGTTGGCTCACCAGCCTCTCTAATTTTTCCGTGTATCTTGGGATGGTCATACTGAAAGACTTCAACAGAGAGGTGAATTTCCCATTGTCCTGGATTGCAGTTTAATGTCTTAAATATTTTTGCCTTAAAATGTTTGCCACAATTTAGAAGTTCTACCACTCATCATAAAGAGCAGTTAATTTGGCTTAATTATTTGCCTGTTAATTTTATGTGATAGAAGTCCTTCAGATTGCTGCTTTTAATTGGAATTGCCTTAATATTTCTTGAGACAAAAGTCCATTTAAAATTACTTGTTCATAATAACAAAAAAAAAATTGAAAATTTTGTTTGCCCGATGAATTTCCCTCAAGCACAGTCTCCTAGAGAAGCTTCTAGCAGAAATAGTTCAATGGAAAATAGTATATTTAAGAAAAAGAGAGAGGAAAATCTACTGAACTGCATGAACTCTCGGAAAGCTCTAGCATCATCCCTGTAAGAGGTCTTTAACATTTGAGAGTGATTTTCCTCCTCCTACCCTTCCTTAAAAGGCTCTATTGATGTTTCTGTGTAAATAGAGCTGTATTTAGTTGCATTATCATACTCAAAGATAACTATTTGCATAAGAGGAGAAGAGGGTGCCTACCACACGATGCTCCAAAAATTTACTTGCCTCTGAATATGCCTCAAACCATCAAAAGGCTCCACATTCATACAGCAGGATACTTTGCTGTTACAACTCCCTGCAGCTCTAGATTTTCTGTGGAATTGAGCACCAGATTTGGAAGCAGGCAGGCAGGAGGCAAAAAAGAGGGAAATAGTAGTGTTAATAACTTTGTTGTAATGCAGATACATAGGAGGCAAAAAAGAGGGAATAGTGGTGTTAATAACTTTGCTGTAATGCAGATACATAGAGATATAGGAGTTCTGTGCAGCAGAACTTAAGTTAGACCTTTCCTAAATTCTGAATTAGTAAATAAACTTATATTCCTGTGAGATGTTATCTTGAAAAGTTGTATTGTGTTACCCAACAGTAGCTTTTGTTTTTGCAAACCTCTTCCATTGCTTTTTCGTAATCATACTAAAGTAAAGTTGTGTCCCTCTACTCAGTCTTGTAGTGATAGAAATGTGTTTCTTGTCACATTACAAGAAATGTGATGTAATCTTGTAATACAGTCATGTTATCTCAGGCTGGGAGAACAATTCTTGGTTAATTTTCTCCTTTTCTATCTATAGCTTCTTAAACTCAGGTCGAGCATGATCTCTAAAGAAGCTTCTTTTCAAGAGCTGAAGGCTGAAGCTCAAAGCTGTAAGGAAAACAATGCTAGACTGGCGTCTCGCCTCCTGTCTTTGCAAACACAAATCCAGGAGATGGAAGAAGAGTTGTGTGTGCTCACTGCTTCTAAAACCCAGGCTGAGCTGACAGCTCAGATGGCACATAAGGAAAATTTGGAGCTGAAGGAGGAGCTTCATGAGAAAAGTGCCAAACTTAAGTAAGAATAATGTGAGATAAGAAACAACTTTTTGAGGGGGGGATGATGGAATGGTACAGTTGTCAATACAGAAAAATAATTTGGTGGATAAACTTTATTGCAGTTCTGAATTCTGTTACAGTGCCTGAGTGTGTGGAAGGTGTTGAAATTTGAATTTTGTTTTGAGTTGTTAGTCCATACATGGAGGTTTGAATGTTTTGTACTTTGAAGGTTAAACACATTAAGCTTATAAAAGATAGTATCCTTTAACTGTACTGTTCTTAGCATAGTGTATCAGAGTACTGATCTGTCAGTTCTACATAATTGCTCATGTTTTGAATCTGTAGGATGGAGACTCATAGGAAAATTGACTGGTATGAAAATATTCTGAACTCTTAAATTCCAAAATCAGTGTCAGTTGTACTAATAGACACCTAGACTTTTATAATGGATTTTTTTGCCCATTATCAGACTAATATTTTTGACTCTATCAATACTGTCTAGTCAAGAGCAAGGTGAGTGTTTACCAGACACCTGTATTTCCCAAATCAGTATTTTGCACAGCTCTGCCAGGTTTTATGCATTAAAAGGGAATAATTAAGTCATTTTAAAACTTAGAGAAAACCATTGCAGTGCACTTGTTTATTACCAGTTGATTTGCCAGAAGCCCTGCCTGGAGAGTGCAGTCTTACATAATGGCTGTTAAGATTCTTTAAAATGCTATTTCTGGTAGGGAAAAAGTAAAAAAGAAGAAGAAAAGGGAGGAAAAATCTCCTATCCTGTTTGCTTGCCTAGCTCACTGGGAGAAAACTTCTGGAATACTGTGTTTCATACTTGCCTGCCATTATAGTGACACAATCAATTTTATGGGCATAAATCTCTGCTGTCACTCCCAGAGCAGTCCTGGCTGCTCTCTTTGGAGTACAAAACTTGTGTAATCAGTTCTGTTTGTGTTGATGCATGGTAATCAGGACCAGGGGACTGCTCCAAGAGAGAAGTGAGCAAAATAAAAAGCTCAATTTCCACCTCTACCAATCCCAGCTCTGGTTCCCTGTGTACCTGGAGTGCTCCACTGGACTTCTGGCAAAAGGGAAGAGATAAAGGGATAGCAAGTCTGCTCATATGGAGGGAACAAACATGTTGGATTGCTCATGAATGTGCAGTGTTTGCTTCCAAAGCTTTTTGTTGTCCTCAGCTAATGGTTGCATGTGTCACTTCATACAAACCAGAGTGTTGACTCAGTGAACTTCAGTCACTTAGTCTGGCCACTCTGGTAGTACCTGGCACATGACTAGTCCTAATTAGGTGTTCAAAAAGGGTTTTCACTGAAAAGCACTAATGAAAGGGAAGAGCAAGCCAGCATGCATGAAGTGCATGTTTACATTCTATACCTTGGGGATATAGTAAGAAATGTTTGGTGAATTCTAAGATTGGCCCCCGGGATGTGCGCCTCTCCTATCGAAAATGGTGCTTTTCTACTCAACATGTCTATTGCCATGGTATTTTTAGAGTGTGAACTGTCAAAAGCTTTTTTCTTCTTTTTCCTTCCCTTCTCTTTGCTCATTAGTTCTGAAGAGCTAGCAAAACTGTGAAAAAGCGGTGTTCTACTTTTTTGTACCTGACTGCCTATTTTCTAGGTGCTCACACCTTTACGGCCCTTACTGCAGGTAATTAGATTATTCGTAAAGTTATCAAGTGAGTGCTTTGTACTTCAGATTTCTTATTTTTAGCAGCAGGCATGGTTTTGTGAGTGGATGCCTCAATTTTTTAGAGCCACAGAACAGTTGTGGGATTTGTGGTCAATCTTGTATAATATTCTGACATATAAGCATGCATATATGGCTTGTCTGAGCCTATTACCTATTCACTTGGGAGATATCCCTCCTCACAACAGCAGCTTAGCAATCATCTCATGGTTTAGTCTTGTTGGGACTACAGAGGAAAGGAAGGTGCCCAGAGGTGAGGAAGCTGTGAGGGTGCTTGTGTTCTGAGGTGTTTGCTGCAGAAGGCAGAGCTCTTTTGGCTCATGGTGTGTGCTGTGCAGTACTATGTGGAACTGCCCTCACACTGTCTGGAGCAGTAATGAATGTTTTCCATTCCTCTCTTGTTATTATGCCACTCTTTCACTTTGCAGCATTTTCAGCAGCTGTGCTGACCTCCCTCCTCAGGTTATGTGTTAAATCTTTTCATAGACTGTTTTGCTTACTGATTTATAAGCATTCAATGTACTGTGTTTGCACTTGCTGTGCATTTCCTGTTGGAGTCTCTTGCTGCTCTTTGGTTATGGAATGATGCTCTGTTTGATTACCAGCCTAGAGAGGAAGAAATCAGAAATGGAAAAGAATGAGTCCAGCAATGACTACCGTGCCCACCTTGAAAACTGAGAATAGTGCTACGCTCTGATAAGCATATGAGTTTCAATAAAATATTTGCTCTAGACATGCATTTGGTTACATCTCAGGTCTTGGTTTATTCTAGAGTGAAGAACTTGCTTTAGAAAGAACCTCATTTTTCAAATGGAAGCACAATAGTTTGTCTTGCTAATTTGCCACTACCAATCTACCATGTCTTGAACTCTACCACTAAGTCCCTCACTCTTGGGTATTACTGAGAGGTATTGGAGTCGACATTTGGATTACACTAGTGGTCATTTTGAGCTCTGGTTGGTTGGTTGATTTTGCCAACCAAAATCAATTTGTAGTTTTCTGCAAGGTATGTGTATTTCAGCATCATGAGCAAGATTTTTTTCTGCGTTTCCTACCGAATCAGACTGTGGTGGCTCTTGTTTGCTGGACTCATCCTGTCCCTGGCAAGGGAAGGAATGTAACCACATTTATACTTATGAGTTAAACTCACTGTTAATTTATTTTGTTGGTTATTCTTGTAGAGTATTTACAAACTGACACCTGCTCTTAAGGCTGAGAACATGTTTCATGTGGGATCTGCATCTGAATGATAGGCACTGGTTGAGTGATGAAATTGCTGACAAAAAGCTCCCTTTTCTTCATACCTTTGTGGTGGCCCCTAGATGCTGTCTTTAAATGCACCCCTTTCATGAGTAGTACTTCAGAGTACTGTACAGCAAAGTGGTGTCTCCCATCTCTGCTTCTGCTGGTTAATTTCCCTTCACAGGTCCTCTGGATGTCTAACACTTCCTTTGGTCCAGAAAGGCTTTACTTTACTTCAAGTTTATTAATCATCTCTGTCAGATTCTTTAGAGAAGGGATGTGAAGTGCTTTTCACATATTTTTGCTAACAGTTGATCACTTTCTCCTCCCCACTTACTTTTTCTAAGCTTTTGCTTGCACTTTCCACTTGCAGAATCTTGAGGGCACTATTTATTCATGTCACTTGGTTCTTGTGTTTTATTCAGATTTTGTGCTGCGAATGAGATTGGGATCACAGAAGATTTTTTTAAGTGTTAATCAAAAGCAAAGATGAAGAAATGTTTATATATAAGGCAACAGCAAAAGTTACATGTATTACATAACAGATATAGAAAATTAAAAGTAACTTTTAAAATTCATTTGGTGGTATGCAGAAGCTAGCAATAGTCTTGGGACAATGTATTTTGCCTAGAATTCCTTTTCAGAGAACATTCATCCTGATGTGTATATTTTTTTCTGTCTGATTAGTAAATATTTGAATGAGTGTGAAGAAAACATGACTCAAGCTTCTAAAATCAGAAAAACCTATGATGAGCTCCTTACAGATCTTTCTGGATTCTTGGACACAGACATCAGAGAAAAAGAGAAACCACAGGAATATTTAACATCAAAGGTGGTTGTGTAGGCAGATACTTCTCTACAGCGATTTAATAGAAAAAATATCTAGTTGTCACAGAAGTAAAGCAAATGATAGAGATCTTTGTATTTCGTTATGGTTTGCAGACAGTGCTATCATTTAAAGATGGGGAGTTTTTCATACTGGGCTAATTTTCAAAGGTGCTGAAAACTAATAGGCTTCAGTGAACTCAGTCTGCTCTTATCTGCATAAATAATTTATCAGCCTGTAGTTCCCACATACAGCCCTGATTAGATACTTGGTTAAAAGCTTTCCTTAAAACATTAACATCAGGGTCAACAGGTGATGTGTAAACTGTAGCACTAGATCCTAACTCTTATCTTGAGCTGACATACCCTTAAATACAAACATCTGAAATGGAATACCCTAAAACAACTGTTTCCTGTAAAATAACTTTGTGGTGTTTCTGAGACTTAATAATAAAACATTATTATTTCTCTTCAGAATACTTCTGAAGTTCCAAAAAATAAGCTTCCATTTAGGAAAAGAAATTTGTTTGTATACTCTTTTCACATGTATCAATGCTGCTGAAAGACATTTTATTCTAGTTTTATGCATTTCACTCATCTTCTGTCTACTCTTTGATCTCTATTTTTCTTCACTTTGGAGTGCTATAGGTATTTGGGGAAATTCTATTTCATTATGTTCATGTCATTGTAAGATTACAGTCTTAAATCAAGATTATCAAGTTTATCTACCACAGTAAGTGTGTGCCTACATAATATTGCAAGCACATTGAAATTTTAATAGATGTTCTAAAAAATGTTGTCATACAAGATGCACTCTTGCATGCTTTAATAATTAATAGATTAATAATTAGAACTTTTAAAAACATATCTTCCTATCTTTTAACAATGGAGTGATAAATCTAGTTGGGAAATCTAATTTGTGCTGAAAGCTGTGCCTTAGGAAACCTTAACTAGTTTTTCTGGGGTCTTGGCACATCTATTTAGCCTCTTTTCCACATAATGGTTTTATTTAAGAAAGAATTGATCTGGTTTAGTCTTAACAAATGTCTTGCCAGTAGGAATCAGGGTACATTTTTTGCTCACTCTTTGAAGTGGCCACATTCATCTATTCAACTGATTGGAAATAGCATAGTTTACCAAAACAGCCCTAGAATCCTCCTGGAAAGGACTCCTTTTTCCAAGGTGTTGGCTGCTCATAATGGCATCACACCAGGTGTTTGGCCCAGTCCTTGAATGTGCTTACGAAATATCTGTTACTAACTCAAATCTCTCGTGCTTAAAAAGTTTTAAGCGTGAATTGCAGCTTTCTTGTTCCAAGTGAAAGGCACCCATCTAAAGAAGGCAGGCTGAAATGGTTTGCTTTTCACATGGAGTAGCTGCACGGTCTGTTTCCTGACCCGCTTCATGTCAAGCACAGATATGCAGCAGCAGTAGTTCTCCACCTGTTTAATACATCATGAAGACTGTGTGGGAGTAAATCTGAATCACATTATGCTAAGGTGGGGGTTTATAATCAGAATATGGTTCTATGATTTCAACTGTCCTTCTACTCTTTTTCTAAAGGAACAGTAGAATTGTAAGTCTGACCTAGAGGTCACCAGAAACACTGAGTCTTTAGTGGGATGAATATTATTAATTGTTAAGAGCTTTTAAGAAGCTACTCATATTTGATTTATTTCTCAAGGTCTCTGAAATATGTAAAGAAAATGTGACACTAAAAGACCAGGTTGCTGCTCTTCAAGAAGCTGTGAATGTCCATGAGATGGAGTCTAAAGCTAACAGAGGAACCATCATGAGACTAGTTTCAGAAGTGGCCAAGGAGCAGAAAAAGGCAGCAGGATACTACGAAGACATGGAAAAACTTAGTAAGGTACATAATTACATGGCTTATATGCTTGTCTGGTTTTGAAATGTTTTCTTGAAATTTCAAATTAATTTTCAGTAGGAATTGCATGAGAAAAAAAATCCTTCTGAAAAAATTGTTGATTAGGGTCTTTCCTAAAAAGGTCATTTTCCTAAGGTTATTTTCAACTTCTTGAAAGTGAGATATGAAGATTAAACAATAATATTTTGTAAAATAGATCTGAGGCAGATGTGATGTCTTTCAATGCTGTTTGCAAATTTCTATTTTTGCTTTCTTCTTAGTGTTCTAGCCTTTGTACTTGCACAATCGTGTAAATAAATGAATGTGTATATTGCTAATACCTGAGGCACAAGCATGCAGTGGTGAAAAAATGCTCTTTTAAATAACATTTATCTGGTACTGCAAGTTTCCTGAGAATTTTTCTACTCAGTTTTTCAAAAATTCTAATGAGAAATTGAAAGGGATTGATAGGACACTATTCTTTCTCTTGAGGCTCTGGACGGTAAAGTGTCTTGGCTTCCATACACCCTAGATTGTCTTTTCACTGCGTTATAAATTTGTATTTCATAACCATTGGCTAATACCCAAAAAGTTGTAGGCAGTAGGATGGCTCTTGCAGGAAAGCACTGATTCACTTTTGGGAAGCCTTGGAGAAAATCTGTGCAGCAGGAAGGATGGTCAGATGAGAAATGTAAGTTAAGTTTTAAGTCAAGTATTTACCAAATTCACCTAGCTATGATTTGTGAAGGAAAAGGATGTGGTTTAAGGATTGAATTGCTCCAGGAGAACTCCCCATTGAGAGTTCACATATTTCAAAGGATGGATGAACAAATTGCATTTCTGTAGCAGTTTTCCTTATTGCTTTGCACTTTGAGTGATTTCTGTGGCAAGGAAGCAGTTTAGTGAAGCCAGAATGAAGATTTCCCGCAGGTGAAACAGTGTGGTTAAAGCTGATGGCTGGAACCTAAGAAAATAAGAGAAGAAACTTAGACTGCCAAATATGTATCTGAGTTGTGTGTGATTGAGTTTGTAGGAATTTTTAACATAAAGGCAACCTTGTGTAAGTGAGTTTTCCAAAGTAATACAACATTTTCCCCACCCCTGGCATTGCTCTTTTCCTGAAGAAGAGACACCCATCATATGCTTTAAAGGATATAGTGTTCTGATTTGGTTGTAAGCAAAATATTTAGGAGATGAGAAATAGCTGGCAGCGTGCTCTGGAGAAGAAAGAATTTGTGGGGAAGATAAATGTAAGTACCACAAGGGTCATAAATTTTACTTACTGCTGAAAATAGCTCTTACCAAGCTGTGTGCAATTTTCTAAGATTTAAGGGAACTGAGAGAGAACCTGCACCAAAATTTGAAACAGGTCCTTTTTGAGAACATTTTGTTTTCATGCTTCACTTCAAACCACAGGTGTGTGAGGAAGAACAGAGTGTAGTTTATTCAGTAAGGTAGAGTCAGGAGATGTTTTAAACCAAGATCAGGGCTCCATTTGTGGCTTGTTTTTCAGGTTTGCTCTAACTGCCAAAACATTTACCAAGTTGAGCTAGTTTTCTGAAAAATATTTTCCTATCATTATTTTGCATGTGCCAAACACATAACTTATTTAACCAATTTTACAGAAATGCCTTTCTAAATGATTAGCATTGCCTTTCAAAAACATTGCCTTTGAAAAGCCCCATCTGCATAGAGGCTGCAGATTCCTCCAGTACAATTTCAGTTTAGTGACTTACATTTGCAGGCACTGAGTAAATCTGTTTAGAAGGTTTTGTGTTCACAAAAGCATATGAAGAAGTTCAGTATTGAAAAAGAAAGTAAAAAACAAAAAATGCTTTAAGTCCTCACATGTAAAGTGTGAAGTGTGGGATCTCCTGTTCCCCTGATGGGTGTCTGACTTGGCTATAGGAGGGGCACCAGTGGCATAATGTCATTCTGAATTTGCCATGTAATTCATGCTGCACAGTTGAAGCACATGAGTGGAGTTGCATGTGTTGTGACACGTTCCTCTGTCAAGGTGAGAAGCAGAAATCCATACTGTTCCTATGCTGAAATACTCATACTTGGCTGAGTGTTCCTGGACTGTTTTCTGGACTTAACTAATGGAATTGCCTGTAGCTGAATTTACCCAGAAAAGGCTGAGTACAAGTGACTCCTGCCTGCGTGTGCCTACAGCTCTCAGGGCCAAACATTTTTGCCATCTTCAGTATTAGAGATTGAGATGGCAGCCCATTTCCCCCAGTTTTCTCTTAAAATTCTTCCTAAGTATATAGAGACTATCACAATGTTCTGTCAGTCCTCTCCACCAAGATTTGGCCACCACACTGTTCCCTGCCACCCCCCTGAATAATGGCCTGTTTTAATTGCCAGGTAGTTCTCCACTCTCATTCCTTAGGACTTCTATGAATTCCTTCTCTTGATCAGGTGCTTTTTTTTTTATGTCACAGGAGGAGGTAGCTACCTGTATTCAAAAACTCTTACTGAATAAAATGAAAGCCAGTTAATTGTGTTTTAAGGTTAATATATTTAAAATATTCTTTAGCATGTTTGATACTTGAGTATTTGTTGCAGTTAGCTGGGCTTCATTTGAGGAACGTTAACAAGTGAACAATAATTTTATCTGTTCCCCTCTCAGTCTCACTGCATGACAATATCAAGCAGAAAAGAATAAAGCCCAATAATTCTTGAAACTAATAAAAGTAAAAAGAGTAATTAAAGAAGCTGAGTTTTTTCTAATCTACTATTTTTATTTATTTCTGAATATATTCTTCTATTTATTTCTGAGTTTCTCGTGTTTCTGATAGAATACTGCAAGATTTTACTTCTGGAAATCTGTAAATATTGTGCACACCTTTATTATGGTTGCATTGAATATCAAATTTGCATTTGATGAAAAACAACTTTTAAATCCTGCCCAGATTTCTAGACTGAGAATCAGAACACCTGAACTTTTTTTCTGTATTTCCAGAGAGTGATTACTGATTATGGTAATCATAATTAGAGAATTACAACATTCTTTGAGAGTGTCTGTAGGTCCTCTAAAATTTCTGACTTACTCTAATCAAGTTTCTTTTTAATATTTAATAAATTCTTCTATGGTATTTATTTAAGGTATAGAAGAGGATTGCATACATTCTTCCAGATTAATTTAAATACATCATTGCCACAGATGAATCGCAAGAACTAGTAATCTGTCTTTTCTGTTTCACATCTTTGCTGATGATTCAACCTGGAAATATATGTGATTTCCCACTGAAGTGCTATTTTAAACATCTGTTTTGCAAAGTTGTGCATCGTGCAAAATCTTTAAAGAGCATACTTGAAGTGTAAGCAAGCAATTTTAATTAATACAAATATATCTACATGTATTTCTGATGCAAAATTAACCAAGAAAATACTTTTCAGTATTCAAAATTGGCTTATATCGTTATGTTAATGAACAAAATAAATCTAAGTAGTTTCTAATCAATATAAATGTATTAAAATAAATAAATTCTATGAAAAGGGTTAATTAAAATATGAAAACATTTTTTAAGGAATTTGATTGAACTTGACAAGCATGGCTGCATTTTGAATATACCCAAATACTTAGGTTGTAGGAGAGACAGCCAAATGATTTTAGGTTTTTCTTGTCCCAACAGATAAATACAGGGAAGAGTTTCTCAGAACCTAGATTTTGTTTTGTTTTGCTTTGTTTTTGTTTATAAGATGTCATTAAGAAAATACATATTAGAGACAGGTTTCAGCAGGCATCACAGATATTTCCAGACTGAATCATTTGAGAAGACAGGAGATAAGAGCAAACTAGTTTACAATCCTTATGGTATAACAGTAGTAACTGGAGGTGCAGCTGCTGTAAGAATTCGTCTGTAAAATACCTGTATTCTCTTTAATACCTTCTTATTACTATTAATGTAATATGGGCTCTTTTTTGTATATGTTTGTGTAGTTGACTTTAGTCTATTGAGACCATGCTGCTGATTGGGGTGTTGGTAGTAACAGAATCACAGAATTATTGAGGTTGGGAAAGACCCCTAAGTTCATGGAGTACGACTGTTAACCCAGCACTGCCAAACCCACCACTAAACAACCATGTCCCTAAGTACCCTGTCTACAAGGCTTTCAGATGCCTCTAGGGATGGTGACTCCACCACTTCCCTGGGCAGCCTGTTCCAGTGCTTAATAGCCCTTTTGATGAAGAATTTTTTCCTCATATCCAATCTAAACCTCCCATGCCACAATTCAAGGCCATTTCCTATGTTTCTTAACTGGGAGAGGAAACCAACCCCCACCTGGCTCCAGCCTCCTTTCAGGCAGTTGTAGAGAGAGATAAGGTCTCTCTTGAGCAGTCTCTTCTCCAGATTAAACACCCCCAGCTCCCTCAGCTGCTCCTCATCAGGCTTGTGTTCCAGACCCTTTAGCAGCTCTGTTGCCCTTCTCTGGACACCAGAGCACCTCAATGTCCTTCCTGAACTGAGGGGCCCAGAAAGGATCACAGCACTCGAGGCGCAGCCTCACCAGTGCCGAGTACAGGGGGATGATCCCTGCCCTGCTCCTGCTGGCCACACTATTGCTGATCCAGGCCAGATGCCATCGGCCTTCTTGGCCACCTGGGCACAGCTGGCTCATGTTCAGCTGCTGTTGACCAGCACCCACAGGTCCTTTTCTGCCAGGCCACTTTCCAGCCACTGTTTGGTGGCTTGCATTTCCTTATTTTATACCTTGATCTTCTGAATAAACTATGTTTGTTTTCAGCTGTTCACAGTTTAGCAAGGTGGTGATTAGGTAAGCTCCCTGGTACTGGCAAACCATTTTAGCACTGCCTTTCTGAAAGGAAAAATACGCACTGCTGAAAACTGTAATTGAAATAAATGACTTTATTCTTTGTTGTAATTACCATAATGTAGTTCTGAGCACAGGTGGGAATTTTCTATTAATAGGACTTGTCTAGAATAAAAAAGAGAAATTGGCAAGGAATCAGGCCAACATTTGTTTCTAAAACAATTCTAAAATTACTTCAGAAAGGTGCAATAACAAATAATTTCCTAAATGATGGGAGTTTTTATTAATGTTTTTGCATGTTTGCCCTTTCACAGCTATTAAAAAAATTTAGTATTTTTAATACCACTTATTTTATTTTATTTTCCAAAAGTGCCCTGCAAACTCCTTTTTTTTGACCACCCTCCCTGCTGATTTACAGAAATGCTCCCAGATTTACTGCCTGATTGGCAGGTATTCCATTAATACAAATTACATACTACACTCCACAGAAAGCATACACAGACCCTGAGAGACCCTTGAGCAATCACCATATTCATAACTGCTCCAGGAACAGTTCTTTAACTCCAGTGTGTACAATCTTAACTCATATCAGTCCACTTACTGAACCTCTACTTACTACTAAGACCTCCAGATGAATCCAATCCCTCTCTGTAAATATTCCATCCTCTTTAGTAATTTTGTGTCATGTGTGAAATAATATTCTTTCCCATTTGTTCTTACCAATCAGAACATGTCCTGAGAAATGAAGACTTAGTCTTCGCTGTATTTTTAGTTGGTCTTGGTGCAAATATTTTATTGTGTATGTATGTGGAGAGACACACAATACCTATTTCTTTATGTTTAGATGGTTATTTTTCTTTATTTTTTCTGTCATAATTTGTTTTGGTGTCATGGTTCAGGATGCACAGTTCTTTGTCTGCTCTGACCTGTTAGGTCAATATTTATATACAACTGATATAGATACATATGTATTGGCTATATTTTATTCCTTCCCAACTAAGCCTTGATTTGTTTGGTCCCTCACTTCTCATTTCTGTGAATAAATAATCTCAGGAATTTTTGTAGCATTCAGATAAGCTGATCTCAGACATCACCTGTTATCACTATATTCAGTTTTGGTCAGCTCTAAATTGTCAGGCAGTTGGACTTGATCATCACTGCAGGTCCCTTCCACCTGAAATATCCTAGCCTAGCCTATCCTATCCTATCCCCTCTCCTCTTGATTGTAGTACTTTGGCTTTATTTGTGATACATCCTTTTCACTGCTTATTTTTCAGATCATATTATCTGGATGGAAAAGTAAGATTTCAATAGTTTTACAATAAAAAATTTGGTATCAATCACCTGAAAATTTTATTTATGTATTACCTTTTGCACACCAATATAAGAGGTTAGTCTTTAGTGTGATTACAGCAGACTTCAGGCTTTCATCAGTTTTAGTGGCAGTTCCCCTATGAGACCCTGACATTGAGCAAATATGAGGAATATGGGTTCTAGTTTCTTTGTCTGCAGTACCTGCTCCTGAGTTATTCCTTAATTTGTGTGTAATGGAGAGGTTTTATAATGGATTTTAAAGTCTTGTTTAATTTTTCATGCACTTTAGGATCTTGACAGTGCTATAATAAAGAAGCAGAGTTTAGAGATGGAGATCAGAAACCTCCAAGAGAAGCTGACTGTTAACCAGAAAGCTTTGGACACCTCAAAGCAGGACTTGCACAATCTGAAGAAATCTTCCAAGGAGTTAGATGCAAGCTTGAAGAATAGCAGAGAAGAGGCCAGGACTGCTCAGAGCTCTTTAGAGGCTTTTAAAGAAGAAGTTGCTAACCTGCTCAGCTGTGGATCTGCAATAGTTAAACCTTCTGAGAAGACCATTTTGGAGAGGATCCAAGAAATAAATTACAAAGAGGAGAATAAAGAAATAGTAAGTCAGCAACTACTGCACTTGTCCAATATGTGCACTTACTCTCTTTGGGTTCTGTTTCATTTTATTCATCTGTTGTTGAGTGTTGATTCTTTCTGCTTAGGTTTTGAATTTACAGAAACCTTTAATTTTGTTGTCTATCGATTTAAGGTAATAGGGGAAAAGCATCTATGTTTTACTAAGCAGGATGAGTTCAGAAATTAACTTAATAATAGATGCTGTTAAGAAGCAAAAGACTTGTAATGGTCTTTCATTTACAACATTAAAATTTGGTTTCTGTGCCAGGAGACATCAAAGGTGGCTCTTTGGTTGCTATGATTTGTGAAACCTGTGAACAAGTATGAATTTGCTGCTACAATGGTGACTTCAAGAACTGATTTCTTTCTCAAAGCAGATATAATTGATGAGTTGCCACAGGCAACTTCTTTCCCTCTAATCCTCAAAACTTGCACCTAAAAATAAAGATGTGTTTTTACACTTACAGCTAAACATTATTCAGCATGAAAAGGAGGTAAAAGGAAGGCTCTGACTTGAGGCAATTGGGCTATAGTAGTGTTTGCAAAATTGTGTTTGAATGTATAGATGGAGAAGGGACAGTTCAGGAGGAAGGTGAGCCAGAATGCAGCCTGACCAATGAGGCATGTCCTGACACTGCACTGAAGTTTCTCACTTGCTTGCTTAAATTTATTAATTTTGTCAGTGAGGACTGTTTCTATAATTAAATGTCACACACTAAATCAAAAGCTGCTTTCAGTGAGCCACTGAAAGCTAGCTTTAATATTCTTGCCAGATTTCGAAATTTTAGTATCTTCTGCCGATGTGATAGTTTTTAACGACAGCAAATGGTTTTGTATTCTGTCCAAGGCTGGAAAAAATTCTTGAAAATATCCTGTGCATTTTGGTGAAGTATTTAAAAACAAAACAAAACCCCCATGCCATCAGCCTTCTTGCCTACCTGGGCACATGGTTGGCTCAGTTTCAGCCAGCTGTTGACCAGCACCCTCACATCCTTTTCCACCACGCAGCTTCCTAGCCACTCTGCCCAGCCCGTAGCAATGTTGTGACCCAAGGGCAAGACCTGGCACTTTAACTTGTTGAACTTCATACATTGACATCAGCCCATTGATCCAGCCTGCCCAGATCCCTCTGCAGAGCCTTCCTACCCTCCAGCAGATCCACACTCTGACCCTGCTTTGTGTCATATGTAAAATGGTTGTAGTTTGAAATTATCCAGCAGCCAAAACAAAAAAGCAGGAAGAGGGGGCTTATTTTGCAGGCTGCCTGATCAAGCTGCATGAGCCATAGGAATGAAAAGCTGTGGAGGTCAGAACTGCAGGACCAAAAATACAGCCTTTGTAAGATGTGGATCAGGCATGGGTGGGTAAGAAGGGTGCAACCTTGTTTTAGGAAATGCCTACCTTGTGGGTTGTCCCAAAGCCAGGGATGGAAGTTACACCAGGATGCCCCAGGATGATAAAATGACAGCTTCTGCTCTGCTTCTCTGGTATGGTCCTTCACTTTCTCATGTTTACAGATCTTTGAAGCCTCTAAACCCCCCTTGCAGCCACTCTGCAGCCTGATAAAGGGGCTCTAGGTTCTCTGGCAGCAGTGTATCTCTGGGGGAACAAGTTACTGAAACTCTCGCTCATGCTGGGTGATGTGTGATGCAAAAAAGCATAAAATGGGTTCTTGCAGATTTATTATTGTTTAGTATTGTCTACTGTATGAACAGCAGTAATTTCTCAGTGTTTTTTAAGGCAAGTGTGGGGCAAACTGTTTGTATTTAATTGTAGTTTGAGTTGGAAACCTTTCACTGCCATTAAAATTAATGAGAGCACCGTGTACTTACTGTTCATTTTATTAACAGGAACCAACAAGATGCATAAAATGAAGAGGCTGCTTGGAGATGACTGTCTGAAAACAGAGTTACAAATTCAATATAATTAATTATGTAACCAAATAATTATATAATAGTAAGAAGAAGACAGAGGGAAACAAGCAACTTCATGTATAAACTGCCTTTCAGTATTTGACAGTAGTGTAACTAGATAGTTTTAAGCATTTAATTTGTAAATAGTTTACAACTTAAAATCCATTACATTACATGCAGCTGTTGTAAAGTTAAGAGTGAAGAATTAGAAATTTTTTCAAAATTGTTCTAGTTGCTTCTTTTGAGATTTTATTCTTTTGGTCCTTGAGCTCTGGCTAGATTACAGAAATTATTATTACTAATTTTTTTAAAGCACAATCTTTTAAACAATGCTTGAGAGTTACCAGTTGGGAAACACTCCTCTGAGACTTAATTATCCATATCTACATTCTCCCCTACATGCTGCATGTATTTTCTAAGTAACTTATATGCCTTTTTTAATCAACTCCTCAATAAAACAGTGATTTCTCTTTATTTAAAGGAATGATAGCTGACTGCCAGGTATTGGTGCCGAGCCCACATATTTGGAAATTTTGTGTCTGAATGACTTTGTATTGATTTTTTTTTTAATAATAGCAGTACCTTTTAATCATTTGACTCATATTATTTGTAATATCTGCTGTTCACTTTTGGGTGTCTCCACTTCTGCAATTTTTTGCTGGTGGTTACAGGCTTGGGGTTTTTTTTACTTTTTAAATGCATATATTTTAAAGATGGATATTTTGACCTATTTTTAATAATTTACTGATTTATCTTTCTTATCTTTCTAGCATTTCCCTCTTAACCCCATATGCTTTGTTGGTTTGCTTGCTCCCTAGATGGTATCTCAGCTTGAAACAAAATTAGCTAAATTGACTAAAGCTTTGGAAAATCAAACCAGATTGTACCATGAAGCCCTGGAGAGGAGCAGAAAAGCTGAAAAATGTTCTGAGAATTTCCACGATCAACTGAAGCACTTGGAAGAGGAATTATTAACTGGAGACCTGATGCAAGATGGCTGGAAGCTTGAGAAACAAAAAGTAGTTGTACACATTATTTATTTTTGAATAGAAGTGACTAAAGGCGGAGACACAGCTCATTGTATTGCTTTGATCTCCTGGAGCACTGCGAGTAATGCGAATTAGCAAAGTCAGACATCATGTAAGGAGTAATAATACCTTTTCTTTCACCAACAACTGCAGCTGGAAGATGTAGCTAAGCTTTTAAGTTCCAAGTCCATTTCTGTGAAAAAAAACGAACAAAAAAACCCAAAAAATGCCCTCAAAAAACACCAACCAAAGAAACATCCCAAAATCAAACTACAACCCAAAACCAGCTTAAAAGAAGTCCCTGTCAATATCCCATCAGAAGTCCTTCAATTATTCTCTGATCTCAAAATCTCTCTCATCTCTGTGTCTTTCTCTAAAACATCATCTTGGTCTCCAGTCTCTCAGGATCTCTCAGGATCTTGTAGCTTTGATTCTTTTATATTATTAGACAATCATGGCTACTAAGATTTTTTTGTCTAATTGTATGAATGAACACAATGTTAAGTCTATAACTCAGTCCCGTACCAAAGAGTTTGAAAAATGACATAGTACCTGGAAAGCCAAACACTACAGCTAAGAAAAGCAAAGTTGTATCATGCTGCCAGGCCAGGATTAATGCTTAGATGAATCAACAATTTTGTGCTATTTGTTTTGCCCTAGACTATGATAAAATAACTTTTTTGAATGAAGCATCCATCACATTGGGAGAAAACCAGAAAAAGGAGCCGTTTCTTCTGCTCTGCTTCCTCTGTGAATAACATGTGGCCCAAGATTCTTAAATTATTCTCTAGATTTTGCTGCAATTAAGAGATTTTTTTTCTGTCAGTGAATAACTGCAGCACTTTCTTTTTCTGCTGCTTTTAATTTTTTGAATCAGAAGTATCATGAAACAAAAAGATATTCTTGCTGATGAATAAATGGTGAAACTGGTTTGCTGGGTTTTTATTTATTTTTTTGGTTCTTTGCAAAGATAATGGTTTGCAGCAGAAGTAAGAGGAAACAAAAGGAAACAATTCTTAGTGAGAAGGAGGGGTTTTTGCAAGAGAAGCTAATTGAGTGCAAGAGACCAAAGCAATTTTTGAAGAGCTGGTAGAGCAGGATGAAAGAAGGAAAAATTGGATTGAATAATATTTGATATCTGTATGTGTTCACATTAGTAAACCAGATGGAGATGCAATTAAAATAACCTTTAAAGCAATTTATAAACCAGTAACTTAAACCAGTAACAAAGTAAGTGTTGACTGAAAAAGGACCTATGGAGAATTTGCAGTTGTGTCAGGAGTGTGCCCAATTACATCATTTCGGTATATTTCTTGTAGTGTACTTGGCTTCATACTGTTAGCTGTCGCTATAGTGGGGATTGCTTTTAAATTGTATTCATGACTTTTAATGAAGTTTTATTATTCTTCTGCCCATTTTTCCACATTATAGTATCTGAAATTTCTGGAGCAACTTAATGAGAAGATGAAGCTGGATAGTCTAGCAGCAGAGGTTGGATTTGATATGACTATGGATGTGATTCTGGCCCGGGTAGAGCAGTTGGTGAAGCTGGAAGGTGATGCGGTGGTTGAGAACAAGACTGTGGCATACAGCCTCAGAAGAAAGGTGTGCAAAAAAGACATACCATTCAAAGATAAACGTATGGCTGTGTTTCTGTAGTGGCTTGCTAGACGCAGCAGACTGTATATGTGCAAGGAATTCCGAAGTTGTCCATGATATAAAGAGAAGATAGTGAACGTTTGCAAACTCTGCAAAAAGATTGCATATTGAAATAACTAAAGCCACCAGTTGGTTGAACATGATACTGGTTTTCACAACTTCTTAAGAAAAAACTATGACGTTATGAATGTTTATATCTGTATATTTGTCTGCTTTTTAATACACATTTATAGTTCTGTAAACAACTGCCTTTAATATTTAAATCTAAAGGGATCTGCCAAGGAGGGAGGCAGATTACACAAACTTCCCTAGAGACTAGTTGGGTGTTGGTTGTGCTTCACCAAGAATTGCAACATTTCCAACAAGGACTGTTTCTTCATTCAGTTGTTCCTAAGGAACAAGTCTGTTCAAATTTGGTCAAACAACCCTCCTTTCATCCTGTTATGACATAGGGAAACCTTTTGAGTTTAAGCTTGTCAACTGGTGGAGAGCTAGGAATTGGGTCTGTTTAATGTTTAAAACCATAGAGAAGCACAATGAATTGGTAATACAAGGAATATCAAGTTAGGGTATATATGTTGATACTTCACAAAGTTGTCAAGCGAGGAAAAGGAGTTCAGGTTATAGATGCAACACGAGGATTAAATTTGCAATTATGTAATACCACAGTCTTTCACATTTATTTTTTCAAATGTCCTCGTGTTTGGAAATCAAGTTGAAGGCTCAGAAAGAAAAACTTGAAAGCAAAGAGCTGCACATGAACCTTCTGCGTCAGAAAATAACCCAGCTGGAAGAAGAGAAGCAAGTAAGGGTCGCCTTAGCTGTGGAAAGGGATGAGGCCAATCTCACTGTCAGAAAGTTACATAAGATGATAGAGAGGCTACAGAAGCAGCTTGATCTGGCAAGGGAAACAAATACTGATCTCAAAGCCAAGCTGTCTGAAACCAGTGAACTTAAGGTGAGTTAAAATATTACATTTGTATTCCTATCCATTTTTCTATTCCAGTTGGATACAGCTGGACTTCATTTAAAATAAATGTGTTCATGGAGAACTGCTCAAATCTACGTTGCAAAAGCAAATATAATACTACAATGTTTTGGGCATTTTACAATTTGTCTTGATATGCTAAGTAGCATCTGCAAAGCACAATGTAAATTTTCAGGCTAGTAGAGGAAAATTACAATATCTGCATCCCTTTCTTTCCAGTTGGTATGACTGTCATGTATTTTCCCATTCAATGCTCACAGAAGGTCTATTCTGATAGGTATGGGGGGGAATATAACAGGCAAGAGCTAAATTTTAGTAGTTTCTATGTTTCATTACATTACAGTAGTAATACTTTACTTGCTTCTACTTAAGTGAATACAAGTAGTTTGCAGCCAGTGATAGCTTGCCACCACTAAGAGAAAAGAAGATTGATTTTATGTGACTTTGTCTCTTGTGGCTGATAGAGTGAAATAGACAACTATGCATGTGTTCCTGCTGAACCATTTTTACCAGCAAAACATTTGGCAACTCTTTTTAGTACTATTTTTTCAGGGGCTGGAACAGAGTGAACCCTCACTGTGGATTTCCTTTTCTGTCCAGATACCTCTTTTCACAAAACCTGTAGGGAATTAACTGTCTTTGAAGGAAAAATCTTTTTCTTAATTTTGTTGAAATAGGCCAGTCTCCTTGAATAACTTTTCAATTCACATGTACATGTGATGATTTAATGAAGAGCCCAAAAGAAACCACACTAAAGTGCTTATTTATGATCACTCCTGGTATTTTTATTATTTGCTCAAGTTAGATGAAAAAGTATGACAAATTTAACACTTCCTTATCTTATTGCAGATCAAAACTTTGGAGCAGAACAGAACAATAGAGGAACTCAGTAAATCTCAAGACAAATTGGAAAAAATGAAAGAAAAAGCTGAGAAGCAACTTGAGTCTGCCAAATCAGAACTTCTTTTAAAGGAGCGTAAAGCTACTGAAGATAAAGAAAAAAACAAAAATATGTTAGAAGCAGTTACCAGAGAGATGAAGGTGCTTAAAACAACCCTTGCAGAACTAGCAAAAAGAGAGAAACAGGTAGGTGTATAGGTGTTTGACAAGTTCTAGGTATCCCTTAGAGTGTAGGAAAAAGGTATAGGTGAAGCAGCTATCCAGCTGTGCTTTAAACTGTTCCAAACATTATCAAACAAGGAAATTTTAGCTCACACTTGTGAGCCACAGTGACAGTTGTGATTGCAAAGCTATCCTTGCAAATTAAGTTTTGCAAGAGAATAATAAATACAGGCATTATTTTCTTTGCTCATCACAAAAGATTACATCACCTTTTAGAGAAGTATTAAAATGCTGTAAAATCCTAGTATCTCTCTTAAAGTATATCTTTTTCCAAATATCTTAGGTATAAAACTTATCCCCTTCTCATCTGTTTCCTTTTGTTTCTCACACATCCATCTCTTGCCCTTTTTCCTTGCCAGTTGTAAGAGATTCAACAAGACTAAGTGATAAGATGAAAGGAAGCTGCCTCAAGTTATGCTTGGGAGGAGGAGGGGGTATAGATTGGATATTAGGCAAAATTTATTCACTGAAAGGGTAGTCAGGCATTGGAACAAGTTGTCCAGGGGAGTGATTGAGTCACCAGTCCTAAAGGTATCTAAAAGACACGTAGACATGGTTTAGTGATGGACTTGGGAATGCAGGTTAGAAGTTGGATTTGTTAATCTTAAAGGTCTTTTCCAACTTAAATGATTCAACGAGCCTGTGTTACTGTGTACAGGCCATAAATTCAAAGAGCATTGGAAAAGACAAGAAATACCTGCCCCTCTCCCCCCCACCCCCAATTTAATATTGAATGCAATTATTTTGGATCAATTTGTGGCATTTAACTTTGTTAAAGTTTAGATCAGAAAAATTTTTGTGGTAACTCACAGGGAGGGTGCAAGTAATTTGTGGGAAACATGTTAGTAAATATGTTCCATTCTAATTTCAAAAATTGTGAAATATGTGTTATTGCCCTGCATTTTGTGGTTTTTAACAGTGTTATAGATGGCATAATTGTTGAAAGCAAATGGGATGTTTCTTTAAAGTAAAAAAAAAAAGTAATTTTAAATTTATTTCAACTGCTTAGAATTTTATTAGATTTCCCAGCTAAAACTTTATGGTATATGTTGGCCTTAACAATAACTCTGGATGAAATTTAATGATGCTATTTCAGAAGTTTAGTCTAGAAAAAAATCTTTTTATTTACATGGAGAGAAGACCAACAACCTGGGAATCTTTTCTTTCCTGGAAACCTTTAGCATTGTTTTGTTTTATAACGAAGGTTAGAAATTTGGCAGGAAGATTTAATTTCTTCATACATCTCATGAGGAAACAAAACATCTGGCACAGAGAAGAAGATATTAATTATATGCAGGAAATTATTCAATGGAGTCATACATTGAGTATTTTGCTAAAAGCACACAAATGTTGACTTTTTACCATCTGAACCCAAGGGGTTTCAAACCACTTAAATATTGTTGCAGTATTCTTTGGACTTTTCTTTTTGTTTTCTTTCTCTTTGAATAAGTCTCCTTCTACTTTCCTGTACTTACAGTGTGTAAATAAGACATAGCGTCTGCTTTTTACTTCCTCAAACCTCAGTATCTTGGGTTAATGCTCTAAGTTGCATTAATTTCCTGGTTTTTACTTCTGATAATTTTACTCACTGAATGGAAGGTGCAAAGAAAATTTAGCAGGAGTGTTGTTGTCTGCAACATACCTTTGTGTTTGAGTCTTTAGTGATGTTTATCCTTTATTATTTCTCTGCTTCATCCAAAGGCTGGATCTTTGCAGAGAGCTGCCTTGATCTTTTAATGTAAATTCTGTATGGAAACAAATTCCAGCTTTGCTGCCTCCTTATCCTGTCTGTGATCCAGATGTTTAAAAAAAAAAAATCTTTAGCTTCTGCTAAATAGTACTTGCCTAGTGTCCTTCCAGAGCCCTGCATCCATGACCTCCTGAACTAGCGTAGAAGATAATACATGGGAATTTTGGGGTTTTGGTGTAACACTGTTCCAATGTTTGATCCAAGACATCACACTGTCTTGGTAGTACAGAAAGCTCACAGAATCATGGAATGGGTTGGATTTGAAGGGACCATGAAGGTAATCTAGTTCCAGCACACCTGCTGGGCATAGGGACACCTTCCACTAAACCAGATTCATCAAAACCCCATTCAATCTGGCCTTGAACACTTCCAGGGATGGGGAGTGCATCACAGCTTCCCTGGGCAAACTTGTTCCAGTGTCTCACCACCCTCCCAGTAAAGAACTTCTTCCTAATATCTAATCTAAATCTCTCCTTTTTTAGTTTAAAACCTGTCCCTCTTTTCCTATCATTATATGCCTGTGTTAAGTATTGCTTTCCCTTTTTTTTAATAAGCCCCCTTTAAGTACTGGAAGGCTATGATAAGGTTTCTCTGGAGCCTTCTCGTCTCCAGGCTGAACAACCCCAGCTCTCTCAGCCTGACTTCATAGAAGAAGTTCCTCAACCTTCTAATCATCTTTGTAGCCCTCCTCAGGAGCTGTTCTAACAGGTCCATGTCTGTCGTGTGCTGAGGGCTCCAGACCTCAGCTCTGTTCTCTATTGGTTTCCATATTTGTGTTTCTGAGCTGATGGCAGCTCCTCAGGGTTTGAAGCAAACTGCCTTTGGCAGAGTCTTGGAAACTGAGACCTTGTATCAGGAAAGCTGCAAACCCCTTTCCTCACAGACTCTAATTGCTTTAGAATTCTGCACAGTGTTCTTGGGGTTGGAGACATTGCAGGACTGTCTGTCTCTCCTTATCATTAGACCTTGGCAAGACTGGTGGAGTGAGTGTGCTGCAACACCAGAACATGAGTCCAGTTTATTGATGGTTTTGATGATTTTATGCCATTTTGAGTCTCTTTCATGCTTGGGAATGGGGATCTTGGCATGAAAATAGAGAGCGAGAAAAGCATATTTCCTCAAATAGTAACATTTTCCTCTTTTATGTGTTGATGATAAAGGGTGTGAAGGCATTTTTCATTTTCTCTGTGTAATTTATTGTCTGTTCAAGAGGACTTGAAGTTTGACTGATAATGATTCATATTGTAATTGTAAATCGGCAGTGATGACAACTACTTGTGGATGTCTGTCCATTTGGAACAACAGAGAGAAAGCTGGTGTCTTTAATTAATTACTTTACAAATACTATTCCTATGACATTTTCATCAGTTATGCACAGAAGAAAAACAAGCATTTTCCTAAGCTGCATCTTGAATTTGGGCTGTATCCTTATTCAAACCAAATTCAGACAGCAGGATGTGCCAAAAACTTCCATCTTTCTTCTAACTTCCTCCTTTCTTTTTTCTCAAGAAGGTGCAGGGTGGAGGGGAGCGGTGGCAGACAGTGGTAAAGGATGAGCACCTTAGCCTATGCTCTGGGATGTGCCTGCCAGAGTTTCCAGCTTGTATAGTCTGTGGTCATCAGGGTCAATAGAAGTGTGTTTTTCTCAGTTTTTGCAGTTGAGTCAGTAGGGAAGGTATGCCCGAGAAAGATACTAAAGAAACACTTGAAAACCATGTTTTGTGTTTGAGATACTTGATGTCTCAGCTGTTTGTGTTTTGTGATTTGATGTGTGCCCCAAAGGGCTGCTTCTGTCCTCTTCTGCTCTCTGTATTGAGCAACAGCTGTTATGCCTATATTTAGCACTGATAATACAAGTGCTTGTGTTTGTATGTATGCCTACAGGTACATGTTTTCCCTGGCATCTCCTTTGCTTCCTGTTAAATTTATTCCTTTCTGTTTGCTCTTGCAGCTGGCAGATTTCCGAGAGGTGGTCTCGCGGATGCTGGGCCTCGACACTGCCAGCTTGGCTCTTCCTGACTATGAAATCGTTACACGCCTTGATGGGCTGATTCACTCCCATCATCACCACTTCTTCCCCTGTGTCTGCCTCAAAGACGTGGCAAGGACCCCAGAGGAGCAGCAAAGAAACATCCAGCCTCTTCACTGAAGGGAGATGGAACAAAGTAACATTTTCTGTTTGCTTCCTTACCTGCTGGACCTCCACAGAAAAGATATCCCCATTTCTGTTCCTTACTCTAGAGACACCAACTAGGGCTGATTTTTAGAACTTCAACAGAGAGACTGATTGGAACGGGTAGAGTAAAGCCAGCAGCCTGGTGATGGCAGATAGAAAATCCCTGGGCAGCTTAATACTTCAGTTATAAAATGATAGGCAACACATCAACAATGCCCTCAAGTTTCAGTGCAGAGGCATTGAAGTCATGGGTCACCCAAGGTCAGTTCACAGTTTTGAGAAGTCACTGAATGTCTGCTTCAGTGGCATTCCTTGTGTTTTACCTCTAGGTGACAAAGATGAAATCAAGTAGAGGTTGTCCTGCTGCTGTTCTTCTTGCCACCTGGGTCATCTCTGCATTTTTACAAGTAAGTTTAAACAAGAAGTTTAGCTTCAAGACAATTGTCTGCAATTTAGAGGATTATCTCAATTTTGGAACAAGAGGTTTTTTTTCTTCTCTTGGTTTCTTTTGTCTGCCTGTATGGCAATGCAAAAAATTTCATTTTTGCAGCAAAGGCTTTCTCACAGGGTCCCATCACGTGCCTCATAGAGATATATTTGTTAAAATTGAGTGTTGTCCTTGGTCTTGAAATGATGTCTAGAAAACTTTGCTTGCAGCTGCTGTATTCCTTGGGCAATTAATCCACAATGGCAATTCTTCTGAGTTAATGAGAAATTATTTTAGAAGTCTTGTTCACTACAGAAAATAGTTAAACTACTAAAGTGTTTATTTTCAGAGAAGTGCTGATGAGATGTACAAAACTATCTCTTAGCCATAAAAACTGCTTTCTGAATGTTGTTAAACTGTGGTTTTTTTAAAAAAGAAATATGGACAATAAATTTGTTTTAATAGCACATTCAAACTTGATTCTGTGGTTTTAGTTTTCTCTTCCCATTATTTCTTTTGTATGGTTATGTAGAACAATAAAGATGACTTACCTATTTTTGTCTGACCATTTGTGGGCTTTCTACAGCATCTCAGCAGATGATGACCCACTCAGTAAAACTGAACACAGTATTTTAAGAAAAATGACACTTTTTCAAGTAAGAGTGGTAATTTTGCTATCTGGCTGGGCACTTAAAACATGTTTTTATTTCATTTGCTTCTGGAGGATTGTTTCTCAGTGACTTACTGTAAAATAAAAAAATAAACACTCAAGCATTTGTAAAATCAGTCATTTGAGAAGATAGAAATAAATCTTGCGTAAATTCTTATGCTCCTGTGGCTAACTGGATTAAAATCAATTTAATTTTTTGTTTTACAACGTACCATTGTTTTGGGGGGGAATGCTTCAAGCAGAAAGAGAGTGGGTTTAGATTAGATATTAGAAAAAAATTCTTTTTTGTATGGATAGTGAAGCATAGGTTGCACAGAGAAGTTGAGGGTGCTCCATCCCTGGAAGTGCACAAGGCTGGACAAAATGTAATTTTTAGGCATGAGATGTTGATTGGGGATTTAGAGGGTGGAAAAAGATGCAATAATTTTCTAATTCTTTTTGAGATAATACAAGTAGTTTCACTTTGTGTTTTGTTGGCACTTCTTTTTGATTTATTACTAAAGAACAAAACTAGTTTTCTTCATCCACATTAATAAATACAATACAAAACATGATTTACCGTATTTTAAAATTTAAGTAAATTGCATTACAAATTTAGGTCCACTCAGCCCAGATAATTCATTCATAACATTAAGAAATAGTTTCTGAGAGTGACAATTATAAAGTAAGGTTCCATTGTGAAATGATTTCTTGATGTGTTCCCCGAGACTTGAAGTCTCCTGTCAGGCTCATTAGCCCCATCCCCTGCCACCCTGTGACCAGCCCTGCCACCAGCCCCACAGAAGCCACCACCATGGGTCTCCAAACTATTTCAAAGGAGGCAGATTTTTCACATGAAGATTTTTCGCATTTCACAGCAATGCTTGATACTGGCTTGTGTGTTAAGCCAGAAGAAAGAATAAGGTTTTCTAATGTCTTTTTTATTTTTTAGCACAGCAGATCTAAAGTATTTTCTGAAGTATTAATGCTCACCATGGTCACAAAAGAATGACCTATTATCTGACTACTAATATTCCCTGTATTTGCTTTACTTTTGGAAGAGTACTGACATATTTCTCCATTTAGCCAAAGCAAATAAATAAATAAGAAGCAATATGATTTGAACAAAGTTCAGGTGATTTTTGCCCTATATAATTTAAGTAAGCCCTGAAAAAACTGACTCTCAATTTTTTTAAAGGCTTGTTTCATACAGCATTGAAGTAAATCTTTCTTTTGGGAGAAAAATTAGAAGAGTCTTATGAATGTTTTCAACATTTGTTTCAAATGTTTTTTCTTTTTTAAACCAAGATGCATTCAACACAAGACAGGTGTTGCAAGTGTGTATTCATTTTGTGTCAGCAGACACCCTTCTTCCCCTATGTTACTTTTACTACGTTTGTCTATATTAATAAAAGTTGTGCAATTAAGAGTTTGCTATCTGTTCATAATTACTCTTTTATTGTGGTAAAGGATTCTTGATTTATCAGCAGAATGCATACTAAAATACTGCAAAGCAGTAATATGTGTTAACTCTCAGAACAGTACAGCTACAGAATTACAGTTTTTTTCTCCAAATAACAGCCGAACCAACTCCAGTGAAAGCAACTTTACTAAGTGTTAAGGCAAAACTCAACAAATTAAAATGCTGCAATTGTAGACATTAAAGTGAAATCATTTACATACTATAAACACTGAAATAATAAAATCACAAAGCAGATAGAAAAATGAATGTTATAGTGTTATGAGTGTATTAAAGTACATGGAACTGAATTTTTGCTTATGCATACCATTATTGATAATACACTATTTGTAACACAGTAGAACCAAATATTAGAATATTAATGTAGTAGAACCATGGTTCCTCAAAGAAATTAGGTGCAAAAGTATTCAAGTACTTTGCTAAATAAGAATTAAATGCATTAAGACAGATCACGTTAAATTACTCTTTGACTTCTGTTGCTCTGTAGTTTATTACTACTGTGTAAAGCAGTTTGCTTGCTTTTTCACATTTTCTGTGGATGTCCACAATTCTGTGGATGTCCATCACCCACAGTTTCCTACAGCTGTTCTGTTACTGGATTATTTTGCACATTATGATGGTGCAGGAGAGGGGAAATATGAATGACCCGAATAATAATAGGTTTTAATTTAAAAAATAGCAGATGAGGGATCAGGTACTTATAGAGAGAATAAGTAATGTATTCTCCCAAATATTTCATGTGAAATAGAAGTATTTTGTAAGACTAAAGATTCTGGCTTTTTTTCTTGATCATCTAACAGAAAAAGGCTGAGGAATAAAACAAAATGAAGTGAAACTCCCTAGGAAATTAGAGAAAAGGGAATTCTAATATCGCTGAAGCATACAAAACAAAATTAATTAACTATGTGGAAAATAAAAAAATGATAGCTTGCCAGAATAGGAACTGAAAAGAATGTTCAAAGATAATCCTTTTCAAATGGAAGACTTCACTGGGTTTGTTTTTTGGTTTTTTTTGGTCAAAACAAGTAAGGATCCTGTATGGCAATATTTCTTTTTTTTCTGGAAGGAGGATGAGTTTATTAGATTGCACTCATAATTAGTGAGGAATAACTGAGTCAGAAAAGAAAAAATCTACAAAACATCATAATGTGTTTGAACAAAATAGTTTACTTTTCTGTCAGTTTTAAAGTCAGCTAATGAGCCCTGAGACAATGAAGAACACTTATTTTCAGAGGGGAACAAATAAACAGTTGAGATATGTTATTTCATTCCCCCCCAAAACTACTTACACTTTGGATAAGTAGGAGAAATAACACAAAGAAGATTGCAAGGTGAGCTAGTGGGCTCCAAACAGGTCCCAGGAGCTGTGTCAGATGGCTTCTGGTAATGCTGGGAATGGGACTGGAGAGCAGGATGTCTCACCAAACTGGGAGCTGGATAGGTTTTGGCTCCAGGTTATATGTACCTTTTATAATAAATTGATGCTTTTATGAAATGATTTGGGCTTTTTTTTTTTTTTTTTTTTTAAGGAATGTTAGTATGTTGGGTGGGGAAGTTGAGTGCTTGGTTATAAACAAAACATTCAATTTTCTATTAATACCCTTTTTAAATAGGCCAATGCATGCAATTTAATCTAAAAAAAAAAAAAAACCACAAAAAACCAAACCAAAACAAAACAACAACAACAACAAAAAAAAAAAAACCAAAAAAACAACCCAAAAAAGAAGAATCTTGCCCACAAAACACTGGGAGCTCTGATCACAAAACAAACATGTGATGGTACCCATGGAATGCTGGAAGAACTTCCCCAGGGCTGGCAGCAACATGCCAGCAGAGCTGACTCAGCCCTTTCCCCTCCTGGCCATGTTTTTGTCCTGTGAGGAAGAGCATGGCCACAGCAGCTCTGGGGCTGCGGGAGGGCATCAGGGGGAGCCTTGCAAACAGGGATGTAAATCTGGGCACACCAGAGGCACCTCTAGTCTCAACGGGGAGTGTCTGCAGCCTGAAAACTGGCATGAAGTAAAGGACAGTAAGAGTATTTCTAGCACTGTTTCACTGAGTATTTCAAAGTATTTCCTCTGTGTACCCTTCATACTGCAGTAACTATGTAAAAATATGCAGTATGAATTATAAAGTAACGGTATGAATTGATATGGTCAGCCGCTGTGGCTGACTTCTTGCCCTTAGAGGAGGTCAGAGACTCATGATTAAACCAACAGTCATCCCAAAGGATTGGCAGAAAATGTGACTGGCAACAACTCTCAGACCTTTATCTGAAGACATTACTTTTCTTAGTCTCTACATCCTGCATCAGATTTGTTGTCGTTCACAGCTACCTTTCTCACCTGAATCTTTCACAGATCACTGGCCTGCAGGAAAGTCTCTGTGGTCTGCCCTGTTCTTCATCCAGCAAGGTCTCCCATCTGTGCCTTGCAAGGAGCCCCAGCGTCAGCTGGGTTGTGTAGGTTTGCTGCAGAAATCTGTCCACACTTTGGCTCTGCTGCCACTTTCCATCCCTCAGACCTGGCAGCCCCCTCCTGCACTTTATCTCTAGCCAGGCTGTGGTCGGGTCTTTGCATGCTGTGTGGCACTCAGCAGACATGGACATAGAGTTGAATCTCTCGTGTAAGACTGCAGTGTCTTTTAGATGCTTCCTATCCCTTTTAGATAGTTTTCTGCAGCTGCTGGGGCAGGGACAGTCAGTCCAAGCTTGTGTGGGTGGGAGAAAGAGCTGAAAGGTTTTGGTCAGCCTAAAGAATCCTACGAAGCAGCAAGGCTGTGTCAGGAGTATGGCCACAAGGGGACAGATATGTACTGCGGGATCTGCAGGGGAGGTGGAGCTGCCAGAAGGAGAAATAACACGAGGGTAAAATGATGGCAGCAGACAAGCCAGGACAGGTGCAGATTCTTTTGAAGCAGGCTGCAATGATTTTTATAGCAGAAGTATGATGGCCATCAGTGTAGATGGATGGAATTCTGCAGATTAAGGAGTAAGAGTCTCTAAGAGCTTTACTTAGAGATCAGTCCAAACCAGGCTGTGCAAAAAAGTGCTAGGCTATTGCTGAAATTATCATAGTAATATCAATGTTTACTATTTTTGATATTGTTTGGTATTAGAGACATTTAGAATAATACTTCCATAGTATTACTCCAGCATATGACACCATGTCCTGGCTGTTGAAAACATGGATTGGGAGCAGTGGAGCAGTGGAGCAGAGGACAGACAACAGAACTGGGGTGTATCCAGCAGGTGAGGAGAAGTAGCATGGCTCATAGAACACGTAGGGATCGGTTTCTCAGTGTGTATTGATGACATTTAGCTGCCTGAGTGTTTGTGGAAGGAGGTGGGAACAGAGGGTGTCTGAGATGCATCTCACAAAGTCATGGAGCTAAAACGGATTGATTCAAGTGGCTAAAAATATGCCTGAAGACATTTTTCTGTATTTACTATTAAGAACTATTCATTTCAACAGTTCGAGACAGGAGGCCGTGGAGAGTGTAGGAATCAAAAAGAATAAATATTTGAAAAAGCAACCAGTAAACAGGCAGGGATTTAGACTAATGACCTAAACAGAAAATAATGTCATGGGTTCAGAGCTGCACAGACTAATCCTCTGGTGATAAATCTTAACTGCAAGGCTTTATAAACTTCTCCTGACTTGTGGGTGAACTTCAGGATAGAAACAAGAGGAGCTAGTTGCCCTTGGAAATCTGCCAGTGATGTAGAGGGAAAAAAGGAAGCTGAAACAGGAGGAAAGACTAGCTGACGACTGCTGCCCTGCTGGTTTTTGAATCAAGATAGGTAAGCTTCCTTTCAGTCTTATGAAGCTCCACAAATTATAATATCTGTGCCAGCAAATGACAGAGATCCAAAATCCCCCCAATTAGGATAATAGTTTTTCACGACAGCTCTCTTATTCTTAAGTAGTGCATGCTCAAATACTTCGTAGTTCTTTATAGAGACTCCCTGGCCTAGTCAAAGAAGAGGTTGTATTTCTCAAAAAATGTTCTCTCTGTGGTTTGCCTAAGAAATTCTTGACTGGGCTGGTTTGGAAGTTCAGTATTTACATGTATCTGTAGAAGCAGTATCATTGCCTGTAATGCAATGTGGTGCTTTGCTTTTATTTGCAGGAGAAGGCAAGTCTTCCTTGCCAGATGGAAGAATTTATTTATTTGAAAATTCAAGCCAAAATGATTCAGTCCTTCCTAAGAACAAGACTAATGGAAAACCTATAATTTGCCTATATTCACAAACAAAAATGTTGCAATCTGGAGCAATTCAGGCTAGAGTCAGAACTAAATTTCTTTGTAACAAGTGTTCCTGGCTTGCTCTGGACTAGAGCAAAGGTTGACACACCTTACTTCTCCCAGTGCTTTTTTCCTTAAAATAAGAAGGAGTGCAAGGAGGGGTCCATCTCCAAGCCAGAAGAAAGAGGAACAGACTCAGGAAGGAGCTAGTTATGGCAGGTTTCACTGGGAAGGGAAGAGAAGAGAAAGGAAGTTCAATGGGAGAGATACAGTGAAGATGGGCTGTAAGATAAAAAAAGGGAGAGGTGTGAGTGGCTGAGTAGGGATTTGGGAGTGACTGGGAGAGCTGATGACTGGGAAGCAAGCAGCAGGTAATGGTGAGGATGGGAGCATTTCAGAACTTCCTGGACATAGACCAAGATGAAGGACAGGGGAGAAGCCAAAGGCAAGAGACTGAGGTTGAGTCTGCTGGGTGCAGTAACAGGAAACCCAGAAGCAGCATGAGAAATCAGCATTTGTATCTCCAAATAAGGTAGGAAGAGTGGGAGGAAGCAAGGTAAGGAAGTAGGATGGAATCAACTGTACAAAATGTTCCCAGCATTTCACGCCAGCAGGAGATGGGACATCTCAGCAGTCCCACAATGAAGTGAAGTAACTTGCTGAAAAATGCAACAAAGTGCAAAGCAGACGGATCACTGTATCCTCTCATTCTGTCCGGGTGCCGAGCTGCACATCTGTGTTGCAGCTGGACCCGATATTTCCCTGCTTTTCCTGGGCTCGCTTCTCAGCTGCATTTCCTGACAAAGTATGTATCTTCCTGTAGTACATTAAAGCCTCCAATTTAACAGTTACTAAAGGAAAAAGCATTTCAGCACAATTGCAGCTTGAATGCCATCACTTAAACTCCAGCATGTTTGATAGGCTGTATAGAAAGTGGGTTGGAATCATGCAGGAATCACATTTAGTGGTTTTAAGATTGCTTTCATACTCCCTTGTAAATTATTTCAATATCATTGCCACAAATATTTCCAAATGATCATAAATAAAGGATGCTTTTTGGCACTATTAGGTTCAGAGAAATTAGAAATAAAACCAGAAAGTGACAGTAAAGGGAAAACTCCCCTGTGTGGGGTGGTCCTTTCTGGAGCAATCTGTTATAATTTACACCAGGAGACTTTGCAATTATAATTAAGAGTAGTCAAAATATCAGAATCCCAGATCTTCTAATTACCACAGAATATATTTGGGTTTGCCTCTCCTGGGAGCTTAATTTTCCAGATAGGCATGTTGTTTTCAGTCCTACATGATAAACAACTGGAGATCTGAAAAAAAATTGCAAAACTTCCAGCTTCAATTTAAAGAAGAGGATACCTCTTTCACACCAAAATATGTCTATAAAAAAGGGAAGAGTTGTAAAAGCCACAAAATATCAGCCAGCAGGAGCCAAGTGCTGTGAAGGGGTGGGAACGATTGGCCTGAGGGATCAGGATGCTGGAGGTGTGCAATGAGGGAATGGGACCAGATTGCAAACTGGTTAAGAGCTTCTGGTAGAAGAATCACCCAAATTACTGAAGTCTCCATGTGGGTATAATGTATATTCCTTACACATATCCAGAGACATGCTAGTCCTTGTTTTCTAGTATGTAGCAACTCCCAGTCATGAGTCTGAGGTGTGCATTCATCAAATAAGATAAAGTGATGTTTGCCATATTGATATTTGCTGTTGCCTCAGTTATAGGCAGTACACATGTAAGGCCAGTTACATGGTGTTTGATTATTCTTGAAATCCAGCTTGAAACAAATGACATTTTTTTCAGGGTATTGTGGTGCCTTGTAATGCTTCATCCCCCCACTGAAGGCAATTCACTTAGAAAATGCCAATTCCTGTTTCTCTAGTAGTAGAGCAATGGTAACAGCTTGCAAAAAAGATTGGTAAAGAGACCATGGGTAGGTCAGTAAGGCAGAAAAGGAGGGGCTTATTTTCTGAATAAGGTAAATAAGGCTGGGAAAATCTGACAAACTCGTGGTAGTACCTGTGATCAAGGTTTGACAGGACTATCAGTGGGACAATCATATGTGCACAAGTCTGCAGAGAATCTGATCATTGCTGTCACAAGAAAAGGACTGGAATAGATGGATCTCAGGGTTTTTTTTTTCCATCCAGAAGTACATAATTATGTATCAGAGATCTGTCAAAGGTTGGTAATATTTTCAACAACATAAATAGCTATAGCAGTATTTTTCCATCCTGTTTCTATCCTCAGCTTTGCAGTTAGAAACTATAGTTAAGTATTTATTTATATTTGTTTTTAAAGCCTTATGCATAACAGAGTAACACTGTAGCTTTTTAAAGAGCAACAAAAAAGGCTGACAATTTAAAATTTAAGGAAATTATATTCTATGAAAATTTAAATACTTTGGCTACTGTGGAATTTCTTATTTAACTGCTTCTAAGTGTTCTTTCCTCTGCTCAGAAGCCTAGGTATTCCAAATTAGGTGCTATAAAAATGCCTTAAGTTTTCAAGAGCAGTTTTTTTAACACATTACATTATATGTGTGCATGTATGTTTTAGTCTGTTACTAAATACTAGCAGGAAGCTAAAATGGGTATTTACTACAGATGTTGTATTTTACGGTCTAGGCTAGTGTGAAGCATTATGGTGAAGCAGGGAAACATATTATGAGGGTAAGAAATAATGAAGAAAGGTGAGTGCCAGTGCATAATATCATTTAAGAGTTGGCTTTGTAGGAAAAAGCCTGAGAACTCCTACCTGATGTGTTTTTAGCGATAATGCACACATTTGTGGCAATTTGCAACTAAAAGGCCACAGCTAATAGGTAAAACTCAGCATAATGCTTTTATTTGTGAAGCAGGCAGAAATTGTCAGTGACAGAATGCAAATTCAGAAAAACTGATGGGAAAATATTGACTGTGTAAACATGGAATAGCCAAAAGAATTGGGAGGCAAAATGCCACCAGTGCTGTTGCTGTCACGCAGCGAGACTTGGAGCCTGTTGCCAAAGAGTCTTGTGTCAGTACTCACGAGGATGCTCTGTCAGGGCTTCAAAAAGTTGACAAACTAATTCAATCAGTTGGTCACTATCACAGAACTAAAGAATCAACATATTTCACTTGACATATCAAGTAGCTGCCTTTTCTGACTTGATTTGGTTTAGGTCATCTGTCAGATGCAAAGAAACAAGTTCAGCATTGTTAGCCAGAAGTCGCTGTCTGCTCAGTGCAAGAACCTCTGTAAAGCAACATCCTGAAGAGCTGGACACTTCCAATCCCAAGAGGATCAGAATTTGCCCTGTTAAGACCAGATGAGTCTAACCTGTTAAGAACATTGTACTATGTTAGGCATCAATGTAGGCATTAAAAAGAGTCCTGTTTGGAATATTGTTCCTTATGCTAAGAAAACGGGGCCATTTGTAAGAAAAGCCCAATTATTAATGGAGTAGAAATTTTCTTTGAGTACCCTGTAAGCTTTAGTCCCTCTTGGAAGTGACTCATTCTATTTATAGCTTTAGTACAAATTTTCTGAACACAGTTATTGATTCAAATTTTCTTTCATTTTATTGCTAGTGATTTAGCTAAATAGCAAGATAAAGATACTTGAGCCAAACAACAATACAACAACAAAAGAGTAAAGAACTGAAATAGGGCTTGATATTCGATTAACCAATTAACATTTTTATTCTGGGGCCAAGAAATACACATTTGCCTTTAAAAGAATGACCGACCAAATTGCTGTCAGTCAGCCAATCTGATAAAGGTCAACTACTGAAAACCCAGTCTGTCAGTACACAAACTAAGTGACCTGGGCAGTCAGAAGTTCATTTGTTGTTTTGAAAGAAAAGTACACTATTTTCATAGATGCATCTGTTCTGCCTCAATTACAAAACCTTTAATGAAATTGTATGGTGGAAATAATATTATCAACTTTCCTAATTATACTCCTTGTTCATAGGGGCTTATTTGGGTATCTTGACAACACAAACTTGGTTTAAATAAAAAAAAATATTTTAAGTCCTTTAAAATGTTGTTTACTTTTATTTTAGTCAAACAACTCTTCCCAACAGTTAAACTAGCTGAATAAAACTGGCAGGGGTGGAAAATAGGAATACAGCCACTATTTCTAAGATAGACAACTATTTTTTGGTAGAGATTCATGTTTTAGATTGTAGAATAAAACTTTTAATTGTTGTTTACCTATTTTCAAATTACCTAACTATGAAAAGATTTTAAGCAGGCTTTACTCTCTATAGAGTCCTGGCCTGGCAAACCTGGCTGTGGGACCTGGCAGTGGAGCCCACTGATGCTCTCTCATGGCTGATGCTCACCAAAGGAAAGTGCCAGGACTGGGCACCACAGAAACTTGTAGAGTAACTTTCCTACGTGAAGAAGTTTGCACAGGAAAAGTTTATCAGTTACTACAAAGGAATTCCCTTATGTTCTTGGTTAGGAGTTGGTTTATTTATTGCAGTCTTGTTTATTTCCCTTCTAAGAAAAGGATTAAAAAAGATGTCATCCTCTGAATGTGGTTGCCTGCAAAACCATCAGCTGGACACGTGTTAAACTTTGGAGTGGGCCTGAATAGTTGCATCATCACACTGATCTAAATCTCTCCCTGCCATGTCTGCCCAGAGGGAGTATTTTGAGTGTTGCAGCATTCCTCATGCCAGGGAACAAATAGCATTTCAAGGTGTATGTACCTTTTGGTTTCGCAGAAATTTCAGGAACTCACATCTGCCAGTAAAACGATCATGAAAATTAGATGTTCTGTCTTAATAGGTAAATTATGTACTTACTCTTTTAACATCCCTTTTTCTTTTTGACATGTACATTTTTTATTTGAAAGAAGGAAGCTGCTCCTCCTGCTAAGCTGCAGGTGTCTTAGCCACTTAGCTCTTTTGTCCTCTCACTTGCCTCAGTCCTGGCATCTGTTATCTGCAGTCTCTTCTTTCATAAGGGTGATGGGTTTTTACATCTACCTTTCAAAAAAATGGAAGCTTAAAAGAATTAAGATTTACTCTGACTTGAATGTAGGATGTAATAATTTCTTAAAAGAGATGGAAATAGCTTGTTACAGAATAAATTACATAAATGCTGTGTGAAAGCAATGCACAGAAATCCTCAATCATAATGCTGAATATCTGCTTACATGATTCCAGTAAATAACTGATTACTGAAAATGACTGCTAATTCTTCTGTTGCTTGGATGGTGCCAGTTTCAGAAGCTAGAAAATAAAAATTTATTGTTGTTTCTTAAATCCTGATTTTATCCTTGTGTTACAGTGTACTTCTGTTCCCTTATTAAACCGGAGATGAGCAGAACTATTTCTGGTTTATGTGCTTGTTTGAGCAGAATCGTCACTAGTGCCAGCATTACTGTAGAGAAGGAGTTGATACCCATAGGCTGCCATACAAGCAAGAGGGTATTTTCCCCAGTTTATACAGTGCCACTGTGCTGTGAGTGCATAGAGGATCACAGAAGCACATATTAGCAGTACTTGTGGACATTCGTGGGGCACTGAGATGTGTGTGTGTGGAGCAACAGGCTTATCTAAGGAGATGCTGGCTTCTCTAAACTGGTTTGAAATGAATCAAAGCAGCAGTATTTTGGAGCCTGATGCCTAGAGTTTTAGCTATCACATCAATTTCTTTCTTTCAATGTGCCTGGAGGATGTTTGTCTGATAATTTGCCCTCCCCCAGCTTTCCATTGTTTGACAGACCTCTGGGGGTGTGTGCCATCATTCCTTCTTTCCCATCTCTGTCCTTAGTGTCACCAGAAGGATATGGAGAGGAGAGAAGTTGAATATTGGCACCCTGATTCCTGTGCCACGAGTACTCACCCCAAGTGGCTGTGAAGGAAGGGCTTGTTCATCATGATCCCTCTGGAAGTTGCTTCCTCTGACTAATACATCTTACCAATTGCAAGTGTATCTCCCTCACCAGTATCAGAGGTTCAGGAACACGCAGCCTCTCCAAAAAATCCAGAAGTGAGAAAGGAAAACTAGCACCTGCACAGAAGCTCCTAATGATTAGCCTGATTTCTGATTTTCCTCTGAGCAAGAATGCTTAAGAGTGATGATAATTGTTGCACTAAACTATAGATTTTCAATCATGATCTGGAGTGATGAGCCTAGTCTAAATAGTTTTCAAAAAAGAGTTAAAAAAAGGGAAGGTGGACTTTAGCTTTTCTTCCTTACTTCCTTCTGAACTTACCATGCATTGAGCAGATATACCATCCTGATGAGATGGAATAGCTATTTCTTGCTCTTTGTTTTTCACAGAACTGTATCTATTTCTTTTTTTCAAAAAGGGGGCAGAAACCATAGGAAGAAATTAAATGCATCACTTTAAGAACTTTGTAAAAGGGACACACATTAGGTCATTTGGCCCAACAGTAATGTCTTGATAACAGAAAAGTTTATCAACATGTAAGTGCAATAGAAATGTTTCTATTAAATCTATAAACAATAGTAGTTGTAGAGCTATTTACATTGCATATAAAAGGATTTCTCCTCCACAGCAGTTTTTCCTGGAAACTGTGGAAAGTGTAATACATCCATTTTTATGAATTGATTTGATTGTTGCCATTTGTATCATCTACATCTGTTGCTCAAGAGGAGCAAAATGAAACTAGCAGACAAGCCAGAAGAAAATTAGATTTTAAAAGATTCTGGGTCTCATTTACACTTTGCAATGCAGGTGTTGAAATGTATTTCGTAACCAGTATATTTTAAAATCAAATGTGCTCCTTTTAATTGCTTAAATAAGATTTGTGCTACTTTTCTGCTTCACAGACCTCCACTTTCTTAGAAGCAAACTTAAATTGCTTCAGGAAACAAGAGGCTTCAGAAATGGAAACACCATGTGACAGTGGGGAAGGGCCACGCTGGCTGAGGAGAGTTCATCCTTTCCAGGGTCACTTTGCAGAAACCCCATATTTCTTAGTGTTGGGATGAGAAGGAAAACACAAAATATCTGTTTTCAAGGGGGAAAGCAATTGTGCTAAAATGTCTCAGTCCACCTCTGCCAGCCACTTTATGTTCCCTTTCAATGTATGGTTAGCTCTCAATTATATTTTTGTTTAGCTCAAATTGCTAAAATAACCCCTTGTTTGAAACTGTTTTTACATATAAAGATTTATAGTGCTGGGAATAAAAATCATCATCTGGATTTCATTAAGATTTTCCTGGCAAGTAATTAATGCTGAAAGCATGTTTTGATCAAGCATCTCCAATAGCAGCAATGGTGAGTTAAAAGCAGCTAGCATTATAGTAATAGGTCTACATGGGCTCTGAAAGTTTCTGCTAGTTTTCCCAGTCCTCAGCAAACGGTGGTGCTAGTACCTTATTTTTCATTCCCTGTGTTTCCTCATTTCATGGTCATATCAGCCTCTTGGTGACTGCCAATGAGCGGATCTCATCATAGCTGAAAATTCAGGAACATGTGCAAAGAAGCCACCCAAATGGACAAGAAATTTGAATATTCTCTCTCCTGGCTTTTTGCTTTAGAATGAGAAGACTGCAGGTATGAATCTGTCAAAGTAGGTAACTAATTTTTTTTTTTGGTTTGTTTCTGTTTTGATTTACATCTGTTGTGACTTAATTGCATGTCTCTATTTACATATACAGTAAGTCTATGTAGGTTTTTCTGTGTTATACCTGCTGTGCATTTTTGTGTTCTAGACTATGAGAGCAGGACTCTGTCTCAGCCTGCTTTTGGGAGAATTGGCTTTTGGAGCAATAATCAGTAAGATGTGGGATGCCCTTTTCCCAAAGCAGAAATGACAGCTTATCTACTATACTCCAAGTAAAATACATTGTGTACAGCTCTCTGTGAAGTTCCATGTTGCAGAAATGCAGAAATACCCATTGGCACCAAAACAGTGTTTTACATTGTGCACTGGGCTGGGGAGGTACCTGTGAGATAACCTTACCCTTAGTAATGCATAATAACTCTTGTCTGTATTCAGTGGGGTTATTGCCTATATTGGAAACTATCAGCTACAGGTGTACATTTGGAGAAATTTCCAGAAAGTACTGATAACTTACAACATATAGTGTAGCAGCAAGTGTACAACTCCTGTTAATTTCACCCATTGAAAATTGCAAGCTGGAAGAGCCGTTATGAGTTGTTTTGAGAGGTCCGTGTTTTATCATCAGCTTGAAATTGTGCTTCTGGCTGTTAGTCACTAGGCTGCCAAAATTCGAGTGGCTTGAAGTGTGAGAGCTACTGGACCTGCAGGGCAATAACGAGAAGGAGGTTATTTTATGGCTGATCTCCCTGCATGTGTCGTGTGTTTCCCTCTGATAAGGTGGCTATATCAGCCCCACCTTTTAGAGTTGTCTGACACTTCCCATTGCAGACTTTGTTTTCAGATGATTATAATGAAGCCAAACAATAACTGTCTGAGTTGAAATCTGACCTCTTGTACTGGCATGCTGAAGTGCTTCATGTGGAAATTAGTCAAAAAAAGTTCCCCAGGTTTGGGGTTTCTTTTAATAAGGAGAGAGAAATTGTTTTGCACAGTGAAGATAATCTCCTCTTTGTGGAACTCTAAATGTAGTTGTGTGATCTTTGATCTGCAGTTCATGAGTTCATGATCTCATTAGTGTGAGGAAAGTCAGTGTAGGCTTTGTATTAATGTAGAAAATGCGGACCCTAATGGATTTTTTCTCGTGTACTGTGTGGGCTGCCAAAGGTATTTTCAAGTTCTGTTTGGCTCTCATTTCTTGCCTGAGTGCATCTGTGTTTTCTGAGTGGAGACTTGACACTTGGAAGAGAAGTGGCTATTGGCTAAAGGACAGCTTTTATCTCTGTGAAATCAGACCAAATCTGGTAAAGCTGTAAGCTGCTTAAAGAACACGTAATTCCAATATGCTCATGCTTAGATGCTGGATGTTTTCAGCCTTATTCTCTACAGTTTATCTCTGTGTGCCCAGGCTGGGACAGTTCAGGCTCAGCAGATGTCTCCTGTAACCGAAGTTCTCAAACGGTTCCTGCCTACACTGGCCCTGGACATCATTACAAAGATCAGGGGCTCTTTCTCTTCATTGTCAATGCTTTATAAAATTATAACATTTAAAAGAATAACAGACGAGACTTTGGTCCAGAGACCAAAGCAAGAGACTAGGACAAGGGATCTGGCTGTAGAAGACCACAGAATACAGGGACTGGGGGTCTATGGGACAGTGAAAACACTGGGTTACTCTGCTGGGTAAAAACAACTAGGATTTAGTGGTCTGGATCAGCTGGGAAAAGAGATTAGGGCAACAAATGAGGAAGGGAGTTAAGGCATAGCTAGAGGTTATTTTACCAGCCTTGAACAGAAGAAATGGGGCTGGTGGGCCATATAGCCAAAACAGGTGTTTCCTACAGGAGGGACAGAATAGTGAAAAAACCCCTCCACTTTAGTGCCTATGAGAAGATGAACTTCAATTAGAGCACTAAGCAGTAAATACTAAAATTGGCTCCAAAAGACAAAATGGGAAGTCTTATGTGTGAGGAAACACCAGCCCTAAGAAAGGAGAAAATAAGAGAAGGGACAGAAGATGGTTTTGTGGTTCTAATCATTCATGTGAGTTGAGTGATCAGAACAATGTACATAACTGAAAGAATATTACTTTGTTTTTAAGACCAAAACAACTGTATACAACACCTATTCCAAATGCATTTGCAATTCTGCAACTCAGACCAAAACCTCAGAATGAGTGGATTCAAGAGACAAAATATTCCATGCAGCCTTTATTTTGTCCTCACTTATTTACATCCAGAAAGTGTTTGCCTAAAGCATGCACAAAATAGGGGGATTGAACAGAACGTGAAAGTTCATGTCGCAGTTATTTTAATAGCAAAGGATTTTAATAAATATATTACATCAGCTGGCACAAGACCCCTCTGAGGGTCCCTAAACAGCATGGGATATTTTAGAACAAATTATAAAAGAAATAAAAATTTTAAACCTGAGCTACTCTGTTGGAACCAGGAGGAAAATGAAAACTGTGTTAAAGTGCGTATGTCAAAGTGGCGAGGGAAATCTACAAATAGAAACAATAATGATAACTAGGCTAAGCTTTGATGTTCCTTTACTTTGAATGCCCAAATTTGCAACTCTGTTCTTCTGTTGTTCTTCTAATTCTTGTTTTGAGAAAATTACTTGGTTTTCTCCACAAGACAGTCCAACAATGTTACAATATTTATGCAAAGCTGATGCTGGATCAGGACTCAAGAATGAAAACAGGGGTCCCTAAACTGCCCCTGTAGGCACCACCTGAAGGTGTGTAAAGGCTGTGCATAGCTACCACGTGAATTTGAATTATTGCCATGATGTCTGATAAGCACTTTTTCACCACAAGACCAACATTTAATTAAAATATGGTGTTTTTCCTCCCCGTCACAATATTGGCAGGTGTGCATACAGCTTTATTTTACTTTGAATCTCCTTGGAAGAATGAAGTGTTTTGCGTACCTTACCTTTTGCAAGTTTGTTTCTATTTGAAGATTTTGCCTGCTTAATGAGCAGTAAATGAGCTCCCTGACAGAACAAACCCCTCACGTATTCCAGTATTCTTCACCAGATGCTGTCAGCTTGTGCCCGGAGAAAGTGAGCACCTAAATTAGGTGCCTGTTAGGAATGGTGTGTGGTTGTCTGCTCAATGGAAAGGGTTTAATTTGTGGTTCAGGACCCACCTCTTTTCACTAGTTATATGTGAAGCTAAAATAAGATGTGCATATCAGGAATAAAGTTACATTGTCAAATTGAAGTTCAGCAGTGTTATGTCTCGGTTGTCATCTGTTACTGCGTAGAGTCAGTCTTGCTCATGCTCTCCAGGGCAGAGCTGCCATGAGAAGCCTTTAATGATGAGCCTTCCTCTCATCAGATGCAACAGAGGGCCCACATGTTTTCCTTGCAAAATCAGAGCAAATTGTGCCACAAGCAGATGGAAGGTGTGTGACAGGATAATTAACAAAGGGAATGGTTTTAATTTTGGAGAATAAGCTCAAGCTTGCATTTCCATTAGGTCATGGCAATTGTAATGGTAAGAAGGGAGAGATAATATAAAAATACCTTTTAATTGGAACAAAGTTGTGATTATGCCTGTTCCCAAGAAAAAATTCTGTTTGGTCTGTGCTGATAGTCCCTAGGTGCACTTAGCAATTTGGAAATTTTGAATTCAGAATAAGAGCTTCAATTCTGTTATTGCCTCACTTTGCATGCCCTAAACAGACGGAATCAGCAAGAAGTGAATAGGCAAGATTTAACTTTTCCCAACCAAGTAACATACAAATGAAACCATATGACTAAAAACAATAGCTCTTGTGTCCTGTTCCTGCTATTTGTAGGTCCATATATTGTTCCTTTGGCTAGCTACCAGAACTCATAAAATGCTTTTAGGCAGCTGTGTCCCATTAAAGCCACATGTTACATTACATCAATAAGGAGCCATAGAAGTGCAGAGCTGACAGGGATTTTAGAAGACTGCTTTTTTATCTTCATAGACTGGGAAAGGATCAAGCATGCCACCCTGGAAGATATTAGAAGCCCTCAGAGGAGCAGATTCCAGAACTCTTTAGACTATTTTGGCATTTCTCTTCTGTGACTGTTAGATAACTCTTTGTAATATCCAGCCTTAGTAGTTTGCATTTTTTTTTTCTCATGGTGGACACTGTAAGCTGTTGATTACTGTCCTTTTATAGAGCGCTATTACTTATTGTAAGATCACTGTCCTATCTGCTCCCAGCCTCCACTTCAGAGAAAAGAAACCTAATTAGTGCAGTCTTTTTTTTATCTTTTCATCACCTTTTCTGTTTAAATCCTCTACTGCTGTTACAGTTTTCTGGATTCTGATTTAATTTTTTTCTTGGGAATGGATGAAATTAATTCTTCATCTGAGGACTCATCAGTGACCAATATAGCAATCAATGGCTTCTGTGGATACATGTGATGAATTTGCTGCCTAGTCAAAAATTCTTCCTCTTGTGTTTGTGCATATGATTATATTCTGTAATATTTCTATAATATGAAATTAACATAAAACATAGAAATTAATATCTGCCTCTTGGCTATGGCCTAAAAAGAGGAACACATGGGTCTGAGTATTAAAAGAGTCATCTTTTTTCGTACAGTATTTTTGTTAAAAACAAATTATGCAATCACAAGGAGGACTTTTGTTAGCAGTGTCTCTTAAGCCACAAATTTCTGACTTTTGTTCATATACTGAGATTAAATGGGGAACAGTTTAAAAGGTTAAGGCTCATCACACTAAAAAGAGATGGATTAGGGGGTATTTGATAGAAATCTTCAAAGTTATGCTTGATGTTAACAGTTTATCATTTCTTTCAGTACATGAAAGATAACAGAAGCCAGATTCAAAACAAGCAGATGATGCTTTTGTTTTTAATGCAACAGTCATGCAGCAAGTAAATGTTAAAGCATGTTATGGCTAATTTACATGTGTGGTAGCTTACATATGTTCAAGGACATGTGGATAACTTTGCCAAAAAGATTATGTACATGGTTAGTAAATGGATAAATCAGGGTCAGTAAATGGACAAACCAGATCCATTTCACAAAATACTCTGAGGGAGAATAGCTGGAGCACAGTAAAGTACTCAGAAATATCATGTGTACTTGTTTCCTGAGCATCTGCCTCTGTTCAGCTCTGAAGATGTGACACTAGAAGAATTGCCTAGTCTGTGCACCTGTCTGCACCAATGGACCAGCTCCGATGCTGTCATGTTACCAGAAACCAAGGCAGTTTCCTAAAAGTTTGAAAGTTACTTTTTTTCCCCCTGAGAGGAGAAATACAATCTCCCTACCTCTGAACATTACTTATTTAAGGAGGTATTCATGGGGGTATGTGTTTGGGCAATTTATGGTGGTGTAGAATGAAATCAAATATATAAAATACCATCATGATTTAGCAGAACAGGAAAGAAAATATACTCTTTTTCATTATTTGTGCTTTAAGAAGTTATAGAAAATATACACTAAAATTAAGAGAAGCTGAAAAGGATAAAACCTAACCATTCTATTATTATTATTATTCTATTCTGCAAGCTTTATTCAAGCAAAGGACAGCATTTCAGAATTAGGTGTAGCTGTGATATACATATCATACAGGTAGTTTCTAATCTGTTCTTCAAAAATTTTCTTTGCAAAAATATGGATACCATGACAAAGGAAGGGAAGAGAAAAACAAGGGAAGGAAAATGAAAGAAGATGCTGCTTGATTCAAAGACTTTTGGAAGATTGAAAGCTAAAAAGAGATAATAATTTAACACTTCTTTCTTTTCTAGTTAAGATCCTTTACAATCTGATAAGTGGCTATACCTTTGTGTATAAATTACTCATTGAAAAGTAAAACAACATTAAGGTAAACTTTAAACGAAGGCTGGAAGTTGAAACAAGCTTCTAAAAAAATCCCTCATAAAATCCAACCCCTTTACCTAACAAATCATGTCTGGCTGGTGCACCAATGGAAGACATCAAATCTGCAGTAAGGTCAATGGCACGCAGCATTACCAAAAAGAGACATCTGTGTTTCAGACCTTGGAAAACAGATAGCACTTTAAAGCATTTAAAAAGTCTGCACTCCTTAAGCTCGTTCATGGGCATGGAGGAGTTGCACACAAACATTCTTTGAAAAAATACAGACAAAGTAATTTTTGTGTCAGTGAAAACTCAGGGCAGTAAATCATTCAGAGGAGCAGCCTTTTTTGCTGTCCGGTATAAAGGACTAACAGATTGGGCCTGCCATACAGCACAAGGTAGAACGTTTGGACAGAATTTGTGGAAAAGAGTTTATTTTTAAATTCAGGAGAAAAGGCAGAGCTCAGGATGGCTATTCTTTGGCAATCAGATAAGAGGAAGATTGATCATCATTATATGGGGGTTGTGGAAGCTTTCTAATTTAGAACTCAAGATACTAGAAATAGCAAAGTTGCTCTTCAGGCTTCAGTACAAGCTTTTTACAAGTTTCAATCCTCCTAGTGTTTTAATCCTCCCAGAATTTTTTGGTTAAGGAATAATGTAATACTTTTGTGAAGAAAACAAAAAGTAGCCAGTTGAAAAGCTACTTCATATGGCATATTTTCCATAAGTTGATTGTTTTAAAGTTTTTTTTCTTTTTTTTTTTTTGTCTTCCAATGTGGAATTTTCCTTGTCAATGTCTTTTGACAAAAATGGTTCCCCCAAATTCGTATAATGCCTCCATGTCCAAAGCCCTTAAAAGAATATTGCCCAATGTAGAAGTCCATGCAGCATTTTTTCTGTTTGTTTCTACATATTTCAAAAGATCAAGTCATTCCCCTCAAAAGCTCACAGCTCATCAGCAGAGCAGTGCTGGAGCTGCAGAGAAGGCAGCTCAGAGCGCACAGCAAAAGCATCTCTTTACTGTCCACCTCTTGATTTAGCAATCCTTGGGCTAGCTCATTTCTTAAAGGGATCACAGTAGCATGGATTTTCAGCTGGTCCAAAAAAAATATACTCTCCACAAGGTATTCTCCTCATACCTCAGTGGCTGGCTCCTCCGTCCTCCCACTCCTCCATGTGCCAGGGCACCCTAGGCAGGGTGCAGCCGGTGCTGTCAGGCACATGCTGTCCCCTCTAGACATAGTATGGGATCCTCTCCTGGTTTTTGCTTTTTTTCCTTTTTTCTTTTCCTCCCCTATTGTTTACTGCTGGGAACATTGACAGAGTTCGTTGTGAGTCAGTGGTAACCATGGACAAGCTGGCCTGAATTATCTATAAACTAAAGATGAATGGAAGGTGACTGGAGAATTAAATAGACTTTTTCCAGCAAGAGGTTAGTATGTCAAGAGGTTAGTGCATGGCTCATGGGGACCAAGGAGGAACGTCATTATGCAGTGGGAGAACTGCAGAGTTCAGTTTACTTATGTCCATTGGCACAGGGCTTAAAGAATTTTCTTTTTTTTTAATAGGGTTGGAGGACATTAATGCAATAACTAAACAAGCATGCTGTCTCTTCTGTCTTGTGGATATTAAGTAAGACATGTCTAAAAACTTACCTTATTATATTACTATTGAATTCTCTGTTCTTTGCAAATGTTAAATGGTCATAGCAATGTAACTAAAGATAACTTCACTGAATTTGGCAACGTTGCTATCCCAGCCAGCTGGAATTAATTTTTAAGTTATGATTTTTATAAGAAATCTATTGCTGTTCTTACTGTCACATGTTCATTCACTTCTTTCACTGATTTGATAATTGTTTTTTTGGAAAGGGTCATGGATTTCTGGCGAGATTTTTCTTCTACAATTTAATACTCTTTGATTCACATAAACCTATTGCTAGCCAGTAAATAATATTTTAGCATTTGTTCCATTTGTTGTTTAACAATGAAGATAAATTTATGGGAAGATTACCAGAAATACCCTCTTGCCTTTTCTCTTTTTTCTTTTTTGAAACAAGCGTTTTTTCTCCTTTTTATCCTTTCTTCCAGTATCTCCCTAAATACTAATAAAATTTTAAAAAGATTGGCAGCTCTTCTCTACAAGATAATGCTCAGAATTTGCTATGAGCTTCACTGTCTGCACTTATGTACAGATGCACAATTCCACTTACCTCCTACTCTCCAGCAGGCTTTTCTTTCTAATTGCAGAGCCAGAGAACGAAAGCATCTGTAGTCTTATGGAAAAAAAAGTGGTCCTGTGCTCTTGGGGAAGTGGAGATCCAGTGCGAGCTTTAGGATGGATCGATGCACTCAATTTCTGCAGGTTTATTATGCCAGGGGCTGTAGCTAAAGGGCCAGAAGCACAGGTAGGAAATCCCTGCTGTCCAGATGGGTGAGTTGAAGACCAAGCTTGGCGATGATACTGGACTCTTTAAAACCAGGTGCTCAACCACAGCTGGTGACAGAAACACACAGGGTGTCTCGAACATTTTCCGTCACAGTTTGCTGGGATAAAGCCTTGTCTTCAACCACAGTTGACCTACATTCCTAGACATTTTGCACTGGCCTTCAGTAATAACATCTGAGAAGTGATCAAAATGTGTTTAATGACCACCCTTTAGATCCTCTGCAAGTGTTGTCCTCTGAGATTTTACTTCCCCACCTCTGATTAACAGGTGTGATCAGATCATTGCAAAGTGCCTGGATCACTATGGAAATTTTATGAGAAGTGCCAAGAAGCGCCAAGTGTCTTTTGGAACTGCTCTGCTGCTAGATTAACAAGCCAAGGATTGCTTTGGCTGCCTCAAACAGTGCCCTAGGGTATAATCTATCAAGTCTTTATCTCTAATAGGTGTTGTTTAATGTTATCCTCAATGAATAATGGAAATTCTTTCCACCGCACCCCCCCCCCCAATCCCCGTTACCAGTTATGCAAGCATTGCACTCTGCTTTTTTCTCTAGGCTGTTATTTTCTTCCTAATTATCAATTTTATCATCTCCAATTACATTTGGAAAGCAAGCAAAAGTAAATGTTCTTAAATTTGGCAATAATCTGTAAGCTTTCCCCTGAGATCCTAACTTTTTTTGCACTTCTCTGTACTTCCCTCTTCATGCAATTGATTATTTTTTTCTTTGTTACTATTTTCTAGTGCTCCTGGGAAGTGGAAGGAAAGGGAGGAGCACAGAACAAGCACCAATTTTTTTTTTTTTCTATTTCAGCTCATTCCCCTTTCCGCTTAGTCTAAAATCCTGTTGCATTTCTCACAGATGTTTGGCCATTAGCTTAAAGTAAACAGAATTCCTTTCATCGCTTTCATTCCTCTTCCTTTTCCTCTTCCTTGTCCCTGTGTCACCCTTACTATTTTTTTTGACACAGCAGAGAAACCTCTAATCCTTCCTATTGCTCAGGCCTGGTTTTTAGCTTTGCTTTGGACATCTTTGCTGTATGCAGTTCAATGCTGAATCACTAATTAAAATTAAGCCCTTTAAGTAAAATTGAAATGATTAAAAATAATTAAAAATATTAAAAAATAATTAAGTAAATTTAAGTTAATCTCCAAGTTTATTCAGGCTCTTTTATTGGTACTGCACACATAGTAAATTTTCAAGCAGCTCATATTTTGTGTTTTCTCCCCACTGAGCGCTTCACACCCATGAGGAGTAATTCCTTGTTCCCAATGAAATCCAGAAAAGCTCTCTACTACAGCGCTTTGGGATGTGTCCTGAAATGCCCAGCCTCTGGGATGTTAGCCCAAATGTGACAGCAAGCAAGTGCAGAATCTCTAATTGCACAGTCCAGGAATTAGAAGACAAAACTTCTGGGTTTGGGCATCAGACATTCAAGAGGTTTGGACTGTCTGCCTTGCCAAGCGGGTGGGATCATAAAATCAATTAAGTTGGAAAAGACCTTTGAGTCCAATCATTAACCCAGCACTTTCCAGTCCACCACTAAACCACGTCCCTAAGGGCCAGATCTGTGTGTTTGTAAAATGCCTCCAGGCATAGTGACTCACCACTTCTCTGGGCAGCCTGTTCCTTGCTTCTTTAGTGAAGAATTTTTTCCTAATATCCAATTTTAACCTCCCCTGATGCAACTTGAGGCCATTTCCTCTTGTCCTATCCTTACTTGGGAGAACAGGCTGACCATGTACCTGGCTGCAATCTCCTTTCAGGTGGTTGTAGAGGCCTCACCTGAGGCTCCTTTTCTCCAGGTTAAACAACCCCAGCTCTCACAGCTGCTTCTCATAAGACTTGGGTTCCACACCTTTTACCAGCTCCAATGCCCTTCTCAGGATGTGCTCCAGCACCTCAATGTCTTTCTGGAAGTGAGGGGCTCAGAACTGGACATAAACTTGAGGTGTGGATGTGGAGAACAGATGTGGAGGAACTGGAAGGAAGATAGGAGTTCTGGCAAATGTCAGACTTGGAGAGTATGCCTTGTGGTTAGCTGCTTCAGGCTTTTATTGTGATTTACACAATATAGGATCTTTGTTAACTAGGAATAGGCCAAGTCATATTATAACATTGTGTTCCTCTTCTCTTAAAGATGAGAGTCCATTCTTCACAAATGCACTGATCAGTTACAAAATTTTGCCCAAAAGGTAAAAAAAGAAGAGACGTCCTCCCCCTCAAAAAATCTCCCAAACCAAACCCTAGGTCATAACTTCTCTGGAGAGGACTTTTGGATTGGCAGTCATGTGGAATGACAATTCTGAGGGACAAACACCCAAAGATTGGGAACATGGAAGACTGAGGATTTTGTTTTAATTTAAGAAATATGCTTGAAGGAAATGAAAACAGGGCATAAGGACAGAATTACATCACCTAACAGTGCTTGCTGAGGTGCACACATCTTGCTTTTCATTTAGATCTTTGGTTCCTCTGACACAGAAATAAAGTAATATTGGAGAAAGAGCCTATTACTACTACACTAATTAATAATGTAATTAATATTACACTATTAATTAGTACTACACTAATTAAGATTGCAAAGACAGTATTTCTGAATTCTGTGTGGATTAGATCATAAGACTAGGAAGCTTACTGATATGTGAAGTAACAGTTTGTCTAGATGAATAAGTCAGAACCTCTGAGATTATGTCCCAGTAACTGCAGCCTGCCTGAACTCTAACAGGTAAGGTCACACAAGGGTTCATTTAAAAGTTCCATTTTCTCTTTTTTTTTCCCTGAAATTTCCTGTAAGGTTGAGTTTTAGGCCTTTCCTACTTTTTAGTTAGAATTTAGCCACAGATTTCAGTGCAGACCTGAAAGTGAATCCTACTGCTTGTTTTACCAGTGCCAGAGCCTCTCCAAGGCGGGGTGGCTGCTACAGCTGCCACAGCCACTGACAGAGGAGGGAATACCTGACTGGGCCAAGGCTATTGCTGGAGGAAGATCTTGCAGCTGGTGCTGATCAGGCTCACCTGGCTCTTTTTGCAGCCAAGCACCAGCAAGGCTGGCTAGTTAGGGCTCTACATCAGCCTGTCTTTTTGCTTTAGCCTTTCTTTTCCTCTCACTTTCTCTTGCTGAACTTCTGGCTGCGCACTTAACCATCTTGCAGAGCTCACTTGCCCGTGTTTCTGAGAAGCCTTCAGGCAATTTTGTACAGGTTAGTGGTGAAAAACAGGTAACTGAATCTTAGAAGATTTATGTGAAAGGGCAGCTTTATGGTTGAAGTAAAGTGCTGTCAAAGGATTCACTCTCTCTGAGTCCTGTAAAAGTAGGTTTGTCAATGGTGCTGTTGGTTGAGTAAGTTTGCCTGAGATAGACTTCCTTGGATTAGTTTATCCCTCAGCAGCCTGGTGCAATGGCTGCATGGATAGAAATGCATAACAAACTCTGAGCAAGGTGACTATTATGTTCCTGCAGTATGAATTAACTTATTAGTATTGAAAAACGTTAATACATTGTTTTTCACCCTCCAATTCCCCTTTATTTCAGAGAACTGCAAATAAAGGACAAGGATTTTTTTTTTATTTTCCATCAGCAGTGACTTAGGGTACAAGATTCAAGGAATGTTCTTGGCTTGTGTGTTAAAGAGGCATTCATTTATTCATGCCAGTTAAAGGATGCCAGTCCCACAAATTTAGAAATCAGTTTGCATGTCATTGTAAATTTGTCATTATGTTCCTTTTCATTTGTTTGAAGTCTTAAAATAATTGTTCTTTGATATTTTTAGTGAATCTGAAATTGAGGAGGTGGTAATATTTTTTGTCCTTTTAAAATAAAGAAAAAGTTCTATTAAAAAACTAAAAGCCGTAATTTTCTTATATTCTGTTTTATAAACAGAGGTGTGCCAGATTTTCTCCTTCATTTTTAATAAAAAAGGTTTTAAATATGTATTTAAGTAGAGTGCTTTTAAGGATGAATTTGCTGATAGTTTCTGCCAAAGTGTTCTGCAAAGGAGGATTGAGAATAGGACAGAAGATTCTTGTTTTATTTATCTTTCTGGTTTCTCCATTCAGTTTAGGCTTTTTTGTAGCTTTTTCTCAAGAATGTGTTTACTGAAAATACAGCATTTAAGCTGGAGCTAAGAGGGGAGTACTTGAGTTCCTGTGACTTGAATAACCTTTCCCAAAACCATACATGCATTCTGGTTTCTGGAAGCTGCATCTGGCTCAGGAAGCCACCTCCACAGATGGAAATAGCTGGAGATGGATAAGTATGGGGGGAATTGCCATGGACACCTACCAGCTTATAGCTGTGTCTCCAAGACACCTGCTTATAGCTGTGTCTAGGTAACTTGCTACTGGGCAGTTGTCTGACCCAGCACGGTCTGCCCTGGCCTGGATTGCCCTGAATATGGGGGCAGGGTTTGCTCTCCAGCACTGCTTCCACAGGGAACTTGTGGGTGAGGGTTGCTGCAATGGCACGTCCCTGGCATCCAGCTGGAAAGTCGCTTTCTTGAGAACCATCCACTAAGGTGTGGGTGTGTAAGGCTTAGTTGTTGGTAATTAATCTTGCCCAGTCTTTAAAGGGGAAAATGAATTGAATCACTTCGGTAGCTTCAGTCTATCAAGAGAAAAGATGTGGCAGAAGCATCTCATGGCACATTCCACTGCCGAATCTAATCATTACGAATGGGGTTTGACTCAAGCACCAAGAGAATACTTTTACAACCTTGGTCTGCAGCCTTGAAATGTCAACAGAGAAACTTGAACTCTTGTGCTTTTGGCTTTTTTCGCCTGTGTCCTGAAGGTTTCAGATACTGTTTCATACTTAAGGCATGGAGTGCTGGGCTGACTGAGAGGCCTTTTTGGTTGCCTGCACTGGCAAACAGATGTGGTGCAGATTAAACCAGCAGTGCTGTGCTGTCTGAAGACTCACAAATGTGAACACTCGTTGGTTCCTGGCTACCTACGTGCATTTTTTTCCTCATCCTACTTAGGAACAGCCTCAGCTGTGTTTCTGGGTGGTAGAATGTATTTCCTATTTTTCCTCACAGAAGTCACAGGAATGTCTGTGTTCAGGGGTAGGGTGGTGATTGTTTTCCTTGGCAAGTCACAGATTAACCTGTGTGCTGCACACATGGATGCAAGCGTGCATCACAGCTCATCTCCTGCTTTTGAAGAGTACATAAGCAAGTAGCGAGAGGTAACAGAAATTTTTCAGCTGGTAAAATTCCAATTCAGTGAATATGAACAAAGTTTTGGAAGCAGAATAGTGAGCTTTCCTTTTACACAGTTTTCTCTGTTCCTCCACTGAAAAGTCAGGCACAACATCTTTTTTCCACGAATCTTCTTACTATTCTCTGTCTACAGACCCTCTCTTCTCCTTTAACACCTGACTTCCGTAACATAAAAGTAACAGGCCTGGAAAAGGATGTGGATTTGAAGTGTAAGAGGCAGTACATGCCTCATGCCAATGGAGGAAGGCACAGGTTGCTATGGAACTCAGCCTCCCCAGGAAGAGAGAAAGTGCCCAGGAGGGTGAGGTGTCTGTCCTGCTGGTTCTCCTGGCTGCTGCACCCTGCCCTGGGTCTTAAGGACAGAAGAGCTGGCAGCACTACCAGCAGTAGTGAGAAAGAAATGAGAGTTTGGGAGCTCCCGTAGAACCCATAAGGAGGTAAATAAATGCTTAAAAGTTCTTATAGTTCTGTGACAATCAAAATAATTAGATCCAATATTTTTTCTGCTCTGTGCTGGTGGTTATGCTATGTATTTGAAGTTGCACTGTTTGTTGTTGTATTTATCTTCATCATATTATTTTGGAACCTCAAGCTGTTGTTCATTTTAAACAGATTCTGCCCTTTAAATATTGATCCTGTGAAGGCTAAGTAATGATGACAGTATTAGAAATTCCTTTTGACATAACTGTTGACAATATTGACTAGTGACAGTTTCCTTTTCCTATACATGCAATTTTGAGTCAAATGAGACTTCCTACTAATGTTTTGCTGCATTTCTGGAGTAATTTGAACTTATTTTCTAAATGTGCAACATGGGCAGCTTCTGCAAGGATCATCTTGCTGCACATTGTTCCAAGTTAACATTGTTCTTGGAATTGTGTGCATGCAGTATTAAATGCTTTAATTCTGTGCCTGAATTGTCCTTAAAGTTGGCTGGCTAGTACATTTAAGGAGGGATGAAATTCACATCAAAAAAGCCCATTATCAATCTGAAAGTGTATTTATATAATTCATTCCAGTCCTATCAATTTTTTTTCCAGTTAAAGCTTTATCATGAAAAAAGCATTATGAAACATCATTAACTTTCTGGGTTTTTAAATTAATGATTTAAAATTTTGATATTTTGTCAGAAAATCAGCTTTCATTTTGAAATTTCTTTAATGATATTTAATAGTAAATGCCTTTCCTTTTCAAATATTTTTGTAGCCACTTTTTTTCATTTTTTGTAGCCACTTCCTTTCTATCAAATAAAATATTTTTGGTGATCTATTGATAGCCTCTTCTTGTACTCTAACATTTTAGCATTTCCATGTGGTTCTCATATTTAAGTGAAAAGTTGGAAGAGTGAGGGCAGACGGAAGAAGGGATGTTGCATTTACTTTTCCCTAAATTCCTCGTACTAAATGTGTAGTCCATACCTTCTGCATTTTCTTGATCTTTCCTCTTTCTTTGTTCACCTTCACTGCACCAAATCATAAAAAGAAATAATTGTACAGGTCTGTTTTCTCTTGACTTCACTAAGCCTCTTTTCAAGAAGTAGCCAATAAAAAATTGGAGCAAATCTGTGATTAAAACATGCTACTAATGTAAAAGGGCAGGTAATGAAATGTGATCATTGAGTTTCAGCTGAAAAAGATTTGTGTTTTTGTTTTCCCTTAATCAATTGGTGGCTTGTGTGGGTTACTATTCCTGTAGTTTAACTGTGAATTCCAATGCCTACTCTAGTTGAGATTTTTAAATTACATCTTTTATAACCTCTTTTTATGATTTTCTTATCTCTTTACAAATATTTCATCCTTTAGGCTATAATTTCCTCTGCTTGATTGTTAGGAACAGATGACTTTATTTTCTTTCTTCTCCTTTCTTGTTCAAAAATTAGAGGAAAAACATAGTTATTTGTAATATTTTGTTATAATAATAACAACAGCAAAAAAAATCTATGTACTTTAGTCATAATAAATAGTCCCATATTAACTTGGAGGAATTGAATAAGTATTGAGACCTCAATATATTACTAGTCTGTCACTCATAACAACATCTGTTTTTGGCAGGAGCTCAACAGTGCAGGTTTGAGTTTCATGACTTCAGACAGTTCCTAATATTAGAAAGATAGACGTACACAAAGATAGCAGAGAAGTCAATGAAGGTGGATCACCCTATCTACAATTTTAAACTGGTCACTTTTCCTGCAATGGTATACAAGTTTCAATCAACACATTCTCTGGGTTTTTTTTTAATGCTTTATAGAAATGGAGGAATTCCCTGTTAAATCACATATTGTGTAAATGTTAATGGAACCCTGACTTTGTCCTGTAATACGTATTTCCAGAGTAGGATTTTGCTTGCTCAGCTTCACAGGCTTTCTTTCCTGTGTCCCTTACATGGATTGTATGTTTATAACTTATGAAAACGAGATCTGTTTAAATTCTGTGCCTGAATGTGTACTCAGATTCTGAAGTACTAAAAAAAAAAATCACTAAGTGCCTAGTGACTAATTAGGTAAGCCTTGGGGATTTCTCCATTAGTGGTAAGGTGATTTCTAGATTTGATTTATCAAAATAGGACTTTCTTTCCTGGGACATCAGCTTAGTGTTAGGAAAAGCTTTGAATTAAAACTAGTTTGAATTAAAGTTTTGGCACTTTAAGGAAAAAGGAATACTCTCTCACTGGACACTTCAGAAGTGGTGTAAATCATGCAGATTCACCTTCTTCAGACACCTCTGCTGCAATCAATACATATTTCTGATTTTCTATTTGGCACTCAGGATCTTGGGATTGGGAGACAGAAAATGTGCATAAAGATCTTCTAGGTACTCTTGAGGCTGCTACAGAGTGTTAGGAGGAAGAGGGAAGCTCCCTACTGGTTGAATGTACTTTTTCTCCCTTAATGCTCAACAGTCATAGCAAGGAAATTAATTTGTTTGAAACTAATTTGTTTTAAACCGTTTTTAATATTATTTTTCTAAGACTTAGTATGTTCATCTAAATCCTGACCTTTCTTGAACAGATGGCGATAATGATGGCAATGAGAATGCTATTGAATAGCATGTGGGATATATGAGGCCTTTCCTGATGATCAAGCAACAATCTAAGTTTATCACAAGGCTATCTTTTTTGAATAAATCTGTTCCAAGTTTTCCATAAAATTTTCAGTGCTTTTGACCTTGACCACGTGGTTAGATATGTTGTCGTTTAGTGCATGCACTTTTGATAATATTTTTCTGAAGTTAAATTTTTGTCCTGAATTAAAGGCTAAATTCAGTTGTGTATGCTCTAAATTAGTTACTAATTTTAAGTGACAGAAATGAAGTAAGGATAATAATAATTATAAAAATATTTTCTTATTAAATAGATTGAATTTATAAAAATTACTATGGTAAATTATTTGGTCAGATTGCATTACATGAAAATAACCCAAAGCTATAACCCATTTCAAACATTGCATATACATATTTTTAATTTGTTTAAACTGAAAAAGAACCTGGTAGCATTCTTTAAAAAAAAAAAAGTTAAAAGAGAAATGTATATCTCTAGTCTGCAACAATTTGACAGAACAGGTTGTAGTTGTGGCATGCTGATGGCTGACACAGCAGGCAGTGGATAATGCTGTGTAATCTGACATTTCTCCATTTTGTTCTATTTCCCTTAGCACAAATAGGGATGCACTAAACTGACTACTGCCATCTTCCATGTGCGAAGTCACATTATGTATGTAAACAGATTAGGAAATATCTCTTAATTCCATTCTCCCCTTAAAGCACAAAATTAGTCTTTAATTGTTTGCATTTTTATTAGGGACTGTTTTATCTGCTAGGGAGAAAAAAGTCTTCAGCAGAAGTAGTAATCACTTGGGTAGGAGGGTTATGTTTTGTAATTACATTAGAACATATTGGGAACTATTTTTTCCTGGTTGTAGGGAATACGACCTTTTTGGTTTCAATCACCACTTGGAATCTTCAGTCATAAAAGGCTGTTAAAGGAGCTTAAATATCTTTCATGAGGATGGAGTTTTCCAGGAGAATGGTTTATGAGCGATGCCTGTATTTTAGTGTTTAGATCAGTTGAGTCACCACACATTTATAAATTTGCAAAGCTGTGTGTGGTGAATTTAAATAAATTGAGGTGACTCTCTGTTACAAAGGATTATCTTTAGGCTCTTAAGGGCCAATTGTAGCACTGGGATTACTAGGCTTTGTTCAAATGGCTGTGGATTTCAGTTATACACAGGAGGAATTAAGAGAGAGAGATTATTTATTCCTGTCTGCATGTTAGGACTAAAACATAAATTTTTTGCTCTAAACTGAGGGGATAGAGAGGATGAACACACTATTAGTCTATTTCTGTTTATTTATACTAAAAATTCCCACTAAAAAACTGTCAAGGCAAACTGTCCTTTATGGAAACTTGGTGATAGCATTCCAAATTAAATTTTTGGGGGGGTGGTGAGGAAAACTGTTTTGAGGATGTATTAGTATTGTGAATAAAAAGAGGTCCAAATACTGAGTTTATCCATGGATATGGAATAACTTGCTGGCCCCGCTATTTCTCTTGTTAAGTATTCAACTAATATACAAAGAGACAATCTCAGAGAATTGGTTCAATCTAATCTTACTCTGAGACATATGAACCCACAGATTGAAAAGATTGACTTGGTTTCTTCTGGCTCAAGTTACCTACCAAGAAGGTAAAATAGAGATACATGTTTCTAGCAATTTAAATTGATAAAACTGTTCTGCACGCTACTTTAAATAGTGTTCTTTAACTATCTATGAACTGACTTTTTAGGAAATCATAATGTACTACCAGGGCAGGTGAACATATTAGTGGTTGTCTCAAATATACTTTCAGCAGAAACTTTATAAACTGATAGATATAACCTGGACAGTATTTTAAAAAATAAGTGGAGTATTAAAATGCAATGTTTGTCAAATTGCTCGTTTAATGCATGCCTATTTAAGCCATTCACTACCAAGTGCCAGATCCTGCACTTAGGTCACAAGAACCCCCTGCAGTGCTACAGGCTGGGGGCAGAGTGGCTGGGAAGCTGCCCGGCAGAAAAGGACCTGGGAGTGCTGGTTACCAGCAGCTGAACATGAGCCAGCTGTGCACAGGTGCCAGGACCAGGACAGTGATTGTCCCCTTGGCCAGCAGGACCAGGACAGTGATCGTCCCCCTGTACTTGGCACTGGTGAGGCTGCCAGGTTTTGGGCCCCTCACTACAAGAAGGACATTGAGGCACTGGAGCAAGTCTGCAGAACGAAAACGGAGCTGGTGAAGGGTCTGGAGCACAAGACTTGGGGCTGAGGGAATTGGGGATATTTCATCTGGAGAAAGAGAGATTGAAGGGGGCCCTTACAGCTCCCTACAACTACCTGAAAGGAGTTTGTAGCCAGCGGGCAGTCAGTCTGTTGTCCCAAGGAACAAATTACAGGATGAGAGGAAATGGCCTCCAGTTGTGCCAGGCGAGGTTCAAGGTCAGATGTTAGGACAAATTTCTTCATCGGAAGAGTTGCCAAATATTGGGACAGGCTGCTCAGGGAAGTAGTTGCTATGCTGTTATTCCACATGGGTGCATTTCTTTCCCTGAACTGGCATTTCTTCAACCATTTATTTCACTGTCTTTGCCTTTAGTTTTTCACCCCATATGATTACATTTCTAGCCCCTTGACTTACCTATGATGGAATACTGTAGCATAGCCCCCACCCTGTGTGTTTTGCAGCTTTCATAGGTCCCAACTGATAAATAAAACAGAGGAGAGTATAGCACAAAGCAAATGAAATAAACTATGTATTTGACCACAAGGGGCTCCTGAGATGATCTGCACAATGTCTGGGATGTACAGTGAAAATACCCTGAGAAAAATGTTACCACTTAGTTAGGCTTTGTCTGAAATATGGTAAAGCATGCCACTGTTACATTTAAAATTGATCCAAGGGATGAATTTTCATAGAGGATTCTGAAATCAATGAACAAGAGGTAGCTGAAGCCAATTTTCTGTAGTAATTTTAAGAGCTATGACAGAATCTCCAGTTTTGTGTATTTTGTGTACTTATATCAGTGCCCTGGTTTGTCTCTCACCACGATCAATGGCAAGCTTCCACCTACTTCAGTTCTGCCACATTACTTCCCAAAGGGTACAATTTCAGTGATGCAAAGCTTCTCCTAAAACCACAGTGAGAGAAGTCATGTACCTGGTAGAATACATGCAAGCACGTACACAGTAATATGCACTATGCTTTGCAAAATGTAATTTTTTTTTCCAGAAACCCCCCACCAAATAGTTTAGAATTTGCAGTTTTAGAAAGGTTTTCTTTATATTTAAATAACCAATGGCAACAGCTCTTGTGTATATATCTATACTACTGCTCCTTTGAGTCAATGCTCAGGCTTCCTTTCCTTGTTAATAAGAACAGGGAAGACACAAGGAACCTTTTTATGCTAACATGTTTATGTGGATTTGTACCTCACTTTGTGAAAAATTTAGTTTAAGTGTTGGGATATCCTGCAGAATAAAACAGATCTTTGTTTTTTTTTTTAATACCAAGTTATCTGTCTTGATTGAAGATATTCCCTAATGATGTACGTATTTTGATATAGGTGTACATCTCTTTCTGAGAAATTTAATCTGAGATTTTAGGGGGGTTCCTTTCATTTCTTTATTTTTTATTTTTCTTAATGAAAGGAGAACAATTTGGTTTCTTATGTTCATATTATTTTCATTTTTTTTCTTGCAGAGTTGGGAGTCTGCTATGCAGTATTTTGAATTGCATTCTCTAGTCCTGTGTTTATCCAGAAGGTCTTGTGAGCCAGTTGCATTGAAAGGGTGGGATTTTCAATATTTTTCCCTTATGACTGTAAGGTGAGGGTGACTGCATAGAAAGGTTAGAACACGAAATTCTTTCCTGTCCTTGTCCTGTTAAGATATGCAGCCTATTTCCCTTTCCTTGACCACAGATTCTCTACTGCTGTTTGCATTTTTCGGTAAACCTTTTTCTTCAATAACTGACATTTACTGGAAACAAGGAAATCTTGACATTTTATAGAATAAAAAATTGTAACAATCTAATTTCAAATGACTAGGAAATGATGAAAAAGTTAGCTGTTACAGAAAGTAACTTGTATTTCCTGTAATCCCAAGAATAGTATTTTGCTGGAATTTATTTTTTACAAGGTTTACAAAACTGGAAGAGCTAATCTTATAACAGGAATAACTAAACAGCAGCCTTAAAATCAGAGGATATTTTATTTTTGGATGGAACTTGCATTTGGTCACTAACGCATTTGTTCAGCTTTTGAGTCGGATTCTTTTTAATTTTCGTTTATATCTTTATGGTTAAATTATTAGATTTATAGATTTACAGTGACATTTTACAAACATATAGGTCTGCAGCCTAATTTTTACTCATGAAAGAATTGAAAACAATCTTTGAAATGTGTTTACAGCTCGCCCAATTACCTTAAGAGCATATCCTTTTAAAAAAATTGCTTCCTCTATACAAACAAACTACTAGAAACCTTAGCCTGAAGATGAAAATGGTTCCGACAGTGGGAGGCTATTTTTAAACTTCAATAGGTTTATTTAAAAATTTGATTCATCTTATTTTCTTTTAAGGTCTGGTGATTTACTAGAGCAGTTAGCAGGTTTAGTTATGTACAGACACAGGCTGAGATTTATGAACATTTCCCCTGTATTGAAAGGATAGCCAATGCCGGGTTGCAAAGTCCAAGGCACTACCCCCTTTTCAGCACAGCCTAGGTTCCTGTCTAAATTTACCACCTTCTGCTCCTGAGGGCGTTATCATGCCCACGATACGTCTTTTCTTGAAAATGTGTTTCTGGTTCAGCTTCCTTGCTCCCGAGACTTTTCTATTTTGGTTCCCAGTGTCATGTGATCCCCCTGGCCAGTGAGAGCCCCGCAGAGGGAATGGCAACAGCCTGCTGGGAGCAATGTAAGTCAGAAAAAAAACTCTTGGTTTTTGCAGATTCTGTCCCTCACACTCAATTTTTAACGCTGCTTTTACCCTGAACCTTTGCTGGGCATGCCCAGTTATACTTATGGAAATGCTTAGAAGTTGGGTGTTTTGGTTTAGATTTGAATTTTACTCTTTCAAACTTCATTTTTCTTACTGTGTTCCTTTTTTCCTGTGTCCTGTAGTGCCACTGAGAAGCTTAAAAAAACCAACAGAAAACAAGCCAGAGGCATTGCAAAAGTTGCCTAAAGTCTGTTTTAAGGTGAATATTTCAGGTGTAGTAGTACTTTGTTTAATGTGTGCTATAGACGGTGTCGTAAATCCTGCGCTGCAGTTGTGAAAGAACGATGTGACCCCCCTGTCCCGTCCTCCAGCCCTCAGTCAAAATCCTTCATGTAGGTAGAAAGAAAATAGTAAATAAAATAATCTGAAATCACACGCTGATGCCTTTCCCAATTGGCTGAGACATAATGGGGAAAAGACTTACTTGAATTAGAGGGCAGTCACATCCGAGCATTGTATCGTTTTTCTGGTATGAATGAAGTGAAAGACTTTATTTTGATCTCAGCTGATGCTGAGCAGTACTTAGAGCACACGATACCGAAACCATGTATTTAGAGATTTATCTTCGGGGTGCTTCCTGCTACAAAGTGAGAGTCTGACCTTTCTGGTTTTTTAACATAGGCTCTGAACTCATTTGGTAAAATTTACTTGGTAGTTATGCAGTAATGGTTTTCTCTAACTGCATTTTTTTTCTTGGATAAATATGATTTTCCAAAAATCATTCTCCCCCATAGGTGGATATATATGTTTTACTTATTTTCTGTTTTGGGGGTTTTGGCTTTTGTTTTGATTTAATTTGGTTTTCTTTCTTCCAAATTATACGTATTCTTTGGAGTTTACTTTTAAATTTTGGAGTTATAGTTTAAGTGTTGCTAAGCTTATTTTAAACTGGGGTCCCTCAGTGATATGCCTTGATATAATACAAAAGTTGGAGAATGAGTGTTCAGAAAAAAGTGTAATGAAATAAACTGGAATCTTTCTATTTCCCTTCATGGCCTATAGCCTTGGACCTCCTATCACATCACTTGGGAGGTGCAGAGGCCATTACTGAACAATGTTTTATTTTCTTTGTGTTTCTGATCTATGCCCTAACGACCAGGTAATAAATGAAAGACTGTTGGAAGACTTTCTTCTCTTTCCCCCTTCCCCAAATCAATTCTGAATAGAGAAATTTCATGTAATGGTTACACTAAAGTAGAAAGAGCACCTTAGGTTTTCAGTTCAGTTCTCATCATCACAGGCACTGGGGAAAAAAAAGTCCCAAATTCTGTGTTGGTTGAATTGTTGCATTGTCATTTCTGTGTAATTATCTGTTGCATTGTCAGCATTTCTGTGTAAATATCTGACTCAGAAACTGAAAGCAATTAGAAAAAAGCCATACTCATTGTGCAAACTAGATGAAATTTAGGAGCCAGTCTTACAGAACTTTTGTTTAAGGGTTTGTGTTGCTGGTTTTGATAACAAAGTGAAGCATGTGCAAGACTAAAGATTGTTTATAATGACTTAAAGAAAAACTTTTGTCCTTTAGATTATAAACCAAATTCTAACCTAGTGTTGCCTATTTGCCTTCACTTCATGAGTTTGCATGGTACCAATATGCAAATAATGGTAATTTTGAGATTTCAGCTCAGAGCTGGATTTCCTATTGCTTCCGATAACATAATGCTTGGGTTTGTGAACACAAGCCTAAGAATTGTGCCAATCTTGGGATAACCAGAGAAATTGTAATAGGTAAAATATAATGAATGAAATTAGAAGATCCGTCTTATCACTTATTTTCTGTTTCTTTTTTATTTTTTTCTCCTAGTGATTTATTTACTTAGCCTTATTTGTGCTCATTGGTTGTCTTTGTTTCTGAAAAGGAACATAATAACATGCAAAAAAAAAAGTGGGGGTGGGGTGGTGGACAGTAAAAATCTTGGCTACGAGGACAGTCAAAGAGTTGCACAGGTTTCCCAGAGAGGTTGTGGAGTCTCCATCCTTGGAGATATTCCCAAGCGGACCCTGCCCTGACCCCAAGTAACCTGCTGTGGGTGACCCTGCTTGAGCAAGGGGTTGTGCTGCATGACACAGGGACTCTGAGCACCTTCTGAGCCACAGTGATCCAATTAGTCTCAGAATTCCCCTCTGCCCTTTGGAGCCATAGACAGCACTGCTTCTCTGGGGAGAGATCAGAAGGCATGTGTAGACTTTAATCTTAGACTGTCATTCTCACAGTTTAGACATTGTCATTTTGCTGCCTCAGTTGAGTCATTAATCATTCATTTGGTGTGATGGCCATGTTTGTCTTGCTGGCATTGCCCAGCACACCCTGCCTGAAATGTCACTGCCCAGCAAGGGCTGGCACACTGTGAGCAGCTACTCTAAAGCACTTCAGGCAGCACTCTCTAACCCCATGTCTTTTGTCTGCTGTCTCCTCAGGCACTGAGGAGACACTGATGAAAAGAGAATGAGAAAAGAGTAAAATTAATGGGAGTACTGTGGGAAAAGTGTAAGTAGAAAGTGAAGGGACAGAGCCAACACGGACGGAGTTCTTACACCCATCCTGCTACTCTGCTTGAATCTCGCTGTGGCACCTCCAGAAGCTGAGGAGGGGATGTAGATTGCACAAGCTGTGCCAGGGTTTGTGGAAGGAGGGGAGGAAGAAGCAGATCTCACAGGAATCCTTGGAGGCTAATGAAAACCATTAAGTCCCAGTCCCATACAGTGTATGTAGAGTTGTACTCTAGAGACCTGATGAGTGGTAGGTACAAGGGAACAGGAGATCACTGGGTAGGAAATGGAAGTACAAACACAGAGAAAAGAGAAAACAAAATTTTAATTTTTTATATATAGAAAAAGCAACATAAAATGCACATAAAAGGCATAGATAGTTCAAGTGATACCTTTCACATTAACTTATGGATATAATTTTAAATAAAAATGGCAAAATTTCCAAAATGACTTACATTTTGGAAAGATTATCTTAAATCTTTTTCTGCTGTAGTGCTGTAGGTGATGATTTTGCTTGAGGACTATTCATCTTGATGAGATTTGGAACACTTGTGCTGAAAGCAATTGCCAACATAAATCCAAACAGGTGTGACTGTGAATAAATTCAGACTGGAGCTGGAAAAGTAGATGGGCTCAGCCTACTATCAGAGGGGAAGGATGGGACATGTCGCTGTTTACAAAAGGCTCAGGGAGTTGAAGGTTTGGTAGCAAGGATTACACTCAGTGACTCAGAGTCTATTTCCATTTCTGGCTAAGTAGTGTAATTGGAATTTAGACAGTATTTTTTTTTTTCCTGAAGATCATATTTTAAAAATATGAGCATTCATTAATATATTATTTGCTTTTATTTTTCTTCCTTTTTTGGAGAATAATGCTATAGATAAATGGGAAATAAATTTGTGCAATGCTTTCTTGCAGATGGATATGAGCAAGGGTGAAATACTCCCTTTTATCAATCTTAGGGAAAAAAACCCACATTCCAAGGAGCCAGAAGGAGCTCAGTCTGGCAGCATTCAGTTGATGCTTGCAAACTAGTCTGAGAAAGAAGACAAATCTGGAGGAAAAAAAATTTAAATAATTACTTGATATTGAAAAATTTGCTAGATCTAAAAGGTATATATTTTTGTGGCCATCATTTGCATATTTGCCTATTTCTTTGGTCTGTAAAAAGTCCTTTTCTATATTGTACACCAAAAGTAATTTTATTTATAATTTCACTAACCTATAATTTGAATTGCCAATATTTGCTTTTACTTTTAAAATAATTCCTGTTACAATTGCTTACTGCAGACAAAAGAACAGAATCTTTTTGTTTAAGTATGTTCTAAAATGTAAATGGTAAAACTTGGTTAGTTTTTTAAAGTGGAAACAGTATTTGATTTTGAAAAATATTTTTTGTGTGATTTTTCTATATTTTTATTAATGCTCAAATAAAAATAATAGTTTTACTACAGAGTCCTTCAAGTACTAAAAATATAATTTGTCTTGTGTTTGATTATTTTAAAAAATTGAATAGTTAAAGAATAATCTGCAATGGAACAAGGCTGGAATTTTGTTTATGTTTCAGATATTTTGTTTTTTAAAGAGCCCAATTGCAATTCCATATAGAGAAATTAATTTTATACCTTTTCAGTTCTAAATAGCTTTCATTGACAATTTTAATGGCTTTTGATAGCACCATGATTACGGGTTAGATCTGCCAAGATGCCTTGGGGATTATCATAACTGTCGATTCAATCTTTGTATCAACTGTAGCAGCTAAACATAAACACCGTGAAGCCAAAATTGGTCAGATATGAATTTTGGCAATTTTGTCAAATCACTTGGTTTGAAATACAAACCAACAGAAAACTAAAACCTTCTTTATATTTTGTTCTTTGAAACTTGTTGTGTAATTTCAGTGTAACTGCCTATAGTTTTGCCTTCTATGTCCTTCAAGTGGAGATAAACTGTCTTCAGAAATAAGGTCACTGAGATTTTGTTTTGCAATTAGGCAGTATTATACAGAATTTCACTGATCATTTTATTGGCTTCATGAATTTTGAGGTAATGCACTTGAATGGTATTTGTGGGTTCACATTGCTATATGGCTGTAAATCGACAGCCTGCTTATTCATTCCAAAATGCCATTTATCTCAGACTATGCTGAGGCAAGTACGTCAGCAACTGTTAGGTTGTGGTCCCGCTATCCCAAATCATTCAGTTGCTGCTTGTATTGTCTTCCTCTGACTTTGTCTGAAGAGACCTTATATATAGACATGGATACCTTGCTTGGACACATTTGGATGTAAAAGTAACCCTGAACTCTTAATTTCATGTGCTTATTAGAAAAGTGGGTGCATTTCATAATATTTTTGTCCCAGCTAGTCTGAGTGTTCTCTCTTGTCAACCTGAACTTTCTGTAGTTTAAACTGGGTGTATTTCTTGTGGAATTGTTTCTTGTCCTGTCGTGTGTGTTGCTGTATCCAGCTAACAGCTGCTCTGCACCAAAGAGGAGGAGAGCCTTCCAATGGTGTTTCTGTATTTGCTGATGTACCAGTGCCATGACCACTGGCAGGGGGCACATGCTTTTTGTAACTTCCCATCAGGCTGAACAAGACTTTGTGTCAGCCTTGTGTCAGACTTTATTGTCACAGGGCGCTGCGCCAGGCTTTATTTGTAGTCGCATTAACTCCAGCAACCAGCCCACTGCTTACAATCAAAAGGTGTTGCTCCCTAATTCTAACAGTACATTTTCTCAAAAATGATGGCTAAGAAAGCCTTAGAGTTTGTACAGTACACTTCACTAAGTTCTCAACGCCCACAGAATTCTTCTCAAAGGTGCTGGCAAACAAGCCGCAACAACACTGCTCAACAATATTGGCTAAAAAGCCACAACACCCTTCCACAGGCTTCCCACTCCCACAGCCAACTTCAGTACTGAGTATAATAGCCATGTTTTGCCCATGGCAAACCAAGAGAGGAGAGAGAGAAATACAGAAAAAGGAGAAAACAAAGAGTATCAGCAGTCCATTGGTCTGCCACACGGATAGTCTGGAGCTGAGAAAAAAAATGCAAGTGAAAGAGAGCAAAGGGGCTTGATCCCCTTCTGTTTATTGTCAAACTGGTGCACACCTCTTAGTCTAAAATAGACTTTTCAGCCCTTTGAGCCCTCCTGAGCTCCAGTATTGAGGTGAGCAGGAAGCTGGCTCAGCACAGCGCTGCTCCACTTCTGCAGGACCCTTTCCTCTGGTGACATCTTTCCTCTCTTGACAGTGTCATGTTTGAGACAAGACATGCCAGTGCCTGGTCCTGCACTCCTAGACACACAAGGGCTCACTCTTGCATATGCATGCACGGACTTCATAAAAGCAGGAGGGCTTCAAAGGCACCATCTGAATGAAATTTTGTCATTACATGCATCATGGAGGTTCATAATTATTTCCTTAACACCTCAATTTTTGTGGGGTAGTCTCTTTCTTCATAAAGTGTTTGCTCCTGCTCCCTGGCACAGTTTGTATGCAATGTGTCCATTGCAAATAATGGGAAAGCAAATTTAGAGGAAAAGGGAGGTTGAAATAAGTAACAAAAGATGACTTTCATGATTCCTTTTGGACTTTTAACAAAAAAATTGTCTTAAATATTGATTTGTTTTCTTCCTTTATTTATTTTCTCTTGAAACATAGCAGCATAAAGGATACACTTGTAGAAATACCTTTAAAAATAAAAGACTCAAGAAGCTCCATGAACTAGATGTCAAGTCAATTATGGTATTTTTTCTTTTTTAAATAAGAACTAGGCTCAAGCAACTAATCTTTTTTCCCTCAGGGATTAAACTGAGGCAAGTAAGACAAACTGTTCAGTAAATTTGATCTTTAGTAATTTAAAGGATTGAAAACTAGACAAAACATTGTACAACTCATTATGTTCAAGGTAAAATTTTTGTTCTTGGGGAAAGTATACTTTTTGAATTGAACCCATATCAGCTGCTTCGGTGTTGCCAACCCTTCAACCCAACCTGTTACCACTGAAAAACAAACAATTCTAGTAAATACTCAGCCAGTTTTTGTCCTCCCACTGGGATATCCGGACTGGGGTAGGACCGTGCCTATCATGTGCTGCTCTCCTGGCATGGCCTTCCTGGTGGGTTTCCGGACCTTGGTGCCCATCCATGTGAATGTGTGGTAAAGTTGTGATGAGACAGTGAGGGCCTGGTGTCCTGGTTGGCATGCAATGCCAGGCATATGCTTTGAGACTGCTTGGAGAACCAGTCTTGTGTCTCTGTGAGGAGTCAGTCTGTGTTTGGTATACTTTTGGAGAGTTTTCTGTTTAGTTTACCCCAAATGGAATTTGTTTTTGCACATCCCAGCTGCTCTGTAATCCAAGCCAATGAAGGAAATCACTTTAAAACCTCACTACTTCTGTGACCAAAACCAGTAGCACAGAAACAGATTATTTTTATTAACCAATTTCCTTCCCTACTATAGCTAGCTAACCTGTCACTAATTTGTCTCAGCCTTGGATCTGCTCTGACAAGACAAATAACTCCTTATGAAAGGCTAGACCTTCAGCCTTTAAAGCTACCTCTGCTCTTGTCAAAACTTAATCAAAGGCAAAACCAGATATTTTGGATATAAGTGGAACATTCTTTCTCTTAAGAACACCCTTTAAAACTCAATCTCTTTTTAGTGATTGAAGTCTAGTGTGTGTGACTCCAAGGCTTCTTGCATGAAAAGCAATTCACCTCTCTTGCTCTAAAGAGAAGCAGAAACATTCTGCATTTAAGCAGAAACTTATTTCTGCATAGGTAAGGCACTATGACTTGCTTTTGCATAGACAAAACTCATAGTGCATCTGATTCATGCTGGTAAGTTTTTGCTTTAGTATCATTTGTTGAATCCAGCCTAAGTTGGATGGCTAACCCAGTACTGAGCTGTCATAGCAACCAGATTGTGTAATTTGTTCATGGTGCTTATCCACATTTATCCTAAAGCCCAGTTAGGCTGTTTTTCTTCTCATGGACAGGCTGATCTAGAGCTTCACTGTTCTGTCAGCTGAGAGGCTTGTAATTTCCACAGTAAATTTATTTGCACTGCCAGCTTTCTTTCTTTGTCCTAAAAACCTTATAGGTGTTGATGTTTATGCCTAATGTATTCATAGGGAGTAATCAGCTTTCCTCTAATCTTTGGTGTTCTTTAGTCTAAGTGAGTTGAAATTTTAGTCATCCTTTGTTTAGTATACTCTTTAGCCCTCAGATCTTTATTGGATTTCAGCTGCCATTTCATCCCAAATTTTATATTGTGAAATCCTTTTCCAACTCATTGTAGTTGGGCCTCACTCTAAACTACCCTAACATAAAAAAACCACCAAAACCAAAAAACTCTTGCAAGTTATTTGTCAAGCCTTTTTTGGCTTGGCTTATTGGATTTTTACATTCAGTCTTCCAGAATTTTGTCTTTTATTGTCCTCATTAAGACAACAACTTCAGAGGTTTTTCTGAAGGGATGCTTCAAATAATGTCTTATGTTGGTAGTTAGCTGTTTTAGTTTTCTTTATGTTTGCTCTGCATCACTCAATATATTCTGTGTACTGCCTAAAAATATTTTGCCTTTCTGTTTGTCCGCTTGGAAGTTCTTTAATTGCAGCTTCTTAATTTCCTATTTTTTCCAGTCAAGCAGTATTTTAGGGGATTTGTTGGCTTTGCTTTCTCCCACATAAATGCTTAATTTAAGGGCTTTATGACTGCTATTAAAAACTGGCTCTTTGGTAGCAAAATTCCAGATTATGAGGCCCTGTCAAATTAGTATTTGCTTATCTTGTGGGTTATGTGTTTATCTGCTCTCTGAAGCATTTAATAGTCGCTAAAGCTTTTATTTTGCAATCATGTACAGCTTTGATATTTACTTGATTGTATTGGACCATTTTCTGTCTGCTGACAGAGTTTGTCTCATCTTGGTCAAATACATATTTGGCAAATACATATTCTGTATTGCCAGTCACCAGCTACAGCGTAGTTGGAGAAATCAGGAGTAGTAAAACTGTACTGGGTGTTCCCTTCCATGTTCTGCTCAGGGCAGATATGTTTGAATTTTCTAGCTTTTTAAGAGTACCGTGAGTGAGTCTTTCTTCTTTCCCTTCTCCTCTGCTCAAAATAGTGTCATGCAGCTGAATATCTTCTGCTGGTAAGGATGTTTCCAGACAGCTACACTTTGTTTCCTGCTATTCATTCTTAAGTTGTGTTGTACCATTCATCTCCTGTGCTGTTTTCTTTTTAGGATGTGATATTTCAAAATATGCCAGCTAAATAAGCCCTAGTGACTTTATCAATTGCTGGCAAGTTCCTAGACTAGCTTAGAAATTTCATATTCTGATGCTCTCCAATCTGACAGTATCTTTCTCATTGGTGTGGTGACCAAGTGACTGAATTTGATATGTTGGGATTGGGATTCTGCACATATGAAGAGCATGTAGTTAAAGCCACCACCTTCTTGCACTTACATGAAGGAAGAAGAAGAAAATGCTGGAAAAGCCTCAGCAGGGGTAGGAAGTTCTGAGTGGCAGTGCTGCTTAGGTTTCTCACATCATTGTTTCTTGCAGTCCATCCTGTTGTTTTCCTCTGGTCTCTGCTCTTGGCATCTGGTTGCTGTGAGGCTTTGTGAAATAGACCTTGGGACACATCTCTACTTCAGAGTTCACCTTACAGATAATTCCCACAGAATGAGCATCGTCTTGTTTTCAGAGCTTGTGTGGCTGAAAACACCTGCTTTGACCATCTTTGCTGACTTATTTTGTAGCACAACCTATAGGAGCTCTCCAAATATTTTTGATATATAGGTGGTTGAGGAGAGCAACTCTGCTTCAGTACTTGATATCAGCCAGGCATAGGTTTCCTATGGGTAATTACCCATGCAGTTAAAAAATGCTGTTCATTTCTAGTCTTTATGTGTGTATTCCCTGTAGGAGGTGTGTCAGTGATAAGCAGAGGCAAATGTGACTTGCTATTCTGTTTCTCCCTACTGATCCATATTACACCAAGATTATCAAACTCTATGGGCACAGGGTAACATTAACAGCTCCTGTCTGGCTGTCTGCTAGTCCTGAAAATCTTTGTGAGTCACTTCTCTTCAGGACAGAGTTGTGTGTCTAACAAATGGCTTATTTCATATGCCTTCCTGCTCCCCACACCCCATACATGCTTTTATATTTAGCTGGAATGGAAATTATGTTGTTTTCCTGAAGGAAGGTTATAAAATATTCCATGTTCTATCCCTTGATTAAAAGCAGTATTTTTGTATTTATTATTCCAAGTACTGTATTTTCCTGCACATCTGGTTAGTAATGCTATTACTCTTGCATTCATGACTCTGAGGAAAATAGGAACAAAACCTGCAATAGAGAATGCTTTTTTGCTGATTCTTCTCCATTCATCATTGCATTTTTAAAGTACAGTAAACAGTTTTCTTTCATTTTAATATGTGGCAATTTGTTTTGTTTCATACTTTTACAATTGTTGAAATGTTGTATCACATGCCTTACAGTAGGCAAAATATATTACACAATGTTATTGTTCTTATGAGCCAAAAATCTTCAATTAAGATTTATTCAGTGAATTTAAGAAGAATCACTTTAGACTTATTCATAATGTACTTATATAATGCTATTGGTTGATGTTATTTTATTAGTCTCTAATTCTAAATAAAAACCTTGATTTTCTGAACCAGAAAAGACTTACAGAATGCTGCTGTGGGTTATTTGCATTCCTGTTATTGAGAATACCAGTTTCATTTTAAGAATTGTCTGATGTCAATATTAGGATTTCTTTTGTTGTTTCCTAAATATTTTAGGAAACAGCCTTCTTTGTCTGAACTGCTGCCTTATTTTTGTGTCCCTTTGTTTTAGTTTTTAATTACTATTTAGATTCGTTATTAAATTTTTAGAATTCCTGAAATGCTGGCTTTATAGCTGTTTCCACTCTATGAATATATTTTCTGCATGTTTCATCTTGCCATTATCATTTGACTATCTAAAATTTTATTATCCTGAAACTATTACTAAATTTATAATTTCTCACTTGTTCATCTTTTAAACCAAAGGCGAACCAAGTTTTAATTTTTCTTTTTTAATTTTCTGAACTCTGATATTTTTGTGAGTTATAGGTTTTCCCAAGAGCTCGTAAAATATGCTTAAAAATTTTTCAAATACCAGTTATCTCTAGGCAAATGTTTGCTTTCAACTGATTTTAATCCTTGTTGCTTTCATGCCTGTAAAACTCTTCCTTTAAAATATAAAAGGTTTTGTGTGTGTTTGTGGGTTTGTGTATAGATATATATACATGATTTAGTCTTGATGCAATTACAACTTCTTGCAGTTTAGTTGTTATCAATTGCATCCCTGTTGTAAACTTTTTTTGTTAAAATATTGTCTTCTTCTTTTGTCAAATGATGTGTAATTTCCCCAAGTTGGATCCAGCAATTTTTGATTTGTGAAATTACTGTGTAAGATTTTTAGGGTATCCAAAGATTCTTGAACATTGAAAATTCAGAAGAAAGTGCCATGTGACAAAGATGGCTCACACTCTATATTAAGTTTTGCTCTAGAATTCTGTTGTACTCTTTTATTCTTTCTTTGGTTATTATTGTTCTTTGATCTGTTACTTTTCTTTCCTTGATTGTAAATTCCTGTCTTTCAACATATATCACTAACTTTATTTGTACTGTACTTCATATACTTAACAACATACTTAACGTTAAGAACATAAGAGCTTTTCTGGATTTACGCCCTAGTTTCTGCTGCCTTCCTTTTTTTATGAGCCCTTTTATCCTGTGTTTCGCTTTCTTATCATTCATTCTTCTTTTTATATTGTTTCCTTGCCTTGTCCACACATCCCACAACTCTCACGCAATTTTCGTTCTTGGCTTCTCTTTTTCCCAGTCCTCCTTTTTCAGTCTTTTACATCTCTACTCACAGTTAACAGCTCTAAAGAATGAGTTACATTATCAAGATTACTATTCCTGACTCTGTGTTCATTTAGTGCCATATTAGTATCAAAACAGCCAACCCTGAGAAAGTATCTGTTCTATTGAACATATATGTACCACTGGAATCACCAGTAACGCAGTCATAAACACCCTTCCCCCTCCCATTTTGTTTTTTTTTTTTCTCATATAACTTCTACATTACAGTACTGGAATCAAGTAAACTGTGGTTATGGTGATTAGTGACATTTTTTCAGCCTGTTCCCTTTGCCTTCATGGAAGTGCTGACACTGCTATTTTAGAAAAAGCAGTCAGTGGTGACATGAAGAAATACTATAAATGAAATGAAGCACAAGTACAAAATATTTCCACTGCTCTGCATTGTCTCTGTTCATAGATACTTGCAAAATCATTGACACTTGTGAACTTGAAACTGTGCATCTTACCCTGTCTGGTAAATGAGGACATTGAAATTACTTCCTACTTGATGAAAACTTGCTTTGCTTCTATTCCTTCCTTCTTTTCTATTCCTTCCTTCCTCCCATCCTCATAATAGAGCTGTTCTGTTCATATTGAAATGACTGTTAAATTGAAATAGCAAGGTATCTCACTTCTAAGTTGCTTTCTAACTTTGAAGCATATTAGCCTGTTCTGGGTATATATATATGATTGATGGTTTCAGCAATTTTCTTCATTATTGCTTGGCAACAAGAAAAGGCAAGTTGATTTTCCATTCTGTAATGGTATGCTTTGAAGGGACAACTTTCTTGTCTTAGCTGACCCAGATGTGTCAGCCTATGAGGTAAAGAACCTCCCCTGTCTGTGTTATGTTTTGTGTTTGATCTGTGGGTCAGTTTATAAGACAATGTGAAGCCTAAAGAAGACACCCTCCATCTTGGTGAAGGATTTCTTGATCTAATGGCAAGCCCGCAGAATCTTAACATAGCAAATGCTTATGAAGAGCACTTGAAGTAATGTTGCTTGTCTTTGGAGCCTTCTTTGTCCTGGAAGTAGGGGAAATGAAGGAAGAATTCACCACTGGCTGAGCTGAACTGCTCTCAGCACTGCTCTAAACTCTGGTGGTACATGCTGTGGTTTGGCTCAGGATGGAAGGCACATTCGGCTGTGCTGCTGCAAGCTGTAATCCACAGGCTCCACAGGTTGAGGCATTGCTAGTTGTGTGTTTCCACACTATTTCCCTTCAAGAAAAAGTTGCCTGGTTACCAGGCAGTTGCCAGTTACCACTTGATACCTGGTTCAGAAGGAAAGTTTTTAGTCCCTTTGTTGGTGGATTTTCTACTGGCTGACAGTCACCACATTTTTTTCCTCTTGCTTATTTTCTTCTTGTTATTTGATTTACTTTTTGATCACTCCCTTCTTTTGTTCAGGCCTTACCTTCTTCACTGTCCCTCCATGTTCCCTGTACCATCTCAGGTGGTGACCAAGATTGCACTGTCTGTCCTGTGTGGTAGCTCCTTGAATGTGTGCTGCTCCCTGATTCCGTGATGGATAGCCCTTGTCCCTCTTGCTGACAGGGTCTGCTGAAAGCAGACCTTTTGGGAGGTCTCCTCAGATCCTGCAGCTACCAGCTCTGCCATATCCACAATTCTTGTGAGTGGCAGGAAGGTTTGCCCACGTTGTCTTGAGAAGGGAGGAGAAACATGACCAGAACAGTGATATCTTCAGATGTTGCAGAAGTCTCTGACTATTTTCTCTGTGTTGAATGGTTTAGGAAACTTTGATTAATTTCATGGTTCAAAAATGGTTTTAGTAGCAAAAGTGTTTTTAGAGAGTACAAAAGTCAAAAGCATAATTCAGATAAATTTGACAGCTTTCAATTTCTACTGCTTATTCTCACTTCAAAGTAAGTCAAACTGCAACAAAATCTGTGAGGAAGAGGTGAATCACAAAGCTGCAGTTTTTGTAATTACCTTTGAAGTATCTTGGGTTTTTTCCCTTTGGAGAACTGTTGCTTCCTTTGAGTCTGAACAAATACCATGAAAAACTTAGTCTTCATTCTTTCATGGATATATTAATCTGTATATATACACATGTATATGTATCTATGCACGTGCATGTATACCTGTGTGTGCATACATACACACACGCACATGCATATTTAAATATTCTTACCTGTAATGATGAGGCCATTAGCACAATCTAATATCATATATCAAGAAGTTAATTTTGAAGAGATGCTAGTTGTCTCTGTCATGATTTGGGGATGGTAGTCCCCAGTTTAGTGTTCCCACTGAGACTCTCCAAACCATGTATTTCTTGTTCTCTTCCCCCTCCCTGTTCCCTGTGGCAGGCTGGAGATGAGAATTGGGGATAGAAAAGGTAAGATGACAGGCTGAGACAAGAACAATTTACTGGAAACAGCAATGAGATAAAGCAAAAAGTAACAGCAACAATACTAATGACAGAGTCATTAATGTAGAGTCTACAAGAAATGAATGATTCACACAAACCTCTTGACAACAGACAGTAACTCACTGCTTCTGTGCTGTGTTAATCCCAGAAGGGAGCCTTTCCCCTATCCCTGGAAAATGATTAGAGGTCGAATAGAATACCTCTGTGACTTAGCCATGTCACCTCCTGGCAACTGCAGAAATTAACCCTGCCCTGGTTGGGACCAGGACAGGCTCTTACTCCCCTGCTCTCCCCTTAACATCTTTCCTATCAGACCTGAAACTGTATTTTGGTTTTGCTCTGAAAAGTATTTCTATACTCAAATTACATTGTTTCTCAAAGTGGCATTTAGTGTAGATTTCTGGATTGCTGGGTGTTTTTGTTGCTGTTTTTTGTTTGTGGTTTTGTTTGTTTTGTCTTATGTTATTGAAGGGCTTCCCTGTCACCTTTCAATAGAATTTTCCCTATGTATGAGTTAGGAAAACAATAGACATTCATGCACACATAAGCTTTTTCCGATTATTCTCACATGGATAGAGAAGAGGGTGTCATCTTTTACCTGAATGGCTTTTAAAAAATTCCATAATAGCTTGCCTCTTGTAAAGATAGCTGGAGGCTGAATGTTGTTGGATATAAAGACCTGAAGTATTTATAAAATCTGTCAAAAGAGACACATACTTTCTTTATATATTTCTTACTTCTAAGTGAGCCTGCCATAACTGAAAAACTGGAAATAACAAGAATTAAACCAATCTTTAACTTGTAGGAGAGCCCCAGGAGAACATCTGGCTTAGTCCCAACCAAAGGCAAACAGCCTTATAAATGGTGGTGGCTTATTAATTTCTGTGTATGAATAATAGTTTCATAACAGGAATATCCTTGAGATAGCAGGTGAAAACATATTAAGGTACAGAAGCTTGCAAAATAATGCAAGTATTCAAGAAGGGGATAATTAGCAATTGCAAAAGATATAGTTCTCTAGGTAACTTTCAAGGAAGAGGAGGGTTCCTATTAGAAAAGCCACTCAGACACACCAGTCATTGTGTTAGGGTATAGTTTATGAAGGGGAGCAATGCTTAGGAAGAAGATAAATTGTCTGACTGAAGTACAGGACTAGGAAATTAATTTTCCTGGATCATTTTCACGTGCACGGGTGAAAAAGCTTTGCATAGCCCTTGTTCTCTACTACTCTTGACCTGTTGTCTGCTCACTCTAATTCTGACTCTGCTGATAATTTTGGGATCCCTAGGACCCCATCTTATTGTGATTTCTAAGGTAGATGGGGTAGTGTCAGATGGCTGTGATATGAAATTTATTAATGAATATTGACATATTTCTTGAAATTTTCATGCTGGTATTGCTATAGTAATATGAAACCTTGTTTTAAGAGTATTACTGGACACATCTCTTCTACTAATAGACACATCCTTGAATCTTTTAACATGATGTCTTCAGTTTATTGTTGGCTTTAAAACTCTATTTTGTAAAAGATTTCTAGTTCTTTGCAAAACAACTTCTGTATCAATCTTCTCAGGTTAAAGCACCCTGTAAATACCTTGTGAATTTTTTTATTTCCAGACATTTTGCTTGGGTTTTTTTCCCTTCTTCTCTCTTATCTTGTTTGTTTGTCTGGGTACCTTAGCAACATTTTTACTAATGGAAAAAAGCACAATGCTTTCTGTAGTGTCATTGTCATTGAATCAGAAACAGAATTTATTTGCAAAGGATTTTAGGATTTTAGTTTCGCTGTCCCTGTTATTATCCTGAATTTATTATCAGCTATTTAGTAGTGTGTATCAGGGAGATCTATAGATTTCTAATCTGTTTTTTCCAATGCTGGTATTGCAAACTTACCTGGAATTAGGAAGTTGAATAGTCAGCTGTGTGTAGTAGGATCTCTTGCTCTGGATTGGATGAAGAAAGTCTTCCCATTTATATTTTGTTTAATTGCATATTATGGGCTGCAATCTTCAGAGAAATCTTCACAGGAACACTTTCCAGAGTTCCTGTGAAAATTTGTTGTGTTCTCATTATGCTGCTGAGAAATTCTCTGTAAGAATGACAGTCTCAATTTTTGCCTCAACTCCTTAATTCTGGAGGCCAGGGGGTGCTATAGGTATATGCATTATAATCTATGTAGGTTTAGTAGTCAATATGAAGCTTGTTGTATTTTTAAAATTTTGTTACTGTTCTGAATTCTGAGTGTGCTGTTTCTTAGGGAATTATTTTAGTGGCATATGTACATGTGCCTGCACTGATTTCTAGTATAACTTGTATGTATATGCACCTTACCTGAGTGAGGTAATGCAAAAATGAGGCTCAGGCTTGAAAGTCTGGCTCTGGGAGATGATAGACCTTATACTATAATAATATGATTTTTTTTTTCCTTAGGAGAAAGAACTTTCAGCATGGAATGAAATGGGGGAGAAATAGTTTATTTTCCAGATAAACCCCACATTTGAAAATATGTGTAAATAACAGATATGTATACCCTTATGTGTGCTTTGATGTTCTTTTCACAGTTGGAAGATTTTGAAAGAGTAATTTTCTTAATCAAATCTTTACTATATGAAAAGAAATTTTATTACATTTAAATATTAGGCAAGGTGAAATTATTTGAACTATGTATTCTCAGAATCAGTTAATAAAACACCTGTTACTCCTTTCTTCCTGCTCTAACCATTCACATATGTAGGCAGCTAGGAAGTGTATGAGCCTAATCAGTTTTTAATAAAGTAATAACATAGCATACACGAATATTCACACAGCCTGAGTGCAAAGGAGACATCCTTTGTTCACATAGAGCATGTCATATCTGGTTTTATTTGTGTGTTAGAACCTTTGATGAACTAATAATTAATTATCAGATGATTTGTAGGTGGCAAGATCTGGGCCAAATTTGTTTTATTTTTTCAAAACCCCATTTTCCCAAAAGTGATTATTTGAGATTACAAAAATTAAATCCTGGTCCTCTGAGTTTTAAGCACCTTTTAATCATGATTTCCAATTCCCTTTTCTAATATGCAACACTATTTTACTTACTGTTGAAATGCAGTACAACTGATTTGAAAAGGTGGTCATTAAAATAATAACTTCTTTATTTTCCTCTGCTAACAATGCAGGACTAAATCTGTATATCATTGCTGTCTTCAAGGCAGCTTAGGAACATGTTCTGCAGACACATATAATGCTGCTAGCTTTGTGTGTATACAGTTGTGCATGTCTGTAGGTATTTGCCCAGAGGCTTTCACAACTTTTTTTGTCTTCCCCAGGGGACTATGTCAGATTTGTATGTCTTTTTTTGTGCATTTGAAAATAATTTCAGGTGTGAAGGAATTTGGATCTGACTTTATATTTAAAAATAATAAAAATAAAAATTAGTTTCTAATACTTGTTTTAAAATGAGTGGACTACAGCCAAAAAGGCTATGAGATTAATGAATGTTGACATTGCATGAAAATAAGTAAGGCAGTGATTTCACTTTATGAACAGTCTAGTAGCAATATTGACTTGAGACATTCTGGCTGTCCTGCTGGAGATCCTCACAGAGTTACTGTCACCTCTTCTGTAGAGCAGACTTGCTGGCTGTTGAACTGTATGGTAATCTAGATCAGGGAACAGATCTAAAAAAAACCTAGTAACTGTGAGAGCTGTGTGTATGTGTGCATTTTGATCTTGGATCAGAAAACTGTGCAACCCGCCAGCAGTACTTCTGATCCTGCTGAAGAAGTGGGTTAGGTTTAGGAAGGAACTACTGGAAAATGGAAGGTCAAGAACCCTGTAAAAGTCAGAAAACAGCATTGTGAAAAGGAAATATATTATCAAAATTCCCAATTTTTTGCTCCCATTGAAGACTATGTACCTGAGAGCATTGTCCGAACACCTCCTGGACTCTGTCAGGCTGGTGCTGTGACCATTTCCCTGGGCAGCTGTTCCAGTGCCCAATCATCCTCTGGGGGAAGAACATTTTTCTGACATCCAACCTAAACCTCCCCTGACTCAGCTTCAGGCCATTCCCTCGGGCCCTGTCGCTGTCACCACAGAGGAGAGATCAGTGCCTGCCCTGGCTCTTCCCCTCACGAGGAAGCTGTAACTGCAGTGAGGTCTCCCTCAGTCTCCTGCAGGCCAAACCAACCAAGTGACCTCACCCAGCTTCTCCTCAAGGCCCTTCACCAGCTGGAGCCACTTCCAGGGTTGACCAGGAGTTGATAAATCTCACAGTAATGCTCCTCCAGCTCAGGGCACTGAGAGCCCCTCCTTGGTGGTCTCAGTCATTGGTGTTGACAACAGAGGCAAAGTATGTGTTAAACATTTCTGCGTTACCCCTGTTTGTGAGGTGACCATGCTCACCCTGTAATGGGCCAGTGTTATTTTTACGCTGTCTGTTACCATTAATATATTTGAAAACACTCTTTTTGTTGTCCCCCACAGGACAGATGTGCTTTGGTGGCATGCATTTCCTCATTATGGTGGCAAGCACCATCTTTGTATTCTTCCCATGTCACCTGACCTTGCTTCTTTTGGGCATACACATTCTTTATTTTGTCCTTATTTTGAAGAGAAGATTCCTGTTCAGCCAAGCTGGCTTGAATTCTTACATTGGGAATTGGCTGCTCCTGTGCCCTTAGGAGGTGATGTTTAAAATATGACCAGCGCTGAAGGACCACAGCACCTGCAAAAACCATTTTTCCAGGGGCTCATCCCACCAGGTTTCACTTATACCACTGATGTCAAATCTTTGGGATTGGTCCAAAGCCTCAGCTACTCTTGTTTGTTCCTCATGCTGCCTGCATCTGTGTAGAAACATTTCAGGTGTGGTACACGGTAGCCAACACCTCCTGAAGCAGATTGAGGGATCACATTAGTGCTCATTTCCTCAAGTTTTGGCACACCATAAAGGTGTAATACTTCTATAAGTAGAATCCTAGAGAGATGACTTTAGTAGTGATGGGAAAAATAGTTATGGAAGTATTTTGACTTGGAACCATTACCGAAGATTAGAGCGATTTTCTCTGTTGATCTGTATAGAAATTGTATGTGTCTGACTTTGTTGGTCATATTGGTGTAAAAGGGGTTTCTAGTGGCCAGACTCTGACCTGGGATGTTTGTGTATGTCCTTTTTCCCTGAAGACAATTGGTATTAACATAGCTGTCTTAGGAACATATATCCAATTTTTTTTTTTTTTTTTTTGAGGAGTCAACTTCAAGTCATCATCAGCTTATCTAAAATCTATTCTCTGCAGTTATTTTTTACCATAAGTTTTGAAGACAGTACATTATAAATGCAGTCCTTTCCTGGAGAACTGACATTCATCATCTGCGTATGTCAGCGGTTTGAAGGCTTTTTTTTCTTCAGGGTTTGATTCAGAGAAGAGAAGTGGAAAACCAGACAGAGCAGTTTCAAATGAATTCTTGGTGACCATAGGCTTTTTCAACTGCAAGTCAAGAGGAAGTTCTGAAAACATTTTAAAAAGAATGCTGTGTTTGTTGTGGCTTTTCTATAAGTTTTGCTTGCCTTCCTTTTCCCTCTTTACATTTATTTTTGGAATGCCGTTTTTATGAGAATAAGGGAAGATTTCTTTTGTGGTGCAATTTGATACTTTATGACAGGTAGCACAACACTCCTTAGTGTAGCAGACAATGTCTATTGGCACATGTTGCCTGAGATACAATGTGTTTTCTCAACTGACATTAAAGTATTGTTTCAGCAATGAGACTGTATTTTAATAAAACAAAGTATGAATAGATATTTGATTCCTTGCTGCTAATGAGAAAGATGCTTTTAGTTACTTTTTCAGTCATGTGTTCATCAGATAAATACAAAGCAGAATTATGAATACTGCAAAATTACAAGAACTGCTATTTCATTCTTAGTTTAGCTTTATTGTTTATGTAAAGTATAGGGTAAAATTATAATGACATGATTGCATGATATTTCTTGTAAGTTTTCTTTTTCTGGGATAAAATGCAAGAAGCATAACTGATGAACATCTCCATGTTTCATCATCATTGTGTAATATATGGTAAAGTATTTTAAATATTGCAGTTAAAATATTATGGAGATTAATAACGTTATTAATTTCCTTTAAGTCTTTTGTGGTTTAGTATAAGACACCATTTCAAAATCACTGAGGACAAGAGAGCAATTATTTCTATTTTAGAGGTCATGGACAGGTTAAACATTAGATTACTAGAATTTAGTCTTTTGAGACCTTATTTTTCTCAGCACTTAGCATTATAAAGCACTTTAAATATTCATATTTAACCCTGAGGCTTAAGTGTCAATCTTAACTTCACTTCTGATTTACACAGGAAGTAAAACTCACAACTGAATTCATTTAAAGTAAGATGATGAAATAATTTGAGAGATATCACTCTTGATATTCTAAGGCTGATATTTCTATCATCTGTCAAGCTGTAAATATTTTGATTATATACTGGCAAAGATGGTGTCTGGTATTTGAAAAAAAATTATGAGGGGTTAACTACAGTTTATCTTCAGTTCTATGCTAAGCTTTAGACCACATTTTGAAATAAGGAGGGATTAAAAACTAGGTGATTAAGAAAAAATGAGTTAAAATAAAACCAGAAGTTTATTGTGTACACTAATCTTCTTATTTCTTTGCTAATATATTTTCCAGACTAAGAAAATGGTTCAACTAATGTTTGATCAACATTAGTTGAACCATTTGGGGAAAAATCACAGGAACAAGTATTAATGAGAGCAGTGAAGATTAAAATCCCTAAAGCATAAGGTATGCAGTAACTGAACTGTACAGTTTACTTAATTGTAAAACAGAGTTGTAATGCTACAAAATGAAAGGCAAATAATACTGTCAGCTGTCCCTGTAAAATGAGATCTCCCTGCCTGAAGTCAACTAAAGAATACTTCAAGTCAGATATACTTAGGTATGTTTAGGTGTTTGTAGGCATACATCACGTAGTGGTTGTTAATTGGATGGTTATGAATGCATACCATTAGTGCAGCTGTAATCAAGTCAATATGCTCAGGTGCTTTAGTGGATATTTCAGAGTACAAGAAAACCATGGATGTACTGCAGTGGGTCAAGCAAAGGGCTACAGTGGTGATTCAGGGACTGGTGCATCTAAGGGGTAGAAGAAACTGTGTCTGTTCAGCCTGGAGTGAAGTCTGAGGAGTACTTGTCCGTGCACATGAGTACCTGATGGGGGACAGCTCTCTACACATGTCATATAGACAGAAAGAAGGTGGAGCCAGATTCTTCACAGGGGTGCCCAAAGACAGGAGGTGGTGGGCCAAATTGAAACATGAGAAATTCTACATAAATGTAGGAAAAAACTTTTCTTACGGGAAAAGGGAAGTCAAGCATTGGAATGGGCTGCCCTGAGAGGTGGAATATTAAAAATCTGGCTCTGCACAGGCTAAGCAACACGCTCTGACTGCCCCTGCTTGAGCAGGGGGGTTTGGACTAATGAATCTCCCAAGGTCTCTTCCCCTTAGTGACTGTCATATTCTGGGATGTAGAGAAATATCTATTCAATTGTATACGGTTCTGCATTATATTTTATATAATTTTTGTTCAGGTCACACATGTGCCAGAAAATTGATTTGAACTAGAAGATGAGCAAAAAATTTATAAACTGTAATTTGAAAGGAAGAAATCTGGAAGAGGTATGAGAGATATGACAGAATACTCCGAATCAAGGACTGTAATCTTCAGGTAATGGATAATGCTATTTAAGCTAAAAGGCAGTAACCAAGCTGAAAGCTGATATGAATGTAGAGGTTCTTAAAGTATGTGCAATGAGATTCAAGAATAGTTTTCCTCTTAGACTGAGTAATTTTAGCTGGTAAAATCTATGTAATTTGACAAAAATGAAGTAAAATTTCACAGAAAAGCTGGAAATCCTTCTAACTTACAGCTCAAACTCCACTGTTTTGAACTCTGCTTGAGAATAGAGAAGTATTTGAAATGGTCAGTAAAAGGACAATGGATGTACTTTTCTCAGTGTTGTCCTTGGGAACATCACACATTATCCATGGAAAAATTTATCCTGTGTACAGCACAGCAAATCACTGCAATAAATTTTATCCCAAACTCTTCTAAGAAGTTGAAAATATGAAAAGAGCTGTTGCACAACCTTAATTACTGGCAGTGCCACTAGATTTTCTATAATGCTGTTCTATAATGCTTCTTAAACCAAATAATAATATTTTGTTAGAGCCAGATGCATAACTGTATGAAGTGGTAAGAATTACAGTATGCAGCAGGATAGAACTATTTCATGTGTATCACTACTGCTCAGGACACTTGAGAAAAATAATTAGAAGGGCTTTTGGTAAGCTAAACATTTGTACTTGACGAGATTTGCGTAAACAGATATGAACTTAGAACGATTCTCTGCACATGATAATGTTAATGCCTGTTAACATTCCAAGACAATGTGCTGAATCTAGGGTCAGTTCTGGTGCACACTAACCAAGTGCTGTTGAAAAGAAAAAGGCACTTTTATGCTTTCTCCCCTTCCTTGTTTTGTATTGAGACTGTGCAGTCTCTGGACAGACCTTGGCTATTTGCACATCATGAACAGCACAGCCTAATTAGAGCACACAGCAGTACTTGGGAGCCTATGGGATAAGACACACTGAATAGGTTGTGTTGTGGCTTTTTTCTACACATGTGCTGGAACCCCTGCTACTGAAAAAGCTCAAAGACAATAATTTACCTTCCCTTCCTTTTAGCCCAGTCATTTTGCTAGCAGGAAGAAGGGTAAAAACCATGAGAGAAGGAAAAGCAAATGCATATGCTCCCTCTGATACTCTTCCTGCCTTCAGTTAATTTAGGGATTTAAGGAGCCAGGTCAGGCTTTTGAGTATTTAGTGAACTTCAGTGGATTGATCTTCTCAGCTTTCTCTGTGTCCCTTAGAATCCAAGTAAATTTAGAACATCTGGAAAATAATTAAGCTAGGAGCACTCTGTTACATGAAAAATTATTTCTAGTTGTTTTGAACCTGGCTCTTAGTGGCTTCATTTCATGCCCTGTGGTTCTTGTACTGGTAAAGAGTCAAAATTCACCCATTTTCACCATGTCATTCATGATGTGGCTGATCTGTGTCATACTCCCTCTAATGTGCCTCTTTTAATTTAAGAGTGCAATCCCAGTTTGCTTTATTCTTCATCCCTAGTACAAAGGATACATTCTGCATGTTCTCTAGACCTTTTGTCATCCTTGGTTATCTTAAACCTTTTGTGTCCTTGTGTATACTGCTTAGTAGGAAGGGACAAAAACTGCAACTGGTATTCCAGGTATAGAAAAAAGATTTATGGCAGAATTGTTTGTTGGCCATTTGCCAATCATAATGTATGAAGTTAGATTTGAGAGTCTACCACTCATTATTGTAACATAATTACTTCATTCTGGAATTTTTTAGCTGTCCTGGGTGGAGATAATCTGACTCTGGCAAATTTTTTTTTTTGTATTCACTGTTTCATATATTTCTAGGGCCTGTTCTACACTCAGCAGCATTTCAGACAGGTCTTTTCCTGAGTTGCTCACAAAGCAAGTTCGTGCTTCCTTTAAAAGCTGTCTAGTTATTCCATGTACTTCTGCAAAGGACTGTTCTTCTTGCTCTACTTGCTGTTTTTTGTGCCCTGATCTTCAGATAGCCCTTGACAGGTGTCTGCTTCAGTTGTGTCTCAAAACCAATATAATGCTAGATTTGCTTTAGTTGTTTCTCAATCACTTTTTTGGCCTGCCTTACAGTGTGCTTGCACCTAATCTCCCATGGCTCATCAGACTTTCTGTTTTCTTCCTTTAGACACGACTTCAGCCTTTGGCAGTTTGTTTTCTTGCATATAATCTACTCCCTTTCCTGCCTAGCTCCCCTCTGCCCTTTCTCACAAGCCTTTCCTTAAGTGGCTCGGCTCCTATGATGGTATCCTCAAGAAGCCACTTCTAAGGATTTAGTTATCTCAGCTCTCCCTGTGGGTTTTTTTTTTTAAACAGGACTCGTTATTGTTATGTCCTCTTGGATCTGAGAGTGTTGTGGTGGGTATTTAGAATTTTATACCTCTGCAGAGATTTGTCTATAGGCATATAATCGTTGCTGTTCTACATGGGCTGTTTAAGTGTGCAGGATTTTTGAACCATTGCATCTTTTAGTGAGGACTATCTAACTATTTGATCCATGAAACAATAATTAAAGGTGTTTGGTAATTGTATTATAGCCTGATATATTTTCTGTACCTACACAGAGACAGCCAAAATCTGACATTATTGTTAGATTTTCTGTGTGTTGCCTCACATCCCTGAGCACATCAGAGACTATGTCACCATTCCAACAGCAGACTCCCAGACTCCCATTCATCCTTCTTGCATTAGGCTTGATATTTCTAGCCCTAGAGTCTGTACTACTTTTTGAGGTACTTAGCTCATCTATTTGTTTTCATTAGGCTCTCTGTACAAAAATATTCTATCTGCTTCTGATAAGGCAGAAAGTTTTCTTTCTCCAGTTTATTTTGTATGCTAGCATCAGGGGTTATTCACTAGTTTCCAATATGCTCAGGGTGTCTGTGCCTTAATTTAGGGCTAAATATAGCAGTGCTATCATCATGTTTCTTATGTTTCCAATATTCAAGTGGAAGAACCTGTACCAAATTTTGTTCTCTTGGCACTCTGTTTTAAATGCCAGCTTGTTTTCTTTTTGCCTGTTTGACAACTCCTGTCCTCTGGTACTAATTGCTCTGAATTTTCTCTTCATCATCTGTAACAGAGATGTTACCTCATATGGTGTGGTATCTTTTCCCACATTGGAATATAAATATTTTTGTTTGTTTAAAAGCTTTCTCATGATCTTCTTTCTTAGTTTTAAGCAGCAGTTGATTGGTTCCTGCTTTCTTCAGCTGAAGGTTCCTTTATTTTGATGAAGCAGCCTCAGTTTCTAATGATTCTGACCTTGGTTCTTTCTTTCTGCCATATTCTGAGGTAGGTGTAAATCTTGGTACTCCACTTCTCATTCTGATTCTGAGCAGAATACTGTGAGCATTCAGAACATGCCACCACTGAAATCCTGGTCCTTTACTGGTTTCATAGGAACCTATATTTTTGTCTGTCTCAATTCAGCTATCCTTAGGATCATGCACTGTCTGCATAAAAATATACATGAGTGTCTCCCAAGCACCTTCTATGTCAGAAATACTGCTCTGAATTTCCATGGATCCATGTATCCCTGATTTAGGAGAGATGTTAAAAAAACCCAACCCCAAAACAAACAACAAACAAAACCGAAAAATCACCCCAAGCCAAACAAAACCCCACCAAAACCCCAAACAAACACACACAAAACAAAACAAAACCAACTCCCCAAACCCCACTTTTTTCTTTTCCCCATAGTTCTCTAATATGTACAGACAGCAAATGTCCAGTCACCTTTACATGTCTTGCAGGAGAATGGTAGCATGCTTTTCAGCATGAATGTTCTCATTCTGAAGTGGTCTCTTCTTTTCCTACATGTATACTGCCAGAAATTTTTGCTAGGTTTCATCTACCTACCAAATCCTCTTATTGCTGTAGGAATATCTGAGATTTTGCCACAGTTCTCAGAGGATTAAGATAATTTAGTAAAGAAGAAGCTGGAAAAGGGCCTCAAGAATAAAATGAAGACTTGTTACTTTAGGCAAACAAGGTCGGAAGAACACCCACAGAGAGAAAATGGAATTATATCACCAAAAGCTAACTTGATTCCTATTTAACTTTTCTTAGTGATTTAATTAATCTTGATCCATTTAAAAGCTAGAAGTAAAAATTCAACTGTCTCTTTCTTTTAACCTTTAGTAACCAAATAGTGGCAGTAATCAGGTTTTTTCCCAGTATTACCAATATCTTAATGCTTCAATACCTCCTAATACATAGCAACTGTCTTCTTTTTTCATGACTCTTAGGTGAAAATAATTTGCCCAAGATTCTTTCTGAATTCCAAGTAATTATACCACTAGATATTCAGCACTGACAGATGAAAAAAATGGATATCTTTTTATATATAAGAGTGGTGGATACATTTCCACCGCTCTTAACTCATAAAAATAACATGTGCATTCCTGAGGTAACAGTAGTTGTAGGATTAATGGGAAGGAATCCATGTGGGTTCATCTTGAAAGAACCTGTGGGATAATGGGAAGTTTGCTGTGTGCTGCTGAGTGTCCTGAAGTGTATCTCCCTTCAGGATCTGTGGGAAGGGTATCTCCCCGCTTCCCCCCTTTTTCTTGTGGGTTGGGAACATATTGCTGGGAAAAAACTAAGTATAGTTATCAGACACAGGAAGAGAAAGCATGTGAGAGAGAAGTAAAACATGGCTAGAACAGCACAAATGCCCAGAATCATGGTAGTGAATATAACATAGAAGCTTATTTAGATAACTGCAAAAGGAGAAGTAGGTGTGGACTTTGTAGGAGCTTTTTTTTTCTGTGCTAGATTAGCCCTTTCAGTTGTAAAGTGTTTGTGCTCCTGTCTCGTGGCATGGGCATGGCTGAGCAGACCCCAGTTTGGATCTGTCTCTGTCCTGTTACGCTGTATGGAGGGAACTCTTGCCATAGGTTGCCATTTTGCTTCTCTGTGCTCGAGGGCTCAGATAGCCACTTATTGTTATGCCCCCGGTTTCATTTCTCTTAACGCTTGCCCTTGTTTAATTTTAATCACAGTGTTCAGCACTGTTTGCAAACATGAAGCCGTTATGTCTTCTGTCCTCTTGAACGTGAGAATGTCATTCTGACCGTGGGTCACTTTGGGCTGCCTGTCACCTGTGGCTGTGGAAATGAGTTACTGTAATCCAGGCCAGGTTAACTGGGCCCTCAGAATCTGTGTCTGTGTTGAGCTCTTGCTTTTGTGGCGTTGTTTCTGCCCTTTATGCTTGCCCACAAGTTTTGCGAAACTTTTTAGGTTCTGTTAATAATCACTTGAAACTAGTTTTTAGCTTTTAGAGGTTTCCAGAAGAGTTAATTTACACTTCATTTAAAGAGGATTCGTTTTAGAAAATGGGTCAGGATCTCATGTGAACATGTCAGGTTTCTACAATATGAGAAGCTAGAGGAAGGATTCTTCCTGTACTCTGAGGAGAACAGTGTTCTCAAGGGTGTATCTGCAAGGCTCAATTCTGTGGATGACAGAGACATTACGGCATTATGGCATGATCCCCTCCAGTCTGAGATTTCTCTGGTTTTGGTAAACTAGTGAAAAATGCATCACACAGGCTTGCTAATTCTTGCCTGTGTACTTGGCTTTTTTTAAAAAAGCTTTTTTTCCCTATGTGTTTTCCTTAATGGATGTGGAACAATTCTAAAAAGCTTTTCTCACATAGATGAGATATAATTTGCTTATGACTTGCTGCCCTGTACTCTATGAGATCAAAGTGATTTTATTTCATCTCTGAAACAAAAGCTAGGTAGTATATAAGGATTAGCAGTTTGGTTAGAATGAACTCCAAAACAAAAGAAAGGCCAGACCGGGTCAGATTACATATTTATGTAGCACAAAGTCCCGTCTCTAGCAGTGGTAAAAGGGGATGCATATTTGAATATATAAGAATGTAATCAACTTACTATAATATTTCCAAGGAATGCACCTTCTCTATCCAGCAGTTTGCCGCTGAGAGGCTTCCTGAGTTAGCATCAGTATCTTTCTTATCCAATGTTTTATCAGCAGCGTGATTAAGGGGTGGTCTGAAAGACATGTAAGGAATGAAAAGGTGAATGCCAAGTTTAGTGACTGGTAATCAAGGAAGATGGCAGAACTCTCCAATTTTGAAATGAAGGAAGAGATTCAGTGCTTGCCAAATTACAGTGCAAGGGAAACACAGTGCACTGTCAGACTAGGCCACTCTCTGTATAGGCTTCATAGGACTGTTCTTTAAATAATCTGAAATGCTAGAGCTTTTTAAATAAGACTAGTGACATTGTTGTGCAAAGGGCGCTATATGCAGACATCTGTGAGTGGAATTCATATTTTGTACATTTTCTTCTGTGTTGATGACTCCACTCATGAACTGTGAGAATGAGGGTGACATCTCATTTTAGAGGAGGGAAGTTCCAAGGTCTCCCATTGCAATTTCCACCTGAGAGACTTTGTTTGTAGGAGGCCAGTTAGGCTAGTGCACTTGTGCCAGTTATCTTAGGAGCTATGGATGTCTGCCCTACAGTCCTCCAACGCAGAAAGTCGACATTTCTGCTAACAGCTGCCAGCACTACTGTGCTCCAGAATTCTGAGGTTTATTTCCATTAAAGGGGCGATTTCAAAACGGTGTTCACTGATGAAAGGCAGTCTACAGGTGATATTATACATGAGGGTGATTCAGCATTGTCATGAAGCAGAAGTATCTTCCAAAAACCCACTGAGGAGTGTTAAATGAGAAAAAAATGTAAGCATCAGCCATTTTCAGAACAATGGTGACCTAGTGCAGAAAATGTGACGCCTTCTAATTTCATTGCTCACTCAACAGTTCTAAATCTGTAAAACTTCATGCTCTTTATCCCTTTTTCATTCCCGATTCTTGGCACATATCCAGATACATTGGCTGGCTACCCACCTCTAGGAGGTCTATGTTTCTATGCTTTCTCTGTATTTGCTGTCTCTTCTGTAAGCACTGGAAAAGGATACGTAGTATAATGTACTCATAAAAGCTTTTTACTTCAAATTTGCTGTCACTTCAGACCAATATTCTTAAGAGTTCAAAATTTATTTATTCTTCATGTAAGAGGTTCCTTTTGCAAACCAGACTTGTGGTTAATAAGGGATTAACTATCACCTAGCCCCTCCCTGCCCTGTCCAAAAGAATGCTAACATCCATTGTTGTTTGAATATACAGCTGGTAGAGCCATAGCACTTAGAGTTTGATAGCTAAGTCCTGAAATGATTTTTCAAATTTTATGACATTTTTTTCTTTATATTAATTATAAAATTCATCTTTATGACGTTCGAATTTCATGCAATACACTGAGGTAAGAATAAAAGTAAGACAGCTTTTCCAGTGGTGAAATCAAAGGTAAGTGCCAGTAATTCACAGCTACCTATTCCTAATTTGGACAGTTGCCCATTTTTGTATACGACATAGCTCAGCATACTGCCTTTTTAAAAATTTATAACCTTACTGCTCCAGGGCATACCACTTTCTGCTTCATTGCTTTCCTACACTGGATCCCCCCGAGAACATTCTACTATGTCGTATTTTCTACAAATTTGGATAGACTAGGAAATCTAACTGAAAAGTTGTCTTCAGTCATTTAGTTAAAAATTTTAAATTAGTGTTATTCCCCTCTTAATTCCTCCTTAGCCTAGAAAACATATCTTATTCTGATGTGGCTTAAATAACATGGGATTTTATCATAGAACAACTGTTACATGGTTATTGTGAGTGGGTAATTTAATGTGTCTGAGGGGTTTTTTAATAGTTTGGGGCTTTTTTGGTGGTTTGGTTTTTTGTCTCCCACAGAATTTGTGTTTCAAATGGTAGTGATTATGATTTATATTCAGTCAGTGCCAGTTTTTATCTGCTGTTATACAAATGCCTCCCTTTAGCAATTTTTCTAGAGAGTGTTCCTTTTGTAATTCAAATGGATTTCTTTTATAACCAACATTGTTAGCTCCAGACTTGTTTCCTAGTTTTCGTTTTTTAAGGTCTTAAAATATTCTAATTTAAGTTTGAAGCCAAACTACTAATGTCTTCAATGGGACCAGAATGAATCATCTTAAGGCAATGTGCTGTTTCACATATGCTTTCCATTGTCAACACTGAATTTTGTTGCTATTCATAATGGTCTGTCATAAATGCTGGTTGTATGGGCATTGTAGCAGTGATGCACTATTTTGTCTGCTGAAAGTGTTAATTCTGGACAGATTTGTGCATATTTCAGTTAATTCTCTCCTAGTCATTGAGGTATCATTGTGACAAGAATACTTTAGTATTTTCTTTAAAGCAAAAACCAGCAAACTCTTGAGAGAGTTTGTGAGTTAAGCTAGGAAAGCCTGAGAATGAATGTGCCTATCTACAATGGCACTTAAGCAAGTAGAGGCAAACTTATTTGTAGAGAACTTTTTTCAGTCCTATGACAAATACTGTTTTTATCCTCTTTTCCAGTAGAGTTTAGTTTGCCTGCAAGAAAATTTTCTTTCATCTCAATGTTTTGGAGCAGTATTACTCCAGTGTAGGTATGTTCTGGACTTTACAATTATATGTTTGCTTCAAAGTAAATAAACCCTTAGGTTGTTCTTACCTTATCTTTATGGATCACACCCATGAACTAATCCAAAAGGAATCCTCACTAGAGTGAGTGTGTGCATCCACACCACAGTGATGAGACTCATCACCTGTGTGGCACCGAGGCACAATTCTTAATGTATTTCATGTCATGGATAGTGAAGGGGTTGTACCTGTGTACCTGGGTCATAAGATGTGCATTTCTGTGCCTGGCTACAAGTGAAGAAGGTGCAAGTCCTTTGAGTTCAGGGGAATAGAAATACCCTAGAAGGGGAAAACTAAACTGAGAATGTGTGCATACTTGTCTGTCTGAAGGGAACCTTACAGCGAATGGGGCTGAGAGCTGTGCTTGTATTTTCTGGGAAACTCAGCCGAATCTGCAGTCCTTGCTCTAAGCTGGTTGGATCACTCCAGCAGTGATCCCAGGATCGACATTAGAAGTTTAGCTATACAGTGAATCAGGAAAGCAGGATTTGAATGTGAATCATAGAATTAGCCAAGCAAGTGTTGTATTTGCACATTTGTGCAAATAAGATTATAATAAGATTATAATCTTATTCCATGTGTCAGAAAAAAATGGTTCTGGAAAGAGTATTGAGGGAACCAAGCAATTGTGATCTGCCTGTGCAGTATTGAGACAAGAAGACTTAATGTAATCCTCAGATGTTGAAACAGGGAAACGCAATGAAGGATTGAGAAGAGTGCTTGAAGCATACCAGAACAGAAAATACTGATTCATTTGCCTATAATTTAAGAAGACTGTTGAAAAGGTGAAAAAAGAAACAGAAATTACCTGCAATTTGGGAAGCCTAAGAGAGTGTAGGATCACTGTCTAATCAAAGTTTCAAACTGTGATAACAACTTTAAGGAATTTATGAACTCTGTTCATAGTTGCTGCACAATAGCAGTACGACTGTTTTCCTGCATCTTCTCTTGTATTAATCAGATACCCTTTTTTACAGGACATGAATTACTCTTGTGGCTATGAATATTCCAACCAATTTCCCAACAGGGTAAGGGAGGAAGAGAGAACAGATGGGATTTAAGTAGTTTAGCCAGATTTTAGTTAGCACCTTAGTAACCACAATGCCACCAAATTATAATAAACTAGCAATTGGTTTGATCTTACAATAGGTATATTCTGAAGATGAAACAGTATGATCAGGTTAACCTATGTGTAGGTTAAGATTTTTAAACATTTGATTTAGTTCTCAAAACAGTATTCCAGCTGGAATCACTAGACACACTGGAGAAGGCAAGCATTCAACATTTTGGCTGTTGAATCACCTAATGGAACGAGCATCATAGAAAATGTTATCTGAAATGGTTTCAGAGCCATTGAACTACATGATGTCTCCCAATGTACCAATGTAGCTGAAAGCTGTGGCAACAGACTGATGCCAGTGATTTGCATATTTTTCAGATTTTTTTAATATATTGAGAAAAGCCAATTATGGTTAAAAATTTAAAATTGTACCTGGAATATAGATAAAAGATATTTTGTAACAATTTTCAAACAATAAAGTATAATTTTGAACTGAGAAGTTTTTTTCTTTTTTTCCCCTTTCAGAATTCAGAATAATGAATATTGAATATAGTAGTTTTCCTGGGACTCTTCTAGTGTACTGGGAGCATTCCTGTATGGAAAACGACTGCTCTTGTTAAGTACCTAGAAGAAGAATATAACACAATTGGATAATATGTCTAAGGGTAAAATACTTTTTAATTTATTTATTAAACCACTTAGAGTGGCGCCCAGACTATTTTGCCTAACCCTACTCCCTTTCCATGCAGTTTCATATGGTTCGGCTACAGGTGCTCCAGTGAAATGCTGAGACAGATGCCTCGATTATAGTGCACTAATTTCTCCCATGCCTTCATGTTTAACAGGAAGCTTTTCCACTGATATTGACCACTTCTGAGCAGCAAACACATGATTGCACAGTTGGCTGACAGGATTATCAGTGAAATAATTTCTAGCTTTCAAAGGTAGCCTTATTTCAGTTTCAGATTTCTTAGAATTTTGGACCTTACAAAATTATATTCTGTGTAGTAGTAGCCTTTGAGTCAAACACTTTGTTGATGGATGATATTCCATGAGAAAACACACATAGATCAAGAAAGTAGAAAATATCTGTTTTCCAGGTTTCATCCTGCTCTGTTGCTAAAGTGGTTTGACAAACTCTGCCACGTCCCTGTGTTGTATAAGGAAAAATATTAATGACATTTAATGTTTATAACTGTTCTGAGAGCACTGCCTGGTGCTAGCATATAAATTGTACTGTGAGACCAAGTGGGTGAGGTGTTCTGAACTTACAGGATGTATATGAAATTGGGACATAGGGAAGTGAAGTACTTTGGATGTGTCAGACAAAGAAGGGTCATGGATAAATATTTTTTTACTAATTGCTGCAGCCTTCTTTAGTGAGGATAAGTAAACAAACTAGGGGCAATCTAGCTATTGCTTTTCATGGCATTACAGCACCAGAGTGCTTTTGCAATCACAGGTACATATATAAACGTAAGCTAGACTGAGTAATGTGCAGATTGACTTGAAAATTCATTTGTTTTCATCACTCACCAAACTATTAAAATTATCTTGGTAGTTTAGGCATAAAAATAACTGTTAGTTTAAAATTTGGCAGAAAGCTAATCATTAATGAGGATAAATGTCCTGATGAGAAATAGTTTCTGTTTTCCAGTTGGAAAACCATCCCTCATGGAAAAGTAATACCTAAATTCCACTACCCAGAAAATAAGACAAGACTTTGTAATTGCCTTTCTGTGTTTTGTGTGTGTTATTATCTTTGTCCTCTAGGACCGTAATGAGAATATGAGAACTCTGTTTCTTTGATCTCACACTTAGCTATGTGTTCAAGGAAGGATGAGTTCAGAGAGGGTTATCAGAAGTATAAATAAATCTTTTTTGTATTTAACAAATTTTATCTAATGATCTACCGAGCAATTCTTCCAGACTCTGTCTCTTTCACAGGCAGAAACTTTGCCTTGATGCTGGCAAGGGATGGCTTGGCCCTAGTAGGTTTCTAAGCCTGCTGTTCTCTCTTGGTGCTATGAACCATCCTAGCATATATACTTTGCATGAGGCTGCTTGGGCTTTAATGGACTGCCAGAGAAATCATTAGCCTTCATGCATTGTTTAGCTTGGTGAAACCAGGGCAGTTGTGCATTTCAGTCTTCATCTAAAACTTATTTTGTGAGTTTTATATGAAAGCTTTGAATAAATCAAAAATAGTTCTGGGAGCAGGACCAAAATGCAAGTTTTCATTTTCCCTGGTGAAATTTCCAACCACCAGGTTGCAGTCTTGCTTCTGTTCATACTTTCATCACCTAAAAATAAAATAAAATAAGCAACTAACTTGTGTTAAGCTTTCTTTTAGTGTATTGCTGTATTAGGCATGTTCAGAGCACTCCTTCCAAATTGTCCAGAGAGAATTTTAATGCTAGTTTTCCTCCTCTACGTATTCCAGCTTGCCTGAGTCAGGAAACTGGGAACTCAACTGCTAAGGGAGAATGGCTTCAGTGCTGTACCAAAGGAGGAAAAGCAATAATTTTTCAGATAAAGCAGGGAGGTGTTTAGTGACTTCAGATTCCTCTGAGGGTCTTCAGAGTTGGTTTGATGTGTATTTTTGGATCCTAGTTTTGAATTTAATGAAAACAATGGATAGGAACCGAGTATTAAGATGTTATTCTGAAAGGAGAATGACACCTAGACCACGCAGTGAAACTTCAAGAAACCATGTTCAGAACGAGCAAAAGGAAATAATTTCCTACACAGCAGGCATTTGTGAGATTCTCTGATGAAGGCTGTTATGGCTGGAAACAGTTTGTACAGGTTGAAGGGAAAATGAAAACAACTTGGAAGATAGTTCCATTGAGGGTTGTTGAATAGATAACTGGATTAGACTCAGAATATCTTGTGAGCAGAAAATAGAAACTCGGAGAATATATAGGAGAAATATCACATATACTGTTCTTTTCATTTCCTGAACATCCATTTGTAGCTGCTGTTGCTGAAGAAAGTATTATAGGGCTGTGGGGATACTGCACCAACACGGCTTTACTTCTCCTCCAGTTAACTTCCAGTTTGTTCTGTTTCTATCCACTTATCCTCTAAGACCAATTTAAACAGCTTTATTGAGTAAAGATTTTGAATATATATATCTGTGTTCAACCAACCAATGATTTACCATTCCACAAAGCACTGGCTTTGTCAAACACCTTGTTCTCATGCCTTCATAGTGCATTTGAGTCATGCAAGGTCAGTAGATCTGAGCCTCCTTGATGTCCTCAAAATTGTGCTTTTGCTCATTTTGGAAAACTGGTAGAGTGATTCAATTTTCTTGTAGTTTGTTTTGGATATATTTTTCAGTCAGTTGTAGATGATCAGTAAGTCTCTAAATAAAAATGACTTGGTGAATAATTGAATGTGAAACATTGACAGTAGCCTTGAAAAGGAAAATTAATGCTTTTATTCTGCCTTTGATTTATTAAAATTGAAATGTGACATGGAGTCCTTTTCTGTAGTATTTTATATTAATGTTATCAGAATTTTCTATTTTTAAAAATAAAATGTGCTGATAATGCAAGAAGAAAGCAATTTCTGTTTGGAAAGCTAATAACAGACAGATCTCTTCCAAAAACCAAAGAATTTTAAAAATACTTGTATTACTTTAGCTATATTTTAAAAAAAATGTGGATAGGTGTTATGATCACTTCATGTCTACTGAATCTATCTTTAATTTATATGCGGTAGAAGTTACATACAAATGATGGATTTGAAATTTATATGAAATTCTGTGTAGGAAATGGTAATAAAACATAAAGTAGAAGGAGGACCTTGTGTTGATGAAAACACAATCAACATTGCTTGTGTAGTTTCTGAACACAATGGGCCACACCTCATCTGGAAGTAGAAAAATGAAAGATAGGTAGTGAAAGATGAGGGAAACCCTTTTAATTTGCTCTGTGTGTGTGTGTGTGTATCTGTGCTGATCAATGCAAGCACGATGGCCCCTGAAATGAAGCTGCCACTTGCCCACACACAGCTGCTCCAAAGGTCACAGGTGGTCACTCTGTGGTCATATGTGCCAGCCTCGTGTAGTGTCTTGGGTGTCCTAGAGAGACCTAAACAATGTGAAATGGCTGTATTTAGGCTACTGAATTGAGTGCAAAAGTATCATTTTTAAGCATTATGCATAACAGATTGGTAACAATATGAATTGCATGGAAATTTTTTGTGTGTGTCTGAGGGAATTTTTGTAGTCCCAAAAGCAAGGACTGCTAACCTGACCTGCATACAATTTGGAATTTTTTGCAAGAATATGTGGAAGTAAAAAACCCAAAGTTTTTACAGATTGGCTTAACTGTTACTCTGAGATATTCTGATGAAGACAGCTGGCTCTCCTCACTTTTTTCTTCAGACTTCTTGTCAGTACAAGACACTGACGTAGCAATGTCAAAAGATTCAGAAGTCTCTCTTTGACAATTTAAGATGATTCAGAATTAAAGAAAAGATAAATTTTGCTTGCATATATTTAGATATGGAAAATTTAAATCTATTGAACAGTATTTTCATATGTTCAAAGTGATCTTGATGTCTTATGCATACAAAAATGTTATGTTGCTTTGTGACTCTTTGTTGACATCTAATAATTCTGACCTCTGATGTTCCTTAAAATGAAGGTTATTCAATTGATTAATTTTTCTGTTGGCATAATATGTAATTACCTAGGGACAGTCTGTAAATGGAGCAAGATCTGAGAACATAGGTAGGATTAGGAAAGGAATTCATGTGGAATTCAAAGATTCTGGAGAGCAAATGAGATGATGCAGTGACAAGCACTACCAGCCACTTAGCTGCAGATAGGCAACTTGCTGTTTATTTGAAGAGATGATGACCTTGGCAGGGTTTTCAAGCCTTCAGCTTCTGGGAGATGATCAAGCCTCAATTTTTATGAACATTCATGTTGCATTTCTGTCTGGAAGGAAGTTGCCTCTTCTTCCAGAGAGTGGTTTCTGTGATGCTACAGGCACTTCAATTTCTTTGAGATAAGATTATAGTATATAAATTTTCATACTGGTGTTGTTCACAGTGATCTCTTTTGATTGCTTCTTTACAAGTTACATTTTTAAGCAATGTGAGCCCATGAAACTTTACTTGAGAATATTCTTCAAGTGTGTGGTGGTGTAGTTTCTGTCAGGAAGGATGTTTTAATGGAGCTGCTTTTCCTTAGGAGAAAGAAAGCTGGTAATGTGAAGCTATTAAGTAACTCATCTAAAATATGAAGTAAATTTATCTACAGCTCTACAGCTTGTGTCCCATATCCTGTGTAGGCCAGATACTTTCTTTTGCAAATGCTGTTTCAAGATCAGCATATCTTTGAATCAGTATTTTTATAGAGTGTTAACTGTGCTTCAGACCCTGGCTTATTTATTACAGTGTTTGCAGCTGTAAACTTTTTAAGCAATGAACTCCATGTTAATGTTTTTTAACATATTTAGGTAGAAATAAATAAAATACTATAGGATGAGGTAGTTCTTGCCTCTACATATTTTCTCGAAATTGCGTGGCTTTTGATAGCCTGGTTATGACTTCACAAATATGACTGTGAAGCTGCTGTATTTTTTAAAGGAAGAGAGCATGAAATGCAAGTGGATACATTTTGTTGCTGCTCGGTAAAATGAACAAATATACCTAGAATGTGTTTAAAATGGGTAACATTATTCCATTTTCCATCATGGACTTCGCTCCATGAGAGTGAAAGGTGTCAGAAGTGGTATGGCATTAGTGGTTACTGACAATGTCTGAAAGATTAAAATAAATGACAGTTTAACCCTTCAAAGCAGAAACTGACAAAAACTGTTCAACTTTGCTGGAGTTCAAACATTGCTGCTACACTGTCTTTTACGGTGGTTTATTTTTTTCTTGAATTCAGAATGTAAGTAACTAGTGAGAGAATTGTCAAAAATCAACTGCTAATTGTGTCTGTGAGGCTGTGTAAGAGCATTTGCTCCTGTATTTTCTTTGAATCAACATTTCAAATCAGAAATAGGGCAAAGTAATATGACGTTGCATTGGAGTCCCTCCTTCCCCCTTTTTAATAAGACAAGCCACATTATTTTTACATAGCATTGTTGAAAATTTATTTGAGGATAATCCTATTAATTTTATAAGGGTTATTTATTCATTGATTTAAGTGAGGATACAGTCCTGCTCATCATGCAAGTTTGCGAGTTACTTTTCAAGTATTGACAAATTTCACCCAGTTTTATCAAGGGTGGTTTTAGCTGGATACCTCATCTAAAATAAGTAGCCATTTGCATTCAACGTACGTTTGTTTTGTCACAGAGCAGGTCTAGATTTTTAATAGTGCTTTTATTTTTTGCATAAAAGTATGTTTTATGTTATTTGATAATGAACTGTGAACAGCAAGTTAAGAACACATTATAGGGAAGAGTGGGGTGAAATGCCTGGGAGAATAAACTGTGTATGAAGTCATTAAACAAGAATTCCCACTGGTAAAATTGTATGCTGGAAATTTTTGGAGCATGGGTTCCACACAGTGAAATTGGAGATCTCTTTACAAGTCATCAGTGTTCAATATACATTGTGGACTGATAAGTAACCATTTTTATGTGTTGCCCAAAATACTACCTGAGAGCCAGTGCAGTCTTTAAACACACATGGCATCTACACTTGACTTGAAACTGCTGCAGTATTGTTAAGCATACCCAAATTACACAATAGGAATGAATTTAACTACTGTTTCAATTCTAAAACTGATAAAACTGATTTATGGTATAAGCTTAAGAGAAATACTTGTCCAATATTCTCTCTCAGTTCCTTTTTTCAGTAAATATATTTCACAGCCATAGACAGATATTTAGTGGAGGCCAGTGTCTCAAAATTGGCTCACCGAAATATTTGTAAAACACAACTAAATTTTATCTCAACTAGAACTGTGAAAATCGAAGGATAAAATTTTGAATGGAAACAGCAATGTTTACTTCTGATTCCAAATGTTTTGCTGAGGATGTGTCAGGATCCAGATTACATAAGAGAATACATTCTAGTGCTTTTTAATATCTGAAGACTGAAATGTGGAGGGCTTTGTGATTAGTCATGGGTACTAAGTATGTGCTTCCTGTGCGGTGCAGATTTTGAAGGCTGACGTTCATATTACAACTGTGGAACATTTCTGCTTAATGGTTAGTGACCAGATGATAGTGGAAAGCAAGGACGAGCATTTTTCTTCTTCAGTAGCAGATGTAGGCTTTCAATGATAGTATGAATAATAATAGGTATTCTTGTAATTTGATCTACTCATATTCAATCTTCCTCTGACAAAAAAACATAGGCATATAGGGATTGCTGCTATATTGGAGCAAAGTGCTGAATTGCTAACCCTAGTATTTTGTCTCCAGCAATCTTGTAAATCCTATGTGAAACCACCTTTAACTAAAGAAAAATTCTTAGTATTAATATTATGGATAAACAGTTTTAGTCTGTCACAGGTATTGAAATTAACTTTATATTTATTTAACTTTAAAAGAAGAATATTATATATTCTAGATAAATATTTCTTTTCTAGTGAAAGAAGTCAGGACTCAGTGTTATTGTGAAATTGAGTCATCATTTCAGTAGTAATTATTTATATTAATCTTTGTCAATATTGGCTAATCACACATATGCAAAAGTTCCTCATAAGTAGTTCATCTTGAACTTGGTTTTTTTTTTGCATAGAAATGTGTAAAAAAGTGAAGTGAACCTTCTCAAAAAACTTGTGAAAAGCAAAATACTATTTGATAATAAGCAGGGACCATTTTTTTCTTTTGAAAACAATGAATCTTTAGATAAAACAAAATTATTTATTAAGGACAGCATAGTATAATACAGATAATAGAAAATAAATAAACTATGCAAAAAGTATATGTAGCCCATGGTGTATTTGATTCAGTTGCATCATGACCAATTTGAATTTGTGGTGGACACATTCCTTTGAGAGTTCCTTTCTGCTTTGGCTCATCAAGTGCACTGTTAAGTTAATCTAACGGCTTCCTGCTGCTGAGCAAGATGGTCTCCCTCTTCATTCTGGCCATGTGCTCCTGCAGTTTCTCCTGATCTGGCTCAAGACCTGCACCAGTATGATACTTACCTTTCAAGAACAACAAGAACTTTTTGCTAATATCAGTCTCCAGACTAGAAGCATGAAAGATGCAGGAATGTGAAGGCAGGAGGAAGGATATGACCACTTTTGACGAACAGTTCACTGCTAAATCAATTGAGCTGTATAGCAAAACTATTCTTTTTAGAACCCTGAGAAGCATGCAAGATTGACTTTACAGGCTGGCTTTCAGGAAGGTGAATTCTCTGAACTCTGTAACAGGCACGTGTTTCCTATGTGCCTTCCAAATACTCCCTTGACCATTTAAGCTCAGAAGTGCCTAAGAGCTCACTATGTATACTTAAGTCATGCTGAAGCTGCTGGGAGTGAGGCATGCCAAGGCTTCAGCAGTCTGCATTGCTCTTGAACTTTGTCATCTAACAAGTAGATTGCAAACCAATCTTTTAGGTTTGATCCGAAAGACTGCAAACCAGTCTTTTGGATCAAACGTAAAAGATAGGAGCTTTAGCTATAAACATAAATCATATACACTCAAGATGATTCCTAGGCAGCTGGACCAATTATCCTGGAACAGCTTGCATCTGTGCTAATAGTTTCCACAAAGCAGTGGATGAATGCAAACTAAATAGTAATGGTAATGGTAAATGTAATGGTTCTGTAATTTTTTAATGTCTCAAGCTCAGGAATATTTTGGAGCAGTGCTGTTTGGCACATGCCAAACTTAGCACATGAAATATTAAAGCAGTTTATAGTACAATTGCAGAGAATCTGAAGGTCTGTCCTATTCTCACTAGGTTAAAAAAAGCCTTGAGCTTTACTGACCTGTAGCTCATTAAAGGCAGTACTTTCCTGAGGAAGATGCTTTCAGCATTTTTATTGTCACCTCTTAATTTCTCAGCCACCTCTGATGAAGGTGGATGACACTGGCCTCTGCATACTAACCTCCTTGTAGGGGTCCAGCCTTCCTGGTGCCACCCATGATGTCACCACATTGATTCTGTAGTGTGTCACCCGTTCCTATAGCTCTAATGATGCCAGAACTGTTTGTAGACTTCTCAAAGGAGAAGAACCAATAGAGTCTGCACTACTGAGTATTTTTATTTTTTATCAAGAGGCCTCTCTAAGCATACCTATGCTATTTTGAAGGAGTGTGGTAGAAAGAATTGTGCAGCATCACTGCCTGCATTAGTTGTTGGTAATTAGTAATTTGGTGTAGAAGTGAGTGTAACTGTACCAGCAATAAGCTGTCTTGTGAGACAGGGGTTAATAATCCAGAGCATGGCACCTTGCTAGCAGCAGTGCTTCTTCACATTTCAGTGCTGAGTGAGGTAAGGATGGCTTGGGAGTCTCTGTATCAGTTGTCTCTGCACAGTACAGATCTGCCCTTTTTCTGTCGTGTTGCACAAGTGATGCATTGCTGAGGTTCTGACTGTGGCAAGAGCTCCTTTAAGAATTACTAGGAATAATCCTTTCTCTTAGCTGCACAATAAGAAATTAAATTTATTGGTGTTTCTCCAGGGACAAAAAAGTTGCTTAAAAATTTAAACTAATTTACAAGAGGTGTAAAAGGTCTCTGGACAGCAGTGTTTGCTGCTTTTAAAGATTTTGTAACTGTAACCTCAATTCCCTGGAGAAATGGTTACTAGTTAATATTAACTCTGGTTTTCCTATAATTTGACATCAAATCAAATATCAATATTCCTAAATTTGGCATTGCTAATGCCAATTATTTTTGTTTGGTCTTTCTGCTTTTGTAATTCATTAATAATAATTTCTGTGGTTTGTAGACCATTGTACTAAATGAGTACATGGAGCTATTTCCCTCACCCCTTATGGATGGGAAACCTGTTGATCTGATGGACTTCTGAACTTATAGAAGAGGCTGTATTGCAAAAGAGCCATTTCATTAAATTGCTGGTGGCTGTGTTTCAGAAAGACCTCCATCTTGTTGCACAAAACAATGAAAATGGTGGAAGAACAAATAAAGATAGGAGAATGCTGAAATAATAAATAACTTTGACCTTTTTTTCCCGTTTGTTGGCATCTAGTCACTTCCTTTGATCTTCCCTGCCTTAAACAAGCTAATATCTGCCAAGAGAGTGCAACTGTTACTGAATCACTAAGGTCCTATTTGTTCCGCTTGACAGATGACAATGCATTTTTGTCTTTCTACAGAAGCAGAGACTTTGAAAGTTTTCTCCAATGAGAAGCCTAGGTTTTCTCTAACACTAGATTTCGTTTTTCTTTCTTTTATTTTTTTCTTTTTTTGTGTGTGTGAGTTTTATTTCTCATCTCGTTGTGATGGTGCACTGCTGATGATTGTGTCACAGTTTTCTGTGAGGTGCTGGTTAGACAACACTGAAGTTGTGTGATTTTGCTGTTGCTCGTGATTGTTCTGGCAAGAACAGAGTGCTTCAACAGCTGTAGCATGTATTGCTGCTTCAGTTACATTATGGTTAGTTTGTGAGTGTCATTTGTGATTGCTCTCTTTGTTGCTCCCTGATTTTTTTTAACAATTGTTGCTAGTGCTAATTCATCAGTTCTGTACAGGTTTCTTGTATTTGCAAATGTTGAATTGTTCGATAGCTTGATCAAAAGATTTTATATTTAGAGTTTAGAAAACAGACCCATTTTATTAGACAATGCAATTTCAAAACAGAAGCAGGAGATACATTACCAGGTCTATTTGATTTTTGTGGAGAAATGGAGACACTTGTTCTTTAAGGGTATTGCATTTAATCACTGATATATTTAAATCTGGGCTATTGAGTAAACATGCTTTGTTCTAAGTATACCTTGTACTTAGCACAATGAGAACCTAATTTTTGATGGTGATCTTAGGTGCTCCTGAGTACAAATAACAATCACAATAGAACTGAATGTTTCACATAGGTTTTTCGTTCAGATTCCATTGACTGTTCTTGTAGGCTTGTAAAGTCAGTTTCAAAAGTTCTGGAGTAAGAAGGATATGTTATATCACAGAACCAGAATTAGATAAAGCTTGCAAGTCATTCCCAAAAATGACATATAACCACTGTTAATTTTGAATTTCTCTGATGGTTGGAGATGATGATGTGTGTGAAGATCAAACTTAGGCCTTGATCCAGGAAAGCACTTAAACTCATAATTTAGCTCACCATGATCAGTTTCCCTGGAGTCAACAACTGATTCAAATTATCATAGAAGATATATAGCACAGCCTTGTTTAGGACTATAGATTTAATACAATCTCCATCAAGTAAAAAAAAAAAAAGTAAGCATATCAGAAAATGGTTTTTAAGGATTCATTTCAAGATCTTTCTGGTTGTGCATGTCTTCACTACATCTGTTATGGAAAAAGCCACTAACTAGCTCCAAAATGCATCTTTTAATATAGATAGTACATTTCTTCTACTTAAATGGAATCATGTCTTTTGAGGAAACCTCTTACTGAGAGTTCTTTTGTAGAAGGTCTGAAGTTTTGTTAGAATTAATAAATATTTTCTTAACTGGTGATAGAAAATTTTGAGAAGTAGACCAGAGCAGACAACACATCTCCAGGCTACAGAGGCTTGTGGAATTAACGCATAGAATTTTTCCCTACAACATCTACCATACTTTTATCACTAGAATATTGAATTTGGTGCTTTGTTTGGGGTCAGGACAATTGCATGGGACAATTGCAGCCAGTACCGTCCCTGCTAGACATGGTAATTTTTAATGAACACTTGGTGTCTTGGCTGTGTTTTTCTAGAGTATGGTCCAGACAGATGACTAATGGCAGAAATGAACCAGCCAGATGTGGCTGTAGCTGTGTCTGGTCTGGTACTGGCAATAACAAGCCTATTCTTGACATAAAGGAGAGAATACAAAAACATGTATAGCAACACTGATTAGTTCAACAACTGATACTCCTTATGGACTTCTCCTCTTGGACTTTATATTTGTGAGAATAGGCCCAAAGGTAAACTGAGACACCTTCCTTGTGTGGCACTGGCAACAGTCCAGTGGCTCTGTAATAATCTCTAAGTAGATAGGGAGAACCCAAGGTATTCAAGAGGACTTGATGTGCTGACTGCAGGTTATTCACAGGTACATGTGGGCATGCTGCAATAGCAGAGATTGATTGACAGTGATTAGGGGAGTAAATAAAGCAAATCCATTTACCAGAAGATGCCCAGAAAGTAGGGACTTTTGCTGCCAGTGTCTGGTAGATAAAAATGGGATGCTGAAAGCAGCAAAACTTTTCCAAGTAATTTGGGTGAAGAGTTTTCTTGGTGTTAGGGTCACAATAAGTGTAACTGCCTGAGGTGACCAGGTTAGCCTCATCACAAGGACCTTTCAATTGGAAGATCAGCTTCTAGGGAGGAAATGTGAATGTGTAAATGTTAAAACCAAATTTAGTGTATTTGAATTCCATTACTGAAGAAAAATAAGTGAAGAAACTAGGTCATGTCATAAGATTGATTTTATACTTTCTTCTGTTTTGAGGTTAGGCTCTAGTTTTTAAGTACTTGGACACTCTGGTGAGGATACTACTTTACTCTACAAGTACCTGCATCATATGTATGTATGGAGAAACACTGACACAGGGAACTAATGACACTTCAGAATGAGTCTTTTGGTGGAGACAGTTATCTCTATCAAAAAAGGCAGCTGGTTTTGTTTTGTGGAAGCCAGAAAAGATGGCTGATTATTTGTTGCCAATGTCTTAGTAAGTGTCCAAATATAGGTGTGCCATTGGCTACTGAGAACAGCTGGGCCTATTGCTAAGGCAATGGGCAGGAAAGATATTTTGCATAAGGACTGGAGTAGTTTACAGAAATGCTGAAAAGATACAGTGAGGCCAGTAGAATTTTTTCCTTCTTAACTCATGAAACCTGTAAGATCTTGAAACCAGTCATCTGTAGAAAATGGGGAAATAGACCATCATCACCAAGGTAATTAATCTCTTCTGAGTATTTTGGTGCAGGTCTGTGTATTGGATGCATAGAATCATGGAATAAATTAGAAGGAATATCAAGGTACCATCTGGTCCAAATTCCTGCTCAAAGAAGGCTTAAATCAGGCTACTCAGGGACTCAGTTGAGTCTTGAACTCAAAGTTGAATCTCATCCTCAAAGGAGTTCCAGCATCTCTGGACAGCCCATTCCAGTATTATATCATTCCTAATGTAAAAAATCATACTTAATATCGAATCAGAATTTTCCATGGTCTATCTTGTGTCCTGTTGCCCCTTGGACTGTCACCATGCACTTCCAGGAAGTGTTTGTCTCTGTATTTTCTCTGTATTCTTTTCTCAGATGGTTGTAGATAGCAGTGTAAGGTATTACTGAACCTTTTTTGCTTACAAGTTGAGAAGGCCCTGCTACCTGAGCTTGTCCTTATATATCCTGACCACACTGGGATCTCTGGAGCCTAGGAGAACTACAAAGATATCATGAGGTTATGTAGGGAGGAAATTGGAAGGGTCAAAGCCCAAGCAGAGTTTTATTTGTCTGCCACCATAAATGAGAGTACAAGATGTTTCTATAAATACCAAAATAAAGCCACCTCCAGCTGGCGACCGGTCACAAGTGCTGTTCCTCATGGTTCAGTGTTGGTGCTGGTCCTGGTCAACATCTTTATTGTTGATCTGGACAAATTTAGTGCCCTCTCAGTCAGTTTGCAGATGACACCAATCTGGGTGGGAATGTTGATCTGCTTGAGGATAGGAAGGCTCAGCAGGGGAATCTGGACTGGCTTTCATCCCTTTAATCTCATAAACAAAACTTGAGAATTTTGTTTATGAGATTCACCACATAAATGGATTAAGCAGGTGTCTTATTTCTGACTGTGTTTGGGAGCTCAGGCATGGGAATATTTGATCATTTTGAAGATGTCTCACCCTTAAGTCAATTGCAAGAAAAATTAGTTTACTTACTAGACTAATGCTGGTGATCATGGTGATCAGTCAGTCCATTCAATTTTTTTCTAAACGTGGGATACTAAGCTACCATTTCGCATATCCTAGCTCATTTTGGTTTTTACATAAAGCTAGATTATGAGAAATATTTTTTAGGGTGTTGTGTTTGTTATTAAGCATGGAATGTTGCTTAATCTTAAATCAACGTATCATTGCTTTTCTACCAGTGATCATCCTTGTTCACAAATAGTTAACATTTTGTGTAGGAAAGCCAAGAAATGCTCTTTTTTTACTTCTGTCTTTCTGCATCCATTAAAACATCTAATAACTCTTTGAAACATCAGTATTTGCTAAAATCTTTTGAGTTTGTCCAGAGTACTCAGGTATTTTGGCCCATTTTACATACATAGTAAGTCATTAATTCTGTATGAGTCAGGCAGAATTTAGTTTTATCCTCTCCCATCTCTGAGGTACAAAAAACTAAAAAAATGCCCAAGCTACTTATATTACAGGATGTCTTCTACTCCTTCAGAAAAGGGTAAGTTTTAACATGTTGTTTTCTAATGCTGAATTGAAAAGGGAGATGGTGTTCCATTTTGGTTTCAGGAAATTCAGTCTGTACATCTGGGGTCTGAAATTCAGTCTTGCAACTGACACAATAATCTGCACTTAATCCCAGACTATTACTCTGCCCCAGAAGAGTAATGAAAGGGGAAAGCATTCTGTATTTATAGTAGTTTGCACTCTAGCATGTCATTCATTCTTTTAGTAAGTTTCATGCTCAGTTGAGTCAGGACTAAGATCTGAAAGAGGAGAGAGCAGGCTCAGCCAGGAAAGAGCTTTTAGAAGTCTTAATTCTTAAAAACTTGCAATATTTTAAGGGTAGAAAAATTGGCCGAAGGTGGATGGAGTTTCAGAGGAATAGGAAAAGCAGTTCCCTGACACAGAGTTTCAGCTCCCTGCCATATTCAGGGTTCCTGCTCCAAACTCCTTATTTGCTGCAGCAAAAGTGTTTCTTGTTTCAAAAACAGGTTTCTAGAAATCTCTAAGGAGGGAAAAGCAAATAATTTCCTTTCAATTGTCTCAGTTACTTCCAAATTATTATCACTGAGCTAATCACTGACACACAAAATTTCCAGCTGAATGGCTAAAATCTTATAGTGTCATAAATAGATGTAAACAGTCTTAACATTTAAAATGTCAGAATACTTAACCAAAAAGATATGCTGACTTGCTAGCCTAATATTTCTTATGTTTACACAGATAATTTCAGAGTATGCAGTAGGTCTTTCATACAAATGACAGGTAAAATTGAAGGCATATTTACATAAATGTTGTAAATTAATAAACATATGTGTGGAATAATTGTATTCAGCAGTTCCCCATTTGCAACAAGAACTATTTTGACCATTTTTTTTTCCAAAGCTTGTGAAAGCAGAAGTTCCCTTTTAACAGGAAAACCAACCTAAACAAAAAATTTAGGGTTAGAAATCTTAGGTCTACCCTTTTGGTGCCATGGCCAGTTCTAGTGAGTTATTTGGAAGTAGGGGAAAAAAGAAGTATACATCTTTGCATCAACTTATAAAACTTTAAATGTTCAAAACTTCCACTAACAGCATGAAGCACTTATCTCTCCTTAGAGCCTAAGGAATTTTTAAGCATGAGTTTTGCTTAAAAATTTGTTTGCCTAGTGGTATCAAGAGCTTTATTTTTTTTGTATTTTTTTTTCCCCAGAGAAGATTTATAAGCAGTGGAGTAGATGGTGCTGTTCTCCAGCGGTCTGTCTTGAGGAGTTTCCTCACTGGACTAAACACAACATAATTTCTCTGTAATGTTACTGTGGAATCTTGGAAAAACATAATGTTCCTCCTGTTATGTACAATAGATTCTTCTTTAATTGCAGCAGCTAAAAAAAGCTTCTATCTTTATAGTTGTGGAACCAAAGCGACAAAGTTTATGGTCTTTCACTGTCAGCAGGGTTATGGAAAATTTATAGTATATGCTCTGAGTTTACCATTTTTTGTTGCAGTACTTACTAAAACTACTTCTGAAAAATGCGTGTTGTAGAATGGTGTTTTGTTGTCTTTTAATTTTCCTATAATTTTAATAGCCTTTGTGTATATTTATATATTTAGTTTATAAAATAAATGCAGTATATACTTTGAGTATATACTTTTGCATACTATACTTCATATAGTATTTTTTTGTTTATCTCTTTTCCCCTGAAGCTTCTGTTTTATCTTGTCCAAAATGCAAAATGTGTTCATGCTGTTCCTTTTTCCTTTAAATAGGTTTTTTTTTTTAATCCTATAAAATTAACTTATTTTGTAACCATTGTCTGACTGCCTTTCAGGACTTGCAGTCAATAGAAAATTATTGATGTTAATGGCACTGAAAATCCCCAAAGTTCCTTCCAGTTATTTAGATTAGTTAAAATAATATCTTCTATATTTTTAAATTATCTGTTTTCTTTTTTCCGTTTCTGAGATTGCTTCACTGGTCCCACAACATTTGCCATCAGTGGAGGAAGGCTACTTTTGGGGTTTTTTTAAGCTATGTTCCAGTTTTGAAGTGTTGGACTCATGATCCTCTTGAGCCAAACTGCAGCATGCATAGTCTGCCTACTTAATCTGATCATGGTTGTCATTTGTCAACGAATTAAAAAAAATAAAATTGAATGCAAACTAATCATCAATTAATCAAAACAAGCAGAATTTGCCTTTAGAAACATACCTAAATATTTTTCAGCTGCAAATTATGCTAGTTTAGCCACAGAGCAACAGAGACGTGATTTAGTTTTAATGTTGCTGCATTTGATATTTTGTTGGTGTAATCAGAGTAAATTCCCCATTCTGGAAAATCTGAGTTGAGCACTGGAACTCTGGCCTATCTAGAAAACAGAAAGGTTGAAATTTTTAAAACGTGAACACAAGATTTAATCAGTCACTTTTATTTATCTAAAGGATTAATTTCTCATTTCCATGAGAAGTGCAGTGCCTGAGCCCGCACTATTTCATCCCAACTAATTATCATTAAAAATCCCTGTGTATGAAGATGCAGTTCCTGCTTTGACCTTTGCTAACATGTCTGTAATGCTCCTCAGTCACAGTGGACTAGTCCCTCCTACTTCTTCAGTATTCATTAAATGCTGTTTTCTTTCCTTCCTGTCCAGGCATAAATCTAGATGGCTCAAAGCCAAATTTTATTTGTATATTCCCAAACCTCAGAAATATAGCAAATCCCCCAATCTATACCTGATCTCAAGTTAACAAATCTTCAGATTTTGTAGAACCAGTTCCTCTCTATTTTTATGTATCTATGTATCTCCTGTAGTATGTGCTCAGAAACTCCAAAACAATATTAGACCTTCATTAAGGTGAGAGAAATATGTAGGGCAGCTTGGCTGCAGCTGAATACACAATAGTAGAGAAATTACTAGATCTGAGAACATAGATTTCCTCATTTTGAACACATCTGTCTAGCACTGGAAAGGATGGTGCTGCAGCCAATTCATGTTTTTATTTACTCTCTCTTGTTACTACATGTAATTTAAAACAAAAAACCCAGAGTAAATGAGGCAAGCCTTTTTGTATGAGATCTGTATAATTTTAAAGCCATACATGATGTAGCGTTTAGAAAATCCAAGCATTTGCATAATCTTTTTGCTAAACAGCACTAAACATCATTGCTATATCCTGTACCCATTCTAGAGCATGTAAAATCTGACACGTAATAGATTAGATTAAAGTGAGTGGTGAAGTAAGTCCTGACCTTTAAGCACAAATGCCAGGTTTTAGAAACCTAGATCTCATTTTTCTGAGAGGCAAGTCCACAGGCGGGTACACCTAATGTCATCTCTAAAACAGGGTGAAGTAGCAGTGTTTGTTAATTTGGAGCAAGCAGTACAGTCTTTACTGTGTAGGACAAGAAAGAAAACAACCCTCTGCTAACTTGTTCACTTCATAGTTTCTTTATATCTAAAAATCCCATATATAGTAAGCAGAATCAAAGTCTGATTATTTTTTTTTCAGTACACAAAAATCAAAAATTCAGCTTCTTCATGGGCTTTGGCTTGACACGCCCTCCCACCTCACCCTTGCCCTTTCTTGCTCTCTTCCTTTTCTTCCACAGGAAAAATAAGTCAGCCATTACAGAATGCTGTCACAGAGGTTCTCAGCCAGGCCCCAAGATCTTGTTTGTGGCACTCACATTTTTCTTTTCTCTCAAGATATGTAGAAGGCTGTGTGCTGTATGGGTACTGCAGCTGTCTGTTGCTGAGCCCTTTCAGTGGGAAGACTGTGGCTTGTGGAGAGCTGCTCACAGGGTCTCTAGTTTAAATGGTACACAGCAGAAGTGATGGTGGTTCTAGTTAACCCTACAGTATGTTTAATGCTGGTTGCGTCTGATGGAAATTTTAAATATTTGATTCCCTGGAAACACACACCACCCGCCAAAAATAATCAATGAGGTTCTTAAAATTGCATGTAAGAAGCACAGGATACACTCAGAAGTCACCTCACTGCTCACTTCTGTTTTCCGTCTTCTGCATAGCTATTACACTGGAGCATTTTATTTCATATCAATATATTAGTTTTAACAGGGCATGCATGTTAGATAATGCTTTAGATAAAAATTCAAAGTCCATTTTGTAGCCCACGATGTGGATACTTTTTATGGCAAGTAGATTCACATTAATTCTCAGGTTATGCAGCTTAATAAGAGATAATGCCTTTTCTATGTATTTCAAAGCGCAAAATGAAATGTGTAAGGGCAACTGACTTAAACCTGTAACTGCCATGCATTTCAGCCCGTGCAGCCCTGCAGCCTGGCTGCTAAGAGCTGTGCTTACTTGCTGTTTTGTGAGCCTCTGCAGATGCACGGTCGCCCACTCTAAGAGAACATGCACACACACTCTTTTTTTTCTCTCACACTGTCTGGCATACTTTCAGCATAACTCTTCGAAGGCTTTCTGAGCTGCTGGGTATGGTCGTCTGATTGTTATTTTTTTAACTGGGAACATGTTTAGTCCAGTGTTATTTAAACAAGCTTATCTCTTTGATCAAAGTCTACAATCTGAAATTTGAACAGGGTAGGGAGGGTGGCTGGGTGGGTGAGGAAATATATCAAGTACATAGTTATGCGTGTGCTGATGTCTCAGCTCTGTGCCTGCTAAGGTAAAAACATATATTGCTTCAGAATATTCTTGCAAAGGTAAAAAACTTTGGCTATTTTAGCAGAAGTTCTGAAAGCACAGTATTATTTCTAAAATAAAACTGGTTTTAGTAAACTTTTCTTGACACTTCTAGTGACCTTGCATATTCGGTTTTTCAGTTTCTTAGGTTTTTTGAAGGTTGAGCCAAATAACTATGGAGTTGTTTAAGTATAGCATTGGCTTTGCTAGTACACTAACTGGAGCCCATATATTAATGCATTTAGGGTTGACATTAGCCTATTTCATTGACTGAACCACAGACCACAGCCATGAAGCTGGAGAGCTAGAAACAGTTTCTGGAGGTTTTGATTTAGCTCGTTCAGGAGAACTGGTTTGTGCGAAGTTAAAATTATATGGAATGAGATTGCAAGAAGAAGCATGCATGCCACACCTTTTCATTATGTTCTCTCTTTTCCTTTTTTTTCTTTCTAAATATAACTTTGAGAGGCATGTCAGGGTTTTTTTTAAACCAATCCCATTTGATTATTTTAGACTACTTGATTTGCTAGTCTGATTTCAAAATTCAAGTTTGCTAAACATTTGTTCACAAGACTAGGAAAATAATTTCCTGTATTCAATTTATATATCATGCAATCAAATAACCTTCTCCTATCTGTGGCAAAATGTGAATGACATTTATTTCATCATTTTACAGCATAAAAAGAAGCAGGCATAATTTTCTAGGCTAGTCTAAAGCTTTTCCTTGCTTTTTAATGTTGTTAGAGTACTCCAGTAACCGCAAGTTGCTGTTGCTGACGAAAGTATGTTATAAATCTTCTCTTCTGCATGGGTATCACGCACACTTCAGTTTTGTTAGCTGGCTTTATTGACTGGGGCTTGCTCCCCACACACCCAGGCACACACACCCAGACACACACACAGACAGACACACAAACGCACGCGTGCACGCACACACACATTCTGCTTTGCCCTATCTCGGTTACAGCACAGTCCTGCCCAGGGTCAGTACAATGTACACATTACATATTTCTAGCAAACATGAAAATGAATCAAACAGGAGGAGAGATAAGCACAGATAGATTGGAGCCTGCCGAGGAAATAAAAGGCAGTAATCTGACTGACCACTGGACTAGTCTTCCTGGTTGGATTTAAGTGTTCTTTCCCGTTTGTTGCTGCAAAGCACAGTACCCTGAAGTGAAAAACTAAAAGATTAGTAAGAATGAAGTAACATTTAGAGGGACAATTCTTTGGTATAACTCCAAAACTAATTGTTTCTGAAGTGATGTTTAAACCAACGTCGGCACAAGGCAAGGGCTCCTGGCTGGCAGCCAGCACCTTGTAATGCATATTAGCGCAGATGAGGAGTTCCTAAAAGTTAGAGAGAGGGAGAGGGAGGGAAGAAGAGAGAGAGAATGTGCGATTTCAGTGCTCACCCTGCGTTTGTTTGTATCCTCCTCCTTGCCGAGATTAGAGGAATACCTGTGTAGTGCTGCTTTATTATGATTTCTGCTGAGCCTCAGAATAGGTTCTGGTATTTTTTTTAGGTGGGCTGCCAGCTGCCGATCTCGTTGTTGACAGTAAAAGCAGATATGTTCCTTGCTCACTGCCATTAGTGCTGACCATGACCCTTCACACCAAAACCTCTGGAGTTACCCTGCTGCACCAGATTCAAGGCACTGAACTGGAGACACTGAGCAGACCTCAGCTGAAGATTCCCCTGGAAAGATCGCTCAGCGACATGTACGTGGAGACCAACAAGACAGGAGTTTTTAACTACCCAGAAGGAGCCACCTATGATTTTGGTACTACGGCTCCCGTCTACAGCTCTACTACGCTCAGTTATGCCCCTACTTCTGAATCTTTTGGGTCCAGCAGTCTGGCAGGATTTCACTCACTGAACAGTGTCCCACCAAGCCCAGTGGTGTTCTTGCAAACGGCACCCCAGCTCTCGCCCTTCATCCATCATCACAGCCAGCAGGTACCCTATTACCTTGAAAATGATCAGGGCAGCTTTGGGATGAGGGAAGCTGCTCCCCCAGCCTTCTACAGGTAAGTGCTACAGAAATTTTTCTTTCTTATTTAAGCAGATGATCTGAGAAAATTAAAATGTAGAAATCTGTTATGCCCTAATATTTGCTTTTTGTGTAAAGGAGCCTGTGATTTACCTGAATCATCGATGATATCTAGACTATAAGAAATAGTGTAGAATAAAAATTACAAACTGTAATTCACAGCCCATTGTGAGTGTAAGCTGTAAATTTTAAAAACTTGAGTAAAAAACCTATCAGATAATGAGTATAAATATTTTCTGGGAAAACATGAAATCGTAATTGATTAAAGAATGGCAAATGACCTCAGTGTTGTAATGTATTATAATACTATCTGAAGTGTGTTAAAAAGACTTTCACCATCACACATTTTTTGGTGTGAGTGGTTGTTTGTTCAGGTCTTAGCTGGTAGTAAGAGTATTTTTCTCCTCTGTCTTCCTTAGCAATGTGAGAAATGGCTTACATAGGAAGTTGTTCAGAAGCACTATATCCTTCTAATCAAAGTGTTAGAGTTGACTCAGTGACAGTATTTCAGTCAGTAACCACCTTCCTGAGCTATCCAAAGAGCTGTGTGCATATTAGCATGCATTTTTCATTGGAGGGCAATATATATTAACTGCCGCTTTTCAAAAGAGGCTTTTTCAGTGGAGTTTTAAAATATTTTTTCCCTCAGTAGGAGGTTGCTTCATGTTTTCCCTCTTTGGTCTGGAATAGAAAAATAAAAGTATTGTTGAAAGGGGGAAATAAATTCCCTTGGTTTAAATATTCATTGTCAATTGTGAATAAAATTGCGTCTTTTCTCGAAGTAAGTGGCAGAAATTGATATAAATATGGCTTCTAAAATGAAAATTGTCATAGGTACCTATACCCATGCTCTTAACATTTTGTGCAGTGTTTATAGCATAGTTTTGCATCAGCTTGTTTGATTCACTGGGCTTCAGTGAATCAAAGTGAACAGTTAGATGTAATTTTTTTTTCTGAACTCGTCGTTCTCTGTTGATTTGAGAGATACAGGTGAGTTTGTAAGAAGTGTAACAACTCTGAAAAATAAAAGCAAGTAATTTTTTCCATGTTTAGGTCCAGATTCTGTTAGACTTATTTGCACAACATAACATGTTACCATGAACAGCAACGTATGTTCTTAAGTCTAACTCAGCCTAAGAATCTGGTAGTAAAATCTGGTCCCAGAAAACAAAATGATTGCACTTTTTTGCAACAGATTGGGCAGTTTTGGGGAGCAGATAGAATAAAAACTGATGAAATCATAGATAATGGTTACGTTGAATTGTCCAATACGGTGATCTGTAAACTGAATCGATTCAAACAAAATTCATTTTAATGCAACCAAATACAATACTTCCTGGAAGAATGAGTACATGTCAGAGCATAGGGATCTTGAATGATTACCAGTGACTTGAAAGTTAAACTGCTCTTTATGGTTGATTAAAAGACATTTTTTACATGAGTGTCCTGTGCAAACCTGTGGTGAAAAGTGTGTAAGCAACCTTATGTGTGTAAACAGTGGAGTAGTGAGTTTGTGAAGTTGAAATACACAGGCAGAAAATCTTCTGTAGTCAGGTATTGTACTGCAGGAGGGTTCAAACCTGAGAATCCTCCTCAGACATAGGAGTTGACATAGAAGTTGCTATGGAAATAGTGATCTTCTAATTTTTAAGCATTGAAATGTGGTGAGGTCCTTCAAAAGGAAATTAAAGTACTTTTTTAGTTTAACTACTTGTGCAAACATGTAAGACGAGTGCTGTATTCCCCTTTTCCTGACATTTCTGATCAAGGTTGTGTGTCACACTTGGAGATGTGTATTAGCCATTTGGAATTGCTGAGGCTTAATGCAGCAGTAATTAGGTGAATTTACGATCTTGGATATGCCAGAAGGTTTATCTGCATACAGTGTTATACAAATGATTTAATGGCCCCTTCCAGCCATAACTCTGTGGAACGCATCTTATGTGGTAATAAGAAATGTGTTTCAAAGTGCTTGCTAAGATTATCTTTTGTTAACAGGCATGGTACTGTTGGAATTAAATTGATAAAAACTTCCATTTTTTGCTTTTCATTTTTGTGAGGTCATATTTACAAAGTTTTTACCCTCACAACATTAAACATTAGGTCTTTTTTCTTGTGTTTTGGCATGAGCCCAATCACCAGTAGTCTGTCAAAAATAATTTGAATAGGTGTTCACTGCCTGGGAAATATTTAAATGTCTAGCCATTGGGTTACAGAATAAGTTCTTAAAAAACCCTTCCAATTTGTTTTATTTATTTGGCTAGTTTCATTGTTTTCAGTTGGATCAAGGGAGAAATGAGAGCATAGGGCAGTGCAATCTGGAAATGAATAAATTGATGCTGGAGATTGAAAGGTGTCTAACTACCAAAATAGTGAGTTTCTGGAACAACCTACCAGTAGGAGTAGTAAAGGCAAAAAACCTTAAAACAGAAACCCTAAAAAAAATTATAATGAATCACAATTAATTTGTGATATGGCTGCCTGCTTCTGTAAAAAGTTATGTAACCTAAGACCCAATAAGACTCTGCAATTCTCATTTACCTTTCTGTGTAGCTGAATTGTGCTGTTTGGCTTTTAGGGCAGAAATATTTGCATCGTACCACCCTATTCTACTCTGAATTTGACATGCAAGTGCTGCATTCAGTGATACAAATAGCTAGGAAAATAAATAAACTATAGGTTGGAGCCAAGATGATATTCCATTTTATACTTGGACAAAATGTTAAAAAAAAAAAATCTTCAGTCACAAAACTAAAAAATTACCATGTGTGATGAGGAAAACTTTTAATGTCTTTTGATTTTGCTAATAAGTGTTAAAAATCATACTGCCTATAGACAAATACGTACTATTAGGTGTATAACTATATGTCTGCTAATTCTGAAGTTATGTTTTATCTTTCAAATAGTAACTCTTTTTCCAAAAGAGTTAGTCTCTTGTTGTGAGATAATGGTAGGCTTCTGTATCTGGCTGAAGAACATAATGTTGCGTGAAAAGAATGATTTTTAAAGAATGCAATGAATGTATTAATGTCCCTTCTGGAATCTCTAAATCATGAGGCATCAGAATTTGAGAAGTGGAAAAAAAAGGGCTTAAATAACTCAAATTGTGCTGTCTATACCTAGACCCCTTTTATGCCTGATCTTGTGGCTGTTTCTATAGATAGCCAAACTAAGATACCTTTTTCTTATCTGACAATGTCAAATCTCATTTTTTTTATTTTATTGGAAATTTTTAGTAGTGGGTTTTTTTTATTATTAAATGCTGACTAGCGGTTGATAATTATTACAGAAAATCTTGTACTCATGACTATTACAGTAAATTAAGCCAATTTTTTTTCTTGTTCTTAACTATTGAATTTGGGTTCAGGTAACTTCTGCTTATTTCCTCTCACTTTTCAGCAAGTTTTGATCCACTCAGGGAAAAATCAAGGCTTTCAGTAGCTAATTTACCTCAGTAGATTCCTACAAACAACAGCAGAACATTCTTTGTTCTCTGCCAGTGTATGATATTTTGTGCCATCCCACTGAGTCTGCACTCCTCAGATCTGAAGTAAAATCATGCATATACTTAAGGCCCTTTGTAGCCTGTCTTTGGTGCTGGTTCCAAATTCAGCCAAAAAAAGAAAAAAAAAAAAAAAAGACTGAACCTTCCAGCTCCCTGATGAGATAGCTGTCTGTCAGTCTGTAGTGAGGAACAGAGGCTGGGCAAATCAGTGCACAAACAGAATAACAGATGAATTGCTCTGTCACTTTTAGTGGCTAGTTTGTATCTTCTAATACTTCAGGCTCCCTGTTTAGATTAACGTAATAAAGTATTTGCTTAGCATTAGCCACAATTATCATACTGCAATTGAGTCTGCTGTTCTAATCAATATGATCACGGCTTTAATGCTTGCTAAAATTGAGAAAGATTACAAATGTAGATTGATCCCTCTTCTGTTGTAATTCATAAATCCAGCAATCCAAAAAAATAGTTACGTAACCAAATACATAAACTTTGCTAACCTTGTCTGATTCATTACGAATTTTTCTAGCTGTTCATGTTGAGTTCTAAACAAAGATTTTTTCCCAAATTTTAAAATTAAAAGTGTTAAAATGAATGCAAGTTCAAAGATTATTTTTCTTTTCTTATTTTTTTTTAAATGTAGCTTGAAGTATTTCATAACATTGAGTATGATGTAATGTGGTGTTTTGCTTTGCTTTTTTGTTTATTTTTCTCTAAAGCATCAATCTGCTAGAGGTCCTCTCTTGAACAGTTCAAGCATTCAGGCAATTTCATGAACACTTGGAGTGTTTCTGTTTTCAGGCCTTGTGCTGATATCTCTGACAATTTTGGAGCAATAGATGACTGTAATAAAAGAGACAGGAACACATGGAGTTGTCTCATGGATAGTTTCTTATCTCATGGAAATATTGTAAAGATAAACCCATTAAGTGTTCTGAGATGCTCAGACATGACAATTATGAGGGACTTGCATAAACCGACTTTGGTGTTTCTGCAGCCCTTCTTGGAGCACGTGCTGATGTGGATCCTGCTGCAAGTGTGCTTGTGCCATGAAATCACCAATCCACGTTGTTGAGTAGTAGCACATGTGATCTATGACTGCTCATGCCCCTGAATAAGGGCAGAGAGTGCTGGAAAGGGGTGAAAGAGCTGTTATGTTTCCCTATTACCCTCCTTTCTGCCAAGGCAGGGAGATGGATCTCGCTCTCTCTTCTCACTGAAGAAAACTTCCTTCATTTCTGCAGCAGTTATATTTTTTTGCATAAACCCAGACACAGTAAGTGCTCCATATACCTAGTCCTTCCCAACAGGGCTTGAAATCTGTGTCTAAACCCATGGTTGTTCAGACAGACCATGTAAATGGGGTTCATCTAATCAAACGTAGACACATAGGTCTGTATTTGTTTTTCCGTTCCTTAGGCATCTGCTGCCATTTGAGGGGCCAGAAAGTCAGAGGGATCTAGCAGATATGACACAGGATGTGCTGGCTAACTATACCTTTTTGGGATGGGAGTTATGTGTCAGTGAGGGTCACCACCTGGAACACCTCAAAACAGCATCAAACCTGCTAAAGGACCCCCTAATTACTCTGAGACAGAGAGAGACACTGAGAACAGATAGTCTCTTTCTAGGGTACCTGATTAAAGTAGACTGAGTGCATTAGACTCAAAAAAAGGGCAAGCTTGTCTTCCTATATTATATAAGGCGGCTACATTCTATTCCAGATAGCTACTGGATGAAGATGGATACCCAGTGATATCCAAAGTTACGTGAAATTAATCCCACCTATACATCTCCTGTAAAGAACCAAAACAGTCATGCTCTGTAATATTTCTTCACATAGACACTGCATTATATCCCTTGAGAGGGAGATGGGGAATTGACTCTGTGTCACTGGCCTTGATCACTCTTGCTCTGAGGCTATTGAAACAACAAACACTGCTGGCCATATCTGCTCTGATATGGAAGGCATTAGTTGCTGGCATCAGTTCCTTCAGCAATTGCCAAGCGAACATCAGATGCCAGCATTTTTTATTAAACCAACAAGATAGGCTGACCAGATCTAAGGCATTGCTTCAAAAAACCACAAGAGAAGACTCCTGCAACTGAAGTGCATCCACATTTCCTAACAAATTGAGATTTTGGAAATTTTTGTAATTTGATATTGTTAATAATGAAGCACTGAAACGAATCATGAGCTCCCTGGTCTGTCTGCAGGGAGTTTTCTATTATCTATTCATGCATCAGAACAGAGATTAGAGCAGAGATGCTGTCCTTCAACATTCTCATTTGAAGTGTTGTTTTCATTGCATTCATTGCAGGGACTGTTCATTAAATTTGATGTACAGGGAGAAGTCACATCTGAGACTGAGTAGCCTTTCCAGTCACTTGCAAAAGGTTATAATTTGCCAGAGCTCATTAGGAACCCTGATCAATGTGACACTGGGCAAGGCAAGGCATTTCTGCTTTTCTGCCAAGCTCAGATTCCAGTTGCTGGGAGGCTTCTTACTTCATTTCACTCAAGATATTCTTGTGCAAGACTATGAATGCATGAGTGATACCTGTTAGAGACAAGATCATAAATCTGCAGGGTAATATTTTTTCTTGATAAGATATTGATAACATTGGATTCCAAGTGATCTAGGTGTTCTATTTAACCCTTTACTAGAAAAAGGGAATATGGTCCTCAGAAGACAGAGAGCTTAAATATGACTGTCCTAAATGTAAATCCTATTTGATACACGTACATAACAATTGCAGTGGTTTTCCAACCATTGCAGCTTTAACTAATGACACAACAGCCAGCACCTACATAAATAAGAAATAAGAGAAGATGGCTCACTGCACAGAAACCACTGGTAAGAGTGAAAAATAGCAGTAAAGGCTGAAAGTTGGAAGCAACTAAGAGGACTTCTTAAAAAACCAGTTGGTGACTAACAGTGAACAGCCATGCATGTAAACACCTCACATCCAGTGGGTTGTCTACACTCTTCAAGGGTGCAGTTCCCCTCACTTCAGTCCACACGGGTGGAATCTGGTTCCACATACTGCTGTCCCACAGTGCTGTCAGCTGCCAGGACTGACCTCCCCAGGAGCCAGGCAGCAGAATCAGTGCAAGGTAACTGTTGAGTGTTCCAGGAGAGAACCTTCTCTCCCTCTGAGGATGACAGAACAGTGACATCAAGGCAGCATTGGGTTGCATTTAATGTCCGTGCCTTTCACCTTGAGTTCATAAGCTGTGTGAGTAAGCAGTGTGGGGTTTTTTCATCTTGGTCATACTATCTAATTAATAAAACTATTTTTAACTGATTATATAGGGAAAAGCTGTATTCTTCCATTGAAGGTTTTTTCCATTTTTTCAGCAATCTGCAGTGCAAATGTCCAGTACAAATTTCATTGCTACTTTCAGTCTTTTCACCCCCCCTTTAGTACTTGCTATCATGCAGCCTACTTCAGTACTGATTTGTGCTGCTAAAAGATGGCTATATAAAACTTTCCAGGATACTACAAAGGGGACATCAAAGCTGGAAGAAGAGGGAAGGGGAAATTTACTGGAACACAGGAAAAGGCTCAGCTCATGATAAATAAAAATCATTAGGAAGATGCTGTGCAGACAGCAGCAGCTGTAGTAGAAAATGTGGCATAAGATTTAGGCCCCAAATCTTAAATCACAAGGCTGGGAAACTCATAATAGCTTTCAAAATAGCCTTCACTGTGGTTTTTGCATATTGTTCTGCTAAAATTGGAATATGTGATACCTACTGCTTTCTTTTTGTTTCCCTTCTACTTTTCTTCTTTCTTTTAAATGTAATTCAGGCATGTGAGATAAGATCTATTCATTCAAAAATCAGTGAAAGATCATAGAATCATGGAAGCTTGGCTTGAAAGGGAAGACTCGTTCCAAGTCAACTGGGACGGGCAGGGACACCTTTCACTAGGCCAGGTTACTCAGAGGTCCATCCAACTTTGCCTTGAACACTTCCAGGGACGAGGCATTCACAGGTTCTCTGGACAACCTGTTCCAGGGCCTCATCACCTTCATCGCAAAGAATTTCTTCCTAATATCCAGTCTAAACAGACCCTCTTTCAGTTTAAGGTCATTCCCCCTTGTCCTGTCACTATGTGCCCTTGTAAAAAGTTCCTCTCTGTGTTTCTTGTAGGCCCCCTTCAGGTACTGGAATGTTGCTATAAGGTCTCTCCTCTAGGCTGAACAGCCTGAGCTCTCTCAGCCTCTCTTCATAGGAGGGATGTTCCATTCCTCTGATCATCTTTATGGTCCTCCTCTGGACTTTCTTGATAGGGTGGCCTGTAGCTGACCTCCACTATAATGTCACTTGTCTCTGCCCTCCCTTTAATCCTGACCTGTAAGTTCTCAGTTGGCTCCACATCCATCCCCAGGCAGAGCTTCATTCATTCCAGCTCTTCATTGACATATTCTGGGGTTTAGAAACTTACACTTTTTCCTTCTTCAAATTGATCTGTAAACAGATGGAAGTTTGGAAGGTGCTAACTCTAAAAATGTAATTTAATTTTACTGTTGAAGACAAGTACTATGAAGTCTGATCTTTGGCAAAAAATAAAATGTCACATAATACTCTGTTACCTCTGTGTTTAATTTATAAAGCCAGTAAACATTCTTAAACCATTTCGTTTGCTGACCCATCTTGATTAAGCAGTATCTAGTTATTACTGAATAACTTGTATCAGTTGGTGTCTAAAAGAAATGAATTCAAATAAGTGTTCCCTGCTTTCTTTATTAGTTACAACTTGGACTTGACAGTGAGATCCCTATTTCAAATTACATATCACAGAACCCTTGTCTTCAGGAAACTGTAGCCGTGGCAAAGAACACTCTGTCTGAGAGTGCACAGCAAATCTTGTTGCCTGTGGGGAACTAATATGTCAAAGGACAGCTTTGTCTGTTTGCTTCCATCCTGCAGTAAAGTGATACTTCTCCTTCAGCCATATTGATAACCACAAGCAAGGAAAAAATATGTGTGTTGCCAACACATGAGCCACTGTAGCGGATTTATTACCTTGCAATACCTTTTTGTGGTTTGGATTATTTAGAATTTATGGGTTGAAAAGTATGTTAGCTTATTCTTGCCATGTTATGAGAAATATAACCCTAATTTTAATCTACAGGAATATCAATTAGGGATAAAGCATGCAAACCCTGGAAATGGTGAGAGTATTCTAATCATGTTCATGGAGAAAGGTAGTGAGATAGAAACCCATATAAAACAATGTAGCTGAATGTTTAATGGTAATAATATCAGAACCAGTTAAGATGTAAGAATATCTGCCAGATGTATGCCATTTTAAGGAGTCAAATATTTTTAAAGCAGGTTGCCCTTCAGTAAGTTGTGATTATTTTTCCCTTGATTCAAGCCATAAAAAAAGCCAAATGAAGTGGAAGTAAATCGATTTTACAGAGAAATTTTTAAACATCCCGGACCAAAACTCAACTTAATTTACTGACCGTTCTAGTAACACTGTTTATTGTTACCTCTGACTAGGTTACTCTTTTTTTTGCTTATTTTTATTGTTTAGCTTTGACTTATATTTTCCGTGTTAGATGATTGTCTCAGGTAAATTTTTTAAAATGTGTTTTGACAAAAATGGCTCAAATTTTTAAGTATCATGAATGGAAAAGAAAATTTTGCTATTCTCATGGAATAACCTGTAACCTTTTCACTGAACATCCTAGACACCATTGTATTATAGGTATACACACACCTGATAATTGATAGTGGGAGAATGCTGTCAAATCAGACTTATTTTCCTTTAATTTTCCCTCAGAAATTTTGCTCAAATTAATCTACAAACTTTTGAAACATTTCACTCTTCACAGTGGAAATTTATTTGCATTTGTTAGCTAAATCATATGAAATTTTATCTACCATACATGCTCCGTCCTTTGTCAGTGATTGCATATTTACCTGATTGCAAGAGCATCCTTCTCTGACAAAACGTGTGAAGTTGCTTCATCGCACAGCTGCACGACATTTGAAAAGGATTTTCTCTGCAAATATTACTGTGGGCAGAGGCAGTTTACTGGGAGACGAGAATCACAGAGTAATGTAAGTTTGAATGTGTGAGTAAGTTCGAAGATTATCTGGTCAATATCTCGTGCAAAGCAAGGCTCACCTCCAAGCTAGATGAGGTTTCTCAGGCCCTTATCCAGCTGTGCTTTGTAGATACCCAGGAATGGAGGCTCCACATCCACCCAGGGCAACCATTGTAGTGTTGAAGACAGCAATAAATCCTGCCTTAGCTTCTCTTTGGAAAACTGAACAAATCCAGTTCCCTCAGCATCTCCTCATATGCCATTTGTTCCAGCCCCCTCCTCATCTTAGTGACTGTCCCTGGACTTGCTCCAGTTTGTCAAAGGCTGGCTTCAGCTTGGAAGTCCCAAATTGGAAGCAGTTTTGCAACTGCCAAGGACAGGGGAATCAGCTCTGCTCTCAGCCTCCCATTCATATTAGTACAGCCCAGCCCCTGCTGTATTTTTGCAGAGGGTTATTCTATTCCAGGTGCATTGCTCTGTGTTTTCCAGTGATGAAATTAATGAGATTCCTGCTAGGCTGTTTCTCCAGCCTGTTGAGGTCCACCTTACTGGGAGCTTTGCTCTGCAGCAAATCCACAGCTCTGCATGTTCCCTGTCCCCCATCTTGGTATCTGTCATTAACTTGCTAGGGGTGCAGTTTCTCCCTTCATCTATTGTTAGTGAAATATTCACCTCAGTATTGATAGTCTATGAATACTACTGCAAGCTTAACAAACTTCAACTGCTGATAAAGGTCTGTTGAGACTAGCAGTCATTTTCTATCCACCTTATAGTTCATCTGTGCAACCCATATTGCAATTCACTGGGACTGAGAAAAGTGGTCTCTCTTGTGCTTTTAGTGCTTTTCTTCTGTTGTTTGGCAAACGTCACATCAGCAAAATGCAGTAAAAAACTGAGCTTGCAGTATGGGAAGATGGGCTGAGGAGAAAATAGAGGTGGTCTCAATGAAGAACAGAATGGGGTGAGTGCAGAAATCTGCTAGGTCTAGTGAGGTAGAAACTTTGAATCTCTGATGAGGTGCTGCGGCAGACTGTAGTGAGCTGTGAGACAGAACATGGAGGAGGAGGGGGGAATGTTCTAGTAGTAGAAAATAGATGATGTATAAGTTCCTGGAATAGTTTGAGATGAACTACAAAAGTAAGATGAAGCAGAACCTCCAGAGCTGAAAAAGCTGAAGAAGAAACTCCTGATGAAGTATGAAGTGGAGACAAATAGCGGCATTTAAATGTTCTCAGGCATTGGGACTTGGACTGGGAGTGGGCTCTAAACACAACTGAAGCAGGGCAAGTACATATTAGCAAAGCATGGAGAAATAAAAAGGCTCACAGGGAGAAATAGGGAGTATGGAGCTGGCCCATGTAGAACAATCTTCCTCCCAACAGCTGTATGCAACTCTTGCATTTTGTTGCTGTCTGTTACAGATTTAGCCATAAGGTAATGGATTATCCTAGCTCTTGGTTTGATCAAAGGCCCCGTGTGGCTGATGTTCATGCTGTACACTTCCATCACTCCTGAAACAACTGCCACTCACAAAGACTGATTGGATTTTGATTATTTTAATTCCTTAAAGCCTTGGTATTTCTCATATGCATAGAGAAAATAAAGTTATGAGTGAGATCATAACAGCAGCCTTTCTACAGCTGAAACATGCCAGAACTAAATTTGTGTGTGTAGATCTTTCCCTCTCTCTGCCTAATGTCCTAACATGTGAAATAAAGATACTGCTGTTTTACCATACATGACCCCTGTGAACATTTACTGCTGTCTGTAAAGTGCCCATCTGTAATAATGATGTGAAATCATGTATAAAAAAATCTACAGGACTGTTTCTATAGCAGGCTTCACTAAGAAAGAAGGCATGAGGCTACATGTGAGTAAGGGTGAAAAGAACTAAAATATTGAGTAGGTGCTCAGTCAGTGAGTATGGGTTTGGAAACTAGCAATGGTATTACTAAATACAGTATCTGAAATGGAACAAAAATTGTTTACAAGCTTGCTAAACACACATACCCAGCATATTTCTCAGAAAGAATGGAGCATCAATATATTTCCACTTCAGTCCTTATAAGGAATTGTATTTCCAGCTACCTTGCATTTATTTATTCTATAGGTAGATAAGGGATGACTGGACAGAATCAAAGAGTTAATTTTCTTTTGACATGAACTCTTGGATACAACTTTCAGTTCATTATATTCTTCATTTAAGATGAGAGATTTTGCTGGTTTTATTTCAGCAAAGCACTGAAGATCCCACTCTTCAGAGAGAGGGATGCATTTTGGTACAAAAATCAGTGCATAATACTAAATGCTGTGTGTAAACCCCCTCATCCCCCCGCTTTTCTTCTTTTTTTCAAAAGCATTTAAGACTATTACTTAGAATGAAGACTGCCTTTTCAAGAAGATTTAAAGTGTTGTTGTATGGATAGCACCAGCTTTTTTACCATTTTAAAAATGGCAGTTTTAGGTATTAATAGCTTCAAGCTGTTTTTATGTATGACCCATTTTCTGACTCATAAATGCCTTGTTTTCTTTCTCTCTGATTCACTTTATTGTCAACAAATGTGGATCTCTCTGGAAATGACAAGCAACCTGAAAGCTGCATTGCCTAAGGGACTGGCCCCACTTCTACACGGTCCTTCCAGGTTATTCCAGAGCAAAAAGCCAGAGGAGAAGAGCAAAATAATTAGTCTTGTTTATTACAGGGGAGATATGGTAAGAAATAAATGAGAACAGGTCCCCAAGACCACCATTTCATGAATTCTGATGAGAGCCAGGTTTGTGCCATGTAGCATCCTAAAATGGATGAAGTCTGGGGGTATTGTCACGGTCAATTGGCTACCAGATTCCTTGGGGAAGCTCTCCTGGTCCCAGAGAAATTCCTCAGGTATGTGCCTGCCAACTACTTGATCCTTTTCTGATGACATCAGAGGACAAATTTTAAAAAATAAGAACAAGACTTCTGTCCTGTGGCCAATCCTGAATCCCAGACTCAAAACCAGAATATTCATTGCGACATTCTCTCTCTAAATGTGAGAGATACTGAAGACAGTTTTTGTGGGAACTAAGAGTCCTTGAAAAGTGTAATGCCAGACGTAAGTTAGCCCAACAAAAACAGGCTTAGTAGAAATAAAAAAAGAAATAGTTATCTAATAGAAATGTAGTAAAGTATTTCAGTGCTTAATAAATCTGAAATCACTAGCTTTGTTGTAAACCTCAGTTTTCCCAGCATAGTCAAGGAATGGAATGGAAGTTTCATTTACCGCATTCTAGAAATTGTTACTTCAGAATTGCTACAGAAAGGTTTAGAACTGGTATTTCTACAACTGGGAAGTGATTGGTGCATGCTGTCCAATTGTGTGGTTGCTAGTTTTTGGTTTGGTTTGGTTTGGGTTTTTTTTGGTCAGCACTAAAATTGTCATGGGAATAAATTAATTGAAGAACTTTTATTCTTTAGATTTCTGTTTTGTCTCCCTCAGCACTTTCAGGCTATTTTCTTTGTCTATTTAATCCTTGGATGTTCTGAAGATGTGGAGTGCTGTTTCTACCATTAGACATATGCAGAGATGCTCTGTTGAAGGAACAAGATGTAAAAGATGTAGTAAAAAATTAATTTGTCCTTGCAATCAGAGGTCCTGAGGTAGGTTTGAAATTCAGTACTGATTCAGATACTCAGATGATATTAATCCTCATCCTGTTAACTGAAGTCTAATACTGAATAGAATTATCACTGCACTGGAATAATTACTATTAAATATGATTTTACATAGATATAACCTATAAGCCCATTTCAACAGTGTTTTTGACCAAATGAATTTGTGATGATGAGAGTATCCATAATAAAAGGTTGAACTATTGTGATTCATTAATTTAGCAAGGCAATCTTGTAGTTACAGAGCATTTTTGAGGAGAATTGTTGAATTTTAAAGCAGAAGTAGATACTGCATTAGGAGTCTTGCTGCTGAACTTGAAATTGCCAAGTTTTAATTTTTTACTTTTAATTTTTTACTTTTTTAATTTTAAATTTTTTAATTTTTTACTTTTTATTTCAAAACACTAGTAACAACGGCTTAAGGTCTTAGGAAAAATGTTTGAACCAGTTCAGTTTCTTGTCTGAGAATATGATCTTTTGCCTTTTGCATTTGCATACATACATCAAAGGGTTTAAGTGAACTCTATCTGACAGGTTCAGAAAAATATCTCATCTCTTTAAACAAAAAAGTATCCAAATAATTTTTAGAAGGTGCTTTGAATATGAATCAAATTTAATAAAACAAAACCTACTTGCAAGTACCTATCAATACATTAAAAGCTCAGCTAAGAGTGGATGCATGTTGTTTTTGGTGGATTTTTGTGCATTTGCAGACCTGCCCCTTATCAGTAAGGAATACTCTTTCTCTCTCCTTCCCTATGCCTTTGTCTCATCTTCTGACTCACTAGCATGTGCAGCAGCAGGTCTTCTCTTTGCCTCTGATGCAGAGTTATGTGTACTTGCCCTTCTAAACCTGCTGCTCTGTGTACACTTGCACCAGTGTTCAATTCTTGAGGGATGTGTGATCCAGAGAGTGCAGCTGGAAGAGAGCTGAGCTCTTGGGTAGGGTTGCCAAGGGTTCTCCAGCAAGGTTACCAAGGTTATCAGCAAGTGAAAACAGGAATCAAGAATATGTCTCATATGGCAGTTCCCACTGGGGTTTGTGGAGCAGTTCTGAGGCTGGAGAATGAAGAAACAGCTAAGACATATTCATTCAGAATCTCTGCACTCTTGACTTATCTTTCCATTTTATATGTTATACTTTTCAATGTGACCTGATTGAAGCTGGTTTTGGACTCTGGATTTAGCGATAGACAAGAATTATTTAGAATGATTTAACTTTGTGATCTTTAAATTCACATAAATATGTATGTGAAATTAGGTGACTGTGGTGTTAGATGGAACTAATGAAGAAAGACAATTTTAGAATTTACTGATGTTTCAAAATATTTTTATTAGTTAGAACTAAATTAAAACCAAACCAGAAGTAAATCAAAGAACAGAGGCTTATGGGCAATAATTGAAATATCTTCCTGTTTGTCTTATAGAACAGAATCACATAATGATCAAGGTTGGAAGAGACCTTCAAGATCATCTAGTCCAACCATCAACACAGCACCACCTTAATCACCCCAACACCATATCCCCAAGTGCCACATCCAGATGTCTCTTGAACACTTGAGACAGTGACTCCACCACCTCTTTGAGCAACTTATTCCAATGCCTAACCACTTTTTCAGTGTTTTTTTTATTTTTTTAAAAATCTTTTTGGAACCTCTCCTGACATAACTTAAGGTCACTTCCTTTTGTCTGTTCACTTGAGACAGGGCAGAAGAGATTGACCCCTGCTTCACTTCAACCTCCTTCAGGCAACTGTAGAGAGTCTTCTCAGAATAAATAACCCCATTTCCCTCAGCTGCTCCTCATGAGGCTTATGCCCTTTCTTGGAGTTGCTCCAGCACACTCTTTTTTGGAGTGGCCCATAACTAGACACAGGATTGGAGGTGCAGTCTCATCAGTGAAGCGTACAGGATGATGATCTTTGCCCTGTTCCTGCTGGCCACACTATTTCTGCTCCAGCCAGGAAGCCATCAGCCTTCTTGGCTACCTGGGCACAGCTGGCTCGTGTTCAGCAGCTATCAACCAGCACCCCCAAGTCCCTGTCCACTGAGCAGCTCTTGAACCACTCTGCCCCACGCCTGTAGTGGTGCATGGGATTATTGTGACCCAAGTGCAGGACCCAGTACTTCACCTTGTGCAGATATATTTTTGAATACATGGACTATTTGAAAATCAAGCATTAATTTTGGTCCTATTTATACCACAATAAGCTTAGATGAGAGCCTGGTGTTTTCTCTTAACTTGCTGCTCATTCAGGTCATTTTCTGGAAGACTAATGTCTGAAACAGAGTATTGGAAGCTCTTCGGACTTATTTAGGTGTGCGGAAATGCAAAGTATTTTAGGTGTTTTTGGTGAAAGTTGTCATAGCTGCTGGCTCTTGCAGGTCTAGGGCCATGAGAGGCTGTGGGGCTGGGATAGGATCCTGCTGGTCTTCCCAGAACAGATTTGCAGAGGGATGCGCTGCCATCAGCTGACAGCTTCAGCTCCACTGAGCTGCTGCTTCCCTCTCTAGGCTTGGACTAGACCATGGTGGGTTAACAGGGTTGCTGTGCTAAAAGTAGTGCAACATCCACTTCCAACATTCAGCTGTATGCAAGAAAGAATATTTTGGCTAGAAATGAGTAAATAGATGGGTTTTCTGCAATAGTTAGCCATTAAAGAGTATTATGCAACGAACAGAAGTTCAGACCTGGGCAGATTATTTTCCCCTTCATTTATAAGAGGCATGCATATCTGGGAAATGTATATTCAGCAGGAGTCCCTGGTGTCTGGTGGACTGGTATTAGGTGTCTCCCATGTGAATGGGTAATATATTTTTAAACGTCATGACAGAAGTGTGGCTGTTGTGTCCCTAATACTGTACATTTAATTCTGCATTAATTTGTCTAATAGACTTTTTCCTTCCTTTGTAACTTAAAGGGCAGGGAGCAATTACTGTCTACCAACAATAAAAAGTGAGAAGATTAATGAGGTATTACATTGAGGCACCTGTGAAGAACTTGAACTTATTCTGTGTTGCTGTGAGGAATAGGAAATGCCACTTGTGACTGTATGTTGAGCAGCATTAATTTTCTACTCTGGGCCTCAACATCTATGTTCAGAAATGAAAGGAGAGCTAGACTGCATGTCTGGCAGCAGTCTATGCTTTGGACATAAAGAAAAATTACAGCCTTTGTAGCCTTTAACACTAAATTTTCAGAGGTGATGTCTGTTATTGTAAGTAAGAGTTACTTAGAGAGATGCTGAATGTTTATGGCTGTCCTTGTTTGAAAGAGGTCTGTAGAATTTGAGAAATCAAATAATTTTGAAAATCAGTTTGGTGGGGGCGTCTCAAATTGTGGCCTTTATATAACAATCTGTTCAGGTTCTGTTTCTTACTATTTCTTACATTGTTCTGAACTTCCCATCCCTGGAGGTGTTCAGAAAGGGTTTTAAGTAGCATGGCTAGTGGAAGGTGTCCCTATCCATAGATGGAGGGTTGGAAATAGATGATCTGATTATTGCAGATAAGGTCCCTTCCAACTCAAATTCTGTGATTCTATGATATTTCTAGCATATGCAATTTTCTGTTTCTGGACAACCTCTATGACATATGTAATGAATAACTATATTTTATGTCACTTTGTGTTAAGAGGGTCTGGCCTTAAAAAGCTAGGACACACCTAAGAACTAGAGTACATGGTATTGACAGACTCCGCTGCTGTGTCAAACTCTAGCATGTTTATCTCATGGCTTTCTCTTCATTATTATTCACAGAATGACTTGGCATGCAAAGTTGAATTCAGCAATTTCCAGAGGACAAGTATAAGTCAAATACCTCAGCTGGATCAATGTTTCCTCACAAACTACTGTGATTTTGTGAGGTATCTTTCTGTGCATCCATCTTGCCTCCATTTCAACTGAAAGAACAAATTAAGCATGCTTCTGTAAGGTCTGCATTTCCCCTACTAGGGTCCAGGCTGTCCGAGGCTGAAACTTGACATAATTTGCTAGTAATTTTTGTTAATAAAGGAAGTGTATATATATATATATATATATATATATATATATATATATACACACATATGTAACAGAGCATATACATTCTGTTAGCCTGACAGCCCTTGAGTACTGTGACCATTTTTGCAGCTCATCCCTGCAGGTGAAATGCAGTTCTTGCATGCAGTGACTGGACAGTAGGATGTACTTTCAGACCGGCTGTTTGTTTACCTTCTGTCAGGCTTTTTTCATGTGTCCTTTGACTGGTTACACCTGGCCATGGGCTTTTTTCCCATTAGTTACCCTTTCAGTTACACTTTCAAGCATATGACTTTTAAGTCATATTTAAATCTCTGGGAGGCATATTCCTTGTACATGTACCAGTAGAATCATAGAATAATAGAGTATCCTGCATTGGAAGGGGTCCACAAGGATCATTGAACTCTTGGCCCTGCACAGAACTGTCTCAAGAATCACACCATGTGCCTGAGAGCATTGTCCAAACACTTCTTGAACTCTGTCAGGCTTGGTGCTGTGACTGCTTCCCTGGGGAGCCTGTTCCAGTGCCTAGCCACCCTCTGGGCCAAGAGCCTTTTCCTAAAATCTAAACTAAACCACCCCTGACACAGCTTCAGGCCATTCCCTTGGGTCCTGTCCCTGGTCATGAAAGAGGAGAGATGAGTGCCTGCCCCTCCTCTTCCCCTCATGAGCAAGTGAGCAGTGAGGTCTCTCCTCAGTCTCCTCCAGGTTGAACAGACCAAGTGACCTCAGCTGCTCTTCATACAGCTTCTCCTCAAGGCCTTTCACCATCTTTGTCACCCCTCTTTGGATGCTAATAGCTTTATATCCCTATATTTATATTCCTATATTGTGGCACCCAAAACTGCCCCCAGCACTCTAGGTGAGGCTGTCCCAATGCAGGGCAGAGCAGGACAATCCCCTCCCTTGCCTGGCTGTGATGCTGAGCCTGATGGCCTCCAGGACAGGGTTGGCCCTCCTGGCTGCCAGGGCACTGCTGGCTCATGTTCAACTTGCCATTGACCAGGACCGCCAGGTCCCATTCTGTGGCTCTGCTTTGCAGCATCTCGCTCCCCAGTCTCTCTGTACATTCAGGGCTGTTTCATTTCAAGTGCAGAATCCAGCACTTTCTCTTGTTGGACTTCTTAAGGCTGGTGATTGCACAGCCCTCTAGAGTGTTTAGGTCTCTCTGCAGGAGCCCTGTGTTACCCCACTAGTGACAGGTCACCAGTCTGATGTCATCCCATCCACTATAACCCTTTGTGCTCCACCCACAAGCCAGCTGCTCACCCATCTCACGATTAGTTTATCCAGTCATGAGCTGGACATTGTGTCCAGAAGGACACTGTGAGAATCAATATCTAAGGCTTTACTAAAATCTGAAATGATTATGTCAACTGGCTTCCCTTGATCAGCTAGGTGTGTTACCTTGTCATAAAAGGAGATTAAGTTTGAAAAGCAGGACTTTCCTCTTGTGAAGTCATGTTGTCTGTGACCGATGACTGTATTGTCCTTCAGGAGTTTTTCAATAACTCCCAGAATAATCTTCTCAAAAATTTTACCTTAAATGTGTGTATTTATTAGTTTGGTTTGATGAAATTGGCTTAAGCGCAAATGCGTCTGTAGGTTCAGGAACTGTTTTTTCTTTCACTGGGCCCTGAACTGTGCATTGTTAGTCCAAGGGACTGCAGAGGCTCTCTTCCTAGGGATTTTTTTGACAAAAACAAGGAGCTGCAGATAAACCTTATTTGCTGGGGCAAATACTCAAGCATTTTTACAAGAAAGTGTCAGATTTTCCCAAGTGCCTCATTCCTTCTCCGCTGCCCATCATGTTTTTGGATTTGGCACCCCTGCCTAGTCTTCTTTTTTCTGTATTCTTGCACGCAGCTGGCACAGAGTTTCTTGGAGATGGCCTGCTGGTAATCTGCTTGGGAAAATGTTTTTATCTCTTCTCTAGCTGTTTCAAGAGGTATGCATGCACTTTGATGAACTTCAAAGCACTACTTTAAGTACTCTTTTATTTCACGAAGGGTTTTTTCCCTGTGTTTAAAGCCCTCAGATTTCTTTGTTATGACCACACGTGGCTATACCAGTGTTTTGTTTCAAAAGTTGATTTTAAAATGCAGTATGCCCCTTAAAGTAACATTTTAAGATTTCATTCTAAAGAAATGTAATTTTCAACATTAGATTGGTTTTGGTTGGAAGTTTTGAAACAATGGTATCTAAATTATAATGCTGCATTTTGCAATCAGCATTCCTAGTTAACAATTTTTTGAGGTTGATGTAAATGAGAAAATATAAATATTTCAAGCATTTTTCTTAAAAAATAACTTGAAATGTCATTGAAAGGTATTCCAGGGAATTTAATGAACCTTTGGATAATTGTTTAAACAATGTGTGCATCCTTAATATTTGGAAAGAGGGCTTGCCCAAGAGTAAAAGGATCACATGAGCACTTAAAAGTCCTATAAAGGCACAACAAAGAAAGATTTATGACCGATTCCTGTGTTTTTGCTGGTACTTACCTTTGAAATAGTTTGGAAGTAAGTGTAAGAATGTGACAGCACTTCCTGAAATACCGTCTTCCAATTTATTGAGTGCACTTAACCTTTTCCTTTCAGATGGTTGGATTGTACTAGTCTATCTGAGCATTAAAAAAAAAAAAAAAAAAAGCCTGGTGTCTGGGTAATTTTGGAAAAGGTTTACTAGAGTGAAACCTGGAGAAAATACTTCTTCTGGATGTGTTATGAAGGGATGAACTTCAGCCTTTTCACAAAAGCCATATTATAATTCTAAGACTCTTATAAGAAATGCAGGGGTGCAATTTCTAGCCGAGTCCTTGAGGGATAGAATAACTTTAATAGAGACAAGGATGACTGGGAATTTCTAAAAGCATGAAAGCTGAACAGGATGTACACGAGATTGTTAGCTGAAGCTGGCCTTTCAGTTTGTTAATGCTTTCAGCTTTTCAAACCTTTTATTCTTCAGATTGTTTACACTCAAGTGAGATATCCTAAGCACACGCTTCCAGAGTGTTTGCCTGCTGAGCGCTCCACTTTGGCACACTTGTGGGCACAGCTGATTGCCACACTCGGGGCCCTGTTGCTCCTGTCTCCGGAGCCACACAGCCACACAGCAACTTGGTATTGCTGCCAGAAAATCATATCTTGTGCAGCGCCCAGGGACACGTTGTCAGCAGCTTTTTCATCAAATTTGGCCTGCTTTGAGACAGTGGAATGAGGTTCCTCAGATTATATGACTCTTCACGCAGCAGAGTCTGGGACTGAGAGGTGGTGTCAGGGACAGATCGTGCCCAGGCAAAACTGCACTTGGCAGGAGGTAGAAATGGGCAGAAAAACCCTAAGCAATTTGACCAGTCATTATTTTATATCCTATGGAATTGGATCAATTTTTTTTTTCCACTGGTGTTATTCCTAAAGGAGTAGAGTGAGCAAGTTTTCAGTGAGCAAGTTTTTCCAGTGAGCAAGGTTTCAAAAGACAAACAAACCCAGTAATTTGCAGAGATTTTACTCCACGGATCAGACACTACCATTAATTTTTAAATGACCAAAAGTTATCTGCCAGTTGTTATAGGTAGCAGAGATCTGCAAATGGGTCACTTGAAGTGTAACTGTGTAAGAGAACATTTGTCTAGTGCTGCTTACCACAACAGAATCTGAAACATTAAATATTTCTCAAATTCTAAGGATCAGTGCAGTACCTGGCCTTTGGGAAGGACAAAACTAATGAACAAGTACAATAACTGGAGAATTACTATGTAGAGAAAAGGAAATCAGAATAAGAAATAGTCTAAGTGAAAGAGAAGATCATAAGTGAAATACAAGTCAACAGAGTAATCTTTTGCAGAAAAGGAAGATTTTATTCTGTGAACAGAAAAACACTGAGCAGGTCAATAGGTTGTTTTAAGAGAGACTGGCAAGGCGCCTTTCAGATTTTTATGCTCACTAAGGGGCAAGCAAAGTCCTTATGAGGGCAGGAGAATTAGAAAGGAGACTCTGAAAGAAAGGATGGAGGAAGAGTATGTGGTGTGGCAGGAAAGGGAAGGGAAAATGTGTACCATCTCTCAAGAGAGATGCATCTAAATTGTTTTCCAGGCTAACTGGAAATAGCCAAGGGAAAATTAGCTTTATTTCCAGCTTTATTCCAGAGGAATTGGGCTAGCCATGAGGTAGTGAAGCAACAAACAGTTCACAGAGAGAGGCTTAATAATTGGAAATATTGTAAGGGCAAGTTAAAACAAGTTCCTGTGGGGCAGGTCATGATATACAGTCTTTTAAGTGATGCTTAAAAGTCTGTGCTTTACTGGATGCTACTATATATTGAGTGCAGACTATAAAATTTCTGTGAGTCTGTTGCTATTACTTATGTCACATCAGGACTGCAGGGCAGTTTGGCTGCTGGTAGAGATTTCAGCAATTTCTCCTCCTGCTTAACAAGGCAGAATAGTACCTATGGATGTGTCTTTTATTCTTCGTACTAATTATATACATGTTATTTTCTTTGTAAATGTGCATTGCAGGGAAAGAAAAGTTTTGTTGTTTGAATATATTTCTGTCAAATCTTTTAAAAATCAATATTTCTGCAAAACAGAAATCCCACTGGAAATGTTTTTTCCTTGAATATTGAAGGAGAGAAATTTTCTTGTCTGAAATTTTTCTTTACAGAAACTAGATTTCTGTGGTGATTTAAGTAGTCTTCAAAATATTAATAGAAGAATAGCTTTTCTCTTATTTCAGAAGTTAAATTCTGGCATAAAATAGTATGGCATTTATCACACGCTATGGCTTGCATGACATCTCTTAATTGGTTCTTCTAAGATGCATTTTTGGCCTTCATTTTATCCCATGGGCAAAATGTCCTGGCACACAAAACCTCAGGCTATGGCAAGCGGTTACTCTGAAGGCTTGTCTTCTAAGAGAAGCAGTCCCACTCCAGAGGAGAAAAGACAGAATTAAAAATCATATAAAGCAAGGCCCTATACATAAATGACATTTCAGAACTTTACATGTATTACAAAGAAATACTTGTGATTTTTTTTTAAGATTTATATTTTTTAATTCTAGTAGGACTGACTTGAAAAACTTCATAGTTTGTCGATAGTTGATAGCACTTATAAGGAGCTGCTCACCACAGGATTGCAAAAATTTTAAGTTCAGCCTTGGTAAAAAATATATAGTTATGTCCTTTTATGATAAACAAGCTATCTGTGGTCAAGAGATGGCAATACTAAGGTCCATCGAATCTTTTTTAGTTACAAATATCAATAGATGTTTGTGCAACTTCTGGGTCAGGTCACAGGAAAAAAGAGATTATATATAAATACTACATAAGCTAAATAATCATGGCAGATTGGGTTGCTGGGGTACAGAGGGAGGCAGAAGAGTGGAGCCATCCTGCCCAGGACATGAGGAAAATGAGAGAGAGAGAGAGAGAGAACTTTGCATGAAATGCCTAAAGGGAGTCTGGGCATGAGGGAAGCAGCCAGGCAGAGTCAGGCCAGGCACCAGAGGAGGGAAATTTGTCCTTTCTAGACAGGGAGATGAGGCTGGAGGGGAAAGCCCAAAGGTGAAAGTGAGTGTGAGAATGGAACAAGTGGGCTGGATGGGCCAAATGAGAGCAGTAGACGGAGAACATCTATGGGAGGACAGAGCAGAGTTCCCACTGGCAGCAGTGGCAGCAGACTCTGTGTGTCTAAGAGCTTTTACTTCTCCTAAAATAGAGTAGAAGAAAAGATTTACAGTGTCACTACATACAACAGTTGTGGGGGTCACTGATATCCTTTCTCTGCTGCTGAATGAGGGATCTGTCATCCCGTGCTGCATTAACCCAAGTGAGGGGTCCACCAACATGGCCCTGAGCTGCTGTCTGTGACTCTGTGAGGTAGAAAGGCAAAAAGCTACATGCCGAAAAGCTATTATTTGCAAACTTTTAATTTTATTAAGCCCAAGATAACGTGACCCGTGCAAATCTTATTTGGTCCCTTTGTGATTATTATTATAATTATTTCCAGATTTATAAAGTAATTATAAGTGGGCTGCTGTTCCAATATATGAAAAGGATCATCTGTGGAATGCATCATACTTCTATAGTAGAATATGTCACTGTAAATTCTCTACTCATTTTTCCCAGAGGCTGGTAAGTAAAAAAGGAAAGAGGTGAAAATTATTATGTGGAAGCAGTTGATTTTCTGGCCTGAAGAACTAAATTTCTCCCTAATTCTGCCACAAATGCTTCTGTAAAGTTCAGAAACCATTTAAATCAAACTCTTCACAAGCATTCCGGTGTTGTATTGTAATTTTCTTTGTGCAGAATGGAAGTCCTACAGTCTGATTCATGTAAGTGTTGAACATTTGCTCTTGCAATTGCAGACAAGAAAAGTAGCACTCTGAGCATTCAAAACCTATTGGATGGTGAGTACTTAAAAACTCAGGTTGCCCATAACTCAGTACATACTTTTGACCTTAATCTCTCTCAGTCTCATTTTTTATCCTTTCAACTCAGAAGAGTATTAGAAAAATACATTCATTAGGACCTGCCAGCTGCTAAATTGCTATAGTGGCATGGAAATATGGGGAGGAAATTAATTCTGAATTCAGACAATGTGTTGATAGTAAGGCACCAGACACTGAGCAGACATGGAAAAAAACCCCTCACAGACAGAGTAGCTGCTCATTTAATAAATTCTTTTTTATTTGTTGCACTGATGAGCTGTTGCCCTTTGAAAAGTATGGTCACATAATTAAAGATAACATACATATACACAGGATAGATAAATGAAGGTTAGAGTAGCATTTGCAAGATGCAGTTCAACCACTCTGTGTTTAAAATCTTAATTTTTTCAAGGTATATTCATATAAAGAATATGTGTGGGTGTTTCTGCATTCACCTTACATACAGAAAGAAATTATTAAACTTCTCTGCATAAGGAAAAAAAAAAAAACCAGAGAATTTCTATTGCTTCAGAACTATTTCAATTTTTGGCTATTCCATAAAATACAGCTACACCACCATTCTTTACTTAAGAATAATGAAAATAACCCTGTAAATGACCTGCAGTTTAGGAGCACTGAGAAACAGAATGAAAGAGAAACAATTTCTCACTTTATTTGAAAGATTTTTTGGTATGAATTTAAATTTGAGACCCACAGAACTGACAAATAGATTGAGCTCTTTCCTATTTAGAGCCCATCCTTCACTCCCCTGCTATTCCCAAGAAAAACTTCCACATTTTTTGGAAAGCTGGGCAAACTTCTATGTTGTCAAGGGAATCTGCTGCAAAATTATTAGCTGACATGTATAAGCCATTGAAAACAAATCCAAGTACTGGAACTATGGGAGAGGGAAGTATTAAAAACATCCCAATTCAGGTATTAGACACACGAACAAGTAGTCTGGGCTGCTTTACCCTCCCATCTGTAGAACCTCCATGAAATGTGGCTGGAGATGTTGTGGTCCACTCAGTGACAGATCTGCATAAGCAGATACCTCTAGACTTCAAGGCAGTCAGCAAATATTAGTAATAGATCTGAGAACAAAATTAAATTTGTCAAAAATGAAGCTTTAAGGGACTAAAAAAATGTGCAAATTTATACTGGTTTTACTAAATAGTTCTAGAGGATATTTTGCTGCACACATGGAGTGGTTTAGTTTTGGCATATCCAAATGTAGCATTTCAATCATTCATTTTAAAATTAACTAGAGTTAATAATGAAGGGAGATGATAAAACTAATGCCAAAGGAAATGTTTAATTTCATGTCAAATAAGAAGCTTTGATGACCCAAGAAGATAAGATTTTGTTTTTATGCTGCCAAAGCTTGTCCTCAACAGTACTGTTTCTTGGTCAATACCAAGATATTTCACGTACGTTTTTAAATTTAAGTCATATTTTATTTTAGTTCTAAAGAAAGCTTTTCAATGTCTTCTGACTACAAAATGCATTTTCTGATGCACTGTGAAATACCATCAGCATCTAAAGATTATTTTATTTTTCAACTTTCATATAATTTTGTTTTCATTTATTTTTCTTACATTTCTCTTTTGTCAGTTACATTTTTCTCTTTTTTCTGTAATGAGGCCAGTCAGTTTTCAGTTGGTTTGCTTGCCATTTTTTTTATTTGCCCTTCATATATATCTTCTGTTATTTTTAAAGTAGTTTTTCATATTATCTCTCCTCATTCATTTATGCCAATATTTCTTCACCTCATCTATTCACTACATCAGCTTGGGATTTTCTATGCACGTAGTCCTCTTGAGATGTCACTGCACATACCCCAAAGGAGAAGAGAAGATATAAGCAAAAGCCATGAAATTAATGAGAATAAGTGACCAGAAGAGCATGTCTCTGTCAGGATGGTCTTCTCCTGTCTTGTCTAGGTGTCAAAGGAACTGCTGTGCAGCTCTGCTCTGGTGTGTTCCTGGTTACAGTCTGTGTTTCCCTTGACAGAAATCCTTGTGAAGGCACAGGTAACTGTCAGGGCTGTAGGAATGGGAAGAGAAGGAGCTAGCTATGCATTCCATTTAGATGTATGAATTAAGGGCAGCTCTTCCTCATCCTACAGCTTCTTTTCACCCAGGAGCGTCAAACTTTCGCAGCTATGTTTATCCCATACAGAAACTGTTGGTGAATTTGAATGTCAGGTTTAGTGAGGCACTAAGCTGGACAGGAAGGGACATCATCGTTGTCTAAGGGAAATGCTTATTACTCTTGGTTTTGATGCTACAGCCAGGGGCATTGCTGATCATCAGGGAATAAACTGAGGATAGTGGGGCAACAAAGCCCTGCATACATTTTAGGAACCTGAACAAGGCCAGGGCATGGTGAAAAGATCAGCATGATGGTTTTCATTGCCGAATAGTTTCACACTCCCACTGCTTAAGTGGCCCTCTCCCAAGGCATAGGTCAGGAGCTATGGGTCAGGAACTCAGGAGCAAGCATTCTCTTAGGGTGTTATAGACAAAACCATCCTGTTTTGGGGAGGAAGAGAATTTAGTTGTGTATGTTGCATGTGCTCAGAGCCATAGATCAGGAGCCATTGACAATCAGGTCTCAGGGTGAGCCCTAGCTGATCTTCATCACCAGTGGAGTATCAGCCAAGGAGCGATGCCATTTTCTGCTCCCATTGCTGGAGCCCACCTTCATGGCTGCAGCCTTCTTGTGCCAATGCTGGCTTGGCACATGGTCATGTTCCAAAATTCCATGTGTCCTAATATCCTGTGATTCTGTCCTTTTGAGATATAACTTCATCTGTATCTCGTCAGCCTCTCATCATAAGGCTTTCTCTCTCCATTGTCAGGTTGTGCTTAGCTTAATTACAGCCCCAGAAATTTTTGGATATTTTTTTAGGCCAATACTTTCATTTGGATTGCATAGGATTTTTTTTCAGATTCACTGGAGTTACTCTTGGAGAGTACAGTTTTGAGGTTCTTAATGTATTCGGCAATTTTCTCTTTATTTATATACTTGGTCAATCATATTGCAGTACTTCTACTTGAGATGTCTTGTGTTTTCAAGCACTTAGATCTGTTAAAATAGTATTTCATAAATATTTTGCCCCATATAGAAGTTTATGTTATTAACAGCAGATTAATTTCATATGGAATGGCAGAATAAGTCCGGTGTGTGGAAAAGCATTTGCACTAGACCTTGACTGCTTTTGAAATGATCATTAGTTTTGAGGCACCTCACCCTGGGAAATTTCATCCATTCTGTTAGGAAAGACTCAGCAGCTGCAGATTAAAGTTTTGTGTGTGAAATTCAGAAAACTAGAATTTCTCAAGGTGTCTTTTTAAACTATTTATATAATTTCCCCCTTAAGGCCTCCTACAACGAAGCCTCTTTATTTGAGGTAAAGCTGGGGTTGTGAATAAGTTGGGCCTTATCTCACTGTTATGTGGATTGCTTACTATCCTAAATTCATTCTGCCTGCCAGTTAGGTCCTCATGATGTAAAAAACCGGAGTTTACAATATAAAACTGTCTCATGCACACTTCCTTTTAACTTTGCAGTCAATACAAGGTTAATAATCTCTTATTTAGAGCTGCAGATGATGAGTGAATGTATAAAGCAGAGGTGTCTTGTTTTCTTACGCACTCATCGAAGTGTGAAACATGAAACGGAGTGTGGAAGACAGGTTTGTTCTGCTCTGTAGGTTCCATTTTATATCTGCTGTGTTATTACATTTGGAAATATGCAGTAAATTCTGGGTTTTTTTCAATTTCTAATCTGTTCTGGTTTTATGCAGGCCTTGGAGAGAGAGCTTTATCTGGGGTTTCCTTTCTTTGTGATTTGTGGGTTTTTTGGTAAACATAGCAAGATCTTTTGGTCTTTTATAGTTTTGTTATTGTTTGCCTAGGTTACAAAGGGAATTGCAGAAAAGGTTCTGCTCTTGTATTTTGGGTATGATGGTCTTGCCAAAGTCATTTATCTGGGTTAGGTTGTTTTACTATGGCCTCCAGAAGACCAGCCCTTGAAACCTAACTGAAAACTGGATGAGGGGACTGTTATGGGTTTTTTTTTTTTTTTTTTTTTGTCAGGACACAGCATCAGTGGTCTGTGATGTACCATAACTAGCAGCTGGTTTCTGGATGAAATCTGATATGTTATTTTGATTTAGCAATCTCTATTATTGGGATCTTCTTTTCACAAAAAGTTTTTCTCCTCACATCCTCTAATAATTACTTGACTTAATTTATTACCAGCTTTGATTTCCACTGTATAAATGGAAAGAAGGTTATTTTGGGGGAATATGGGCCTAGTGGTATTTTAGTGTGCTTCCCACTGTGGTTCAGCAAAGCCTGAACGTGATCACTCTGTAGGGCCAGTTTGCAAAACCTTGCTCAAGGGCTGCTGGAGTGGAACTGATTCTGAGGACGGGAAAGCAGCAAGGCCATATTTAGATTCCTTTTGCTTTTGAAAGGCTGTATTAACAGATTTATAGTGCTCTCCCCATGTTGCAAGTTGTGTGCAGGAAGGTGATGGAGGCCCCAGTCAGGTTTGACAGGTGTGGGCATTGTGAGCAGCAGGTGTGAGCAGCAGCACTGCTTCCCTGTGGTCCCTGGGAGCATGGACCCTGGGAGTCCTGCAGGGAGCAAGCTCTCCACTGCTTCTGCTGCAGCTTCCCTGTGGGAAAGGAGCCTCGCTGTGTGACTGAGTGAGGATGGACAGGACCTGTGGGACAGACCCCACACAAGCATGAGAAGATATCTGTCTTTACTGCATCTTCCATCTTAGCATTTTCATGCAGCTTATTTTTCTTCGGAGTGCACATATTTAATGAATCTTTTTATTTGTTCTACATTAGAAGAAGCTTTTCTGTTTGTTTGTTTCAGGAAATTTTTGAGTAATTTTTTATCTTTCTTAAGTATAACTTCAATAAATATGTGTTTGTGAACGCAGGCTTGATCTGAAAAAGGATGAATATTCTGAAAAGTTGAAAATTTAATTTATCTGGACTGATAGATCAGTCAATACATTTTGGTATTTCTTAATTTTGGTTTTACCTAAGAAAGGGTTTTCTTTTGTATCCAACTGGGAAACTAGGATTGCTTTAGTAAGCGTGTAATGTTGGAAAACTGTTATACACTTGCAAAAATATGTAATTGTTTTGAAACTTCATTTTTTTCCCTCGTACAGTTTTTTTAAAGAGCAAAGTTTTAATTTTTTGTGTTTCTTGTTGATATGAAAAGAAATCTGGGAACCTTTTCTTCTATAGTTTAAAAAAGGATCAAAAATTATGCATATCTACCAAGTAATCATGCATACCTAATGGATTAGTCTATTGCTGTTAAAATTATATTGACAGTTATTAGATTGCTTGCTGGATTACTTCAACTATTTAAAACCTTCTTGCAGTTATGTATACCTAAGAGTATATATTTTAAAGAAGCCACAATGTGGTTTATTTAAACTTATACTGACAGAGGTGATAAAGCTGCAGACAGATGAGAATGGGGTGAGGAAGATAAGAAACAACAGCTTTGACCAGTGCTCAGTAGAGAAAAAAAAGAAGTCATTAAATGAGACACTGGGATAAAGCAAATTCAAAGGAAGGTTCAGGACCTTGAGAAGAATAAAAGATATTAGCTAGGTTTGCTGGGCTGGAAAAGGTAAAAGGTAGTTATATGTACAATGCATGTGTTGTATCCATAATGATTAATTAATGATACTGTACTGATTTTGGTACATTTGAAATTTTTAATTTTTTACATGTTAACATCTAAAATATGCAAGGACTTTTTCCCTGCCTAGTTTCATAGAATCATATTGTCAATTGTGACATTCTCCAATTTTCCTGTCTCACTAAAAAAATCAGAGCTGTGTCATGTCAGCCTGTCACTCTTTACGATTCTTTACCTCTGCACAAGTACCAAGCAGAAGAAAAAGGTTATTTAAGTAAATGTTCAAAATTAGCTGATGTATAAGTCTTGGCAAAGAACATTGGGTTTAAAAAATGCATTTTTCCTGAATGATACCAGTAGCAGTTTCTGCTAAGTTGGTAAAGCCTCATATTCCTCTAATAATTGGTATATCTTCATTGAAAAGAAGTTGAAGTCATTTGAATTTATATCATATTTGGGGACAGAAATTATATATATAAAGTCTTGAGGGGATGGCTGAGAGCACATGTGAATGTGTCCAGGTGCCTTTGGCTAGTAGAAAGCAGTGGAGAGGTACTGGAGATGTCAGGGGATTTAGACTAGATGAGATATTAGAGCATACCTAAAGAAATCAGCAAGCTGCTGGGGAGTACAGGTTTGGAGAAGGAAGGTCTGGTTGGTGCTAGATGTCTCAGTTCATCAAAGCAAATTTTACTGCCCTCAAGAAGAGAATAAGGCAAAATTAGGTATGTAGGAAGAGCTCTGAAAGAGTTTCCTAGGCTTAAAACCAGGATTTGTTTGTTTGAGAAAATGTTGAGACTCTGGGGAGATAAAAGCCACCTGTTTACTAATCAGCAATTAAAGCATGCATGTAAGTGGATAATTACTATAAACAGTAGGATTCTTCACACCTTAGCTTGTCTGGTGCTGTCACACCCCATGGTATTTGTATCCTGGACATTTTTTAGCTCAGACTCTTGCTGGAAAGCATGTTTTGCAAGAACTGTTTGCCTTCCAGGGGCAATCCCAGAGTTCACTGATGGTTCCCTTGGCAATTTCACATCCTCTCAGCTTTGTGTATCACACCTGCAGCAGCTACCCATAATAACCTCTTCCCAGGTTCAGTGGATGTGAACTCATTGCCATTTACAGATAGATCTGTTTGGCTTTCTGCACGTGCTGGTCACGTGCATGTCTCGTACATGTGCGGTAACGTCTGTGTCACTGAGACAAATGTTCTTCAGCAACCATTTTTAATACCCTTTTTTTTGCTGTGCTAAAATAGCTTCTTAATTTTTATGAAAGTGGTATTGTAACGAGAAAAGGCCCTTCTTTATGCAGTATTAGATCTTGACAAGTGAAGGGAAGCTTGCATCTCTAATTCGGCAATAACGCTTGAAAAGAGCTTGGTTAATAATTTAGGTGTATATAATATAATAATTTAAGTTAATAATTAAACTAATTCAGGTGCAATCATATGGGATTTTTGACTCAGATTCTCAGCCTAGCTGCTGATATTGCAGTTATGCTGAAACCTTTGGATGGGAGCAGGTACACAAAATAGTGCTTTTTCTTGTTATTTCTTGTATTGTTGAAAAATTGGTTCATTTATCAGATAGCTTTTTTATTTGTGCAGGTACAATGCCCAATACCTTCAGGCTGATTTATAAGAAACTGCCCTGTGTCTTACCAATTCTGCAACTTTCCAACCAAGAGAGAGGGCAGTGGATAATTTTTTTTTAGATTTTTGCCTGCCTGTTGTTTTCGAACAAACAGGACTTCTTTCTTACAACCTGAAGCAGCAGATGAAGCTTGACCTCCCTGAAAGAACTATGCTTGTTTTTTGTTTTTTTGTTTTTGTTTTTTTCTGCTATCAACAGACCGAGCCCCGACAGCAGGCGCCACAGCATGCGGGAGAGGATGTCCAATACCTCCGAGAAGGGGAGCCTGTCCATGGAGTCCGCCAAGGAAACTCGGTACTGCGCCGTCTGCAACGACTACGCCTCGGGCTACCACTACGGCGTCTGGTCCTGCGAAGGCTGCAAAGCCTTCTTCAAAAGGAGTATTCAAGGTAATAAACTGTTCAAGTGAGTCACCTTCACTCTTTACTCTTGAGGAAACTGAAGATACTGGAGATTCCAGCCCGAGTCCAGGGCAATGACATTTATTGGGTTTTCATTAGAAGTTGTTGTGCTCTCCCACATAGTTGTAGCTCTGTACTTGGTGAATGCTTTTAGCAGGTATAAATAACAACATATTTTAATATGTTGTTATTGAGCCCAACATTCATGAGGAAAAGCACAGCTTTCTTATATCATCCTTGCTTTAGGTATATCTGACCATGGTGGTAGTTAGAAATTTAATTTAAAAATCCATATTGGATCAAGATGATCACTCTTTCAGGCTATGCATATGTCTCCTCTTATCCAAGGAGTTTTTTTTGAGAACTTCCTGTCAGATGATTAATTCTTGCTGATTGATTTATTAATCTTAATTTAGTGCTCCATTAGCCAGATGGTTCAGTCCAAATCTTAATTCCTTAAAGATGCTAGATGTCTTTTGAGAGTCAGTATTGAAAAGGAATATTTCCTTGATGAAGTATTATTTCTGTCTGTCAACAAAGCAGGGCTTTGAACTGTACACAGAACGGTCTAGTTCACAGTCTTATCTTGGTTAAAAAGGCTAGTGAAGTAAAGGGCATCTAATAAAAACACTGTTAATTACTGCGACAGAGATAATTCTTTATTTTAATGCCTGTCACTTTGTGGAACAGATGCCTTTTTTTTTCTTTGTTCAACATCACTTAAAATGAGTAAGAAGTAATTATAATTCAACTGAAAATAGAGGTACTGTTAAGTATCTAAGTTTTAGAGAAGAAAATATAACAGATTTCTTCCTTTTAAACAGAAAACTAGTAAAGTGCTTTATTTAGGTTTCTATAGTTTTTTTAAATCTCCAGGTGACACATAGGCACAAAAATTTCTTTTGCCTGTTTTACTGAAGTAAACATAGTGTGGAACAGCTTTACATCATATCACAAAGTGTGATTATTGCCTGTTTTGTTGCATGACTAGCACTGAAGTGAGTTAAATAGGATTTCCAGCATTCAGCTCAGAATTTTCCCCCCCTTGAAGAAAAAGAGTGAAAGAATGACTGAGGGCTAGACATTGATGGAATTATTTGAATGACAATGATTAGTTAATAGTTACTCATATTTCTGTTTGTCCGGACACACTGAAATGATTTTTAAAAGAGCGAGTAGTTAGACCCAGAGGTCAGTAAAAAGCAACACTGAAGGGAGAAAGGGCGAAATGCTTTTTTTCTTCATATCAGAGTCATTTACTTTAACTTGAGATGTCAGGAGAAAAGCTCCCTTATTGTGTATTTGTTATTTTTCCTTTTCAGTTCCTCTGAATTCTGACCAAGTCAGAATTATTCTTAGACTTTTGAAATTATGTCCTTGTGCTTGAACTAAACTAAGTCACAACAAAGTGGAAATTGAAATAACCTTAAGCAAAAGTAAGAGTTATCAAGTAATTGTGGAGCAAAGGTCTTCAGTGTTTGGCTATTGTGGAAGAAGAAATGAATCCGTTTCATTGAGCTTCTGCTGTCAGCACTTGGTGGTTTTGCCCTGGTCTCCACATGGACAAATGTTGTGGTCCACCACACTGGATCTGTTTTCTATTTGTGCTACACTAAAGACTAGTTAGTAAATTTGCTTCTTGCTACATAAGGTAATTTTTTAGTAGATAAGCTTTTAAATCTTAAAACTTTGGTTTCTAGGATTCTATAACATGTCTTTCATGATCTGTAAGTCATGTTTGCTCTAATTTAAGCTCCTTGCTTCTTGCCCTATCCTCTCTGGGCATGAAGAACGCTTATTACAACAACCTTTTACATAGTTGAAGACTGTTATCATATCTTTTCTCAGTCTTGTCTTTTTTAGACTAAACAAACCGTGTTCTTGCAGTAGAACGTGACTTCTAGACTTCTGATCCAATTTGTTAAGCTCCTCTGTACTTTCTCCAGTTGATCCACTTCTTTTGTGGCTATCGTAAAAAATCACATCCACACGCATAAAGGAAATAATTCAAGAATATGAGTACTTATGAGAGAATTGTGATCATTTGATCACAGAGGACCACAGAAGTCCTATGAACTTTTAAAGTTATAGCTACCCAGTCTTAATGAACTAAGGTAATTTTTGAATTTTCTACTGGATTTGGAAGAGATCTCTATTTCAGCAATTACGTGTTCTCATTGAACATGTGTCCAATTTATGAAAATGCAAGTAATTTTTAGATTGAGAATAGATGCAAAAACATGCATTTACCTTGCAGATGACAAGAATTTTAAATATGTTGTGATCAGATAGCTTGGAATGAATGCTACTTATGTGCAGGTACACTTATAGAAGAATACGTGGGATAAGTATTTTTTAATGTATTTTTGATTTTTTATATATACTGCATTGTATACATAGTCTGCATTCCTAAAATAAATGGGAAAAATTCCTGTGATCAAACACTGCTGAGGTTCTCAGAACATTTTTGTATGAACAAAAATAAACCAAAATGTTTTAGGCAAAAGCTTTTGGTCTTTCAGCAAAGATAAGTGCACTACTTTGTTCTTTGCTAACCTGTATTTCTCAACACGTATATAGATGCAGAGAAGATAATTTCTGTACTTTTCATCAGAGATTTCATAGCAGAATTGCAGTAATGAACCTTGATGTTTCTGTTAGACTGTATACAAACATTCTATATTGTTCTTAATAGAACCACAGGAAAAAGTAAGGACCGATATGAACAAGTTCTATATGGTAATGAACTACGTCTCTTACTCTCAGTTATATCTGAGGTATCTGTATTTACCTGTGTAAGTATATACTGAAATTTTATGAAAAGTCACATCTGCATTGGAACTTACCTGAGGTGACAATAGATAGCTTCACTTTTATCCAGGGGATCTGGAATGTTCCTGGTAATATTTTGTGAGTTTTAAATGCTAAGGTGGTTTTATTGTTGTTAAGTAGTTAAAGCTTAAGAGGTAACTATCTGAGTTAGAAACTATCTCAATATGCGCAGGTTTTCAGTTTTGTTTAAACGAGAGATGGTTTGTGGAAAACCTGAACTACCTCCCAAAACTGCCTATGTCAGCCTATTTTGCTAGTTTATGTCCCAAAAGTGACTAGGGACCTTGTTTTGAGAAACCTCACTGCAGAGTGATATTAATGTACAGTCTTTCATGGGAGAGGAAAGTCACAGGACACTAAGGATACCACGTTGCTTGGTGATAGAAGAGTGCTTTACTCTTCACCCAGCATATGTAGCCTTCAGAAGTGTACTTGGTTGAGGGGCTTGATTTCAGAAGCATAACAAGGAGCCACATCACAGCACACTGTGCTTCTCTCCTAAAAGATTTGAGAATTTTAAGACCAAGAAGAGTCATTAGATCAATAATTCTGTTCTTCTCTCAATATAAACTTTATATGCTATCCATCTACAAAGCCCACTAATTTTTTAGAAGATGCCCAGGCTCAAGATGCCCATAGGCTCAAGGATTTTCTTAAAATGATGGCTTATTCTACTGATTTGTCCTTCCATATGCTAAAAATTTACCGAATTAATGTGTACTGTTCAAAGTTATGTGCTGTACTTTGGTTTTTACATCACTTCTGTGAACCAGTCTTAGTAACAACTATCTTTCTCCTGTGTAAAGTTATTAAAAATTAGGTCATCAAGTCATCAAATCACCTGGATATCTTAAGTGAACTAAAATGTTTCAGTCTCCTGCTGTATATCTTTCTATCTTCTGAGTCCATTATCTTTACACCTTTACTCATCCCCCACACCCATAACAGCCTCTCTAAAATTTGGATGTCAAAATTGGATGATGTATTTCAACATGAGCCTTACAAATGCCATTTACAAATTAAAAATCCCCTTGTGACTCACACATTCTTTCCCCTTTCTAATTCCCTTGGTTTTTGGATAGCCACCAAGCCCTATGAGACAGGAAGGAATTACTCATACCACCTCTGACAAGCATCCAGCAAATGCCTACATATGGGTGTCTGCAAACCCCCAGAGGGAGCACAAGGGATTCTGAACAAACCAGGAGAAAATCCTTACATTAGAAGGCATCTTGATCCCAGAACTGCTCAAGCATTTTAGAAATCTTCAATTCTATCTCCCCTTCATATGCCCTTCTGATGTTTTTCAGGTGCATCTTCTCTGCTTTTGTTCACAGCTTTTGCCCATATCTGGGATATTTCACCTATAGTCAGTAAAAAATTACTCCATAATGGGAGGCATTACCAGAACAGATTGGCTTCTGAGAATGGATGAATACCTGAGGAATTCTAGAGGCCTGCCTTTAATGTCTTGATCAGAGACATAATGGTCTCCAAAGTGCAGGAATTCTTAAAGCTGGGAAGTGTTTTGTTTGTGTCCCTTAAACCTGGATTTTAATTAGCAATTGTACCGTCTGACCATTAAGTAGGAGAGTTTTGGCAGTAGACTTTGAGTGTTATCAATTGTTTTTATTTGACAGCGATAGAGCTGTACTTTGTTGAAAGTATGTAATGTTGAGAGGGGTGGTAATGTAGTAATATTTTCATGTTTGAGAGAATTTTACTGGTAAAACATCCTAGTAAGTGAGTATTTAGGTAATGGTGAAGTGCAGCAATTGCAATTGTGTCAGTTTGGGAGATTTCTGAGATCTTCCCTTTAATTTTCCATTCTTGTCTTCTGTTTTGATGATATTTTTGTAATCTGTTTTATAACAGCTCATATCCTGCAGCCAAGAAGGCAGAAACTCCCTAATAAGACTGCTTGTACTCTGGCACTTTGAGCTGTCAGCCAAACTAGAGAACACGACCCTCAGTGAGACTTGCAGAATTAATCACAGCCAATCAACAGGGAGCTGCAGATGGGCATCTGGCCTCGGGGTGGAAAGCACATGGTTCCAGTTGGAGGTGGCGGTTGGAAGTTTGAAGGCTGGAAAAGGTGGATTTGGAAAGTCTACCTGGGTTTAGCTGTCACTGAGACTGCTAACTGCTGGTGGTCAGCCAGGTTCTTCTGAATCTTCTTTGGATTTATTTTTGTGCATTTAGTACTTTTTTTTCCAGTGTCCCTCGAGATAAACACGTGCTCTGATTGCATTTTTTTGCTCTGATTGCATTCTCTAACATGCATTTTTAATTTCAGCTGTGTAATTTATGGTGACCTTGTTTCAGAAATTTTAGTGCTATTGAAAGGCAAGAATCAATACCTCTTTTTTCCTAGTAAGGCAATTTTGATGTGGTACTTTTCTAGCAAATTTTAAGTGCTGTATTCAGCATGGATGTGATAGTGGCTTAAGATATCTGTATCCAGGATATTTCCTTATTTTTCAAGGCCTAAGCAAGTCATAGGGCTGCAGTGGACTTTGAACTCTAGTTCATCTTTCTGTACTGTGATAGGATCAACTTCTACCAATTACTTATATATGTTTATTGAACTGCTTCTTAAAGCCTGTAGCTTGATCCGATGTTTTATTCTCCTTATCTTTGAAGGCTACTAGGAAATTTGAATCTTCCTGCCTGCAGATTAAGGTCATCACTTATTTTCCTGCGAATCATGCCATTCTTTCTGCAACAACCTTTAAAGCACAGAATTTTGCTATCACACTTGAAATAAAATTATTCTGTTTTACCTAACCTGAAGAAACAAGGTTTATTCAACATTTTCTCATAGGTCTTGTTTTCTTGACTTCTAGTTGCTCTGTTTTAGAGGTTCTCCACTGTTTGTTTTTTTTTTTTTTTCTTGAAGCATGATTTTCTTAAATATATTTCACAAGTACTGAACAGAGCAATATGGTTACCTTACAAGCCCATCCATCACACGGTATTTGTCTATATCCATCACATTGTAATGTTTGCCTTATTTATAAAAAAAAAATTATACTCTTTACTCATAATCAATGTGTGATTCAGAATAAACTCAGATATACTTTTCTGGAGAAGAAATAATTTCTTTTCCTTATTGTTTTGTGCATATGACTACTCCTATTTTAATGCAGAGATTTCTACCAGTCCTTTGTACTCTGTACTTTTGTGCTGTTTTCTTTTTCCCATGTGCTACCTCTACCTCAAGTTTGCTGAGGTAATTTGGAATTCTTATTCTGTACTCTCCAGCCATTTATTTCAGTCTGGCTAGCAGAGTAGTCTGGTCTTTGCCCTGTTCTTCTAACACATATAAATGTCATCTACAAATGAATAACAATTAATAAAAGAAATACTCCAGATCACCCATTTGTAAGGAAAACACTACATATAACTGGATTCGGGACAGACACTATGGAGCCTTATTCAGTATCAGCTTCTGTTGTAACAGTGAACCCTGATAGTTCTGCCCTGAGACTGATTTTCTGAAATCATCTGAACTGTATTTTCCTAGCTGACATATGATGTGTCAATCTAGGCAAAATTGAAAACGTTTCTGAAGCTGGGCAACACACATTGCCAGAGAGTAGAGAACTGACTCTTACCTGATTTTGTAAATGGTCATTTGTTTTTCCTCTGCCAAATTCAAAGCTCTTCTCACTTCTTAGAAGAATTCCTGGCTTTTAGAAGCTGTTCTTAATGTATCCTGTATTATCACCTTTAATGTTGTTTTACTTCCTCTGGAATATGACTGTTGCGCAATATCAAGCAACAACAACCAAAAATTAAACATTATTACATGTTGCAAGTGTTTAGTGAATATTTCATCTGAAAACTCACATTATTCCTAGCTCAGGACTGAGCCTGTTAGCAATTCAAAATATTCAGATGAGAAACAAAAACCCTTTACATTTAAAAACTACAAGAGAGCTTGCAATTTTTGTCCTGCATGAAATTGCTAAACTGTTCCACTTGCTTTCAGAGAGTGACAGATAACACAGCTACTCCCACTCTAGAGATAGGCAGGACAAGAGACTTACGATACCTTGGTTGACCCTTCTGATTATAAAGTGGATGGCTCTTCATACTATAGAGCATGGACGGTGTTGGGGTATGAGGTAGCAAACCAAGGATCACAGATACATATCAGTTAATTAAAGAAGAATATATCTAGGTTGTACTTTGCAGGACAAAGTGGTACACAGGCAGAAAAAAGGGTTTTTTGGGGTTTTTTTTTGGTCAAAATACTGGTGTCAAAGAGTAGAATAATAATGTAGCAAGCCAGCTGTTGCCTGTACTGAGGTTTCAGTTTTACAGACTTCAATGCAGAAAACTCATTGTGCTTAGAAATTCCCATGTCTGCTGCATGCTCTGTGTGGTGAAAATCCTTTTTTGCTCCCCTCCTTCTGCCATTAAAATAAAAATATTTTTAAAAATTTAATAATAAATTAATATCCAAAATAAATTATAAATATTTAATAATATTTAAATATTAAATAATATTTTAAACCCCAACAGTTCTGTTCCAAACCCAACAACTCCCTTCCAAGGGTACTGTGAGGATAACGATACTACAGGTCATTGAAAAATGTATGATAGCAGGAACCATTCAGGTACTGAAGATCCAAACCTGATGTTATACCTGGAATAAAAATAGAGAGTTACATTAATTTTTTTGTCAATAAAATTTTGATAGTATTTTGAGTGCACAAGAGTAGTTTGCAATATTTTTAGCTTCTTAGGCTCTTTATAATAGTTGTGGGAGTTTTCTTTAGTAGAATTCTACCCCTTCCCATTCTGGCTCAAATAAACTAGGGAGCTAAAAATACAAGTTTCATTCAGAGTCTATGGGAATAAGATGGCCATGACATGCCTATAACTCTCTCTGAAAATGTTTTTTGTCTCTGGAGAGTCCATATTGAGGTGGTTGTGAGTAATACATTGTGGGAGTTTTTCCCTTTAACACAGCTGTTGTTTTAATCATGTGCCAAGGACTTAAAACAATTGTGATTTATCAGCTAGGGAAACAGAAACTTGATGTCATACTCCTTGCCAGATTTTGTAAGATTGGATCAGTATTTTTGTCTATTTTTATTTGTCATGAGGAAAAAAAATACTTTCTGTTTTGTTGCCTTGTCTAAAATTAGAAAAATTGGATCAGGGTAGAAGTAGACTTTGCACATGCTATCATAATCCTGAAATAGTACATGAAACCCCAAACTAATTTTGAAGATAAGGCCAATAATAAAAACTTCAAAATTATTTGCTTGAGTAGAAAATAAAATTTTACATTTATACATTTATAAAGTTAAATAGTGGCTTTTTAAAAATATATCACCCTTTCTCAATAGCTAAGTTAATGCATTATTGTACTGTTGAGATAGCAGCAGGCTTGATACCCTCATGCAATGCCCATTCTCCTTTCTTCACTTTTCCTGCTAGTATATGGAAAGGTTTAAGAAAAGCTTGGTATCATGGTCATTTGGCTGGAATTACCTGCTCATGTGTGCAGTTACAATTACATGTAAGTGGAGACAAGGAGATTCCACTAGAAGGCAAACACAGTCTGTGAGCTCCATGGCACAGCTGAAGGACATAACACTGAGTATATAAATTTTACCCTCCCCTCCCTTCTCATTCTTCAGTGGTCTGTGATTGATGCGTGTCAATGCTCTCAGGCACAACGTGTGGTTGTTGGGACTGTCCTGTGCAGGGCCAGGAGCTGGACTTGATGATCCTTGCAGGTCCCTTCTAATTCAGGATATTTCATAATCTTTCCTTCTGAGGTATGCAGAAAAAGAAGACTTGGTCACTAGATGCAAATGAAGTATGTTTTACAGCCTTTTTGACCATTTTCTTACTGTCACGTTATTAACGTCTTGCTTGTTTAAAACGAGAAAGAAGATTAATCTTCTCACCAGTGCTGAGTAGTTGCTAAGAGAACCCAAAGTCCAAATCCAAAGACCTTGTCTGAGAGTAACTAAGCTGTGAATTTGAGTATCTGTGCTTATAAAGGATTTAGACATAACCTTCTGTTCTTCTGTGAAGCTGTTAGGAAAAAGTGTGATTTTAAAACCAATCAATGCAGTTTTATTGGGGTACTTTAAGTTAAAATTTGTGTTACTTTTTATTTTACATTCAACATTTGTTTTTACTGGGTTAGCCTATGTAATGTCCAAGTGCTTTTCTTTTTTCTTTTTCTTTTCTTTTCTTTTCTTTTCTTTTCTTTTCTTTTCTTTTCTTTTCTTTTCTTTTCTTTTCTTTTCTTTTCTTTTCTTTTCTTTTCTTTTCTTTTCTTTTCTTTTCTTTTCTTTTCTTTTCTTTTCTTTTCTTTTCTTTTCTTTTCTTTTCTTTTCTTTCTTTTCTTTTTCTTTTTCTTTTTCTTTTTCTTTTTCTTTTTCTTTTTCTTTTTCTTTTTCCTTCCCTTTCCTTCCCTTTCCTTCCCTTTCCTTCCCTTTCCTTCCCTTTCCTTCCCTTTCCTTCCCTTTCCTTCCCTTTCCTTCCCTTTCCTTCCCTTTCCTTCCCTTTCCTTCCCTTTCCTTCCCTTTCCTTCCCTTTCCTTCCCTTTCCTTCCCTTTCCTTCCCTTTCCTTCCCTTTCCTTCCCTTTCCTTCCCTTTCCTTCCCTTTCCTTCCCTTTCCTTCCCTTTCCTTCCCTTTCTCCCTTTCTCTCTTTCTCTCTTTCTCTCTCTCTCTCTCTCTCTCTCTCTTTCTCTCTTTCTCTCTTTCTCTCTTTCTTTTTCCTTCTTCTTTTAATTTTTAATATAATTCCTTCCAAGGTTTTGCTTTTCATCTCCAGTCATGTTTGGCACCTTAAGGTATGGATAAAGTCTACAGTTTAGCTTTCCTTTCCTTCCTTTCATTCTAGCTGACATGCATGAAAATTTTGCTAATTTCACTGCCAGATCATAGAAGGATCTGAAGCTTCCAGAGGTAATGGCTAAGCTGGTAGCTGCCTTATTCAGATAGATAAATAATAGTTTTAGAAATATGTGACATGAGGATGGAAAATAAAAGAATAATTAAAGGAAAAACACATAGTATTAAAAGGATAATAATTATTACTGGCTTTGTTCAAGATGCATGATTAATCAATTCAAATACAAGAGTTTAGGCATCCTTATCCTCTTCCCCTCAGCTGTAGGACATTATCATGCAGAATGTCACATGAGAAAAGGGTCTGATTTTTGCACCACATTCTGGAGAGACATTGTGGAGAAGCAGGAAAGGTTCCTGCCTTTCTTCTTCCCTTTGTTTCTTTCCTTTTTCCTGATTAAATTCATAAAGTTTTTACTGTATACTCAAATTATCAAACATTTTTTGCTTTCCCATCTCTTGAAGGCATGCTGGTTAAAATAAACCAAAAATTAGGATAAACGTTAAATGCACTATCTTTTTCCTAGATTTACAGGAAGTGTGAAAGGCTAAACAAAGATACTTGCAATCTAAAGAAGCATGCCCATCACATACAGATCTTTCTGGTTTTTTAGCAGCCAAATTTTACATTCTTTATTCTGTGAAGTCAATCAAGCACTTTGAGTGAACAGTGTATTGTCTAAGGCACAGATCATGTGCATGGAAACAGACTATTTATGCTAACATTTAAATGGTAAATTCATAATAAAACTCTTTAAAAGGAAAAATATTATGATATGAATGTAGGAAGAGTAGCTCTATTACAAATAGAATTCTATTCTACAAGCCAAATGTTTATTTCCAAACACTTTTAGTTTGCGCAAGTAAATACAGATTCCTAGCCAAGGAGAAGGTTATCACTCACATAAGCATGGTGAAACTAGGATAGCTGCCCTGATGATATTGATTACACTGGATTTTTGGGTTTTGTATCCAGTCACTCCTGTCTCTTTTTTTTTTTTTTAACCTTTGAACACAATGAACATCAGCCTATCCACCGAAAATGGTAAGCATGATTTCAGCTTCAGCCTAAGTGGGATTTACCTGCTTATTTTAGGGAGATCTAAATGATGTACTGAATTATTTGTTGATTTCAAAACCTGCACTGCTTCATCATGTCAGTTTACCTTTTAACTTCACCAGGAAGAAGATTAGCTATTCTTTCAAAGTATTTCTTTGTATTTAAAAAGAGTAATTAAAATTTTTCATCTTTATCTCATGGTATTTCCAAAGCTGGCTAATAAAACAAGGCAGGTGATTGAGGTCAGGTGCTACAGTCTTTCACTGCTGCTTACTGTGACTGAATATAAGTGCATTTTCTTAAAAATATGGCTTTCTTTTTCAGTTCCTTTTCCCTGTTGGTACTGCATATGTGATAGAGGCTGTTTCCTTTCTGACTTGATTTTTTTTTTTTTTTGTTTCCTTAAATGTGAAAGGTTTTGAATCAGATATAGAATGGTCTGTATCCTACCAGAGGAACTGAAAATTAAAGCGTTCTCTCATGCTGGGTTGAGATGGTGGTTTAGTCATACCTGTTTACCACAGTGCTGGAGCAAAGCATGTGGAAACAGACCTTTCCAGTATTATTTTGTTCTGTCTACTAGAACTAAAAAAGAATAGTTCTGTCTATTTGAGACAGGGCATAGTCAACTGTTCCCCTATTAAAAAGTTTAGAGGTTGGCTACTTATTTTGATGAGGTCCCAGTTATGTAGCGTTAGAGAGCAGATGTTCCCGGTGTAATCTGATAGTAATTTTTACTCTATTTTCTAATTTGTAGTCAAGGATAGATGATTTGATGAGACCAAGGCCTCTGTGAAACCTCCACCCTACTTTACCTCAAGCTGATCCCTTGACCTCAAAAAAAGAACAAACAGTTCTGCAGTAACTTTTTTTTTTTTTTGCGAGTGTGTGCTGTACCTTAGCTGTGTTTAGATGAATACAGAGCACCAATGAGATAATTTTGAAGGGGCTTTTTCATCCTTGTCAGCTTTTGTCAATGGTTGGCAAATAATTTTATAGCAGATTTAAGCACACATTTTTTAAGAGAAAATAGGAATAGATGCTTTTTGGCAGTTACAAATAATGGTATGCTAAAAATAGTTTTTGTGAGAACTGGGATGTAGAGAGTAACAAGTGAGGAAGAGGAGCTCTGAAGGAGAAGATACCAGTATGAGGCTTGGTTTCAGCGTGTGGTAATTTTAGAATTTGTCAAGTCAAAAGTTTTTGCACAAATCAGTAGACATTCAGCTGGAATTAGTGACTGATTTATCCCTGAGGTACAATTAATCTTTTCAGGATTGTTGCTTCTGTTTTATGTTATTTGTTTCTTAACTGGCCCTGACTGTCATAGAGAAAATCTTTTGTGTTTTTTCGTTTTGTAAACCTCATTTTGTGCAGTCTATTGGTTAAACATGAGCACAGGCACACAAAACCAGATGGCATTGTATTTCTTGGCCTGAGAGCAAGGAAGTCAAGGCACTTGTTCATAATAATATATCCACTTTTGTGATTGCTTTAATTGTTCACTATTTTAATTAGTCTACAGATGTTTTAATTTCAAGAACTTGAGAATAAATATGTGGCATAGAGATGTTAGTTTCAAAATCTGTATCAACACTTTTATGAGTGGTTATGATGGTAAGCCTACTCTTTTTCCCAAGATGTTACAGTAATTTTTGTTATGTCTGTGTATAACTGTGAACTTACTTTCCCTCTGGTTTTACAGGGCACAATGACTACATGTGTCCTGCTACTAACCAGTGCACCATTGACAAGAACAGAAGGAAGAGTTGCCAGGCCTGCCGACTGAGAAAATGCTACGAAGTGGGAATGATGAAAGGTGGTACGTACAGAGCCATCACCAAATCTTTAGCACTGCTGTCTGCCTTCCTGCCTTTTAACTTCATTGAGCAGCTCGTATGGTTTCTAACTGAAGGAGGAAGCTACTGATTTTATTGAGTTGAAGTCTATTAAGTCAAAATTATTTTAGTAAATAAAAAATGAAAAGCTCCCGAATATCATGTTATCTTGTCCAAATTTGCATGAAAAATAAGAGGACCATTGATTTAAATAGAATTAGAACTCCTCTGTTATTGTTTTTAACTCAGTATTTTTTTAGTCTCTCATGATAGGCTTCAGATCCTGATGAACAAAATTTAACCCAAGATTTTGCAGTTCAGTGTGAAGAGCATTGGTAGTCTCAAGTCAGTCCATATTTGTTAAAGAAACTTCTGGATATGTAATTCTTTTTCTGTGAATCCTCGAAGGGAAAGTTATTTTCTCTGTTCTAGTACTGTACACATATTTTAGATGTGAATTAATTTAAGCCAACAATATTAAGTGCTTACTCATTTTATAAGAACTGAGATAAATGCCACTTTCCTGGAACATATGTAATAATGATGGCTTGTTGTAGCCCGCTAAAAATTTCAGATCACTTTTATCAATGAAGAAAAATCAGTAGCTGTATGGAAACCTATACCTGTAGGAAAAACTTGGCAAAGCAGTGAGTGCTCAGAGCAGAAGGGATTAGATACCATGTATTTTGTGTGTAAAGAGCTGGTTAGATTACAGACTGGTTCCTCCTTTCTTTGGCACACCTAATGCTTACTTATGCCGCAGAAAGTCTGGTACAAGAGAGAAGAGTAGCTCATCATGTTTGTCCTTTCCTCAACAAATCATTTATAAGTCCAGCAAAGATAAGCCAAGTCTGGGAATCTTAGGAGAAATGTGGAAAGACGAAAGGAAAAATGATCAGTTGTTGCTGCACTTGAGGTTGGATCTGCACTTTTCTCAACTCAAGGATTAGGAAAGAGCTGAGACTGATTTTGTTAATCTCAATTTTGGGATTCAAGCAAGAGGAAGAAGTAAAATCTGCCTTTGCTTCTGGAAGTTAAGACAGTGGTTGATTTTTTTCATGAGATTTTATGTATTGATCTGAACATCCTGGTTTATATGGTAAGAACTCTTCAAAGGGTATGTAGTTAATATCACAGCTGTGATCCAGAAAAGACAGAGGTTCAAGAAAGGCAAAGTAAAACCAGAGAATCCATATATGAATACGCCATGCAGATTTAGCTTTGACCTTTGTACATATGGCAAATCAGAGCTAGGATTTATAATTATGCTTTATATTGATGATATTACATTTTTCATTTGGCACATATACATCCAATTATGCTTATGTGTATTTAATTAATGATCCACTGTACCGGTTTTCTGGTTTTCATATCTCCTCTCTAGGATGCAGGCTCTAATATATTATATTCTATATGTTACTGTTTTACTCTCATAAAATTGTAAAGATTTCTCAACCAGCATTTTTTAGATTAAAGTAGTCCAAAAGAAATATTGTAATTCTGTCCAAAATTTCTTTCAAATATAAATGTTCTGGAATCTTTATTTTATACTTATTCTCATCTGAGAAAAGTTATCTCGGTTTCATCCTTTCCTTTCCTTTTATAATGTTGTAAGATTTTTATAATCACTACAGGAACTAGCAGTTCAAAAATAGTCAGTATTGTGGTATTTTTATTGTTTTGTTGTTGTTGTTGTTTTCTTCTTTTATGAAACTAAACTCACAGTTTATAAAAGAGGAGATCAGGATCAGAATAAATTGTATCTGCTCTTACAGTAGTACTAATAATGCATGAAGTCCATCACTGGTTCATAGGTGATGGTTTTTAAACATTTATTTTATGAAGTCTTGGAAAAAAGTCTTGACATCCCTCAGTTACAAGTAATAAATCTGTCATACCTGCACATGACTTCAGGGAAGGTAAAATTAATGTACATGAAGTAAAACATGCAAAGTTTTTCTGGAATTATTGATCCCTTATTGTCCACATGAATGGGAAGAAAAACCTTTCTTCTAAATCTAGACCTTTATAATTGTCACATTTCTCTCAGATGAAGACAAAGGTTAAGTAAATATTCTTGTAATGCCATCTGACTTAACTTCTGAGTGATAATGTTTAAATTTTTAATTTTTAATTTTTTTTTTCCTGAGGAGAGCTTTGAAGATATTCTATTTTAGTAGATATAATAGAACTTTTCTTTCATCATATTAAAATGATGTAGCTCTGTGGCTAGCTCAAGGTTCACACTGTCCTCCAATAATTCCTAGTTCTTGTGATTGGATCTTTTAGTTTAAATAATCCACACATGTTCATGTTGAAGGATTTGCCTTTTTTAAAGACATTAATTCTATAATAAGCTTGAATATTTGTTTGTGTCTTATCTCACTTTTATCTCTGTCTCCACAATTTGCTTATGATGATACAACTTTTAGATATAGTGGAAAACACATGTAATCTTTCTTTTCCCTAAAAGTAATCCCAGTTTCTCTTCTACACTAAATTAGCTGAGGTTTCTCAATAAACTGTAAAAGTTGCCAACTTGTGACTTTTATCTGCCATTTAAGTGATATGAGTAATAACTGATATTAAATATGGACTTCCAGTAAATGCTGGGGAAGGTAGACAAAATCTTGATTAAATGTCTCTGGTTAATTCTAAACATATGAGACAGAATATGGCTGCTGAGGTTTTCCTCACAGAAGGTCACTTAATGCAAAATGAAAAAGTTCATTTATATTATTTTTAGTAGAGTGGACACAACTGAAGTATGTTTCAGAGGCTTCACATAGAAAAAAAATGCAGACTTCAAGTGGCCCTTGAACTGTGTGGTAGGAACATATGAGTTCCTCTTATGAGTTCCTGTGGAAATGTTATTGATTTTTTTTCTTCCCTGTTCTTGAGTCTTTTAAAAACTTCTTTTGGTACTGAAGAGTTATTTTTTTCTCTCCTCTTGTGTTTGCAAGTGTTTCCTTCTGCATCTGTTCCTGTGCTGCTTCGAGAGACAATTAGACTGCAAGAATCTCTGCAGTTGACATCTGAGGCATAATTTACAGCGGTTATATTTTGTCAAAATGCTTCATTCTCTCTTTCTGAATAAACCCAAAGAACCTTAAAATTGTGTGTTATTATTTAGTCTATGCTCCCCTGTTTGTACATGAGGATAAAGTGGACGCATGGAATAAAATCCTTGCTGTGTCCCTTTTACTTCTGTTCCATAGCAGGGGAGAGAAGCCTTGTTTTTGTTTACAATCTCTTGATGCCTTCTTGAAGCCTGTTTTTATTCTAGTTTGGAGAAGTGTTCTCCAACTTTCACATGATGGAGAGTCCCAGCTTTCAAATAGAGTTACAGCAATTGCAAACCTGAACCTCCAACCATATGTAAGGTACAGATGACCTCTGCTCCAATACAGACCTAGTTTTCTGTTTCTCCATTGTGTGAAAGGCTTTCTGATGACTTGGACCTAAAGACCCTAATTTTATGAAACCAAAACCACCTTATTTTATTGGTTTTTATTAATTATTTTTATAGTGTGGTAAGTGAATGAGGGTTCCTAGTAATTAGCATGCTTCATTCTTCCCTCCTTTCAATGTGTGACGAGACAGATTTATCATTAAATGCTGTATGGGGTCAGAGCAGTAGCATGCTAGTGGAATTTGTGGCTGTGGTAAAAAATTGCCATAATGCTAAATGCCAAATACCTAAAGAAAAATCCATTATTTGCCTGATAGTCCATGTTACCCCGACACCTACATAATTCTTTCAATTGTTGAATGCTGATGGCTTCCTAACATCATATCACAGGAAATATGGCCATCAAGGATTTGAGTGCTCATGTGCTAGATTCAGATAGTGATTATGTATATGACATAGGGTATTTACTGTCTTTGAACAGCCTGAAATCTCAGGTTGTAGAGAGAAGATTGTGTGTACTGTTTGTTGTGGTAATGAAATTGTAGTGTTACAGCAATTTTGCTGTAAGCCTACATCCTTCAGTGTTACCCTCACAAACTGTCTGAGAACGCTTCAGAAATTACTGTGATACAGCCCAGGGAGTGAAACTCCCTGCTTGGCCGTAACAGAGTGCTAAAACCACACACCATTTGACTGTAGAAACTTTAATTAACTCCTAGAGATTGGAGTCTCTAGGCTTCAGCTTTTCTCTCACATTCTTTCGAAATAGTTACCCACCTCTAAGCCAGTCTGGTTCAGCGTAACAGTCTTGCTGAAGTTTAAGATAAATTTTTACAGGGAAAATGAAAAAAACAAATTTTTCATTCTCTCAGAGAAGGACCTTGCTGATTTTCATGTTTAAATGGAGAGATCTATGCTTCCTTGCTGAATTCTATATTTGTTCATGAAAAAAGGCTAGAGGGTTATTAAAATCATTCTCAAAAGTAGAAGTAAATTGATGTCTGATGCAACCACTGGATGGGCTCAAGGTCTTCTACATTTTCATGTAATTATCTTTTAATGAACTATTAAAAAGAGAAATTAGTGAATGAAGGAAAATGGATTGTGGATGTGAAATGATTTGGTTTGTTCAAGGAGAACTTCAATGATACTTATTAGACATACTGTTCTCCACTCAGCCAAATAACTGTGTAGGTGGGGCCTGATAAAAGTATGAGGAAATGTACTCTTAAGAGTTGTAGTTGTTGGGCTGAAATCATGTACTCCTGCATATTTGAAGCAAGGTTTTGTGAGTTTACAGCAGTTTTCTGGGAAAATAAGGTGGAAATAAAACCAGATTTTTTAGTGCAATATTTTTTTCTCCTCTTTGCACACATGCAAAGAGGATCACTGTCATTAAATTGTCACAAAATACAATATTCCTGTGTTGTGACTCCAAAATTAGAAAGAGAGAATGATTCACAACCGTTGTTGTGAACACCTTTGCCAAAAATGATTTTTCTTCCTATTCCACTTCATCAGATGATCTGTGCTAGAAGGAAATCTAGGAGGTCTTTTGTTGAGCCACTTGCTCAAAGCAGATTCAACAAGGAATTTATACATAGTTAAGACCTTTTGCAGTCAGGTGGTAATGGGATAAAATAGGGCAAATTGTCTTATGCTTAGTTATATGCTATAACTGGATATGTAAAAAAGAATTAATACTGCAGGATTTTTAATGTTTAACTATTGAATACTTGTTTGAGACTGAAAAGCTGATTATAGTTATGTATTTGTTTACCTTGGCTTTTTAGTACTTTTTGTACTTTTTTGTACTTTTTAGTACAAAAACATAAGTTTTTGTACTTTTTCATTAGTTGAGTAATTCCTAGAGTACTAGAGCTATAAGAGAGCTCAATAGGGACTTTTTACAAGATAATTTAGCGGTAGGACAAGGACTAACAGCTTCAGACTGGAAGAGGGTAGGTTTGGATGAGATATTAGGAAGAAATTCTTTTCTCTGAAGATAATGAAGAGACACTGAACAGGTTGTTCAGAGACATTGCCCCATCCTCGGAAGTGTTCAAGGCCAGCTTGGATGAGGCTCTGAGCAACCTGGTCAAATGAAAGGTGTCATTGCCCATGGCAAAGAAGTTGGAACTAGAAGATCTTTAAGATCCTCTCCAACCTAAAGCAGTCCATGCTTCTGTGATTGCATGATTCTGGTTCTTCTCTTGCTTAGACATTTACAGTTCAGTTCTAGCACGCAGTCCTGGTATTAGACCAAACACCTCCAATACTCAATTAACTTCATTAATTTCTAAAATGTAGCAATTACAATTTCTTGTTGTCTTTGAGATTTATACCAATGGACTCATCGTCCTAAAATGACTGGCTTTCCCAAACCATGGTTGATGTAAAAGTAGAGAAAGTTCCTCTAAAGGCTTTATTTTGGTTCCTGAAATGTCTAAAGGCTCATTGTAAATATTGTCTAGAGATGGGGCAGTTGCCATACTTACTGTAACAAAAACTTGGTAGGAGTTTATCAGGAGTATCAATATTGAAAAAGATTCATTTGAATGAGGGATTAATTGAACTTCTCTTGTTTCACTTCTATATGCCCTAAGATTCTCTTTAAGACATGTGGTATGACTGCCAAAGATTGAATACAAAAATACAGATTAGGATGAATCATGACTTGCACATTCATCTTTAATTAATAGATCATTGGTTCTCAAACTGTGCATTATGAATAGTCATTAGAGACCCCAAATGACATTTGCCTGCTTGTTAACAGCTATTTTTTGTCACCAGGTCTTTAAGACTCTACATGGAAGACCAGCTTTATGATCTTTATTTTAGTTAGTAGGTGTTCTGGGCTACTGAGATATGTAGTGTGACTTGGTCAATGAGCAAACTGGTAGCAGAGGCAAGAGTTGAACCAGAATATCTGAATCTAAACCCCAACTGTGACTTCTCTCCCCCTCTGTCTACAATAGAAGGAGGTCCTGATTATAGAGGGGAAATAGGAATTTACTGGTTTGGAATAGGATAAGGGATTTTTTTTTTAAAAAAAACCACATAAATTGACATACAGCACTCAGGAGTTGAAAAGACTGTAACAGCCAGGTGCACAGACTGAACACAAATCTATTACTTATTTATAGTACTGAGTGTCTACATATCCTTGTCAGAAAACAGGCTGTTAAGCACTGTCACTTGGGACAGGTCTGTTTGAGATTGGACATTAAATTCTGATTAATCTTTTTAGAAGATTTCAGGCAATGTTTCTCATTTAAAGTAATTGTCAACCCACCTGGGTTTCCAGCACAATTTACATTGCTGTTTCATTTTCCAAAAGACAAATGGGAATGAAATAAGGGACTGATTGTCTGAATCATATTCAAAAGAAGTATTTATTAGGCTATAAAATTTGAATTTGGAAAGTGGTGTTACTTTTATGTAAGCAAATAATATATTTATGTAGAGAGATTCAAGCAGAAAATTCCACCAAATCTCAAAAGTCTTTAAAATCACCTTGGAAGGACCATCATGCTGAGATACGTTACGACATTAGAACCTACATTCCAGTCATACCTTCAGCAATCTCCATCTGTTACAAATCTATCAAGAATGAAATTATATTATTGACTTTTACTTATGTACAGCAGCTACAGCGACCTTATGTTTTAAAGGAAAATGTAGGATTCTGGTTTATTTCCAATAAAACATTATAAAGCTATTGAGTTCAGCAGAGGAGTGCCTAATGAGGCCTACATGTAAAGTGAAGTTGCCATAAGAGGCTGTTAGGAGACAGCTGCCTTACTTCCATCTGCCCGTTGGGCTCTAAAGCCAGTTGTGCTTAGACACTCAGGTTTGTGTCTAGAAGGGAACTGTTGGCTCGTTCACACCGTGTTACTTTAGCAGTCCCTTACTTTGGCTAATGGCAGCAATGACAGCAAAGTGAGCCAGGACTCAGCCCCAGAGGTCTTCTCCCAACAGTTGAGTAAATCTTTCCCATACTTGGACATTTGAAGAGAGGCTTTTGAATTTCTGGCCTCTTCAAACCCAATTTCAGTTTCAGAAAGGTAGTTTTATGTCATAGGAAAATTGGTTTCTTCCTTTGCAAACACTGGTGTAAAGGATTCGTGTGGCATCTCTGCCAGGCCATGGCCTGTTCTGTGCTTTCTCCCTTAACACTCTGATCATCAGTGGGGAAATTGACTCTCTGCCTCTCTGACAGATACCTTCTTATTTATAATATCTTTTGCTTACCACATACATTTTGTCTTTTACTGTCAAGCAGGGTTTGTTTTACAAAACACTAGAGATTCTTTCTCTCTGGCAGTTTTCAACAGGATGCCGACGAGGTAGGTTGGTCTTAAAGAGCAACAACATTGTTTAGAAGAGAAGGTGTTTCCAAGCACATTTGAAACAATCTTTTGACAAACTGACAAAATTATAGGCTGTTAATGCTACAAGACTGTGTGTGTATATAGAAGTGTCAAGCCTCTCTCCTCTGGGGTCTGCTGACAAGGAGCAGAAATATGGACAAAGAGCCTCAGGTTCAAAGGTTGTTCCAGGCTGGGAAGTTAGCTGATAAACCATTTACCCATCACTGTTTCCAAATCCAATCATAGATCCATCTTTTTGTTGTTGTTTTAAATTACAAAAAAAAAGAAAAAAAAGAAAAAATCAACCCCCCCCAATATCAATAACAAAACCCCACCAAAACCAAAGACAAAACCAAACAAAAAACCAAACAAAAACAATCCCAAACACAAACAAGTGAAAAACAAAAAGAGAATAAAAAATTGTGGCTACAAACTGTTGTTTATTGACCAAATTTCTAACAAGAAAGAAATGGAAAAATATTATACAAACTAGTTCACAGGAAATATATTTAACTTGAATAAAATTTGAGATTATATTTGCATCTTCAAAACTAAAATACATTATTCTGTAATTCACACACAGCCAAGGAAATTTGATTCTAATTGGTCTCCTCCTTTTCTTCCTCTGAATATTTCTGGATATTTTATATAATACCAAAGGTATAAAAGTGGAGCTTTGCTATTAGCAATAGGTAGGAAAAAAATGGCTACTGAATGGCTGAGATTCAATGCTTATTCACTGCATTTTTAATTTTGGATCTTTCGTTTTAATGATCTGGAATTTATTTTTTGTTTTGTTTTAATGACGTGGGAAAACACTAGGAAAGTATTTCATATGGTTAACATTTCTTTCACAAGCATACACTCATAAATGTTGAGTTGGAAAGGACATTAAAGATCATCTAGTTCCAAATCCCCTGTGATGGGAGTGTCATATGCAATTTTATTGTCCACATGCAATTTTATTGTTAATCAGGTTCTAATGATTTGATTATATAATTACTTAGCAATTTTGAAACTCCATGTCCAAAAGTCTCACTGAATTTGTATATGAAGCTTTATAAAGCTGCCTTTGAAAATCTTTGCTCTTGTAGCTTTAAAACTCAAATGGAAATTGTTTTAGAGCTCTTGCAAGATGCACAGTACTTAAATTTTTTCTGGAATCTTGTTTTTCATAATACTTGACAATTAAGATCCCTTTATTGGCTGAACCATCAAATTAAAATTGATGCACTCATATATTTACAAAAGCCCTTACAGAATAATTGCAGTTTTGGCAAGGAAATTGTAGTTTGATAGAGTTCCCTTTTTTGGAATTTGTGACTGTGCATCTCTTTTTAACAGAGATAAAATTTGATTAAGTTGAAGGGGATTTGGGAGCACTTACATTTTTCAGAGAGATACTCACTCCTATTTAGTCCAAGAAAATGAGTAAGTTTGTTGCTTGTCCATCTAGGGCTTAGGTAAAGAGTTAGTAGTAAATTCTATAAATCTCTGACGAATATGATACTTATACAGATTCGGAGATCTTTCTGTCTGTGATCATAAAAGCCAGTGATGTGATGCAGAAGGAATGCATATGCTTACTGCCTTTTTTTTAGACTTAGTCTCTACAAAATCCAGTAGTAAAAATGCTACTGTTGGTTGCTTGGTTGATTTTTTTAAAATCCCAAAATAAAAATGCAAGAAATGAACTTGTGTGAGGCATCTCCTCCCAAACTGGTTATGTTCAGCTTTGCTTAATGCACCACTTTTTTTGTTCTAAAGTGAAGAAAAGCCAGTGGTAGGCTTTCAGACGAATTAAAAATAAAACTATTGTTCTTATCTAACATCGGGTTTATTTGTAAGCAGCTAAATATGCTTACATTTGCCACCTTTTCTCTGTTATGTAGAATCCTCATCACATCCTTGTTGTACTTAACAAGGCAGGCCTGGACTAAGTAAAAAGCAAACCCAAAAAACCTGATCTTCCAGTAATCTATGTGATAGAGACTTAATGCTGAAATTTTGCTACTTTTTTTTATTAACCTTTAATGGATCCTGTTCTCTATCACATTTGGACCACAGCTTTCTAACTATGCCACCATCTAATTCATTCACACTCTCAGTTTTCCTTTTCCATGGTGTGAAAGAGAACTTCTTCCTGTTTATCCTGAACCTTGCATGGGGTATTTTCATTTGAAACCTTCTTGTATTAGGAGAGAAGTTTTAGTGTTTTGTACCTTATTCATGTTTTTGCTATTCCTGATTTTGTAGTCTTGTATCTGCCTTGCAGGCCAAGCAGATATAGTCCATTTAGATTTTTTTTACACCAGAGTTGTTTCACATTACAAATCATCTTACCTGTTTTTCTCTTATCCCTTTTTCATTTATTCTTATATGTCTTTTTAATTTGAGAAGAACAGAATTGCATGCAGTGTTCACTGTAGTGTGCCTCACGATAATAAACTCTGTGATTTATTAAGTTGTTCTGTCCTCCCTTCCTTTTCTAGTAATTTCTAGCCTTCTATTTACTTTCTAAACTTATCTGATGTTTTTATAGCATTTTTCTAACCCCAACTTCTTGTTTATGAATTATGTCAGCCTATCTATTTATGAGTATGTTGAACACCGCAGACCCCAAGAATGCTTTCTCTTTGAAAGAAAATTTCTAGATGAGGAACCATAAAATTTGGAATGTGAGAAAGTTAACAAATGCTTTAGTTTCTGTGAACCATATGGGCTTGTTCATGTGATTATATCTACATGTTTCATAGGGAAATTTTAATTCAGAAACATTAAAGTGATACAAAGCATAGAACAAAATTATCTGTCACAGATAGAGCATGCCTGCTATTGAGTATTGCAAGGAAGTTACCAATGAGAATGTCTCTATGATGACAATTTTACCAGAATTAGTGTTATGTTTTTCTGAATAGCAAGAATCTTGCCCCCCGCCCCCCAACAGAAACTGTTTAGTGGTAGGAAAAATTGCTATTGCTGAATGAAAAATGGGAACAGCAACGCACTTGAGAGTCTTGGCTTAGAAATAGTTTAGTGAATTGGAAAATGTAGATAGGTTAAGTAATAGGAGTGATGAGAGATTTATTGAACTCCCTTTATCTCAATAGATTAATGGAGTAGAAACACAAAGCCCACTAGATTTTAAATGAATTAAATATAAAATGCGTAATCTCCAAATACTAATTCAGTGAAAATCTCACCATAATTGAAGAAAGAGGAAAAGAGATTTAAAGATTCTTCCAGTTTCTTTGAGGCTGGAAAGGACCAACATTTATATGAAAGCGTGTTGTATGTGAGATGAAAATGCTGCCAACAAAGACTGGGATTCTAAAGATTTGAAATTTTGTGGTGTGAAGAGAACTGAGAAAATGTGTTTCCCTTTCCCCAACCATTAGAAAGACGTGTACTGATTGCTTGCTTTGTTTTGGTTTGCTTTTTTTTAAAAAATGTTTTCCCTATTTCTTGAATGGTTTACATCTTTATTCTCTGTAGATACTTCTTTTGCGTTTCAAGCTGGGACTAGTGCTGCTTTTTCCTATTGCGTGAGAGCTCCAGAATAAGCCACTTCATAAGCTGCCTTCTCCTCACACCTCAATTCCTTGTGTGCTTTCCTTATTACTTGGTTGTCCTCCCTTGCCTCCACTTGATGATGGATTTAAGTTTCTGACTCAGTCTCAAAATGCCTGTTACTCCTCCACTTAGATCCATACTTAACCTTCCCTTTATGGTTGGAGTCCATGTGGGCTTTATCATTATATTTTTCTTGTAACCTTTCCACAAAGGGAGATTTTGTTCCACTGCAAAGGTCTTATGTTGTTTGAGTTGGTCTGGCTTTGATAATATCCTAAGGTTCAGGGTCATACAGTGCAAAGCACATTGCAAAAATGTGCAGTAATGACAATAATGGTTTCTGTTGTGGTTATTTCAGCCTTTTGACAGTAGGTCTCCCACATTAGAATCTGAGGTCGCAATTATCTCTCCTTTTCATACTTATGTTTATCTACTTAAATGGCATTCTTTATTACTGTATAAACTCATCTTATGATGGGAACTTTCTTGAGTGTTTTTGATATAATTATAAAGATCACAGGCTCAGTAACAGGATGATGTTTAATTAAAATAATTGGTGACCTTTCAAAAGTCAAAATATTCTAGATAGTTTTTGAGAGCTACTTCTGTGATCCATCTGACTCACCAACATCATTAATTTATCATTGATAATTTATAGAATAATGGTCTGCTAGAGGTTGGGACATACTTTGAAGTTTTGGGCTATAAAGAAATATTTATTTATTGCCAATAACCAACTTCTTTTTGTGGGGCTAAGACAGCTGTACAGTGTCACTAGTCTAGAGTTCTGTGTGAGCCCAACAGAGCTGAATTTTAGGAAGGGGAGTGCGCTGTTCCTGACACTGTACTTTAAAAAGTAGTTTTTCTGTCCAACTACTGGTTTAAGTTTCCTGAAGAAGTCTTCAGAAAATAAATCAGGGATCAATGCTGCCTGGGTCTATCAAAAGCATCTGCTGTTGACTGAAGCCAAGTGTATGTAATACTTAAGTTCAAGGAAAGAAGTTCATTACATTCTTGTGTGTCTCTAGGAATCCGGAAAGACCGCAGAGGTGGGCGAGTGATGAAACAAAAACGCCAAAGAGAGGAGCAGGATTCCAGGAATGGGGAGGCTTCTTCAACAGAGCTGCGAGCTCCCACCCTTTGGACAAGTCCACTTGTCGTTAAACATAACAAGAAGAACAGCCCAGCCCTGTCCTTGACAGCAGAACAGATGGTCAGTGCCTTGCTGGAAGCTGAGCCACCCCTAGTTTATTCTGAATATGACCCAAACAGACCATTCAATGAAGCCTCTATGATGACCTTGTTGACCAACCTTGCAGACAGAGAATTAGTGCACATGATCAACTGGGCAAAGAGAGTTCCAGGTAAGGAAAAGAAAGCCCTAGTCAACTATAAAACCTGTAGATCACAAACCAAAAAACCCCCCACATACTGATTTTCCAACTACCCATTCTTATTTAACTCAAATTGTTGATTTAAGTATAAATACATTAACAAAATTTACATTAAACAAAGTTTATGTTGTATCGGTCAATAAAATGCTATAGTGCAATGAAAGTGTCTTTTGAGGAAAGATTTATTCAAGAAAAGGTATTTTCCCCTCTCTATAGACTGTTGGGTAGTTTTTGGTTTGCAAATCCTTTTTTTCCCATACAAAACTCAGCAAAATGAAAGGTTGAGAGAGATTATTGGTCAAATCTAGTCAATTTGATCTAATCAAATTATGTTTAGTATTTTGATCCCCTTAGAAAAAGGTTAGTCTCATATATGTAATGTAAGCCATAAATTCAATATCCCTACTAAGCCCATAAATATTACTATAATTTATTTAATTGCTGGGTTATAGTTTTGACTGTGAATTACAGATCTTTAATGAATTTTGGGTTTGAAAAACAAATCCAGAATAACAGTTTTAGCATGAATTTTTTTTTGGTGCACCATGATTCCCGCTTTCCCCAAAAGGAACTACACAATTTTGGGAAATGTGTAACATTTTTCTTTGACTGTATGTTATATATTCATTCATGTAGTTCAATTAATCAATATAAATGAAATGAGAGAGTAGTTTTGTAGTTAAAATTCATCACCTTTCAAAGTTTTAGTCTACACAAATATTCTTCATAAGTTAAGATTTAAAAATGTATAAGACATTTATTGCACGTCATAGTTTTATCTTGGTAAAAATACTGGCATACATGGTAATTTATACTTCATAATTCACTGGAATTCTGATCTTTTAAGTTTTTATGGTAGCCATTTATTTAATTAAAATTACATAGATGCTTTAGGAAGGCATTCTGGAGACAACTAACACAGCTGTCACTCACATAGTGCATTACCTCAAAAGAATTACACCCAGGTTATGCCATTTTTCTGTTTTCCTTCATTTAAACTTGGCAAGACTATTCCTGGTAAATCAATAACCATGTCTTTTCCAGTCCTTAAGGGTTCCCTTTCAGCCATTTTTCACATGTCACTTTGTGGGCTCCAGCTATGATCAATGAGAACCTGTGTGTGTTTCATTTCTCATCGTATCTTATAAGAAATCACTTGAGAATTTTATTCTTGACAAAGTCACAGTGGTTGAAGCCTGATCTACAGTCTGTTCAAGCCAAGGGCAGTTCTGCTGTTAATTTAGGTATGTTTTGCATCACGCCATTACAAAAATGCTTTTGAAAATGAACCTATGTATATAGTGGTAAATCTATTCACTATCAAAACAGATAAATTCAAATTACCTTTCTATGGATTTTTAGAGATATAATTAGTTTGAGTCTGTTAAAATAAATTAATTTAAATTCAGCATGAATATTCCACAACCTAAATTCATTATTTTGTCCAATGGGAAATATTTGGTTTCTATTACTTTTCATTTTGAGTGTGTAATTAATGGAAATGTGTTTAGAAATGGAGTAATATTGTCAGAGAACCAAGATCTGATTTTTATTCAAAAATCTCTCTAGAGCTGCCTGTCACAAGATAGTTAAAACTGCCAACAGTCAAAAAATTGCTTGGTTTACCAAATATAAACTTCAAATTTTAAGAAACCATCTGACACCAGAAAATAAAATGTATAAGGTTATCAATGGTTTGTGTATATCCAATGTATTTTACATTTAAATTTACATTAACTGTGAAAATAGCTCCTAAGGAGAAACCAAACCCAGTGACTTGACCATGTATATCCATTAATAAGTGCTCCAGTTGAACTTTGACTAGAACTAGAAAAACAAAAATCCTTTCCCTGTCATAGTTTGATCTGTTAGGCACTGTACAAACAATTATACCAGAGGAAAACAACAATTATACCTAAAGCAGGACAGAGAGAAAAAAAGAGTTTGGGGGTTCTGAAAATTGCTGGACACCTTGCTGGTTCTTGATGTTGTGGCCTGGAGAACAGTATGCATCTATAAAAGCAGAAATAAAAGTGTTTTGATTTTAAAAAATTCAGGTCCAATTGTTTACCTACCTCAGATCTGGGGCTTCTGAGAGTAAAAAATTTGGATCTAAATGCTTATATATTTGTCTTTTTAATCTCTTATTTGGTCCCTAGGAAAGGTTGGATGTACCTAGTTGCTGATATTAAATTTTAGAAGTACTGATCACCTTTCAGAGACCAGGTCTTTGCTTGCCAAAGTTTCCTTCTGTTGGAATGTATTGGGAATACATATACAATAATGGAAATGTGTCTGACAATATAAATCGTATTTTCACCCCTTCAGAACATTGCCATTGACTACTCCATTATTACTAGAAATTATACTATACAGCTTAATCAGAGAGGATTTTTGTATACGTTATGCATGAACAGGGGAACCGAATAACTTTTCTCTGTTAAGTATGTGGTGGAACAGCATTGTGGAAATCCACTCAGCTATTTTTTCAGCTACTTTGCTAGGGTTTCAAACTTCAGGATCAAGGGTAAGAATATATATTTCTTTCCTAAAAAGTGAATGTCCTTTTTAGCAATAGAAAAAAGCAGCTGCAGGAAACAGTTTCCCCATCACACGCATTTCAAGCCTTGGAAACATTGTGCAAGTTCATTTACCTACATGCAGGATGTAGGAAAGTAAGGAGTAAAGTCTATATGAATGGCTGAGTTGAAATCATATTTCATAGTGATCACAGAATCACAGGATATGTCTTGTTGGAAAGGACTCACAAGGACCATTGGGTCCAAGTCCTGACCCTGCACAGCATCAACCCCAAGAGTCATCACATGCCTGGGAGCATTGCCCAAATGCTTGTTGAACTCTGTCAGGTTTGGTGCTCTGATCACTTCCCTGGGGAGCCTGTTCCAGTGCCCAGCCACCTTCTTGATGAAGAACCTTTTTTAAATACCAACCTGAACTTCCCCTGACATGATTTCAGGCCATTCTCTTGGGCCCTGTCACCACAGAGAGAGATCAGTGTCGGCCTCTCCTCTGGCCTCACGAAGGAGTAGCAGAGAGCAGTGAGGTCTCCCCTCAGTCTCCTCGAGGCTGAACAGACCAAGTGACCTCAGCCACTCCTCACACGGCTTCCCCTCCTGGCCCTTCACCATCCTCATGCCCCTCCTTTGCCTGCCCTCCTAACAGTTTAATGTTGTTATGTTGTGGCTCCCAAATCTGCCCCCAGCACTGGAGGTGAGGCTGCCCCAAAGCAGAGCAGAGTGGGACAATCCCCTCCCTTGCCTGGCTGTGATGCTGTGCCTGATGCCCCCCAGGACAGGGTTGGCTCTCCTGGCTGCCAGGGCACTGCTGGCTCATGTTCAACTTGCCATAGACCAGGATACCCAGGTCCCTTTATGCAGCACAGCTCTCCAGCCCCTCATTCCCCAGTCTGTCTGTACACCCAGGGTTGTCCTGTCCCAGGTGCAGAATCCAGCACTTTCCCTTGTTGAAGTTCTTATGATTGGTGATTGCCCAGCCCTCTAATTTGTTGCGGTCTCTAGGCAGGGTCCCCCCTGCCCTCAGGGGAGTCAGCAGCTCCTCGCAGTTTTGTATGGGCTGTGAACTTGCTCAGTATCCTTTCCAGTCCTGTGTCCAAGTAATTTATGAAGATGTAGAAGAACACAGGGCAGTGGATGGAGCCCTGTGGAACCCCACTGGTGACAAGTCACCAGCCCTAAGTCACCCCATTCACTGTAACTCTTGGTACCCCACCCATGAGCCAGGTGCTCACCCATTACATGATGTTACAAAGTAATTTAAACAATCCCTTTGTACAACCCCTGAACAGACACACATACACTTGAGCCTATGCCCCACCAACCCCCCCACCCCCCAAAACAAGGTTAGGGAAGCCTGAATACTTTTTTTGAAGAACATCTTCATATTTTTATTTTTGAAAGTTGATCAAATAAGTGAACTTCTAGTGATAAAAGTAATTACTCATCTTTGAACTAAAATATGAAAACAGCTTTGTGCTGGATATTTTGGCCAGAAGCATACTATGAGAGTATTGAAAACTTTACTGAAATCCAAAAAGATGACATTTTTTGAGGAAGGAAGAAATTTATATCAACAGAGCAGAAAAGCAGTGACAATACAGCCTACAAGAAAGTGTAAAGACTTTCAGGGACATTTTTGGAGTTTATATTGCTGAATAGGCTTTAAAGAATAGTTTTTAGCCAGCCAGTCTTTCTGATTATATAAATAGGTGGACGTGAAAGAAGAAACAGCTAATTAGATGTATTGGATAAAAGTGAAACTTTTCTGAAGAATGGAGTAATACAGTGTAATTTGTGATAGACTGTGTAAAATAATGTAGGCAGAGATCTGTTATAAAGAAATGATGAGGAAAATCTTCAAAATGAGATGAGTATCTTTGCAGATATGCCCTGATTGGGAAGGTCAGAACTGGTCTCAATCTTTATTGCAACTAATTCAGCATCAGTTCAAACTTTTGTTACTGGCTCTGCAAACTTGGTGGTGTTAATCAGTTTCTGAGGAAAAGAGAAATTGTGGCAGCTTCTTATGCATAACCTCAAAATATATCTTCAATTCCTAGATATAACCTGATTGTTTCCTGAGGTCATAACCAAGTTCCCCTATGACAATGCAATTCATGTTATGTAGTTCGGTACATAAAAGCTTGTTTTAATTTTTTTTTTTTCAAAACCTTGGCGACTAATACAAATGGGTTTTCCAGATGAAATGAACAAAAATCTTGTACAGTATCTTATGACATAAACAAAAAATTCAGGATGCCTGCCTCTTTAGATGGCCTAGTGGGGGTTTAGGCTGCAGTGCTACCAGATGGCCTCTGTAAGATACTGAGGGTGCCTTTTGATTGCTCCAGCCAGTTGGAATAGCTGGCAGCTGCACATGAGGTGGATGCAAACAGATTGTGGTGGGCTAGACTTTACATGTAAATTGAGCCTTTTACTATTTAATTGGGACAAATCACTGAAAATCATATGTAGACAAAGTATCAGTGTAGATGAATGTTCATTTTTGAATCATGTATTACTGAAAGATATGGCTTCTTATGTTCTTGGCTTAAATAACACCTTGGGGATATAGTACCACATTCAGAATAGTCTTTAATAAAATCAGCAAAATCATTACTCTTCTTTTCTACAGAAATGCTGTTATGTCAAAGGAATTAACTTACTGTATTTTGTTATTTATTTACTGTGTATTTAGTTTATGTCTTATGTGGAGTTTGTATTTTCTAAATTAAGCTGGCATTTTCCATGTAATCAACCAAATATTTCTGATGCAGAATCTCTTGAAAAGGTAAGAGACGTCACGAACTTATGCAGTGAGCTCATGGTAAAGAGTGTAGCTTTAAGGAAATTTTGTTGCAAGGGTGAAATCTTTGGCAATGCTGCTACAGTCTTGTATAACTATTTACTACAAGTACAGTAGCTGTACAACTTAATAGCCCTAAAATGGTACACTGGGCATACAGGCTTTGAAGTTTTGAGTTGATTCACAGTGTTGTACTTTCATGGCTTCATGAACCGAGGAGATAAGCATTTTGGCACTGGATTTTTTTTTTCTTTATTTCAAAGCCACAGAGGTTGCTATTTTCTTAAGATATTGTTTTCCTATTTGACCTTCTAAACTGTTCTGTTAAATCAGGAACAGTGTGTAAAAAGGCCAATAGCCACAATTTTACACTGCACTTTAGTGGCACCAAACCTTGAAAAAAAAATTAGCTTGCAGAGGAAGAACATCCATAAAGCGCAGTGGACGTCTTAGATGAGAGTGGTATGTGTTTATAACCCTTTAGGTGTAGGAATGTTTATAGAGCTTCTAAGTGTAGTGATCCTCCTGCCAATAATTTACACTTATTTAAAAAAAAAGAATGGCTTGCAATTCCTGTAATAATTTTTACTATCCCTTTCAAAACAGGGTTATTTTAATAAACCTTCTGTTTTACAGTCTCTTCTCCTTTGCCTAACAGGCTTGCTGTAGAGATTTCTAAAATGTTGTTTAAAAACCCACCCCTTTAATCTGTTGAAGTGATACTCTCTGCTCCCCTGCTTCTTAGATGAAAAACAGAGGAAGCAAATCTGTAAGAAAAAGAGAAATTAAAATAGGCATCTGGATCTTACTTTATGGCTGCTTTTTTGCTAATGTAATTCCTGTGAAGTTTCAATTAATTACCATGAATGTAAGAGACAAGTATCAAACATTATAGTGGAATAAAGTAAACATCATTTGAATTTGAACATCAGCTTGAGACGTATCATTCAATAGAATAGTTATGAAGGACAGCAGAATTAAAATCATTGAATATGAAATTAAAGCTTTCCATCCCTATGTTTTCTTAGTCTGGGAAGCATCTTCAGTTTTTCTTGTCTATATTTGTAAAACCAAAAAAAGCATTCCTTTCCATCCTCCTCCAGCTTCTGTGTGCTGTATGAGAAAACCCCTCTCTTATAATTTCCTCTTTTAGTTATCTCTAGAATTGTCTTGTAGTGTTTAAAAAAAAATGATGAGGTATATTTCCTCCTGTACAGAACTTCTAATGAGAGAAAAGGATGAAACAATATGACACAATGATCTGCTGTTGAGAGATGGGGTGGAGGCGCTGATTCTAAAGGACAGGGAGATGTTACATGCACCAGGAGCTTGTGTCAGACAGGAAAAAGCCAAAACTGAGAAGGAACAATTCAGCAGAAGTGCTTGTAAAGAAACATAAACAATACAAAACAAAAATACAGGCAGTTGTTTTCACTAGCTGAAGACTGCTAGAAAATTATAGCAGAAGACAAAAAGTATCCAGGTCTGAATTACAACTCTGATATTCGAAATTTAAGAGGTATCCTAATGCAATGGTTTTCAAACTCTAGGGAGTCCCTAGAGTTAGGGATATGGAAGGGGAGAGAAATACATTAGGACAAGCTGACCAGCAACAAGGAGACTCCAACAGTGAGAAAAAGTAAAGAACACAGGCAAGAGGACCAGAGGAAAAAGATGCTATGAATCAGTCTGATGAGCCAATAGTAAATTCAACAGCTCAATACTAGGCTTCGTATTGCTAGGGCTTCTGCTGAAGGCTGTAATTTATTCAGAGGTTCTTCCAAGTGGAAGAGTCTGGTTGTTGCCTGCTCCTATTGCCACAAGAAGAGCCTTGGGACTTACACACAATTCTTTCCCGTTTCATCTTCCAAGGCATAGTGTTCCAGCTTTATGTCCCACTTTCCCAGGAGTTTCCTGGCAGCAGGCACTAAAAGAATGTGTTCAAACTGCATCATTGTATTTGCATAAAATTTCAATCAAAGGAAACAGAGTTAGGACAGGAAAAGTAGTTAGAGAACCACTTAGAATATTTCTTTACAGAACCATTTACAGGATTTCTTCAGAGAACCTTTGAGTGAGCTCAGAAATATATCCTTGAGAGTTTTCCAAACTTATCTTGCAACATTTCATATTTTTTTGTTTATTCTTACCAGTTTCTTTGCAAACTCCTAAAGCTAATTCTGTAGCTTTCCAGATTTTATTTTGTTGTCCAGAAGAAGAGAGAGATTCTGAAGAGTACATCTGCCGCTGATGCCATTATGCAAGTGCATAGCCAAAAAATTTTTAAGATTGCTACTCCACATATTATAGAGTCATAGTTCCATGTGTACACAATGGTTTTAAAATCAAATCCCACAGTGCTATTACAAGGCTGATCCTCTTCAGGTCTTTTCAGAGTAAGAAGTATTTGAATTTCAAAGATTTGAATTTTGGAGCTTCCCAACAAGCTCAAAAAAATATCTTCAGTAACCAAAATTTATCTAACTATGAGTAATCTTGTTTACCTCTTTGACATATATTGACAGATGAAAAATGACACCAAACAGGTAAGAAGGAGTAACATTCTTTTAACTAGAATTACTTATATGTTGGAGGTCATTGGACATTCAAGAGTATACAAGTTCAATTGATAGTAAGTGTTAGAAGATGAAATTCTATTGGTCTTGGCAAATGGAAAGGCAAAAATGAGCATCCACAGTAATAATCTTTATCTTTTTTAGCCAAAACTTTCAGAAATTAAATACTTAAACTGTAATATTTTATTTCTAAAAGATATGATCCTTTTATAAAAACATTTCCTGCTATTTTTCTTTAGCTGATAAATTATTTACACTCTTGGATGAACATATCTGTCTTAGAGTCTTCAGCTATGCTGAACCCTGGAGCTTTCCAAGAAACGCTCGTTAATTTCTACTCTAAGTAAACAGTAAGTAATGATCCCTCCTGATTTATTTATTTCTTAAAATAATTTACAAAAAGAATATGCGATTGTTGGAAAGCACTGATGCGGAATGTATGTGCATGTGCACATATCCATTGTTTCTTGTTCGCATAATTCACACAAATTGGCCCTTTTTACTTGATGTTTAATAGCTTCAGCCTAATTCTTTTAGGTTCTCTCTAGTACTACATCTCTGAGCACAATCAGCTGTAATTCCAGTTTAGAGGTTATTTTAATATCATTTGTATTAGTTTTCTGTTCAAGTGAGTCACTCACTAAAATCTCATGTTAGATATATAGGAGTTTTTAAGTTACACAGAAATAATTAGGAAAGATTTATTGCAGATGACTTCTGGATGGGCTCTTACTCTGTCTGTATTGCTGCAGTGGTGCATTATATGACACATCTGTTACCAGCTCATTTGTTTTCTTTGATTATCTCTCTGGGAAATGAACTATGTGTGGAAAGAGTACATTGTTTTGTCTGTGTGCAAGTTATGGACTGCTGTGAATTTAAACTAGTGTAAGGAAGATAAAGAATATCCCACAGTGGAATGGGAGATGAGAAATCTGCAATTGCCTTGTTCCTCCAGGAGTTTGTGCTCAGCTAAGAGTGTCCATAAGGAACTATTGCCTTCTGTTCCTTATGTAAAGTTCTGTTGCTTTTAAGAAATGTCACTGTCTGCCACAGTCTGGAGCAGGGAGATAGAGGTGAAATATTTGTCACTGTGCTTAGACTCTGGGTCTAGACTTTAAGCTTCTTAAGCCTCTTGAGGAGACCTGGAAACAGAAGAGAGGAATCAAGATCTTGACTTTGATTCATTGTACAGCTCCCTTTGCCCACCAGAGAGGGGTACTGCTCAGGCTATCAGAGGTACCCAGTGATTCTCAAAGGTATCTGGTGCTCCTCGTGAGCAGACTGATCTCAGAAAAAGAAAATTCATGTCAGAATTTTCAGTTATTTATTTTTCTGCTGGTTGAGATTTTTGGTTTGGAATCAAATCCAGTAGGAAGACTTAAGAGCCAGAATCAAGGTTAATACACAGATGGGGGGGAAAGTACCATTCAAAATCTTTCTTATAGGCTATATGTGTTGTGTTCTCTATGAAATTATATTCTGGAGTGTTTAGGTTGGTTTGGAAAACAAAAATTTTAGAAATCTAACTTCTAAATCTAATTTTTATTCACAAAGATGGGGAAAGTGGTAGAGTAGGCTAATTAAAATGTTCCAAGGGAATATTAACTCTTACCAATAGTCTAATGAAGCATATTCTGCAACAGCTACTGTCCCTCAGAAAACATGGCTGCAAATGGAGAAGTGGATATACAGGCTACTGACATAAGAGCCAGGTGTTTACTAAAACCCTGAACAGTCTCTGGCTGGGTGTGATCATTGTATTAAAACTGACTGGAATAGAGCTAAAATTACAATATTGCCATATAATATCAACTATTATATTAATACTGCATGTCTGACCTATTTCAGTAATCTCCTTTGATTGCTACAAAGGTAGTATTTCTTATGAGTGTCACACACATTTTGTAGGATGTACTCTGCGAGATTGTAATTTCACAAGTATTTATTCCAGTTGCAGTGTTGTCTAGAACAGTTCCTACCTTTCTGTTTCTCCCTGTCTTGGGAGGCTGTGGAAGTACAGGGATTTATCTGGGTTAAAAATGAATCTTTTGGGTGTGTGTTTTGGGTTGCTGATAACTTGATCCCCAGTCCAGTTCCTGGCAAAATATTTAAGGCAATTGAAATGGAGGTGTGACAGTATACCAAGAATGAATAGGCAAGTATTAATGCAATGGTGCTAGAAAGAAATATTCATGTATCTATACTGCCAACAGTAATATACAACTCTAGAGCAAGCCTTCTCCTAATTTAATTTCTCTTTATTTTTATACACAGAGGTCTTTTCCAGTCTCTCCTGTACAAAGGCCAAGAATCTTCTAGTTCTTGGCACCATTTAAAGCCTTTATCCTGTTTGCTTAAGTAGGAGTTTAGCTCCTACTTAGCATGTTCCTGCTTAATCTGCAGCATAAACTGTAATTCTATGTCATAGCTGTGAGGGGTTGGAAACTCGTAGGTAAGAGGTAGCACCCCCTAACTCAAGATGCATCTTTGTTCATAGAGGATCTTTAGTTGGCTTCCATCCCTGGGATATAAGATGCTTCCCAGGAGGCAAAGACTGTCTGGATCCTTGCCAATTCTTTCAATTTTTTGGAAGTTATTCTTCTGTCTTTCTCTTCCAGGAAGGCAGTAAATTCTTCTGGAAGTTCTTTGGGCCAAGTATGCATTGCACAGCTAGTAAATAGTGACCTGAAGTGACAGAAGCATGTGGCAGCCTTTTGGAAGACACTAAAAGTCAGCGGTTGCCTCTTAGTCTTCAGCAGGGTGGGATTTTGCAATGTTTGTGGAAAAGGAAAGCTCTAGTATACTTTATTTGGTGATGATGGGATTAAACATTGGTATTAATTGGTTAACATCTCACACATTTTAAAATGAGTATACATGGAGTGGTTCTCAGCTGACACAGAAGAGCTGCCCATGAAAATCCAGCACAATTATCAACTTGTGATTTAATTTTTTTCCCCACTTGGTATTCATATAAGCAGAGTTATCTAGAGATAACTAGAGTTATCTCTAGTTCTAGATCTCTAGAGAGTTATCTAGAGATCACTAGCTCCAATATGGATCCCAAATGCACTTTTTTCCCCTAGGTAAACATGGAGGGTTACGTTCCTTTATACTGAATCTTTTGGGAAGAATGTCCCTTTACCACAGGGAAGCACTGACTGTGCCAATGCCTCCCTGTGTCAGTTATGTAGAACTCTCTTACCATGTGCCACAATGAATCCATTCCTAAACTGGTGTCTCAGGATCTTATCTGCTGCATGGGAAATCTATGAAGCACACTAAACATTCCTATTGTGAACCACCCCCCCACCTTCCAATTTGAAAATTCTTAGCCTACAGACACAAATGTGAATTAAATCTGCTATTTCTTTTATACTGCTAATTATGATCCTGTTTTATGCCTTGCCAGTATACCTCTCTTCTCAAAAAACCTGGCTTATATTTTGCAGATTTTTTACATGCTACTTTATGTTTTCTAAGGATTTTTTTTTGTTCTGTTTTTTGTTCATTTTGTTCTTGTTCTCTTGGTTTGGTTGTTTTTTGGGCTTTTTTACTTGTTGATTTTGCCACTGGGTTTTTTTTTGTTTGTTTGTTTGTTTTGTTGGGTTTTTTTTGTTTTGTTTTGTTTTGGTTTTTAAGAGGACACTTCTAATCAAGTGTTTAAATGGACACACCTTTGAACATTTGAATAAAACAGTGCCAGGCAACACAAATACATTTCCTTTATTGCCTTATTTCAGCAGAGAGTGCAGTCAGAGAGCTCTTTTCTTTAGACTTCAGATGAGCCTTTTTGTACCTTATTTATGGGTAATAAGGCTTCTGGGAGGTTTTGGTAAAAATCCATCACTGTAGGCTGATGAATCCAGATCTGTTTTTCTTCAGCTGACACTGAATAACTGTTACCAGCTTTCCATGAGTTATTTTATTTACAAATAATGTGGAGTAACTTGTGTTGGTGGATGACTGAAATTATTTACTAATGGGATGTCACAAGTAGTTCAGTATAACATCAGTGAGCTGTTTTCCCCCTTCCGAACAAGTTGCCAGCCTCTTGGACCCTCAGAGTCTCTTGGCTTCTGAGTCTCTGAGCAGCTTTCTAATACTTCATGTTTAATCAGAGTAGGACTATATTTAATTGTGTTTGTAGATGCTTTAATTTACACTCAGAATTACCCTTTTTTTGTGTATTTGTAGGAGAATAATATTAAGATTTTTTTCCTCTTTTGTTGAATTTCCAAGTTCATCCCTCTTCCTCAGTTCATATTTTGATTGTCTATCTCTGCAAAAATGCAGCCTAAAAATGTGTAAAAAATTAGGCTGATTCCAGACTTAGCACAAGCAGTTAGGAGGTGACTCACTTCTCTGAGTATCTCTGAAATTGCTGTTTTATTTGTTCTGATTAAGTTAATTTATTTTCTATCATCTTCATATTTTGCTGCCTTACTGCTTTCTTGGCCCATCAGATCATTAATAAACATATTTAGGATAATGAAAGTTAGAATGCTGTGTCATCTTGACAAGTTTTCACCATGTTGTTGCTTCATATTTTCTGTCTCTTGTTCAGTTTTTTAGAAGCTTGCCTTTTACCATCATGGTGCAACATCTATATGATCTACTTTGGTTGTGTTGATATTGTGGTTACTGCATGACTTCATCTCATCCTGGTAACTCTCCTCGTGGCAGCCATGTAGCCATGGGAGAATATAAACATATATGAGCTGTAGAAGCAAGTAACAGGAACCCATGACCTTCTGGATATCATCAAAAGTGGGCAACACCATCTGGGTAACAGTCAGGTGATATTTGCTGTCTTGGGGCTCCTACACCAAGCACAATTCTTCTGCCTCTGAGGACACGAGACTTCAACCTCGTGTTGCCTTCTTTATGTGATCCAAACTGTGCCTCAAGGATCAGTATGGTGATGCTATTCATAAAATAGTCTCCTAGACTATGTCTGAGCCATGTGAAGTGGCTCTATTTCCTGATCCAACCCAAAGTTTTATTCTCATCCTTAAGGAGTCTGTCAAATTTGCATTTCATATGCATGTGAAAGAAAAAAGAAAAACAAAATAAATCAAAATGTCTCTGAAATAAGAAAGATGAAAACTATCACTGTTTTTAAAAGTTAGAAAAAACATCAAATTATGATTCCAGGGAAGCCTTTTTGAATTTTAAGTTACGTATTTTTCTTCTAATCTCTAATTTCTGCTATTGCACTTCTTAGAAGTTATTGCAGTCATATTTTTTTAATGTAGTAGGATTCCATGCAATTTTCCAGTCCTGTCAAATGATAACAAATAGAGTTTATAGGTCCAGTCATTTTGGATGAGCTTGTACACTCTTCCAAAACTTTCCAGATGTCTCCATCAGAGCTGTGTAAATTACTAGTTTCTTTGTTTCATGGAAGACACAAATGGTAAAAAATAAATTTTCTCACTTCATACAAGATGAAATTTTTGAAACTTTCTGCTAGATAATAACCTTTTTGTGTGAAATGAATTTTTTTTAGCGTGAAGGAGTAGACTTCAATAAAATTTCGAATATTTCAGGCACCTATTTAAAATAAAAAGACAATTTTAGGGAAAAGGATCCTATATTTCTAGAAGTTTAGATACTTTTCAGTGTTGATTAAGAATAGGTGCCTGGTAGATTGCTGAAAAATAAGATGAGGTGCTGACAAGGAGTCTGTGTTTCCAGACAGAAACCAGCCTCTTGTTATTTGTTTGTTTTCATTTTGTGAAATCTGACATGTTACCCAGAGCATTTTAAACTTGTCAGCTGTCACTTTCCAATGTAAAATGCTCTGTCACAGTGCTTCCAAGCAGCTCTAGCCTCAGCATGTATCTCTGCTGGTAGTATGGGATCTTGAGTCAAAGTCTCTGTTCTCCAAGTGCAACACCTGCGTTTTGTGTGCACACCTGAGCCTGCTCCATGAAATACATCACCGTTTCCTGAGGGTGCCTTGGGTTTGTTACCCATTGAAGGAAAGTGCAAGGAAAGGAGTTTAAGAGCCTTAAGACCCTTTCATATGCATGTGTTTTGTTGAAACATGCTGCTTGATAACTTACTATGTCTCCCTGGACAAGAAGATTAATACAAATTGCCAGCTGCATTCCAGTGTACTGCTTTCCCTGTAAAGTACTCCTGTGCTCTGTCTTACAATGACACTCCCACACAGCTGCTGAAACAACCTTCTTGTTGTAGTGGTTAAAGGAAATTGCTGCAATTAATTTTGCTGTCTTTCTTCTCTTTGATGTATCCTTACGATTTCTGGGACAATTTTTTAGAGATTGGGTTATGTTCAAAACCAGTCATGTAGGGGTGAAAGGAATAGGAGGAAAAAGAAACATTTGAGCTTTCATTTATATGTGCTTGTGTTTCTGTTTTGATGTAGGTACCAGGCAATGGAATGGATGCTAAAGTACACATATAAATATATATAGCTTCTATTACTCACATATAAGTGCAATAGACAGAAATTATACTTCAAAAGTGAACAATCTGGAGGAAAAAAAATGGATGCAGGTGCATTAGTCGAGCTAGTTTTATATCCTAGTGACTAAAAAGAATGACCAGACCATGAACTCTGAAGTTATGCCTCATTTCTTGGGTAAAGCACACTGTGTTCTGAGAAATTTCTATTTGTAGTCTTGAAACAGTTTTAATCTTCTAGTTCGCTACAAACTTGACAGTTTCCTCCTCTTTTCCTTGGGTTGCAAATTAATCCTCGTTTCTGCTAATTCCAGATGCTGCTGCAGTGAATGCTACAGGGTTCAGTGGTGAGCACAGTAGTGGGAGAGACACTGGAGAAAAAAGCTTGTTCACCAGATTTTATGAATGGAGAAAGGGAGAGCTTAGCCATCCCAGTTTCATCATGTGAAAATTTTTGCAGTCAAAAAAAGTGTTAAATTAAAATGTGAAACTTCTAAAGCTTCCAGACATGGGTAGAGATATAAAGTGACACAGTGAAATTTTAATTCTTAAAGAATTACACAGGGTTATTGGAAATAGAAGTATAAAACCAATATTTTAGGGACATTCAGAAAGAATGGGTTAATCCTTAATTTCAGCTTCAATAACTAATGTTACTTTAGAAGAATGGCTGAAGCTGGCCATTGGTTGTGTTATCTGGCAAATCTAATTTTATATCTTTTAAAAAATGTTCTTGATTTTCTTATGATGACCTTTAAGTCTTTCATATAGCTCCTATAATTAAAGGCACAAAAAGGATAAAAAATGGAACAATGGCGATATTTTGACACCCTAACATTTGTGGAAAAAATTAGGTGCAGAGCAGTAGAAATGAGCTGCCTGTGGTACAATAGCTTTCCAGGCTCCCTTTAATCTAGTTTGGTTCACTTGCCATCCCTGTCGTGTCCCCGCTATGACCGTTCGACCATGTGATGTATCTGCATTTCCTTTATCCACCCTGAGGCTTTCCAGAGCCTCTTCCTCTAGCCAGGTCTGTCTCCTGGTGCCACAGTGAAGGCCAGGCACACGGTGCTGCCTGAGCCAGCTCCAGCAGGGCTCCATGTGAACCACCCCCTGGCTTGCTGCTCTCACTGACACTTTTAGGGCACTCCCCCATCCAAAATGCCTTTCCCAGCTAGAGTGCTGATAAAAGCAGTTAATGTAGTAAAAACACGTAGGTGCACTCTGCCAAATAGGAAAATAACTGGGAAGTCTTTGATCTTTGATTTTAAAATTCTCCCCTAGTAATTGTGTATTGAATCAACCACTTGAAACCTTGCAGGGGCCTGCTGGGGTCATTTCAAAAGATCTGAAAGATTCTACCTCAGTCTGCCTCCTTTCCCCCCCTCCAGATTATATGTTTACTTGAAAACTGTGGTTGCTTAAAGAGATTGCTCAAAGAGTGATTGCTTAATGAGACCTTTTGCCTCGAATGATTTTTTTTGACAGCCACAAAACCAACACTTCTATTTGGTTTAGGCTGTGATTGAAGCATAGGCTGGCACTTTAGTAAGGAGGTCAAACAAATGCTGAAAACCTCATACTGTCTTGGATGCAACTGAACAGACAAAAAAAATTCCAAGTCACGGATATGACCTCAAGTCTTAGGGCAAATTTACATGAAGTGTAAACTCTCTAAGGTGGCTGATGCTCCCTAACTGCCCACGGGTCATTTTCATGGTCCTCCTTCTTGACAGGTTATTTCACCAATCGTCTGAACAATTAAACCAGCAGAAGAGACCAGCAGTGTGGCAGCCCTAGTTGGGTGGGGAAGGGGAGGAGTGGAAAGAATGAAGTAGAGAGGACAGCTTGTATTTACAAGTCTGTCTTTTGAGTTCGTAAAAGTCAGTTAAGAATGCATAACCAGCCCCAGAAATTATTTTAGCTGCATCTGCTTTTGATGGAAAACATTTTGCGTAGTTGTGACCTCTTACAAAAATGACAAATCCCCAAAAAACCCTCCAAACTACTTGCAACTGGCCTGAGTACTGGTATAAGTTTATAATAATGTAACTAACTGTTGCAGAGACAATAAATAAAAGATGTAGTACGTCATACCACCTATTTTAGTCAACAGCTAATAAATTTTGTGTAGCGTCTTTCTTTACCTGTCCAGGGAAAAATTTGGAGGACAACCTTCAAAGAAAAGCCTTCACATGCAGCTGATGGGCTCCTCCTACACTCAAAATCACAGAGAACAGCTGCTGTTCCATTCTCAATGAGCAGACAATGTTCTGTGGCTTTTATTTACAAGCCTGAACTTCCTGAGAAATGGTACAGCTCTCAGTGGTAAAAGAACCATAAAGTAATGTCTTAGTGTTGTTAAAGTGTACCCTGAGTCTCAGACATCTGGATTATGGTCCAGGAAGGAATTATCATTAACATGCTTTAAATAACTGTTATATAGTGCTGCAAGAATTTTCCAAGTACTAACGAACATCATTTTTATTGATTAATTAAAGAGCTTGTTTTCTATACAGAAAATATATGTGTGTCTCCCTTCTTGCTTTACAAGTAGGATAAGCTTTCTCTTGCAATTTGTTAGGCAACCTTCACTTACAATAATCTTATACAGTAGTTGTTACAATTATTATTAGCAAGAATTATTCTTATTTTAATAACTTTCAAAGCTGCTTGTTAAGAGGGTGAGGAAAACTTAAGATTTATTTTTTATAGTTTGTTAACTTGCCTAGATTAGCGAGACAGATTAAAGTTAATACTTGTGTACTTCCCTGCATCTAGCTTTCCTGCTCATATTCTAAACAGTTCCCCCCCCCCCCCCATCTAACTTCATAAAGCTGTTTTTCCTTTGCCTCTATGAGCAAATTCAGTTGCTTCTGTTTTTTGTCTTTACTGATTTGCAAGAAATGGAAATTTCACTTCAGCTCAAGGAGTCTTCAATTCAAAGGTTTTGTGGTTGAAAGGATGACAGAGTATGCTGAGACACCTCTGTCCTAATCCTGCCTCCTCCTGGATGAGGCACTTAACCTCCCTGTGTTCTATCTATAAAATACATTTAATAATACTTAATGGTTTTACTGCCCTTTGAAAATATAAAGTGCTATGTGAGTGCCAATTACTTTTATTATGTTCCCTGATGGAAGGCCTCAACATATCTGTGTTAAATGGTTACTGCTAATGCACTTTCTGGAATAATCTTTGGTTAACAAAGTGCAACCATTGCACAAAGATCCCTGTGTTTAAGTCAAGGCTGACACAGTGACAGGTGTGAGACAGTCAGGACTTGGCAGCACTCAGCTTCAGGGATGGGCTTGAGCCCATGCAGCTTGTCTTCTCTCCAGGGAGGAAGTCTTGAGCTTTGGACACACAGCCTGACCATCCAGCTCAGCAACAGCTGACCAGCACAGGACAGATCTTCAGGCAGTCAGATAAATCCTACAGAATAATTTGCTTGTGCTGCTGTTCAGAGAGAACTTGCTGTCCATAAAACTCACAGGAGCACTTCACAGCTGGGGGCTGGCTCTCACGCTGAGTGTTCCTGCAGACCCCCGGGCAGAACATGATCCATCTCCCCAGGAGCATTGCCAGACAAACTGGTTTTGTGCTGGAGAATTCTCATGTTTCTCTCAGGCAAGGCATCAGTATTTCATAAAAATGTGGCAAGGGTTTGTCAGGAGAAGAGAATGTATGTCTGACCAGTGGCAATTGTCTGTCACTACCTCCAAAGTGTTTCCATAGCCCTAAATTCTAATTGTGCTTGGTGCAAAGTATTGCTTTGATTATGTGCAATTCTACTTGCCTAACTTTTTTACAGGCTTACTCTGGCATAGGAAACTTGAAATAGGACAGTATTTAATAGATCTGATGTAGAGAGTGTGCATATGGTCATATTGTAGGCTGGTGTGTACCTGAGGAGGGAAAGAGACCTATACTGAACAAGGAGTTGGCTACTTGGACCAAGAATGGCCTCAGGAGTATTTAGACTCCTCATTCTGAAAAGATATGGACTGGACAGGTCTGAAAAAGCGTGTACTTCTTGTGTAAGCACGAAGCATTGAGTGAAGTCATGATAACTTTACATATTCCTGGGAAGGAACTGAAAAGGTTCTCATTTATGTGAGAAACGCATTCAGAATCATCACAGTGCAATTTTTAAGTGGAGACAGAACAAACCAGTTCCTAGAAATGGGATCTTAACTAAAAGTGACAAATGTGACATCTCTGCAGCATCTGCTCTAGGGGCAGTGCCAGGTAGGGAGTTTGGCTGGAAGGTCTACCTGCCAAACTGTTAGGCAGATTTGCTAAGGCCAGCTCAGGGAGGATGGAAACCTCCACAAGAAGTGAAGAGCAAAAGCTTGCTTGATCTTGACTTTCATTATGAATGCAGACTGTGAAAATGGGGGCTCATCTTCCTTCTGACTTTGAGGGGTTTTGCCCAAAACCCCGAACACTCCTAACCAATATTAAGTTTACACCTGTAAATTGTAATTTTTGTTTTTCAGAAAGAAGTTTAAAACCATTAGAGCTGAAAATGGAAAAATGAGAAGTACAATTTTAAAAGGAATTAACAGTAATTAAGAGCAACTGTTTTCTTTGATCTCAAGAAATTTAATTTCTGACAGACTGTTTACACTCAGACGAGACAATGTGTATGTTTGGATTGGTGTGCTGCTATACTATAATTATGCAGGCAGAAAAAAAATAGAGAATTGTGAAAGAGCAGACAAAGTAGTTGGAGACTTACAACTGTGCCCCTTGCTTTGTGTTTGCCTTTCAGATTTCCTCCCAGGAGCTCAGTAAATTGTAGTTAATTTTTTTCTGACCACACTTACAGAAACAAAAGCAATATCCTTAAAAAAAAAAAAAATGAACCAGCAAGACTACTCTTCTAGCAAAATATTTGGATTAAAAATGTTGAGGTTTAGAGATCTTTGATCTTTGGTCTTCAAAATAAATCTTGATTTAAAACACTGGTGTTGTGTAAACAATTAAACCAATACGTCCATGTCATACTGTAAGTGCCCTTAGGAGGGAGAACTTAATAAAAGTGTCTTATAATTTTGGTCTGAAGATCTGTGGAAAGAATTAGGAATGAGCAACATTATAGAAATAGCTGTGTGAATACTGAGGCTCAAAGAAAACAGTGTTTGTGGTTCTCTGATTCAGTTGGCCTCAGAATTTGTTTTGCTCTTCTTGTGTACAGACAAGGCTATAGTCAAGGTGTGGGCTTTAGCCATCTTTTAACTAAGAGGTTTCAGGGCTCAGCCTTAAAGGTTGAAGAGGCTGAGTGATCCGTGCAATTTCAGAACAGAATGTCATCTTATGTGCTAGATAAATGCATAGATGCAGTCTCACCCACGCTGTTTAGAGTGGAGAGATTGAGTACCAAGCTCATGGCATTAAAACAGGCACAGATAACACCACTTGATCAAACAGTGGTGACTGAGGTATTGGTCCTTCAAGGTGCTTTAGGTTAGGAGGAACTGATGTTTTTCCTCTCTATGGCTATTTTTTTGAGAACAGAACTGGCCATAAGAATTATTTTGCTGTTTGCCTTTCATCTACTTAGATATTTTTCTCTACACAAGCCTCTCTTTATTTTGTTGTTTCATTGGATGGTTGCTAGCAATTAGGTTGCAGCACCTACCACTACTTCCCTACTGTCTTTGCCAACCTAATTAACGTTCTGTTCCAAATGTGATCCATTACATGACTGTCTCATGACTGAAGTACTGTATTGAATTGTAAACAATAGCCTTTTTCAGTCGTTGTTGCTACTTTTCAAAACACTGCATTAAGACAGAAAAAACCAGTGGTCTGCCTAGAAAAATTTAAGATGCAAAATTTAAGTATTCTGATTTCCACAACTTTTTTGTAGAGTTTAACATCCTGTTTCTTGCTGTAGGAGGTATTGTAAGAATTTCTGTTGCTATTAAGTTAAAGACACAGTAGACAAGCTGGTAAGACATTTAAAACTTAAGTGTTCAGCGTATCCATGAGTTTGCTGGGAAAAAAAGTGGTGTGAATAATGGTCATAAAAATTATGGATGTTATTAAGTTGAATAGTGTGGTGAAGATACGGGCAGACTGAAACAGTCTGTAGTCCTGGTCTCACTGTGTCTAAAAGAATATAGCTGAACTGGAAAATGCTCCAAGAAGGACAACATCCAAAGGTGAACAGAATGACTTTCATTTAAGGAGTGACTGAATATACTTAAAATGTTTGGAGAAAAGAAGTGAGATGATGGCCTGGGGAATGCTGGAATCTTCCAATACAGTAATTAGATATATCAAGTGATAGTCAGAGAGAGACATTTGTTTATTTCAGAACAAGGGGAGATTGTGATTTACCCAGTGTTAACTGAGAATATTGCTGGAGACTACTGCTTTAGAGTATATAAAACATACCTGAAGCACATTAAATGCCAAGTTGGTTCAGAAAGCACCTGGAGAAACTTGGAGGAAAAAAATGTTAAGGGATGTCAATTACAAAAAGACCTTTTCCAGCTCTTCAAGTCTGAGCTGCACACCTCTAGAACATGAGGAAACTTCCTGTTGAAGCATATTTTTCCTGCTGTAATTTTTGTATTTCGTAAACATCCGGTATCAATTTCTGTTGTAAATGGGATACTTTGATAGATGGAGGTTTGCTATTGCTTTTAAAACTATTTATTGCTTTTACTTTACTTTTCTTCAAAGCATCTGGAGACAAACTCATTATTTATGACACGATGTTTATTTTCTTGCAAAAATTCATCTTTTAGGTACACATCATGGTAATTAGGAGATATAGTATAAATATATAGGTTGGATTAGAGTTGGATGACATGTAAAAAGAAGGGTTTCTTTATAAGTTTTGTCACATTCACTTAACTATTTTTGAGCAGTCTGGACGCCCTGTGGTTGTGTCTTATTATTAAAAACTGCAAAATTATGATAATGATCCTCAAATGTTAGTAAGTGCCCAGTGGAGGACTTCCGGTTGAAGGATTGAATCTGCAGTGACACTGGATATTGGGTCTCAGAGAATGGTAATTGCCATGGAAATTGTTTCTCATAAAATGGGTAGCTACTTATTTGGTCAAAAGTCACCAAGGCAAATGATGCATTTATTAGTTTCAAAATGATTGGTAAAATTTGACATGTATACATGCATATACATGTGTTGGTAGTGGTTATTTCAGAGAACTGAAGGGTGCAAAATGCAGGTTACATTAACAATAAATAAAAATCATCTGAGCTTTATGTTGTTCCTTGCTGCAATCAAACAACTCAGTGCATAAACCACTTTTTTCAAAGGTGTATGCTTTACCAAATACTATTTTCAGTAGTCCTTGTGTTGCCCAAACTCCCAGGTTACAAATATATTTGCTTATTTGTTTTGTAAGTAATTACTGCCTTCCTTTTTTTAGGATGGTGGGATCATACAATTCTGGATTCCCAAATCAAATGTCACACATGCCAAAATAGGGCTTTTAATAGCTTTTGCTCCCATGGACCCACTCCTGCTTCGGAGTGCCTTATTGTCTGAAGGAGAGAGATTTGTGTCTTATTATCACTCATGCAGCACATATTGCTACTTTATACTAGAAAGGAAAATAAGTTTAGTTTGAACATTACAGTTTTGTGTTCTACACACAAGCTTATTTGCCCCTTACTCCTAGCTGAATTTGCTGAAGATCATTCTGGATTTTCATTCCAGATTTCCATATTCCTACAAGAATTTGTGGTACATTCATTATGTTTGTTGTTGTCAATCAGTCTGAAATGCTGTTAACTTATCTGTATTTGAAAAAAAGAATGGTCTAGGCATGGCCTTTCTTCTCCAAGCATCCTTCTCCTGCCAAACATATGATATATGTTGGATAGGATGGACTAGTGGCAATCTAGGTTATTGATATTGGTTGATATATGGCCATGAAATTAGTCATTCTGGTATATGGAGTGAGATGTAAGTTACATCCAAACTGCAATTAATTAATTTATCAACAGTGAGGTGAATGTCTGTCTTCTTTCCTAAAGCACAGTAATCAAAACTTTAGAATTAAAAAATACTGCCTGAATAATTTTAAAACCTTTCCGTCATTAAAAGTGTACTGAAATTTGAGAATTATATGCACATCTACACATAATTTCAGCAACACTAAAATGAAACATGCTCTATGTGATGAACCGACTGATGATTTATTAATAATTTAATTTAAACTTCTGTTACTTTATTCTCAATTAACTTTCTTGAATAAGAGTGTTTCTTAAAAAATCATTAGATCTTGATTAATATTGCAAATTCAAGCAAATTTAATGTGATGCTTAGGTAATAAATACTTTTGTTGTTAACAATGCACTCTAATTTGCAGTCTGACTTGAAGCCAGTCTAGCTGCCAGCATGGGCTTCTCTCTCTTATGCCTTTTGTAATGCTATTCTCTTCTTTGGATATTTATCCATTGTGGTCCTTCAACTCCTCTAGACTATTTAGTTCACAAAGAGTAAGTAAATTCATCTTACTCCTCACCAGAGGGCATATTTTTCAATACTTTATTCATTTTTATCTTTCTCTACCATTCTGTCTAACTTCTCATCCCACTTGCAGGATGGTTATCATATTCAGGTAACACTGAGGTAATTCAACTTTCTTATGCTCTCAGAGTTTCCCTGGCTTTTTATAAAGTTCATTGTCTTCATTAGATATCTTCCACATGCCAACAGGACGTCTGAACTATGACTTCTGTTTTTTCCGTGTCATTAAAAATCATCTGTGGTAAAGAAGTAAACTGTATATCCTTCCTTTAGAAATACTTCAGTTCAGTTCATTACCCTTTTGCCCTACTGAAATATGAAATTGAAAATATTTGCATTCACTTAATGTGTTTCATGTTTTTACAGTATCAGTCATCATACAGAATTTTGTTTCATCAAATCTATTATTTTATGGAATTATCAGATGGTTTGGGTTGGAAGGGACCTTAGAGATCACCTAGTTTCATCCAACCCCCTTGCCATGGGCAGAGCCAACTCCCATTAGACCAGGTTGTTCAAAATCCCCTCCATCCTGGCATTGAACACTTCCAGGGATGGGGATCCACAGCTTCTCTGGGCAGGACGTTTAGTTTTACCAACTAAACAAACCAGCTAGTTTTATCAACAGCAAGATAACAAATTTACAATGTCACCTAAAAAGCCATCCAGGCAATTATTATGTATTGTCATTTTAAGGCAATACTTAATAGGAAACCTGGTGTTTATTATTTGTTCTCCATATACAGACATTTTCTTTCTGCCAGTTTTGTGCTTGAGTGCTGTAACCAATGCTTTCTAGTTAAGAATGTTGCTCTTTTAAGTTTCAGAGCTATTGTTCAAGCTGCTTGATGACTCAGGCAAGTGCCATTTCATCAGTCTTTGAAGTCTGAAAATGATTTTTTGTACTTGGTAATAAAGGAAAAATACAGGAAAAAGCAATTTTTTATTTCCTCTATTGTTACCAAATCCATAAAAACAGCAGGCATTGCAACTGCCTAAATTCACTTCTAATGATTGATAGGTGGGTTTTATTTCAAGCGTCTCAAAGCTATTTCCTTTTTTTGAATTATTTCTTACCATTAGATTGATTAGCTCTCTCAGATAGTTTTATTAAATATAATTATATCAACAACTGTTTTACCAAACTTAACGGTATTTTTCTAAGTTATTGTGAACTGTATTTTTATTCTCTACCTCTTTCTTATTTGAAAATCTTATTTCTTGGCACATCATTTAACTTTCAAAATATGTGCCTTTTTTCTTCCTTTTTCTCAAGATAATACTCAAGTGTATTATATATTTGAGGTATATTCCTCAAAACTGACTCAGTATATACCTTCAGAGAGGACACAACACAGAAGGAAAATCCCTGCCATTTTAGGGCTGGTAAGGTAGTTTATCATGTATTCTGTATTTTGAAGATTAGTATAAATCATTACAATTACCCCCCAAAAATATGGCAAGGTTCAATAATATGTTTAATTTGTAACACTGAGTAAAAGATAAATAAGATCTATTTTAAGGCAACTTCTGCATATTTTATTTTAGGAAGTTCATTCTAATTTCAAGGAATAACGTACACAAGTTCTAATTATTTGTATTATGCAATCTCCACTTTGGTTACATTTTTGGATTGAAAATAACATTCATGAAAGTGAGAATTCAAAACAGACAATAATTCAATCTCTTGCATGAAATGAACACAGGGAGGACCACTGTGGTTATGGTTTTGTGTCTACCTTCACCATTATTCTTTTTCATTTTTTGTAGTATTGTTATAAGCCATCACTTACTTTGCATTCATTGTTTCTAAACAGTGTTTAAATACAAAGTACTTACTTCCTCCATGTTCTATAGTTCAGTAAGAATATAAACAAGTGTTTCATCAGTGAATACTGATTGTGCAAAGATCAGCATTTGCTCTGTAGTTTATTTGAAATGGTCTGCTGGTCCCTCTTCCACACAGATACCAAACTTTCAGTACGGTGAATTGTCCATGAGTCTGTAAAACAGCATTCCACCAAGAGAATTGTTCTGGGGTTAGCTGATTAGAGCTGCCACTTCATTTCATAGCAGGCATTTTTCCATTTTGCTTCATGTCCCAGGCAGTGTGGTGCTGGAGCAGACAGATGCCTCTTTCTGCAGCGTTAACCTGGATTCCCAGGCCCCTGGCAACAGGTGTGGGGATGGAGATGCTGTCCAGGCTCTTGCCCTGATTTTTGGGAAGAGTACAGCCACCACAAAAACAGTAGGCTAGAAAGTTCTGACTGTTCTGACTGACACCGGGAACCCTGGTGGACAAAAATCAGCCCAATTTATAAAGAGAACAAATGTCTGTTTTATTGCTCTTTTTGGTTATCCAGCTCTAAAGCACTTTTTAACCTAGTTCTCTGAACAATGTTGTTCCACTTAGAAAACTGGAGTGTTTTTACTGTCTCCTATTTATTCTTTCAGGATTTGTGGATTTAACACTCCATGATCAGGTCCATCTACTGGAATGTGCCTGGTTAGAGATACTGATGATCGGCTTAGTCTGGCGCTCCATGGAACACCCAGGAAAGCTTTTGTTTGCACCTAACCTGTTACTGGACAGGTCAGTCTGCATGTTGCTGTGAATTATTTAAGTTAATTCATTTCTGCTGCAATCAGATGTTTAATTTTTAGCATGACTTCATCTCACTGATACTACAGTTTTACAGTACTTCATATGCCAAGCAGGCTTATAGTAGATGAGACTGGAAAACAAACTCTAAAAATCCTAGAAATGCTCAGGAATGTGATCCTGGTCATTTATTAGACAAGTAACATGTCTGAGATTCATCTGCTGCTTGAGGTAGTTTCTTTCCAAGGCAGCACTAAATTTCTCTTACAGTCTGTTCTGTTTGTTGCAGAAGTAATTTAAATTTATTCATTTAATTCAGATAGTTATTTTTGTTTATTTAAAATCCTCCTAGTTTTTCTTAGTTAGAATGACTAGAAGCCAGCCAAAATTTTGGAAGAAAATCCTCATGGAATCTCAAATGCAGTCTAATTATTTATAAAGAATATATTAAGTTTGGGGTTTTTTTCCCTCATGAAAACTGGAGACAAATATGACAAACACATACTTGCTTCCTTCACTAAGCCTTTTTTTTCCCTCATGAAAACTGGAGACAAATATGACAAACACATACTTGCTTTCTTCAGTAAGCCTTTTTTTTTAAGCCAGTCTTGCTAATATGCCAAGTATTTGAGAGAAAAATATGCATTTGTGCCCGTATGACAATATCCTGGATTTTAGCTGGCAGTCTTCACATTAAAAGCAGGAAGACTGATAATTTAAAACATATTTTCTACTATCTTAATGTAAACCCAAACTCTCTTTTTCCTAGTCATGGGAAAAATTTCATGAAAAATTTCAATTAAATTTTCAGAAAAAAATTGCTTAGGATAGATGCTTCTTAGCTATTGATGGTCCTCGTAGTTGAAGACTACAACCCACAAAGCAGAGTTGGCAGGGGAGAGCTGCTGTGTGCACAGCGGTCACTTCAGGGCAGAGTTTGGCATCTTGGAACGAACTGGAAGTGGCAGAAGAGCCAAGCTGAGGTGGAGTATACAGAGAGGCAGCTAAGAGCTGGGAAAGCTCCTGACTTCATCACATAGCTGCAGGGGCAGAGGGGTGGCAACAGAAAGTCAAGGGCAGTGCCTTCAGCTATTGAAGCCACCAGCTGTGTAAATTAATAAAAATTCTCATTAGCAGAAAAATTTCTTCTGACCAACTTGCTCTGTTGACTGTGGGGTACTGAGTTTCCATGGTTGCATTCATGAAGTGTTAATCCTTTGATTCCCTGCCCTCTATTTGCACATACCCCCCAGAATTTACTTTTAGCATTTTAGTAAAATACAAATGATAATAGCTAACAGGAAAAACATAGTATTTCACAGTAACAGAGAAATATTTATTGCCTTAGGAAAAACTCTATTCCACTTGTGTAAGCACAATGATCTGTGAAACTAGATAAGTATAAAATACATTCTCATTTTAGGTACAGAAAATACCTGCTTGTCTAAATGTGAGTATAGTCTTCACAAAAAGCTGCAACACTTTTAAAATAATTTTGAAGTTTTCGTCTTCCTCAACTTAAAATCCCCATGCTCTCAGTAAAATGGAGTTTGAGCAGTTTGATTCGCACAATTTTAAATCAACTGTTGGATTAAAGAAAACAGTTGCATGCAACTAGAACCACATATTACTTCAGGGCTCTTTGTTTTCTGAGTTTCAATTAAGACTGTAAAAATATAGATCTATTACATCTTCTAATTTTCAAATAATATGAAATATCTTTCTAGGTCACCATATACTTGCCTCACTCCTTTTGGTAGTCACAAATATTTGCAGAAAGTAAAATAATAAATTACTTGACTCTGGGAAGCACCAATATCAATTAAATAACTCTTAATTTACTAGTTAATTAGTGCTAACAATATTTTGATGTGTTAATTTGATTTTGGCAAATTGGCTTTTGAGAATGTTATAGAGAAAAAATATGTAGTTTGTCAGGTTTGAGAGGGCAGGACAAGACACTGATTCAAAGCCTGTTTCACTCAATGAAGCCCTTCCACTGCATCAAGCATTCACAGAACCATAAAATGGTTTGGGTTGGAAGGGACCTTAAAGATCACTAGTTTCAACCCCCCTTCCATGGGCAGGGCCATTTTTCACTAGACCATATTACTCAGAGCTCCACCCAACACTCCTACATTTAGTGAAAATTCTATATTGTTAATACAGAGCTTTACCACACTTTGTGTATGCCTCTAGATCTCTGTGATCGTTCTGTTGCAGACATCCTCTTTGATTTGAACACCCCTTTCATTTTAGCATTCAGGCTTATCCTGATTCTAACAGATTCTTTCTGTCAAGGATCTTTGATATAGGTAGTCATTTGTATACATCTGTTTCTAAAGCTTTGGTCACACCAAATTTTATCGTACAACTTTTTTTTTGCCTTTTGGCTAGATAAATACAGTCTTATCTTGTTAACATCTATCTGAAATGTCATAAAAATAGCCTTTCAGCTTTGCTGATTTTTGAAAAAATGTGATCTTTCTTCTCCCATCTCACTCCTCCTACTTGGGTCATATTACACATATGCTTGTCCTGTCTCTGAAGATCTTTTAGAAATTGTGGTTTTTAAATCTATGCGAGTCAACCAGTTACATCTTCAAATAAATGCTTCTCTAACTTTCCTTTGCAACAATTCACACTTGGAAGACTCCTTGAAAATATCTGTAAAGCAGACCTTAGTTATTAAATCTATTTTTCTTCTTAATATATTTTTTTGCCTTTAAGAAAATAATTACACAACAATTAAGTTGACAGTATATGTAGACTGCTGTCATCTGTATGGATGAATATAATCCCATTATCTCTTTTTGTTCCCAGTCTGCATTGTAATTAGACAGTGTATTCTGTGAGGTAATGCACCCTTTCTTATTTGGTTAATGCATTATCTAAACACTTGAGTCTTGGTTCAAAATCAAGACTTTTAACAGTCTGCCAGTTACATAGGACTGGTAGATTTTTGTAGTGTACAACTGCTGCTATTAAAATGCTCAAATGACAATAATTATAGATTAGAAAAATGGGCTCAATCAGGAAATACAATGGCACACTCATGGTGCTTGCAATTAATGTACAATACCTAATAAAATCAAATAATAAATTCAAGTCTTTTATATTCGGTTTTTGAAAATTAGTATATTGTATAAGGCAAATTTAGAAGTAAAGGCTTAGATTTCTAGGAGGACAAACCAGATGTTTCCTGTCTGGAGGGCTCCCAAGAAACTAGGCTTTAAAAATGTACTTAGACCAGGGTTGAAATTTGTCAGGCCTGACAGTAAACTGTTTATAATTTTGAAGAAAATGTAATGTTGCTTCAGGAATAAGAAAGTCATATTTTACTATGCTTGAAATTCATGATAGAAATAGCTGGATTTCTGAATCTCACTTGAAACATTCCCTGTATCAGCAAAATGGGAAATGCAGTGCTGCATTTTCAAAAGGAAGCCTGGCGACCACAGTAAAAAAACTGATGGGATGCCATCTAAAGAAGAGAATTGGCTGAAGTTGAATGAATATGATATAGTGATAAAGAGTCACTGTGCATTTTTTAAGAGGAAGCCATGAATACATTAAAGTCCTTTAAGAAATTAACAAGCAAGTAGATGACGGACATCTTGTCGAATTTCCAAGAAGTATTAAACAAGTTCCAAATTTTATGTAGACAAATGTGATGGAATGTACATAGGAGAATAATAATTCTGATCTTCCTAAACAGTGTTCTGAGTTGATCTTTCCATCTCTCTTGTTACTAGCAATTAGTTCTATAGAACCAGGAGATCTTTGCTTGTCAGTAGTCAGAGATTGCAGCTTTCCTTCCCCCTGAGAATCTTTACAACAGGAAATAGAACTAATACTAATAGAACTAATAGATCATTGCCATTCCTCTGTTTAACTCTGTGCTTAGAAAACTGTGTCTTTCTGATTTTCTTTGTCTTGACAGTAATACTGAAAGAATAGGAGAGGTACCCGGAGGTGTTGCATAGGCAATGAAATAGAGATATGAGCTTTGCTGCAAAGGCTAAATAAATTGACTGACTTCTCTGCCTGTGATACTCATTAGAAGAACGGGAACAAAGTAAAGATGATAGGAGTTATATAAAGTCATGAGCACGTTGAGAAGATGTGTGGTAATCCACAAGTTATTATCTCTTCCAGTTCAGCACTTGAAGAGGTAGTCACTTGAAACCAGCAGATCTAAACACCTGTGTGCTTAGCCCTCAGCTAAATATACCTTTGATATGAGACAGTATGGCAATCTTCATATTATTTTCTACTGTTGTTTTCTTATCATGGTTGTAAAAAAACTCTTGTAGCAAAAATATCTGTTTAGGGACTTAGAAAATTCCTGTTCAGTATTTCCGTGTTTCTATCAGGTTTTTTCCTTCTTTTTATGGAGAAAGCTAGTCTGTTTTTCAGGATTTGTTTTAATTTGGAAACTTACTCACTTCCACTTCCAGTGCTTGATGAAGATTTTTCATTCTCTCTAAACACAAGAATTTTCCTTTTACTGACTTTTGTATTAAGCAATTGCGGGAGGCTGTGGATCTCTAAACTGCAACTAACACAAATAGCAAAAAAAATTACAGCATTCACCGTGTGATGAGGTAGCTGAATAATTTGCCACTTCCATGGCTCTTTTCCTGAACTTTTCTCACTATATCTGAAAAGAATCCTTTAAGTTCTTTATGCAAATATTTTGTTAGACATAAAATTAGATACAATAGAAAAGCATCAAGATGAAATCTGAGTATGTTTTTCTAGTTCCTCAACTTGCTAAATGTTCCAAATGTCTGAGGACACCACACTTGTCTGTCATTTGCGTAAATGCACAACACTTAATGTGAAATTGTGGATGCATTAATTACCATTGATTTATTAGAAAAATTGAAGCAAAGTGATCCCAAGTGCTTGATTCAGAATGCTTCCTTGGTGACTGTCTGCTCATATCTTTTTCAAAAGGGAAAGGTCCATAGGCAACAAGTATAGCTTAATTTACCCTTCAAAATATATGTGAAAAGCAATTGTACATTTACTTTTCATCACATCTTTAATAGCAATAGATTCCATCCAGAAAACCCAGCTCAAAAGATCATCTTGTCATTAGGCTACTTACTCAATAGAGCTGAATGGATTAACTTGTAGAGAGTTAAGGAATCTCTTGAAATACTTAAATTTCTCTTTCATCTTTCACCACATGGTTGAATTTTGAGATGTATTATTATACCGCAGACCCTGTAGAATGAAAAAAACCTAAACTATTTCAAGAGACAGAATTATAAAACTTAAAATAATGAAAAATTACTGTTTCTTCATTGTGAATCAGTCTTTACTATCTCTTTGAGCAAAATTCAAAGACTGCCCAATTCTATAACTCGAACAATTTAAATATAAAATCAGGAGGCACTTTCCAGAGTCTGGGGAAGTGCTGGGCAATGCTCAAAGTTACGAATTCTTAAAAAAAGATAAAAAAAGAAAGCCCCCTCTCATTATGATCTTCACATCTTCACAGTTTTCAGCTGATATATTCCCCTGAGGGATTTGTAGGCACAGAAAAGAAGTTTTCAAAGAAAATGAAATAATTCTGTATTCAAGATAGTCCCTACACAAATTATGGGATTACTTGTTCATCTAGTAACCCTGACCTTGGAAGCTCAGGCCCCAGTTCTAGGTCATATTATACTGTGATGCTGTTGATTCCAAAATCAAACTTTCTTTGCATTTCTGAAGTGGAGAGAATTTTGAAATGTTTTTTGGCTTTTTGGTGACTCAGACTGAATATAAATTAAACTGAAAAAGGCCCTCCTGTAAATCAGAATAACTTTTCTTTGGCCAATTATTTTAGCTTTATTATTTCCAAATGGAGAGCCTTCATAATAATTTTGTAATCTAAATGTCTTAAATGTGACCAAAGAATAATCACTTTTCTTGGAACTATCATAGCAGCATTTCAGAGATTTTTTCCTTCCTGTCATATTTGTGGACTCACTTCACATTGTATTTTACAAAGAGAAAAATGTTTTAAAGGTACTTAGTAACTAATTGTCACTGTGTTTCAGACTTGATTGACCACTGCTCAAATGTGCAGAGTACTCTTACCCTATTTGCCTAGCTGGATGATCCTCTGGTCATCCAGTCAGGAAAGACAGTTTGTTGGCTACCTGGCTCTGAGGGCAAATGTCAAGCATGTGGGAGCCCAGGTGGTCCAGCCACAGGAGCTTCTGAGGAGAAAGGGCTTGAGGCAGAATGGACAGATCCTTCAGGGCAACAACTGGTTGCATAACTGGTGTCAACGGCAGGGATTCAACTTTTTTGTCATGGAACCTGCTGTGAGGGTCGAGGATGTCTAGGAAGAGATGAAATCCATACCATAAAGTTGGGCAAAATCATGATTTTCACAGACTGGCCAACCTGGTGAGGGAGCTTTAAACCCAGATGGCATAGACAGGAAAGACATCATAACAAAATCTATAAGTAGGAAACCTCCCTAAGTATGTGCATGCACATAAATACAAAATTAACTCCTGGACACCGTGGTGGGGGAATCTCCATAAACCTTCTGAGAATTCAGCACAACTGGGTGTCCTGTGAGCCAGCAGTTCTCCCCTCCCAGACTGGCTTAGGAAAAGCTTTAGCAGCATCTAGAGGTAGGTGCTGCTCTTTCACTGCTCAGACACGCTGTGGCAAATCTGGAGTGCTGAGTCCAGTTCTGAGGTACCCTGTACAAGACAGACATGTACCTTGCTGGACTGAGGCCAGTGACAGGCCACAAAGAATGGACTGGAACAACTCTCATAACAAGGAGAATCTGAGATGACTCAGATCTGATAAATATCTGATGGAGGGGGGAAGTAAAGAAGGAAGTGGAAGATTCTTCTCAGTGACAGGACAGGAGGTTTTGGAGTCTCAGCCCTTGGAGATACTGAAAACCCAACAATATATAGGCCTGAGCAGGGCCACTGAACTAGATGATTTCCAGACAGTTCATGCAATATCAGCAGTTCTGGTGATCTGTGACTAACTTTAGGTAAAAATAACTTTAAAATAGATATTTGGGGGTTTTTTTTAATTGATAAATGTGCTACTTCATATTTGCAGCAAATATTTTCCAATGATGGCTTTTAAATCTTGGACTAATTTTATAACTTTTGAATATGTTTTAGCCAGCAATTGACCCAAATCTTTGTTCTTAAGTTTATATTGAATAAGAAACAATGGGCTCTTAACAGTACAGTCTGGAAGAGCAAGTTGTAATACCAGCCATTGACTGTAGTCTATGAAGTTCCCCAGGGTGTGTTAATTGAAAGCCAATATTCAGGGAGAAATGGGCTGAGCAAAAGATGTTTCTACCTCTGAAGGCTTATGAGCAAGTCAATTAAAAAATCCCCTAATACCCAAACCAAAAACCACATGGAAAACAACAAAACAGAACTGTAGAACAAGCCCTGTATATAATTAATTTGTCCCTTTCTGTAGTTCACACCTTCATGACCACCTACCACTTACTGGTTGATTTGTGTGAAGGTGTAAGCTTGATTGCTGTGATCAAAATGATATTTTTTCTAAAGCAAAATGATATTTAACCTCCTGGATACTGACAGAAAAATAAGCATTTCTCTTTATTAGCAGGATTTACACCTGACAGTGTGATTTACTTTACACTTGGTATTTTCTGCTTTTCTCTTTGACTCCTGTTCTCTTCAGATTGATGTTTTGTTCTAGAGCTTTGGGGTTAATTTTTTTCAGATTTTAATTTTTTCCTGCTTACTTTTCCCCCAACCTTTTCCACCATCCCTTGATATTACTGGTTAAATGCAGGATGGTCTGAAGTAAAATTTCTCTGCTGATAACAATTTTCTCATTTTTTAATTACTGATTAAGCATAGCATTGAGATAAGGTGGAATCCTCTGTTAGTTAAGTAGCCCTGTAATGCTTGTCTGGCAGTATTTAAGGCATCCCAGTAGATGTTCTTGATTTGGTCTTAAATCCTTTCAAATGGAGCTTTCCTGACATCCCACTTCCTTAAAGCTGTTTTAGTGCATTGCTTTACATAGGAGTAGAAAGCTTCTACTGATATCTGTTAATGGAACTAGCTTATATAGAACACAGTAATGTATATAAAGATCATCTATTGTTTGGAATTCTGTGTACAGACTTACTGTTCTCCTCCTGTGTCAGAGCACAGACATTTGAGTTAAGTCTGTGAATGCCTCTTTTTTAACTGAGGATGTTATCCTTGCATGTTTTCTCTCCTTCATTTCCTAACCTACCTTTAGGCTTAGGAATACATCTTGTGCCAATCCTTGTTCAGAGGCTTCATCACCAAGTTACTAAGTCCACTTTTGAAGCAGATATTCCTTCTCCTAGAAGAATGATGCATCCCATCTGTTCTTGGCAGTCCCTTTTCATCAAATGAAGTACCATGGTACAAGAAGACAGAGAGATAACAAACACAGTCAGACTTTGTTTTGATGAGTGCATCTGTCTTACTTACCATTTCCCTTTAAATGAAAATTTTGACGAGAACATCCATTGAGTCCTTGAGTTGCTGTTCCCTTCACCCAAGCACTCTTTATTATTAATTTGTACTTGATCCTGTGCTCCTGTTAAAAGCATTCCTGGTGTCTAGGTTTTTCCCAAGACTTAAATAAAATCTAGATTCTCATTCCTACGTAGAGTGGAATAGCTCTGGTACTGCTACCACTAGTGGCGTAGGCATTAGAGGGAGGGAAGCCATTATACTGCTTCTATTTGGCACTTATTATCTGGAATACCATATCCAGTCATTACAGGAAATATATTAATGAAAGTGGAGAGCCACCAAGGCCAGACTCCATGCCTGGTGGCTGGAAGAAGTGGATTTGTTCTGCCTGTAGGAGAAAGGGCTTTTAAGTCTGCATAACCTACAGTCTACAAGGAGGATATCAAGGCTCTTTATTAAAAAGCCTGATGGGAGACTGAGAAATGGGAGTAATAAATTGAAGCAGAGGAGGTTTTTACTGGATGTAAAAAGGGGAGGAAAAAAGCATGATGATGAAAATAATTAAGCTGAGAGAGGTTGTGCAGTCTCCATCTTTGGAGATTTTCAAGCCCAGCATTACATAAAGCCTTGAGTGAGCTGACCCCATGTTGAGTGGGAGGCTGGACTAAAGTCATTCTGAATTGCACATAGTAATTCAGAATGTGATTTTTTTTTCATTTTTTTGGTCACTTTTATGTGGTCACTTAAGACTTTTAATTCAAATGATTTTACTTTCCTAAACATTTCCCAATAGCCGAATTTAAAGGATTCTTCTGAGAATACACTGTGATGTTTTGCAGTAAACAAGCTTTTGTTGTCTTGTCTTCAGTAAGATGAGAGTACACAAAGACAACAGTAAGATGGTAAGATAAAGATAATTGCCAAATTTATTGCTAATTTGGCCTTTGGGAAAGTTCTCTAGGCTTTCCCAGAGAGGCCTCCCTATGAACAGAATGCACAACTGTGAAGATGTGATGGTATTATCAGCTTATGTCAGAAAGTTAGAAGGCAGTTCCAGAGAACTGGAGATTCCAGTTTCAGATAGTTTCTTTTTGGTTGACAAAGAAAATAATTGTTGTAGCCTAAATAATAATAAAAAAAATTAATAGAACCTGTGTTGCAAAGATACTTAGCTCCTGCAGTTCCGTTGATGTCAATAGAGCTGGATCTGCTTCCTACCTCTGAAAATAAAGCGGAAATTTCTAGGTCATACCTTGCAATAGCTAAAGCTGGGTATATGACTTCACCTAAAGTACATTACCTAAAGAGATAAGTTGTTTTTTTTTTTTCCTCCTCATGGAGTTGCCTGGTCTTTCACACACACACAGCAGATAGCAAAGCAAAAGAGACTAGGAGCTATTTAGAATATCTTAAATGTACGTAATTTTTATTAATCCTCTATCATATAAGTTCAGTTGATGGGAAAGAGGCACACATGTTGATTTAAGCACATGGAATATGTGTTGCTGGATTAGGGGCTTTTGTCCAGAGGGTATACTTGTCAGCAAGAGAATCATGATTGGAATATTGATTTTGTAAACTGCAGCGTATTGAATAGTTTTGTAGCAGGTTGGGAGTAATTCTTACTTGCTATCAAAATGTCTGTCTTAGGAGGCACCATAAGGCATGTGAAATGGTCTGATTTTACAAATAACTTCCTTTTTCTTTGTTTTTCCTCTGGTCTTAGACATGCAAATTTTGCAATTTGTTCTCACTGTGCAATATTTTGAAATGTTTTGAAAACTGACTGCAGTAGTTTTGGGGATTCTAGGAAGGAACCAAACAAATATCTCAGTCAGACATGACGATGTGGGGTGTTTTTTTTAATATAGGCCATTTGTCTTTTGATCCATGGAAATTTTTCATTTCTGCAAAATCCCAAAATACTAAATTCTTAAACAAACTTTTGTTGGGGCATTAAGTTTATGCAAAACTATTAAAGGATTCTAGTCCTCTGTGCTAAACTCTATAGAGAGGAAATTAATCTTTCTATATAGTTGTGGGCAAATACAATGTATCAGAAGCATTGAAACTTATCCTGATGCCTTGGAGAGTGCAAAGAAATTTCTCACTCTGCAGTCAGAAGGGAAGATGTCTGCTTTGTCTGAGGGTCTGCTGGGGGTTCAGGAATCAGCTACAGGTTCTCAACAGCACGTCTGTGTTAAGACTTGAGGCAGGTGTCTCTATTCTGGTAGGTTTCTTGTCACAATGAAATTAGGACATGCTCAATCTTTTTCATGTTTTAAATCATAGTCTGTTCCTTTGAAATTTCTTTTGCATTTTCCTGTAGCATTAATCTTCCTAATTTTGTTTTTGAAAGCCATATCTAAAAAGTATTATATTTCTAAACAGAAGATCAGATCGCTCATTAAGTTTTATATAATAAAATTTCACTCTGGAAGGCCCAATAAAAGTAAAAGTAGGCAATTCTTGTAAAAGGTAGTAATGGAAATGATCAAAGAAATGCAGACTAAATTTTCACAAAAAATAATAACAATCTGCATTAATTCTTCAGCTGCACGTTGAGTGGACAAGATGAAAATTACTGAGTGGGAATGCCTAGTACTGTGAGCAGAAGGAGATGGTTAATTGCCATTACTAATGAACACTTTGAGATGTTCCAAACTTCAGCTTTGTTTAATGCTTCAATGTAAAAAGTTACTTGATATATGGAGTGAACTGATAGTTTTAATAAGTCACGTAAACATGATTTTGGCCTCCTAGGTCCTTCTTGAGCTCATAAATAAGCTTATTTTTTAAGGATGAATTATGTTGACATTGATCATTAAGAGAAGTGTGTTGGAATATTAAAGGTTGCTTGGCCAGCTAGAAACAAGTGCAAATTGTTAGGGAGGGAGAAATGCAAAGAATTGGGACATTTCAGTTAAAAAGAAAAAAAGAAAAGAATGAGGAAGCAAAATAACAAAAGCAGAACACATATACACAAATCAAAATGTAGTTTAAACAAATCTTTTCCTCAATATATAGACTTAGTTGAGTCAATTTAAAATGTTCCACCACAATGATGCCTTTGTGATGAGTTCCTGAAACTGATTTTTTTTGGAACTATGGTACTTAATAGTTTATTTATTTTACTTGGAACACTTGGAACTTTTGTAATCACACATATATCAAATGTACACAGAGTAGGAAGTCACATACTTGCTCTTGAGCTGATGAAATCAAATTGGAGAGTGTTGGCCCAGGGGGATGAAGAACTCATGGTACCACCACGTTAAAACTGTGAATGTCTCCCCATTGATGGTATTTACACAGGAATCAAGGGAAATGCGTAGAGGGCATGGTGGAAATCTTTGACATGCTGCTGGCTACTGCTGCTCGGTTTCGTATGATGAACCTTCAAGGGGAGGAATTTGTGTGCCTTAAGTCCATCATCCTGCTCAATTCTGGTAAGTCGTGTGCTTTGCTGTCACCTGGATAATTGTGGCTGCTTCTACGTGTGGTTGAACACTGCTTGCTGTCCTTAATGGCATTTTCACTTTGAGACAGCAGCAATGGAACTGGGTTTTCAACACAGATGTAGACAGGGTCACCAGGCAGGGGTGGAAGTGGTCGAACCTGTCCAGTGAGGTAGATGGGACCCAGAAAATGGATGCAGTCAGTAGATGACACACTATGTGCAGCTGATGTGGAGAGTGGTCAGAGAAGTACTTTGAGCCAGGTGCTAGCAAGTCTTAAAACTCTGCTTACAAGACACTGAAGTAGCTGGAAGCATACATAGGACACCCAAAGGCAATGCTTAACTGCAGTGCTTAAGTGATGGCAAAATAAAAGGAAATAAGGGCAAAAATGTGGTTGAATTCATCATGGTTTAATTTATATTAAATTACAGGCATCTAAAACTGATGTAATCACTTTCCACTTCCTTTATAGTTTTTGGCTGTAAATCTCATCCTGAAGTACACTTCAAAAATAGATGACTAGGTAACAAGTGTAAGTATAGATACAGATATAAATATGGAAGGTTAGATGATTTGAATTTTACATGAGATGATTGAAACAGGCAAATTTAACTTGAAACGTGACAGAAAACTTCTATTGCACACCATAGAACTCTTTTCTGTTTGAAATGAGAAAAAAGCTCCAGACAATTTGTTTGTTATATGCAGAAATGAGCCCACGGTGTTCTCATGGAAATGATAGACATCTAAAACAACAATGTAGGCACCAAAGTAAAAATTTTAGACACATTTCTCTGCTAAGGTGTTACCTGGTGACTAAAGATGCCAGAGTTTCCCAGTGCTGAAGATTTACCCACTTGAAAAGTTTTTCCTGTTGCATTTGAACTTGTAGATGGTACCACCCTCTAGAGAAAACAGAAGTGAAGGGCTCTATGTCCTTTTTATCCAGTTGTCTAACAGATCACTTGCCCAAATTGAAGGAAAAACAAATTTAGGATATCACAGGCTTCACATCAAAGGCTAACTGTAAACACGGCAGACATTGCTTTATTGATCAGGCACTTTTCTTTATGGAAGCTTGGATGTGGTCTCCTCAAAGTTCAAGCAAAATTATGTATTTATAAAATGCTTTATGCAAGCTCTATGAGATATTAATGTGGTTCAGGCTTTGTTGTGGTTGTAATCAATTGCCAAAAAGTACCATTTGATGCAAGCAAGCGGCATATTAGGAATGAAGGGCTATTGTTCTTATCTTAGTTGCTGGGGTGTGACAACTGTAATTATTATTTGACATTTTCCTTTCATTGCCCTGATAACTATAACAAAATATTTCCTAGAGTGAAATATTCTTCTTGGAAACTGATACTCCTCCAGAATTTTAGCTAATATATTCAAAGGTAATTAACTTCTTAAATAAATCTAGAATATATAATTGATTTATAAAAATTTTGAATTTCAATTAGAAAAAATAGAAGTGGAAGTTTGAATAAAACAAATTAGATTTTCACGTCTTGAAGAATTAAAGTCATGCTCTAGAGAATTTTTGTTCCTATGTTGTATTTAGTATTGATCCATGAAACTAAATTTTTTTATTCAGACAAAGCCTGCCAGGCATCACCAGCTATGCTTCATAAGCACATCTCACTGTGCTAATGGGCTTTTTTTTGTTACAAGATTACCCTAAAGAAAAAATTGTACAAAAATAAATAATGAAAAACCAAAAATTAACCCCCCCATATATATAGCAATTGAAGTCAGTGATAATCAGAGGCAAATTTCCTTCTGTACATAAGAGTGATGGGACCACTGTAAACTGTATACATATACATATATCTGTGTTGCATGTCATTACCTTTATGCATAAAGGCACATTTCAGTATTTGTATTCCTACAACAAACTAATTTTATAACTAGACAGTGGGAGTGTGGATACAAGTTTCTGACAGTCAGACTCTCTAGATACTCAAATTAAGAGGCATTAGACTGCAATGCAGAGATAAGTGGCACAATTTGGAGTATGTGTAAGAGTTGTGTAAGTGTTTGGCACAGATCCTCTAAGATGTCTTCTGGAGATGCTTTACTTCACAGAATCTAGCCAGCCTCCTTAGAGAAAGTGTTGGACAGATATGAAACATTATGTGCTCTGAAGCATGTGGCTGAGAGAGCTGAGTTGGTTCATTCAGGGAAAGAGAAGGTAAAGGAGGATCCTACCTTCCTTCTTACCTGAGGAGAGCCCTTAGACAGCTGATGAACAGGTGATGGAGGAGCCAGGGCCAGATCTTCTCAGAGGTGCAAGAGGAAAGGACAGTCTGGAGAAAACCTCAGCAAGGGAGATCCTGACCAGATAAACAGAACAAAACCTCTGCCTAGTCAGAGATTTAGCACTGAAACAGATTGGCCAGAAAGATGGTAGGATCTCAATCCTTGCAAATAGTCAGAACTCAGCTGGACAAAGCTCCGGGCAGCTTGGTCTAACCCTGAAGTTACCACTATGTGAGCAAGAGGATGAAGTAGATGACCTCCAAACCTACCCTAACCTGATTTCTTTCTGTGAGAGCATGTGCAAATATTCACAAATCTTCACTAAAGAAGGAGCAGATAAACACAAGATGAGTTTTTGGCTTATTATGCTGTCTGTATTATATATGCATGTGATTAAACCTGCAGATCTCAAAATTATTTAAACAAGTGGATTAATTAAACAAATAGGACTAATTATGCTACATCTCATGTTTAAAAGCATTTGCATTCTAAAGCTTTGTGTAGATTTAATTGACTGAGTGTACACAAACATTTCTTTATTAAATCCTTGGACATCTGGTATCTCTTCACATGAAGTAGTGTTGTTTATTGCCTTTGTTGGACATTTCTGTTTTTGCAACAACTTTCAAGGCTGTTTAATATCTTTACACTCCTTTTCCTTGTGGTTTTGGACAAAGTGCAAATTTTTTTTTTGGGTTTATTTTTTTAGGGTTTTTTAATGCATGTTGAAAGGATGGAAAGTTTTGTTTGTAAACTGAGGTAGATGTTTAAGCTACTTCCTTGGTTTTCCTGAGATATCAAGGTGACATGTCTGTAAGAACAAGGACATCATTGTGTCCGGCTAAATAACAAATCTGAAGGTGCCCCTCTAAAGCTGCAGCAATAAACCTTTTGACTAAAAAACCAAAGTAGTATTTTTGAAAACCACAATTCAGCTTAATATTAAAGGGCTGTTACTTATCATTGGAAAGTAAGTATTAGAATCATGAAAGGGTAACATGATGCCAGATGTTTTACTGTGGGCATATTGGAGGGGTGGTGCTATGTAGCAAAGCAACAGGGTTGCTTTCATTTTGGACTTGAAGATGTAGGTCACATCTGCCTTAGCAGCTGATTTACCTAATTAGTTAGCTGGTTAGTCCACAGAGATGAAAAGATTTGCCTAATTTGATGCATACTGGAGACCTGATACATTGTTCCACATGACTGCTTGTTATTAGTTTCTCGTGATGTTTTTCAGTTTCTGTTAAATTTTACTTCTTATTTATTTCTTTATTTTGAGGGCTGGATGGTTCCAGGAGTGCATGGTACAGAGATGAATTTCCTCATACCTCAGCCTGTAGGTGAATTTCCTCACCTTACAGCTTCAGAGCAATTGGGTGTATTGGAAGAAGAAGAACCTTGGGTATTGTTCTGTGAGCCTGAAAGCTCAGTGTAAAAATATTTTAAACTGGGATTTACTGTGACAAAAAAGATGTTGAGGGCATTCTCGTCTACAGTATAATGCAACAAATATATAATTATATATGGTGAGAGATATAAAAATCTATCAATGTATGCCAAGGGCTGGCATGGTAGCACTGCAGCCCACCAGGGATCCTGTTCTGATATGTGTTATGGCCGTGGACCAACAGGTCTTGCTCGGTTGTAGGGTGGTGCTTTCTCTGTTCTTGCACCTGTTAGATTTTCCAGAAAGAGCTGGAAATCAACCTGGTAGCTATTCAATTTATGTTTCGAAAGGCCTTGGAGACTGTTAAATTTCACTTTGCTAAGGCAATTTTCTGCACCCTCATTTGAAAACTCTGCTTAGATGTGTATGAGTGTGTGGTACCCAGCATTTTTTTGGAAAATCTCTGGTCAGTGGCCTGGGGCAGGAGCAATCACCATGAGGGTGTAGAAGGGAAAACTAAACATAATTTTCCTTGGCAGTTATTGACTGGCAGTTGCCTGAATTCTCTACAGTTATTGGGGAGTGCTTTTTTGATTTACAGTTTTTAATAGCTTCTAGACTAGACCTAGGTGAGAAAAATTTCCTCCTAAAAGATTATTTTCTTTTACTAGTTTCAGTAATATGAAGCTAGGGGGTATTGCTGCAAGAGCACAATAGGTTCTTGTGGCTGAAGTAAACTTCTCTGGAGGCACTGTGCATTTATGAGATTAATATTTCCTTCTGGTGGATTGTGTTTCCCAGTAATATTTAAGAATCTTGTCCCCACAGGTATGTGTTAAGCTTTCAAGCCTTTTATTGTCAATAGGAATATGTGAGGGTAGTTCAGAGTCAGCTGAGAAAGGTTCAGCTGAGAAAAGCCCGAGAACCAGTTTCTGTTTGTGAATTAATTTCAGCAAAAATAATAATAGCTATGAAAATCTCTATGAGAAAAGAGGTCATTGTATTATCTGTCTATATCAAATTTGAAGCAATACCCATTACCAAAATTAAGAACTCTGACTGATGGTTTTCAGAAGTTGTTTATGTTTTAGTTACCCTTTTGGTTTTTTAAAGCAGTTTCTTGCTCACTCTTTCCCAGAGACACTCACATTCACAAACATATTTACAGTTCTTTTAGTACAGAAGACCCCAAATCATAAAAGCTACTTGCAGGCCACAGTAGTTCTAGCTGTCAGGTCCTTGAAGTACCCAGATGATGTGAGGAGATAAGGTAGGCCAAGATGTTAAAAAAATCTCAACTCCCTGACTGCTCAGATACACAGCGAAGTATCTTCACATCCAGTGGTAGCCCCAGGGCTGCAAACAATGAAAACAAGCTATAGCATATATGTCTGTTTGTATGTGCATGCTAGTGTCTGTGTGTCTTTTATTCTTAATAGCACTAACTGCATTCCATATTCTGCTATTTATGATGCTTTAAAGAAAAGCAAAACAAAATATTATTCCAGAAACCATCTTTTTCCAAGGAGAAAATCCAGATCTTTTGGCTCTGTGAGCTGATGCAGAAGGGCCAAAGCACAGGATTTAAGTCTATTATAGACACAGGAAGATGAACACTCTGATGAAGCCACAGTTTGATTGTATTACCCTATCTACATCTTAAACCTCTGGTGCCTCAGGACTGGATTATGGCAATATGACCTGTTTAGTGTTACTGGTTCAGTCCAAAAGATTTAGAAACTGATGCTGAATGCAATAGCTCTCTTTTGGCAACACAGTGTTGTTGTGACCTGATTCACATTGGCTGTGTGTTGTTGTTCAGAAAAAAATCAAGATAAACCAGACCAAAATAATTTAGACTGTCCCATTTTGAAAGCTGATGTGCTTTATGCTCCCAAGATTTATTATTAGCAAAAGCTCTTGTAGGTGATGAAGAGGGGCTGTTGGAGGGGGAGTTTTAAGGTGTTTTGTCCTCTGGAAAAATTTTTGTCTGGTCCAAACCTTCAGGCTGCTCACTTTCAGCAGTAAGCAATTCAAGAAAGTTTAATTTGCACAAGTTGATTTGGACAGAGTTTTTAATGGATAGTCAGCTTTGCAGGAGCACACCTTTCAAGGTTTTTGCTTGGTTGGGAGGATTTTGGTGAGGCAAACATCCATAAACAAACCCTGGCTTTATTTACATGTTTTGTGGTAACATTAGTCAGTTCTAGATTGACTAGAAAATCACTAAAAATCAAATATTAAACAGGAGGGAAAATGGCAAAAGCTGCTGAAAGCTTGGGTTGGTGGGTAAGTATTGCAGAGCTCTCAAGGGGAACAGCATCTCCTCAAGGTTTCAGAGCCAAGTGACCCAGAGAAGAGCACAGCCCACAGGTAGGTCTAGCTCCAGGTGTCACCTAGCACATGGTACAGACCTTGGCGGGGAAGTGGCATTGTCTTCCTCTTCCTGCTTTTCCCACTGTACCCAAATCCATGCTCTAGGGTCATTCAGAGCAGTGACCTGGCTGCCAAGCAAGAAAGCTGGCACAAAGTCAGAGCCCGTGGCTTAACACAGTTTAAGAGGCACCACAGGGCATATCTTGGGCAACTCTGAGTCCACCAAAGTAATTTTTGTCTGTGGTTTGTTTGTTTTCTTTCTCCCTCCTACTCTAGGTGTGTACACTTTTCTTTCCAGCACCTTGAAATCTCTGGAAGAGAAAGACTATATTCACCGTGTCCTGGACAAAATCACAGACACTCTGATACACTTAATGGCTAAGTCAGGTCTGTCTCTGCAGCAGCAACACAGACGGTTGGCTCAGCTCCTCCTCATCCTCTCTCACATCAGACACATGAGGTGAGAGCAAGCGCACAGTCAGCACTTCTGTGCTGGTAAGAGAGGTGTCACATGCAAGAGAGGTTGCACAAATGCACATGCACACTTTTCCTTCATGGGTGGGAATGGAAACTGTGTGAAGGGCTGTTACCAAAAAAAAAGAAAAAAAATTCGTATGAAAATATTTACCCCTTGTGTCCCTTCTACTTGTCTTTTCCTCTGCCTTTTGTTTTGATAGTGTTGATAGTTTGATAGAAAGCAGTATCTTCTTTTAATCTTATGTGTGTTGGTGATGTCTTTGGAATCACAGAATGGCCTGGTTTAGAAGGGAACATCAGGATCATATAGTTCGAACCCTCCAGATAGAGGCAGGAATGCCTTCCACTTAGACCAGGTTGCTCAGAGCCCTGTTCAACCTGGCCTTGAACACTTCCAGGGATGGGGGACCCACAATTCCTCTGGACAGGACAACCTGTTCTAGTGCCTCAGAACCCTCAGGACAGAATTTCTTCCTAGTACCTAATCTAAACCTGCACTTGTTCAGCTTGAAGCCACCCTTCCTTGTCCTGTCACTACGTGCCCTTGTAAAAAGTCTCTCTCCAGCTCTCTGCTAGGCCCCCTTCAGGTACTGGAAGGCTTCTGTAAGGAGCCTTCTCTTCTACAGGCTGAACAACTAGTTCTCTCAGCATTTCCTCATAGGAGAGGTGCTCCAGCCCTTGGATCACCTTTGTGGCCCTGTTCTGAACCTGTTCTAACTGCTCTAAGATTTTCTCAAGGTGAGGACCCCAGACTTGGACACAGGTGTTGGAAAAGTACTGAACAGAATATCAATGTAGGAGTAGTCTAGCTCTGCAAATTTTAGCCTCCTATAAGATTTAATAAAACTATCACTTTTATGCAGCCACTTTTCACAAATGTCATGATTGTAAATCACTTTAGAAAAGAGATTTAGGATCATTATATGGATGAGGATAAATGCAGAACTACTAAATTCCAGTCTAGAGGACCATGCCTTTTGCTAATCAGAGGTGAGCTGCTTGACACACTGTTAGTAATTGCAACAAATTATTCTCCCAAATTACCTCTTAAGATAGCTGCTCAGTGGATAAGGTGTTAACAGGATAAATTTCTACAAAGATATGCTATAGATTTTATTATTATGAAACCACAGGAGATGTTGCTATGCACATTTTAATTTTCATTATTTCAGGTAATGAAATTTAAATTAGAGTAAACACCACATCATAGCTACTAAAGCTGAAAAATGCAGATTTTACCTCCTGAACTGATACACAGATCTTTGGGGAAAAGTCAAGGGATGTGTGCATGGGGTTTTTTTCACTTGTATCATTTTATAGAGTTTCTTTGTCCTTGTGTTAATGAACCTTTTTTTCCCACCCTAAAAAAAATTTGCACAATTAAGGAAAGTCCAGATGTATAGTAAAGTTAATTTTTTTTTCATAGTTTTGTGAATGGATACTGTTATAAGTGAGCTTTTCCTAAGAAATTGGTTGAGCTTATTTTCCAGGAAAGAAAACTGGTATTTTTTTATTATGCGAAAGGCAAGATTCATGCCATCCACTTAGTCACAGTGGCTAAGTTAAGAGTCTGTGTGCTGTAGGCTACGTTTTAGGAAAAGAGCAGCAGAAAAGGCACCTGTAGAAGGCAACTTGACTACAGCAGTCTGAAATGTTCTTCCAAGGTGCTGCCTTCTGCTTGACTGTAGCAGATGTGCACAGCAAATGCACTGCTAAATTGGTTATTTTGTACAATACAGGATTTGTATCAACCCAGCAAATATTATTAGCTGGTAGCTTCCTCCCCTCCCACCCCTTCCCCTCCTGCCCCAGCATATTTGGAAGGTAACTGTTGTTTCATCGCAACCCACAGCAACAAAGGAATGGAGCACCTGTACAATATGAAGTGTAAGAACGTGGTTCCGCTCTATGATCTCCTGCTGGAGATGCTGGACGCTCACCGACTGCACGCCCCAGCAGCCAGGAGTGCTGCACCCATGGAAGAGGAGAACCGAAGCCAGCTGACAACTGCATCAGCTTCATCTCATTCCTTGCAGTCTTTTTATGTAAGCAGCAAAGAAGAGGAGAACATGCAGAATACAATATAAACAGAAGTCAGCATATACAGTGGTATGAGAAACCCAGCAGTGTTCTACCTAGCTCATGCTTCATTTCGTCTATAGTACCACCTTTGAAAACACTCCAGTGACAAGAGACACCAGCATTTTCCATGAGTGTTTGTCAAACGCTTGTCTAAATTGATTGCTTATCCTAAATGGAAGACATTTCATTGCCATGGATAGCCAGCAAGGATTGTCTGGCTAGCTTGATTTAAAATTTGCAGTGTTTCATTTAATTTTGCATGTTATTTGGGTAACTAAATCCTAATCTAAATCATACATTCATTTTACTATAAATTGATAGGCCACACCACCCATGCATATTGGTATCTTCATGTGTAGTAGCCTTTGTTAATATCCACCCAAAATCCTGAGCTCACTTAATCCTTTACTTGCTTGAAACTTTGAAGCAGTTCGGTAGAGATTCTGGATGACTTCTTGGGCAGTGTAAACAGAAAGTTGGCTGGCATCTTCGTGTGCCATAGGGAAGCTGCACTGGGAGGGACTGCCTTGGTACTTTAGTTAGATTCCTGCCTCTTTTCTTCCTACAATATAAAGGAACTGCTGTCTGAGAATTATACTATTTTACCTCTCTGGCTTACATCACCAGACAACTCCCTCTCAAGTTCATTCTGACCAAATTTTTAGGTACCCTTACCATATCCTCTAGATGAATTGCTTTGCTTGCATGCTATCTTGTCTGATCCTAGAAAGCTAAATTCTTTTGTTGCCCAAGAGTGTAAATCCAGGGCAACATGGCAAACAGTGATAACACAAAGAATTACTCTTGAATCAGACTAGATGATTACAAAAATCATCAGGTCTTAAAAAAAGGTCTGCGCACACACACATACATAGGATCCAGCACTATTTACAAAAAATCCCTCCCCCTATCCTGTGCTTTGTTGTGCTACAAAGCAAGGGGTGAGGATGCCAGTGCAAGACTGGCACAGAAGGGTGGGATGGTCCCATCCCACTCAGCAGTGTGGTCTAGCTATGTGTGGGAGGGCTAGTATCACAGTCAGAGCAGCAGGTTTTTCCTTGCCTTGGCTTTCTTTGGCTCTTGTTGTGGCATGTTTCAAAACCACTGTTGAGAGCCAGCTCACCTGTGACACCAAAACTGGGCAATGAGCCTCAGACATGGTGTAGACTCTGGGACTGCATGTCCAGAAAGACAAATCTGTCTTTCTCCATGCATGTCTGTAGCTCCAAAGGATATTCATAAGGATCAGTTTGATTCTTCAGACCAACTGTAAATATACAAAAGGTCCACTGACATCAAGAGTTTCAACAAGACGTGAAAGAGACTGAAGAACTCCGTATGATATGCTATCCAAAGTAGGAGTTGGTGCTGCTGTTTGACTGCCTCTATGGTAGATAATTAAATGTCAGGGAAGTTTACTGGGTACTGGAATGAGATTATTACATATGCCAGGGATATTTTACTAATCTAATGATAAACTTTGCCTGTGCTATCTGCACTTCTGGTTGACAGGAGAATATTGGGAGTTAGCATGGACCAGGGACTATTCCAATAGCCAGTTGGAAGCAAGCACCCTGCCAGTGAGAGTATTTCCTAGCACGTGTGTAGGCTGCTCCACAGCAGCTGGCTGCAGTGCTAGTGAAATGGTTCAGGGGTGTTTTTATTATAGTTGAAACCTTTGTATTGGAATATCCTGTAGAAACTAAATATAGGAAACAGTGCAAGTAATGACATACAGGAGTACCTATGACTAATTATGCTCCCTGTCCCACAGGCAGAGTCTGTGTGCAGTGAGATCAAGTTTCACAGCTATTGTGAAGGCAGCAAGGCATAGGACAGGTTTGTGCTTCAAGTCAAGAATTCAATTCTTTAGTGAATGTACATAATGGTGTCTATAATAATTTCATGTACATATCTGAGGATACGAGCAGTTTCAATCCTAAAGCTACATGCTACCAATGTTTGAGACAATTCCTTGAAAACTGTGCAGCCTAAACATGTGAAGCAGTCACCGTAAGTTCACAGGCCTTTTCTTGATGCATATTATGGTGTCATTTATTTCTGAATGTGCTGAAGATTTTGTCTCTTTGTGTATTCAGTAAAAGCATGTGTGTGTACATGTGTGTATGTGTGTGCGTGAGTGCTAATTTGGTACCTAAGGGCTTTTTGAGGGCTCCTAAGTGTCATGAAAGAAAATGGAAATTTTGGATTTTTTCAGTAGCTGGTTTTCAGATGTGTTAGAAAAACCATGAGTTTACTGAAATGAGTGCAGGCTAAGATCTGAATGGAGCACAGGAATCCCTGTAGTTAAATTCACCTGCTTACATCATAATCATTCACCTGTAGCCCAGTGTGTGCATTAGAGCTGCTCTTTAAATACTGTACATGCAAATTGGTGTTCTCTAGGATAGAACACACAGGCTCATAAGTTGGAAGGCAAATTGGTTTAAATTAATACCTCCCTTCCTACATCCCAGAATAGGTCTTTACATCAATTCAAATGTAAATTTGGCCTGGAGGATAAAAGGTAGTTCACTGAGAGCAATTCACAACAGAGGGTCAGATTTGGATGGTACCTATATAGGGCAAATACCTTTACACTCAAGAGATTTTGCCAGTGAAGGTGGAAAAGCATGATTTCAAGTGGTATGCAGCAGTCAGAAGGGTATCATAATGTGTCTTAGATACAGAAAAAGATCAGTCAGCTTAAAATAATTATGAATGCTTTCCTGGGCTCAGCCCTTGCAAGGTAGCAATTTAGCTTTCAACCAGTCCTCCCATCTTTGTGGTGACAACAGTGAAGGGCAACTTAGAAAGAGTAAGAGTGATTCCCAGTAATACATTAATTTACCTCGGGGCAGATTTAGGATTCATGTAATTAAGTTTTTAATGAGATTTTAATTGAAGAAGCACCTTAATAAATATTAACATTAATATAACATTCCCAGAGTTATTTATACAGATGGCCCCCATATCAGACAGCTGAATGTAGCTATTCAATTGATTAAATAAAGTCTATGATACAAAAATGGCAACTTTTTTCATATGTAATTCTGAATGATGCTCTCATGTATGCAAACAATTGTGCCTGACATTTGGTAATTGTTATTTCACAAGATGCTATTTTATGTGTGTATATATATATACATATATACTTTATATTTGCAGCTGACAAGCCAGTACTACCTGAATACCTGGTGCTGGATATTACTTAAAAATATAGAGCATGTAAAAAAAATGGAAGAAAACTTTTCAAGGCAGCTAATTATGCTTTTACCAAAACATTCATAGTGATGTCTATGGACAGCTAAAAAAATAATTATTTTGTAACATTTATACATGGATTTTTTTTAAAAAAACAAAAACATCAAAAAACAAAAAACCCTCTAGAAACATAGGCAATTTAATACCAGCACAAGGCAAACATAAATAGACCAGATGAATTTGCTTTGCTTGAGAACATGGTTGTTACTGAAGTATTGCAAAAAGCTTGGGAGGTAGAAGAGGAGATAGGGAGATGTGTAGCACACTTAGTGATGTCAGAATATGTGGTGTTTGAATATGTGAAAGCTGCTCTGGTTTATAGTGGTTTGAACCACATCTCAATGTTGCAGACTTTGTCTCAGGTAAAACTCCCAGTTGGGGTAGTAAGATTTGTACTCGGGTAAAATACTTTAATGAAAGTTTCTTGGTGTGTGTTGTGATAAATTTACTGTTATGTTTCAGTGACATCACTTGATGATTTTTCTCCTTCTCTACACTGAGGGGTTCAAAAATGTAATTAAAGAAATAATCCAAACTGAGCTCCCAAGGATATTGCAAGGACTATCAGCAGATTACTGGACCTTGAGTTGAAAAAAGCAAACAAAAAACCCTCAAACCATCCCCTTCATATGAGCAAGGATTTGTACTGGAGCCTCCATCCATTTCAGTTGATGCCAAGTGATTCCTTAAGAGCTGTGCCAAATGTTTAAAAATAAGCAAACTACCAGCAAAGTAAAAATTCTGCCTCAGTAGTTCTTTAGTCTTATCACAGGCTTAGGTAAGAACATGGCAAGCCCCTCTTGTGTATATAATTTTCTGCTTTAAAATTAAGAGTGTAACTCAACCTACAGATAATGAGATTTTGTATATAAGGCATTCTAAGCTGAACTTGTGTGAAGTGCATTTCTTACTTTGAATTAAGTGATTGATGTTTTCAGTGCTATCTACAACCATGATATCGCTTTACAGATAGAAAGTCAACACATGTAAGAGAAGTGTGACATTAACAATGGTATTATAATACAAAGCAGTCTTTGCTGTCACCTGCACGTGTAGCATAATCTCAAATTGATCTGAGAGTTTAAAATTTATGTTTTCCCAATATTAATGTCCTACCCTTTCTACTCACAGCTCCCTTTCATCCTTCGAATGTAGGTAAGTTGTTTTCGAAGTGACTGTTGCCTGCAAAGGGTATTTGGTTTTGCACTGTGTTAAAAAGATATTAAATTCTTCTGCATTCAAATGTGCCTAAAGAGATAAACAAAAATTTTAAAAAAAATTTATGCTGCCATCTTGCAAATTAGTAAATTCTGTAATCCTGTGTGCCTATGATTAAAAGTCTGTTTCTTCAGAAAGTGCCAATTGAAATGGAAGGGATATACTGCTGGTCACAAGACTTGCATTATCAAGCCACTTTATGTATTACCTTATTGTATGTAATATGAAACCAATGCTTTTGTGTGCACTATGTAGTCTGTCAATGCAAAGTCCTTTCTTTGGTATAGGCTCAGCTGTCATAATGTATTTGTTGAAGTATTCTGTTCTTTCACTGATGCATATGAAATTATTGACATCTTTGGTTTTGGTGAGGTATTTTTTCTTTGTTTTGCACCTAAAAAAGTTCTAAAAGAGTCTAAATAAAAAATCTGGTAGGCTACCTGATTGGTGCAAGATTTTTATCAATGTATTTGATGTTGAAAATAAAGAATTAATCAGAACACATTGTTTCATTTTGTTATACTTTGCATGTTTTAAAAATATGCTTCTCTGCTTATTGTTTTCCAGTGGACAGCAAAATGATACACTGTTTTTGAAAGAATCAGAATGTGTCTGTTTCTGTGCATCTAAATGAAAGTAAAAACTTAACTGTTTGTTAGTTTCTTCATTTTCCTTAAAAGAATCAGAGACCCCATATCTAGAGTCAACAACAAGCTAGGTGTAGTCTCTAGTAATCCTAATGGCACCAGGGAAATTAGTTAAGTACCAAGTACTTTGTGTGCTTTCATGGTCTTAGTATTTTGGTTTACATTCCTTTTTTTGGCTTGTGAAATAGATTATGAAAGAAGATATAACTTGTGCGAATTCAGCCTTCTATAGCTGGCTGCCACTTACCATGAGCTAGCTTATGTCAAGACAAATAGTACTCCTTTCCCAAGGGAAAAAAAGGAAAAAAAAATTGTCTTGACTAAACCATCAGGAAGGGATGAAAAGAAAGATACTTTTGTTGACATAAGACCACTTCAAACTCAACTCTGTTCTGTAAATAATCTCAAAATCATATTTGCGCTTGCAAAGAATCAAACCAGTAATTATAGCATTTGCATACATACTGACGTATTTCAATACTTGCAGTATATATATACTTATCAGTAACATGGAGAGAATATGGTCCCTATATTGACTATTTTTTAATCTATTTTCTGTGCCATGCTGGTTCAACATAGCACTATTGGCTCACAGGTTCTTTTCTTATATGGACATATGTAAAAGATCTTTATTTTTATAAGATGTTTCATTGTACTTAACTTAAAAGGAAAAAAATTATAAGATGGTCAACTCAATTCTAATCATCTCGATGATGACAAGACAGGCATATGAAACCTCATATGAAACCTCACCTTATAGCTTGTTAAATATGAAAGCAAATAACCTATTCAGACTCTAAAAGAATGCTGGGGAGTGTTGGGATTTTTAAGTGCTGAGTAGAACTGAACAAGTTTCCAAACCATGTGATTGTTTTGCAATACACTTCCATAATAAAGAACTTGACTGCAAGTTGCTTCTTAGGCCACAAAGGGTGGGTCGGAGTAATAAGAAACTAATTGCACATGTACATGTGCCCAAAATAATAAAGTAATTTTTGATGCTAATTCAAAATATGACACCATTTAATGGCTTTATACAAATTTTTAACCAAAGGACTGAAAGAGCACTTACAGTTCATGGAGAAATGGCTTAAGGAGACAGTTGCTACATAATACTGAACTTACAGACTTAACCTAAAAAAAGCAGCTATATAGGAGAGTATTCCTGCAAAATCAAAAATATGGCACTCCTAAATGAAAGACTGCCGAGATAAAATCTGAACTTACTTATCTCTGCAAAAATTGTAACATATTGAACGAGTAAAGGATTGCACACTGCCTGGGATTAGGCATTCTTTTGCCCATCTCTTTCTGCAGCATTGCACGAAAACACAGCATCACAATGCAGTGAGCTGGGAATGCGTCACTGGAGACTGTCTAGTCCAATTCCTGGCTCAGAGCTGGATCACCTAAAGAAGATTTCTCAGGGCCATGCCCAGCTGAATGTTGAACAGCCACAAAAAGAGGCTCTTCTACCTCTCTGGGCACCCCTTTCCAATGTTTGATGATCTTCACATTATAAAATATTTTGCCTGTGCTCAGATGGAATTTCATGCGATTTAATTTGCACCCATCACCTTTTGCCCCGTCAGTGGGAACAACTGAAAAGAGTCTGTCTCCCTCACCTTCATTCCCTCCCATGATGTGTCTTCTGTGATGGGAGCAGGTGGATGAGATGTTGTCACCTCTCTCAGACACACAGAACCCACCAGGAAGAATGCCTCTGCAGCCAGGCACTGGGCACATTTCAATAGTCAGGAGCCATCTGGGACTCCAGCTTCATTCCCAATTTCTTGTGTCTGTTGGGTGAAGAAGTTTGATAAATTACACAGGAGGGACATACCTTTCTATTTCACTGCAGAGCTTCTGCAGCTCAAACTCCTGAGCCCATCACCCTCGCTTCCTTCACTGCACACACACCACCTTACAGAGCAGCTCCCCCAGGGCATCCTAAATAGATGCCCACAGCTGAAGGCATTGGCACCCCCACACCTCTCCTTTCTCTCTTTGCTGACAGGTAAGTGGCACCTGTCTTGCTCCAGCATATTTTATTCTATTTAACTAATTAGAAAGGTATGACATAGTTAAGGCAGAATCAAAGAACGTATTTGACAGCTTTTCTTTTCTGTTAGTTCAGACAATCGTCATAATGCAATGATAACAGCTTCTTCATGGGCTAAAGCTTTGGTGTTCTCAGTCAGTGGGGCACCCTCCCTCATTTAAAGCCTTTTGGCCATGCTTATTCCTCAAAATTAAATGATGGATTTTTAATTTTTTTTTTCCTATCCAGATACTGCAACATTAAAAGCCCCATGAAGCAGCTGTTTCTATGGCTGGAAAAGTTTTACATCTCCTTCCTCTGCATTACACTGCTTCTCTCCACCATCTATGCAGTGGAGAGGAAAATCCAAACATATAAAATAGCACTCATCAGAATGCTCACACAGAAAGAATGCCCATGGAAGGACACTGCCTATGTGTTTTTTCTTATGCCCAGCCAGGCTCCAATTACTACCATTCACCATGGCATCCTGCAGACACAGAAGCTCAAGTGTAAAAATGGTCATGAAATCTTCAGGAAAATTGACCATCAAAATAATAACATTTGGCACTTATCTCAGCAGGAACAAGGCTAACTAGCTCTCATGTGCCTTTAAGAACTTTGTGCTGCACTATTTAGGTGTCATTCTGGTAATGTCTTCATTTCTGCAGGCATACAGGTGATACGAAATTTATCTCCTGCTGTCTTCCATTCCCACACATCTGCGCACAACTTCAGAATGTTACCATTTTAAACAGATGAAAAATGTGCGTGTGAGGAAAGGATGTGTTTTCAGGCATTTTTTAGCCAAATTTTGCAAATTTTGGGACCAAGGTATTTAGCTTCTCTTCAGACAAAGTCTGAATGCTACTGTCTAGGACAAAAAAGAATCTGACAAGAGGCAAATCTTTCTATTTTTCACTCACCTCTTCAGAACTTGTGTCATCTATAATGAACACGTATGTTATACTCTAGAGATGAGCAAAAAGTGCTGTCTATTTTGTTGTGAGAGTCAGGGCACATAAAAGCTTGAAAGTTTAGGCATTCATAGGAAAGCAGGAAAGATTGAATTCCAGTCTGCCCTTACAGGATTAATTCTCGCTTACATTAAATCTAAAAAAAATAAATAGGAAAACAAACTACAGCTCAAAAATGTCTTCTTTGTATGTATGTATGTATATATGTATGTATGTATGTATCTATCTATCTATCTATCTATCTATCTATCTGTCTATCTCAACCAAAATGCTACAGCATCACGCCTTCTTTCAGTATTTTTTCTCCCCTTGCCTCCATAGTCTGCATACCTGCCTGCACCATACTTCAAGTTTAGCAAAGGAGTCAAAATTGCAAACATATGTTTTAACCTGCAGCTCTATGGCCAGGAGAACTTTGCAGACAATTTCTGAATTGTTTATATTAAAAATTCTATAGCCATGAACGTCCCACTTCTTGGATAGCCTTGTGAGCACTTACATTAAAAAGCAGACTCTGGTAGGTTTAATTCCAGCTGTTTTTTAAAACTTCCTTTCTACAACCAAAGGAATGGAAAAACCCATAATTCCAACATCCGTAATAGCAGTCTCCCAGGAATAACATGCCAGAAAACAAAAAAAGCCTGATCTGAGTAACCTGTGTGCAAACTAGATCCACATCTGCATGATGCCTGACCAGAAGAGCTCTCTAGTGCACCTCTCCCCCCTCACCAAGGACACCTTTGATACAAGAAATAGACAACACTTCTCTAAAGCATCCTGTCATTCTGAAAAGTTAAATGTGCCAGTTTTATTGGGACATTTGACTGTGGTCAAATCCATTTGCTATGCCTCTGATCTTTAAATAGATTCTTACTTGAACAAAGTAGTTTTGAGCAATTCATTTCTGGAATGATATATTAGGTGGCACCAAACAATAGATGTTTCAGCTTTCAGTTCCTATATGCTTTTAGAGCCACCATTTAACAAAATTCAGATTTCTGTCACTCAACCAGGCCTTAGTCTATGACAAATCTTCAGTGCTTCAGCTAGCCATTATTAATTTCCTTTTATCTTGTTTCACAGATCTTTATCTACTCCTTCCTGGGAAGACAAATTAATTCTCTAAATAATTCCTATTTATTTATTTATTTATTTATTTAGGAACATTTTTTGAACATTCTAATGTTCTTAATATACCACAGCACAACTTCTCCTAAATAGAGGTTTCACGTCTATGTCTCTCTGGGTCTAATTAGGCCAAACAGGGCAACAATAGAATTCAGCTGGCTGTAGTGCATTTCCCAACATGCTGCCAAGGTTAAAACTCAGCCAGTACCCAGAGAAGTTCCCACACAACCCAAAAGACCCCCTCTGCACTCTCCTTTCCCCCCTCAATTTAGACAACTACTGCTTTAATTGAATTCTGCATGTGACTGCTGCCAAGCCACCCAGCTTAAATCAAAACTCACTGTTCTGCCTTTTTCCTTTCCATAATCCATTGCTTTAAATACCAAATAAAATATGGTAAGTGCCAGAAAGGGAGCACATCAATGGTTTCTATTGCTTTAGAATCTACATTTCTTCTCCTTGACTTGTTCTTATTTCTCAGAATCATCCTACAGTTGCTAAGTCTTGATAGCATCTCTAGTTTGAAGGCTGTGAGCAACCAGTATCTATTATGCCTTTGAACACACAGACACACATCCACTCAGATGCACATGATGATGATGAGCACATTGAGAGATGCTATCAGTTGTAAACAGATCTCTCAACCACAAATAACACAAGACCAAAGGCCAGGGATGACTGCTCATAAGCAAGCCCAGCATCTTTGTTCTTGTTCAATAGCCAGATGCAGAAAAACGTTCTAAGGAAGGAGAGAGCAATACTGCAGATGTTCACAAAGCTGGAAGGGTGGCAAACCAGTGGTGAGGAACTATTGATCTGTTGCAGAAAGAAGCTGTTATCGCTGCTGGAGCAGGGTGGGGAATAGATAATGGATATCATCATGCTCACAGCTATGAGGAATAAGGGCACACTACTTCTGTCAAGTTGGGAACATTTTTACTCCTAACATGGTCAGATGCCTCTAAATACCACTCTGCAGCCTGCCCTCAGATTTTGCAAATCATGGTCCACAAATGAAGCTCCACAAAGAGATGCAGGGAGTCCAGGGTATGCTGATTATTTTTCCCTATTATCAATACAAGCATAACGACATGGTGCCTTGATACTAAAACTGAACAACCAGTTACCTTTAAACACTCACGAACTCTGAGGTGGCTACAAGCCAATAAGCAAAGTCCAGAGTTGCAAGGTATGTCAAGCTGGGAGGATGATTACACCTCTACAGAAGCTACTGCATTTATCTACAGTAGAAAATGGGAAAAAATATGACATAGTTATGACATGAGCTCCCCAGGAGGCAGAGTCTACTTTCTCTATGCTTGAATACACGATTTCAATACAGATCCAGAGTTTGGCACCTTCTTTGCTGCCTTTCCTCATGCCTTGGAGCCAAGGCTCAAGGTGCATCACCAGAAATCTGCCCTTGTGTTTGCAGAGCCTAAGTAGGTAACATTTCAGAAAGAGGAGAGGCATTGGGTTGCAGGCTCATCACAGAGACAGGGCATTTCAGACTCTAACTTGTGCACTTTAAGAGTTTTAGCATCCCATTATCAGGATGAGAAAGATGCCCAGGCTGCCAAGCTGGCTAGTGCCACTGGCTGCAATGCTTTACAGCTTTCTGGTGTGCTTTTTTCCCTCCTTTTGCCCCACTTAACCTGGCTCGTGCTGTGGTGATAGATGCATGTGTTGATATCTCATCGGGATTTGGAACTCAGGCTAGACCTCTGAGTCACTGGTGGTCTTGGGATGGAACTTGAGAAGAGCCTGCCCACTTATTTACATTTCACCTTCTTTGTGTCAGTTTTTAGGATCAAGATCGAGTTCTGCAAAATCACATGTGAAGTTAAATGGAATTGGTTCATGGCTAGAATTCCTTTTGTAGGAGCATATTGCTCAAACTACTTTGGCTGGTTTGATGCTGATTTTGAGTTGAGCCTTTAAGTATCAAAAGCAGTAACTCCAAAGTGGCACTCAAAGGACCCTCTAGTCTAGTGATGCAAATTGTCTGTGATTCCCTTAACACATCAGCTTACAGACTGACATTACTGTCCTTGAAGGAATGGGAAATTTAGGATTTACAAACAGGCATTTTTCCTGTCTATGACATTTTGCTAATGGGTCTCTATCACCGTCTGTGACTGCCTATATTAACAGGCATTGTAGAGAGTTTGCTGTTCACTGGGAGGACTGCTTTGTGTGAGCAGATCCCTTGGTGTCAAAAAAAGTTCTCTACATCAGCTGTCAGTACATTGATAGTCAGATCTATGGCTACAAATCAGAGCTTGAAGGTATGAACACAAGGAACTTTACTTTGAAACAGCTGGAAGGAAGTAAAGCATGGCAGGGACACTGTTCACCCGTTCATCAGCAAGGCAGAGGAGAGATAGGGCATGTATGTCCTGCAGGTAATCATCAGCCAAAAATGCACTGAATTTGAATGGGCTACTGACACTTGATGATGTGATCTGCCCCATTTTTTACGTCCTGGAAAATAGGAGACAGTGAGGCTGAGGTACGTATGTCTTACTAAAAGAGTATTTTTTTTTACCTTTACAGTAATTTTTTAAAAGAAAACAAAAATATCTTTCAACAAAAAATTAACCAGCAGGCCCAGAGATTAGCTGATGAAAGAATGTCTAAAGCATGCATAAACCTAGACTAACAGATCCAGCAAACTGCTGAAATATTCACGTAGGTGCACTGATTACCATTTAAATTATGTCACTAAAGAGAACAACATCAGAAAAGAGAGGAGGGGTTAATATGTAATATTTCAGGCCTTTTGCAAGTAACAGCTCTTCCTTGTAGCCCAAATGTGTGTTCCTTATCTTTGTCTACTAATTATCAGTGATTATGGATGATAATCTAGCCTAGCATAACCTCTGAATAGCAATGAAGGAAACTCAGCCTTGAAAAGAACACACTTGTGTCAGTCCAGACTTGTGTCTGAGACATTGAAAATACTTTGTGAACATACAAAATCCTTTTCACAAGAACTTTTATGTTGCACTTATCTGAAAAGGAAGCTTTATTTTGGCTCTTCCAAATGCTGGAGTCCAGCTTGTGGTTCCTCATCTCTGACCACCCTGTCCTCATAACAGCTCAAAAGATGACATGCCAAAAATTAACTCTACATAACAGCAACTAATGCGCTTGTAGTTTTTTCTGGCCTTTTTATTTCTGTCATGCAAGCCAATATACCCTAAGCAAAAACACTCAACTCAGAAGAAAAATTCACATTGTGTGTGTCATGGCTTCAAATCCCCCAAACTTATTAAAGAGCGGTAACTTAGAGCCATGCTCTGTATTTTTTTTTTTCATAATTGAGAAGAGTCCTGTTCTTTCAAAGTCGAGTTCTGACTGACAAGCTGGGCAGAGTGTCACCGAGTAGACCACAAGTTTTTGCAAATTAGCTCTGGAAAGTTAATGAGTTTTCAATTTGTTCTCCTTTTCTGCTATTTATGCTTATGTTCAGGGCCTATTCCACTAAAATAATGATGGGTAAAACATAAATATTTATCTTGGTATTGAGCTGCTATGGAGAATATTAGGAAGCTTACACTATACCCACAAGAAAAAATCTGCTTTGGTGTGGATTGGTAGAGCCGCAATTGTCAAAGTTTGCACATGAATGCATACACAGAAACACAGATGGAAAAAAACCCACACAGGTGAGAAAAAACTTCAAGAAACAGCTTGAAAAAAAGAAAAACCTGAAGTGATGAATCATTAATCCAAAACATGTACTGCTTTCAATATTAGCACAACTTTTAATGTGATACTTTCCCACGTACTCTGGCAGTTGTCGTTTTCCAGATCTTGTCATTCCAACATATACCTACTGCCATTAATTTTTTAATTCTTTTTTGAAGTGCAGCATATGGATGTCTTCTAATTTTTTATACCATACATATCTTGTTTTAAACTCAGAGGTTTCCATAGTTGTCATTAAAAAGCACGTAGACAAAATATTTTATGGTATCTATAATAAATGCAAAGAAATCAATACAAACAAAACTTGGCTTAGCAAACTGTACATACATAAATATGTTCTTTGTTTTTCAACTTGACATTCAACATTTTTTCCTCATAAAAACTTCTGCAATCTTATTTATTACATCCATTTTTTTTAAACCTTAAAAAAGTGCTTCTCAGATTTACACCTTGTGCATCCAAAGCAAAAGTTAGAACACCATGCCTGAAACAGAAACCACAGGGAATAATACATCGCCATAAAGATTCTTTAAAATTGTATGTTACAAATGCTCTAAAATTCCTTAAGCATTGATTATTTTGTATACTGTAGATACTGAGAGGGTATTTAACAAAGACTGGCTAATGGGTTGTTTAGAGCAGCACACAGGAAAGGATCTACAGTATCAAGTTCTTGGCTATGCATAGTACAGGGCAATGACCTGGATATAAAGTGGCTAAAAGATCCCAAAAGCTGTACAGAAGAGGTTTCCCTCACATAGGTTGCATCCTCCACAGTACCCAGGATGCGAGTATTGAAATGATGCTACTCAGGTAATACGTTGTGCAGTCTGATACTGATAGACTGATGCGCTTCGAGCGGAGTGCCAGCAGAGAAAGGTATGGGCACAGGGGTGGCAACCGCAGACAGGTAAAGCTGCCACGCTGAACCCTGTCACCCTTTACAACCATCTTGCTCCCAGCCAGCACTCCAGCAAAGTCTCCCGCTGTCTCACAGGTCTCCTTCACAATGGAGGAGGACCATTCATGTATTTTAGCATGGGGTGGAAAGAGCGGGCAAAGTTGTTTGCCATAGCACAGCTGTAATCCTCCTCGGTCATTGGCACCAGGCACGCCAGCCCGATCAGGAGCAGCAGGAGGAGCTGAAGTGGCAGAGCAGCTCTGAGGACTCTGAGGAAGAAGGATGGGCACTGCCACGCCGGCCCAGCCTCAGAAGGGGAGGAACCTGAGCCACCTCTTGTGGACCTGAGAAAAGAAGACGGGCAGTTGAATACACTAAGACATTACCGCAGCAGAGGTTGCCCTTGGGCACTCAACCTCCCTTGAAGGTCGATTTACAATTTGCACAGACTTTGATAGACAACTGCAGAGGTACTTTTCAGTGAACATGCTACTTTCCCTAACACTTTTAAGAGACCCTGGATTTCTAGACTGGGTAGGAAAACACCGAATGATCACAATAGAAGGGGCTTTGTGATCCCACAGCCCCTTTATCATTCATGGGGAAAACTCTCCACTTAAAGCATTATGGTATCGAGAAGGGGAAAATAAAAGGTGGGCCATACCTGCCATACTTGTTCAATGCATGCTGTCTGAAAAGGTGGGCCTTCTTGTATAAATCGGCCAGTTGCATTTGATTTGCAGAAGTTTCTACATTTGTTTATGTATAAGGTATCCATGAGGACATAATGCATTGAGATTCAGTTACATCATTTTTTTCTGTCAATTTCACCAATATACAGGTAATGGGGACTTATTTTCTACAAAGCACATTGTGTTTTGAATCTTGCACAGAATCAGCAGTTAAAAATCTATCTGCTCAACTGACTTGACACCATCACCTTCCAAGTGATTTTCTCCCTTATGTTAATAGATCTGACTTGAAATGGCACATACCTATCACACGTCTATAAGGCAGGAGAGATCTAACACAGTATTTCCAAAGGGACACTTCAAAAATCCATTCTATTAGTTTAGCGAAAGATAAAGACATAAATTTCACGTTTTTCCTTTTGACTGAAACTGTCAAGAGCTGAAAAGAGTGACTAGGAAAGATTAAATCTGATTGCCTCAGTGTGCTAATTAAATGGCATGGGAAAATACTGTATTTCAGCACAAGCCAAAAACTGAAGAACTCAGAGCCTTCAAGAAACTTGCTTCAAGAACTTTGCTGTTAGGACATTCCCCTTGTTCTTTAGATCCTGTCTCCCTGATAAATCTGAATCTGTGTGATGAAGCATCCAAAACTGGAAATACCATCTTCAAAACAATGCCAGGCTTAGCGAGAGTTCCCTTCCCACATGTTCAGAAAAGAATTATTTCTGTGCTTGAGATTATTTTATTTTCTTGTTCATATATGTATAGCACCCCACTATGAGGACTTCAACAAAGCCAGACAAATTTGATAAAGTTCAGACGACCAACAGATACATAAACACTAATTTAGCAGATATGCTAAATTATTAGCTGTTGGAACCCAGGACATCCCTCTGGGTGCCCTGGGTGATCCGAGACCCTGGCAAGGGGTCCAGAGACAAGCCATGAGAGTTTGATTAGAATAGTATTAATTTATCACCAGGTGTAGATGTAGAATTTTGGGGTTTAATGGAGGTTCAAGAAGGCAAGATGGAGGAATCTGGGCGTGTCCCTGTCCTTCTGCTTCTTCTTCTTGCCCTCCATCTTCTGCTGTGGTGGTGGCACTTTTGGATTGGATTAGAGTAGAAATACACTAACATAGGTGATAGGTATTGGTATGTATCTGTAAACATAGAACACGTAGTACACAGTATAAGAGATAGCGACCGCCCAGGAGGCGGGCAGTTAGCCTTGGGCAGCGGTGTAGGTAGCATCTACGCTAGCTGAGAAAAAGAATGTTTAGGAACAAGAAAGAATAAACAGCTTTGATAAAGAAACCGACGCATCCTGACTCCTTCTTCTGGCACCGGGCTTGGGAAGAAAGGACTTCATCCGCAATCTCGGAAGGCTATCAGCCCGGGATCCGAGAATTAGCTTGAACTAAATATTCCAGGAAGCAGCGATGATCAAAACATCAGATCTTGTGTTGTCCGAATCCACACTATTTTAGCCCAGATGGAAAGCTGCTTATCACATAACATATGATCACATATTATAAAAAAGATATTGAAAAGGCATGGCACATTAAACAGCATCAGAGCATTCCATATTAAAGCTCAATTAGATCGGGACTTCTACTGTCTGAGAATACCAAGACAGAAAGTTAATGGACCGAGGCAGAAACAAAGGGAACAAGGAGTACTTAACTACCTTCCAAGCATTTGATTGCACAGCCTACCTATTTACAAGGCTCTCATTGTATAAACGTGGTTAATCAAAATCCAAAAATGACCACATTTCTGCAATTGCTAACCGGTGTTTGATAATGAGCAAAGTGTCATTTTCTTCATTGTCCCAGAGTCACTCTGGGGCAACACAGGGTGCCAGAAGGGGAATTTCCAAAAAGCTAAATCAAAAGAGAGCAAAGTTAATACCTGGTTTTTCTTTTCTTTTTCCTATGCCTTTAGTAGCACAATCCAGCACTTCTTGCTTTGTTTTTTTACAAAAAGAAATTGTAATCTAAACTTGCATGGCTGATCTCAAAAGGAACATAAACTTTCAAAAATTAAAAACAATTCAGGGCAAACCATTTTTTTCTGCAGTGAAGCAGGGTATTGAAGAATAATATTGCATGGAAAAAATTAAACAAGCAAATAATGAAATGTTACAAAAATATCATCAGAGGGGGTGTTATAAAAAGTTTGACTGCTGTACTGCCTGTATTTATGGCAGGTACGTCTCTGCAAATCTACATAATTGGCTGAAAAATGGAATGGGTCAGCTTTGAGTGTTTAATAGATTTGGTAAGAAGAGATGGTTAAAAATATACATTGTTAATTTAAAAAGCTCACTATTTTTAAAGACAGAACACCTATTTAGTCTGGCAGGATAAGGGAAGGCTAAAGTACTGTGCACTATTTTGGAGAAAAATATGATCTTCTGCTCTTGTCCTGATCTTTAGCTGTCTCTTCTGACTGCTCCACTATGTCACACTGTGAGAAGGGAAAGAGGTAGGACCACCTGCTACTCACTTCAGTACACAATTCCTACTTAGTAGATGAAACAGGGAAACACAGCTGCAGTCCTGGCCAACAGTAACCACCTTCACGTCAAGAAATTCAAGAAATTTTATATATTAATCTAAGTGCAAGCAATAGTTGCCCTTACTTTGAGAGTTTGTAATGTCAGTGATATTGGAACTCTCCTCTAAGCATTTCAAGAGAGGAGAAGCTAATTTACCAGGCTATAGATAGGATGGTCAAAGTGAACTTTAATTTCAGCTCAGAGGGGAACCTTTTTGTAAAGATGATTGCTATTTTTTTTCCCAAGGAAAATAAGGTTGATGTAACCAATCTGTATTGCAGTAAGCATCTGAAAGCTTTCAAAAAGGAATTTATCATTCGAGTGAAGCTGATAGAAATAAATAAAGTGACTTTAATGCTAAGTGACTAATGGAATGTGGAAAACAGGCTTACACTGAAAGAGGCACTGCTGGCCTAGTAGGATGTTATTTACTGCAGTTAATCAAGAATGGGCCTTAATTTAATATCTTTATTAAAAGGCTATTGCACAAAATATAAGAATAGTAAATTTCATCTGTATGATGACAGATGCTGAAGGTCTTTGCAAATACCAGACAGGATTGGCTTGCACAGAAGAAAGTGGGTGAATCCAGTAAGTTTAAGAAGCAGAAGTTGTACATGATATTTAAGTAACAAGCACTAAGTGAGAGCAAGGGAGATAACTGGGAAGAGAATCATGGCAAGCCAAATCCAAACCTTGTGTCTGAGCTACTGTGTGGCCATGAATATAATTTTGTGGGCAAAGGCACAAAGACTGATGTGGTTTGGTCTGCTCCACAAACAGCAAGTGATCTTTAAAGATCCACTAGTCATTTGGGGAGGCTTGGGGAGAGCAGGAAATGGAGGTTGGCACTATGGCACCAAGACTTGAATAGAGCTGCTCAAGAGAGACAATGTAAACACCCCTGAGGAAATTGACCCCCTACTATAATCTTCTAACATTTTCATCACTTCAAAAAAATTCACAGGCAAAGATCCAGGTGTGCACTTATGGCAGCCCTATTAAACTGATGAAAAAAGGGGAATTGCTTCTTGGATTTGCTTTCCCACCTAGCACAAAATTTCTAGTACTGCTTGGATGAGACTCCAGTTAAATCCACAATGTTTAGTTTAATCCTGCACCTTGCTTAGCATCACACTATATATGCCTGTCTTTTTGTATTGATAATGGAGAAGGCAAAGTGATATGACACTTCAAACACAAAGCATAGCCCCTCTAATTTTTCAGACGAACTTTCCTTCCCAACTTCTTGTGCGATAAACCCTTTAGGATTGACTTTATTTCTCCTTTACACTAAACTCTAACAGGGTTTGCTGATCCAGTGCAAGATCAAACACAAAGTACTCTGATCAGAGGCATGTCAAAATATTAAAGAACACAATGACAGCTTGTACTGCATTATCAGTTAAACCCACATTATACATCAACCACAACCTGTCTGGCTTGCGCATTTGATTAAGTTTCCTATTCAGCAGTGACTCATTCGTATTCCATGCTTGTCTGAATGACAAATTGAACATTGTGTTGTGCTGCTACAAGATGTGTTAATAAACAGTGCTGGAAAGCCTTGATCTGAAAGGTGCCGCAGCAATGCCACTGCTAGAACAGGGGTTGATCTCAAAGCTGCAAAGCACTGCTAGCTGCTCCTTGAGCCAGGGGCTCGCCCCTACAACCAGAAACTCAGAAGGCTGGCAGAAGTGGTTTGACTACACAGGAGAGTGGAAAAGCGCACACAATGTGTTTCTTGAGTACAATGGTGCTAGTGCAAGCATGCTGATCTGTCAAAGACAGCGTTCCCTCCTCCTCGCTGTTAGTGGCTGCAGAGTGAAGCCCCTCTCCTCCCTCTTTTTCCTCCCTATGAGAAACAAAACACCAAGCTTCATAGCACACTGGAGCTGAATAATTAGTTCTCTTCCTCCATCAGACAGAAAGATTGTGTTTACATATATCTCCTATTTTCTATGTGATTTCCTTTTGTTTCAAAGGAAAAAATCCTTAAAAACAGGCAGCTTCTTAGTGCGTGTGGAAGCAGTAAAAGATACTTGTTCTATTTGTTACATGGTTTTATATCTATGCCACAGTCCTTAACTACACATGTAAAGCAAACTTCTTAAAAGAAGTGTTTATGTAAATATCTACATGGTAAGTAGTTCTTCTCTTTACTTCATTTATAACAAGAATAAACTCTTGATTTTGCTCAAAAAAAAAGATAATACTCTTAAGGGTTTTTTTGTCTGCTTGTTTGTGGCTCAATCACTGTATTAAATCTAGTGTTTACTTCTTTTTTTGACTCTAACAGGAGTTATTTTTTAAATAATTACTTAATTTTGTGTTTTCTTCTTTCCAACACAAAATCTTTGACTCTAACAGGAACTATTTTAAAAACAAATCAGTTCATTTTTGATACACAGAGAATAAATGAGATTTAGGTTAAATGAGATTTATTATTAGATTTAGTAAGAACAAATATACCTTAATCACACTTTCTGATGATTTTAGCAGTGTGCAAGACACTGAAATAACAAAAGATGTCCTCTTTACACACGTTGGCTTGCTCATTTGCTTTTTTTTAATTTTTAGACTTCATAATTGTAGAGACTAGTAAACCGATCAGTGAAAGAGCGAAGGTACACAAATCACACTGACAACAACGAGAATGCAGAAGCACTGTTAGCTGCAGAGATGACAGGTTGCTGGAGACACTGTGGAAAGCAAGAAGCTGTAGCTGCGAGCCTGCTCTCTACTGGTCAGACAGAGATGGGGCAGTGCTGCTGCCGGAGCAACGCAGGGATGCGAGCACCGGGCGAGCCATGGCAATGTTAGCATGTTATATTGCAGTCGTCTGAGGAGGGGAGAGAAAGGGATCCCGAGTCTCAGTACTCTCAAATTCTGACTTTTAGTTTTGAGTCTAAAGTATTGAAAACCCACAAACTGAACAAAACGTTTCAGGGGGAAGAAAAAGAAAAGGAAGAAAAAAAGAAATAAATAAATAAAGAAAAGGATGTTAGTATGTCTCATCCAGATCTGTGGGTTTTGGGAGTTCTAGAATATATTGGCCTATTACCTGCCTTAATTTAATATCTAGAGGTAAAGAGGATGATAGAAAGTGTTTGCCATGAACTTACTAGCATTCCTCTTAAATCACACCAAAATAAAATAATCATTTAATATCATAAGTGTAAACACACACTCACTCTGATCAGGCATATGAAAAATAAATGCTCATTACACGGGATTTCTGTGAAGCAAAAGCTGCAGATGTCCAAGGATTAGCCTGCATCTCTATTTAACAAAGAATTTGAAGTAACTGAAAGTCCCTTTTGGCAAATGATTAACAAAAGGGAAGTTATCACTTGTGTAAGTCCTGACCACCTGATGGAGTCAGTGGGACTGAGAGGAATCACGGCCAATTTCTATCATCCTCTTGGTGTTCTAGAACAGAGTGCGGAAACCAGGAGAATAAGGTACCTGCTATGTGGACTGCTGACAGAGGGTCCAGGCTGTGAGAGACTACATTTGCCCCGTGGCTGTTTGCAATGAACAGGGGGTAAAGAAAGAAGAATGTTCAGTCCAGGCAAATAAAGACAAGCTACTGATGAAACTAAATTAAAAGTGCAGCAAAGGAAACATTAAAAAAAAAAAAAAAAATCAAATGAAGTGACCAATACCCATGAACCAAGGAAACTGGCTTTTCTTTGCACTTAGCTGATGTCCAATGAAAATTATTGGAACATACACAGTGAACTGAAAAGTAAGTTTAGACATTACGTTTATGAACAGTAGCTCTAGGTTTTAAAAAGAGTCTCTAGAAATTTAGTTCAAATAATTTGTAATATGTTATCTTATTAAGTTGAATATGGAAAAATATATAGATTTAAAAATGCACATGCAGAGAAATTAATATTCTCAAGGAAAACAGGACCAAGACACTCCTTTGACAATCCTCCACCCCACGATTTTGAAGGCCAAATAATTGTAGGGGCATTCTTGCACTCACAGCTATTTGCTGGATTATTTAATGCAGTTAGATGTTTATAATTCTGATTGTGTTTCTTTTCTATTAGTATTTATTTATTTAGCATCAGCATATTTAGCACTGATATTCTAAACAGTATCACTTTAGTCTTCAAAATTGTGTGGTTGCAGAACCCAGAAGTTTGAAAACAAGATCCAAGGAATCATACAACTTAGCTATGAATTATGGAGAAAAAAAAAAGAAAAAAGTAGTCACATACATGAACAGTGACAAATAAGAGACAGACAAGTCCTTATTAAAATATTAAGATGAAACTTATTATAATTCTACATGCTCTCTAGACAAAGATTTATGGTAAAATACTTCTCCATTTCCTGTAACGGTCAGGCAACCTTCAGTTACATCTGTGATATCAAAGTTATTAGAAATTATTTAGGTTTAAATTTAAAAGACAAAAACATTGACCTCCAAAATAAAATGTTAAGGTTTATATTCTTTCTCCTTTGGAAAAGCCAGTATTCCTTTACATTCTCATACTAGCATCTAAAAGGAAACTAGTAATGTAAACAAAAATTAAAAAAATAAATCCATTTCAAGAGCCATAAATTTCTCAGGACAGAACTCAGAGGCTTTACAAAAAAGTGCAAATGGAAAAACAAAACAAAATAAAGCAAATCTGATTGTCTTAAGAACTAAGGAAAAAAGCAAATTAATCAACCAATAGAATTGCAGAAAAAGACAAAATAATTGCAGTTCAAATTTGGGCTCAGAGTATGGAAGTGTTAAGTACTAGGCATGTATTGCTATATTTCTTGAATTTTGTGCCAGCGATGTAAACGGACAACTCCAGAGTTGCCACCATAGCCATTGATTAGGTCCTGCACAAACCTAGCTGGTTTGAATAATGTTTTGTGCCCTTCAGCTCTACTTAGCCATTCATCCAAAGTCTCAATAAGACCATCTGCAACCTGCATCAGAAATGACAAAAGAACTTATTGAGATTCTTGATGAAGCAGCTCTGAAGAGAAGGCCAAACAGAAATGGAGGACTGATTATACCAGACAAGACCAGACTTTGGGGTGCTGCCATCACTAGAGCAAAATACAAGAGACACGACATGCCATACCATGGTAAACCAACCACACTGACAGCCCTGGTTTCAGATAGTATTTACCACTTCTGATTTCATGCAGGATGGGATATGCAGCAGGATTGGGGAAAGCAGCTGTGTTTTGCTTTTGGTTTATGCCATTTCCTTTCCTAACAAGTGAGAAGGGGTGACTTCCAGCTGGCTAGAATTGCTGTAGATATCTATAGCTACCACCCAAGAGGTGGAAGAAAACAAATGACATGAAATTACCGTTCTCTGTCTGCTTGGAGTGCTTCTTCCAGATACAGGACTCACTGAGCCTGATGTGTCTAATTCATCGGAAGACCATGAGGACAATTCCTAAAGTTCAGAAGGAACGGAGCTCAGAAATACAGCAACCAGCTGAATAGGTAAACAAACTACAAAAATTACCCTGAGTGAAATTCCAGCAGAGTTATTTCCAAGGCAAATAAAATAAAGCAGATAAATTTTGTTACCAAATTTTAAAAGACTAAGGCATTACATGTTTTCTCTGTCAGCCCTAAGGGAAAAGAAAAGCAAACAGTAGTTAAAATTTTATTTATTTAGGTGACCTGTTTTCCACCAAAGTCAATACAGGGGAAAAATCAGTTGTTCTGTACTGGCTGTGAATTATAAGAGTTTGGTACTACCAAGATTTAAATTAAACAGGCAGAAATCCACTAGAAGGAGAGAAAGACTGAGTTCTTGTGATTCAAGCACTCTGCTAATCCAAGTCCTTTTAAAAAAGTGAAATAAAGGAAAGCCTTGAAATCTTTACTCTATCTGCCACTACTGGCAAAGATGTATGTGTAACTCCCTCTCAAACACCTGAGATACACGACAACTTGAAAAGATTTGGACTATAGCTCTAAGCCTAAGAGGCACATATGAGAGACTCCTTACCTTTTTACAGAATTTATTTTACGCTTTTTTCCCTCTCTTTGACAGAGAGTGCATTAACTTCCTTTCCAGTGACAACTGACATACTTTAATTTTCAGTACTGCTACTGCAATAATTATCTCATATACTTTGCCAGTTGACTGATTCAGTAATAGCAGGGTAAACAAACCAAGAAGTTCAGTAATTATTGCTACACCAAAAAGAAAAAAACCCCCTGGATTTAAATTCAGAAGCGATATTTACATTATGAAGTTTAAGATCACTTTATGATATTCAAGATGACATGTTCCATCTTGATAAGCACTGCAAACCACAGAAACAGAGCAGCCAATACCAATGATCAGAGAAAGGCAGTCGAAACAGCAGGAAACGCAGTCAGTGAACAGAGAGGAATAAAAAGACGTGACTTACCAGTTGACTACTTGAAATGTCTAGAATTTTCTCGAGGTCTTTAATATGCCGTGTAACCTCTTTCAAGAGGAGCTTCAGTCTGTTTCCAATGACATGTACCTTTTCTTTGGCTTCAAGACAATCCTTGCCTTCAGCATTGACTAGCAATTGGCAAGACATATCTTGCAGTGATGCCACCTTCAACTGAGACTCCAGCAGTTCACGTCTGATTTGCTGTTGCCAAGGCAAGCATCAATTTTTTTTAATAGCAGTCAAAAAAATAAAAAAAGCAAAAAAACCCCTCAACACTTGAAATTAAAAAAATGGGGAAAAAAGAGAAGCAATACAAATTTCTAATCTGATAGGAAGATATACAGCAGCCTAGTAGTTGGCTGAGATTCAAAATCACATGTTGTGCTACTAAGGGAAGTGAGTGGTGCTCCCTACCAAGGTAAAGTCAGTCACTGACGCTGGTCCCACAGCTCTGTGTTAGCACACAATATACAGTGCTAACCCTTACGACAAAGAGAAATCTGATTAGACGTTTTTCTGGTTATGTGTTTTGGGAGAGAAAAGGGTGATTATAGTCCTACCATCAGAAGTCTGTGATGATCCTGCAGTATTTCTGAGTCCAGGTTTGGATTGATGGGTACAATTTCATTTTTTCTTCTGTCAATATTCTCCAACCAAAGCAGCAAACCATGGCACAGTTCATGGAAATCCTGCAAGTGATGAATCATGGTTTTAACAGGGTAGCAAAATATTCCAGTCAAATTCAGGTTTTTAATTTACCCTCTGAAGTGTTCTACTAGCTAAATAAAGTAACTTCCAAGAAGTATACGATAGACTATTAGAATACTATTCCAGAGACGACAAATTTTGTAAATATTGGGCTGTAAATACGTGTTTTAGGTAGCACAGGTGTATTGAGAAAAACACATGCCAAAGCCATATTTTGGTTTTCACGGGCAAGTTTCAGACAGACCGTGAGCTCACCAAGAAACTAAATGATTTATATTTTCATCACGTGGGCTGCTGACAATTGGAAACAGGCACAGCACAGACCTGGCACTGTATTAATGCATCCTGCAACGAGCTGCGCCAGTCTTCGATCATGCTGCACACGTGCTCCCAGCGCACGTTCATCTGAGACAGGCGCTCCTGAAGCTTCTTGCTCTCCTCGCTGTCAGACTGAGTGAACTCTGAGCTGCACAGATTGATGGATAAGATGATTGCTTTGCGGTTATCAATTGCTTTCTGCAGCTCCTTGATGATAAGACAAAGGGGAAGAAAGAATGGAAATTGGTAAAACGTGACTTTCAGGAAAAATAAAGTAGAGAAGGCACCACATGTCTGCAATGGCTTCCCATCAGCAGCTGCAGAAAGGTACCGTACTGTAACAGTCCCTTTACTCTGGATATGACATTTCTGGGCTCACTCTGTGACTCTGCAAATATTCACTCTTTAACATCTACTAAAATTTTACTGTGAGCATAAACAAGAGCAAGCCAATTAAACTTATAAAGTATTAAAAGCCTGAAGTCAGAGTTGAATTTTAAAGATCTGGCTCATGTTTCAGATATTTTAAAGACAGAGTAGGTCCAACAAAATTTAAAGATGCAGCACAACTGAATTTCAGCTCACAATAAAACTTTTGCCCTCACTTCTCAGTTCTGCCAATAAACATAAAACCCAACATATTTTCTAGTGGAAACTGCTGTCATCAGTATTTTAAAATAAAGGCTTTTACTGAGAGAAACAAAAACATACAAAGAATATAAAGCTCTTCAATTTATACTTGTATAAAAACTCTGATTTGTTTACATTGGAAGCCACAAAAGAAACCCCACCTCTTTTGGCTTGGAGAGTACTAATGGGCTTTCAAAGGGAGGGTGAGACAAGAACAGAATTCTTATAAAATGCCCCGTTTTCCACCTGCTTTACAGCATTTACTTAAAAGCACGATGTCACAGTAACCTTTGCAGTACTTATGGCAGCTATATTTGGATTGCAGTGAAGATGAGCATTGACATGCTTCACATGGATCACTGCCGGAAGCAGCCTTTACTATCTGTTCACCTCATCCCTGACATGAAGCACAGTGCATTTTGACATTGGATCCCATATTTTTGTGCCCACGCTTGTAACATACTAGTAACTGAATGTGAAGTTGTGGACCACCACATTTGCAGACCCTTGTAGCTGTGAAATTTACAAGAGAGGTGAAAAAATAACATTCACAACTCGATGCACCTGAGATAACAGAAGAAGAAAAGGAATCTTGCAAAGGGGCATCAAATTTTTTCCTATCTACTGGTGACACTGGGTAGGTTACAGCCCCTTTGGACTCCTTGTTCCTCCACACAAAGTAGTAATATCTCAATGAGGCATTTCTTTTGAAGCAGCTATTTTGTTACCAATTTGACTAGAAGAGAATTGATCTAACTTGGCACTTTTAAAAAAATTGTATCAATTTGGGCATCATCAGGAGTTATCTGTACATTCTGGAATTACAGAATTGCCACAGAATTATTATTCCAAAACTTCATTTGGATAGCCAGTGGTACATTTTCCTTCCAAAAGGTGATTCAGGAAATCACTTTCCCAGTTACTTTATCAGCAGCAGCCCACTATGTAGAGAAAATCAGCTGCAATTATTAGCAACCTCTTCAACATACCTGTTGCACTGAGTTTTAGAAGGTAACTCATGGTAAAGAGAAACAAAACTCACTTTCAGTTTTTTAATTCTGAGCTCAATAGTTTGTATATCAGTGCTGAGATCAAGGCGGTGGAGCTTCTCCAGTTCCTCTTCAGTTTCTCCCAACCAAGCCCAGATGCTATTAAGGTCAGAGTTGAACTGCTGCCATTGCTGAAGGTTTTGCTTCATCCTCAGCTCCTTGCTTAGAGCCTGAGCCTGAATTAATTCCCATCTTTCAATTACACCTGGAATTACAAACACCAAATTAAACAAAAGCCAAAAAACCTCACTAGCTACACACATAATTGCATAAATTGAATACTGCTCAGGACAAAAAGATGCTCTATAAAAAGCCTAAGCCACAAACAGCAACCACTTTAAGTTAGATTGAAGAAAATTATGTTGGAGAGAAAGAATGAAGAATCTGGATGATTCCAGTCAACAGGCAATTTTATTGCTTTCTAATGTCAGATTTCTGTGAGCAGAATTAAGATGATATATGCAGGTCTCTAAAACAGGTTATGCTGGCAAAAAAAGGACATCTTAAATTACCAAACAAGTGCAAACCAGACAAGAAATATTAATATATCTAATTAACTACGTATTTATTATTCTCATTGGTAGTTGTACCTATCACAGTTTAATGGTCACACCTCACTACATTTGCCTTACATTGGATAAACATCTGCACTAAAAAGAAATAAATTAGGGGTTATTTCTTCTTGCTAGTTATCTAGTTGAAATGCCAAGGCAGAAGGATAAGTTGTATCATTTCGTCAACTTAAAATTTACAAATAAAAACCCAGAGCAAAATAAAATAGACTATATGGGTTGCATATCTTGTCAAGCTAAGAATGGAGATGATGCCTTTATAGCCTAGAAATCCATGTTTTCACAATCCAATACCTCTTGTTCTACAGCTGATGTTTAAAATCAGTCAGGTGAATACATCTATCAGGTGAAAATAAATTTCTTTACTTTACGCAGATAATCTCAGAGGTGAAAGCTAGTATTAGAGGTGTTTTGTACAGCAATATGAGCTGTATAGGTGTTCTGTACAGCAATATGAGCAACCCTTTTCATGAGAAATCTTACAAGAAAAACTCATTGCATCCACAGGGACCTCCTGAAAGGATTAGGGTTATGCCTCATGATATGAAGGCATTCTTAAATGGACTTGTATGTCTGAACTCTTCATAGGGCATACACAGGGAATACTTACTATTCCTTACTATTCCTACTAAATGATGTTGAACAGAATATGGTTACAGTCAGTCATGTAAATACATATGTCAGCAAATAATACCAAATGTTTATTCAGAAATACTTTGCTTTCCATAATTGCTGTTCGTCAAATGAACTATGTGTTACTTACCAGCTGTTTGTGTTTCAGTACTGTTCATGTTAATGAGCCCTGAAAATTTTTCTTCTTCCTCCTTCAGTTTATATCCAAGCCTTCTTACCGAGTCTATGCTTCCACTGCATTCACTTAGTAGTTTCATCTGTGTTAACAAACAAAATATTCCTTTTCAATATACACTGTACAAGACTAATTGTATGGACAGCGAGAATTACAATGTAACTCCCAGAAATTTCCAAAAGTAAGTATAAGTGCAAAGAAAAAGATCAATTACTTTAACAGTCTGTGCTGATACTACAAAAAACGTATATGCAGATGATAAAGGCCTAAAGCATAAGTTATGCAGAAATAACTTAGCACCATTATGCCAAATCATTCTAGATGTCTTAGTGCCACCTTTTCTGAATTTTAAGACACTACGGCAAAGACACTAGAAGACTGATAGAGAAAATTAACTTAAATGTGGAAATATTACTATGCATCCAAGCAGCTGATTTTTAAATTCTGTCTTTAATAAAATTATTTGAATGGCTTAGAGAGAGATTTATGTTTCAGAAAACCTCTCTGAGAAAGCTTTTTAATCAGGGATTCCATAGATACAATGCTTATATGACGCATCCTTATAATTCATTAGCAAGATGAATACTGTGCCTGAAGCTATAAAATGTGTTTTTAAAGCAGAGGAATTTCAAACAAGGATATCATCATTAGATGTATAAAAGGATGTGTGAGAAAGTCCTAGACATCTGCAAAAACGTAATAGGAAAATAAATTCCTTAGAGTCATGTTCCTCTAATTTTATGCTATTGTAAACACACTAAAAACATAAACAACAATAGCATGTGGTTAAGGGTAGTAACCACACAAGAGAGTCTGAGAAGCAGTTACAGCTAATTGCTCTGCTGAAGCAGCTGCATTTCCTTCAAAGGCTAAGCTAAGCAAAGCTTGGAGTGCATGTTTGACTGGGGCTCCAAAACACACGCACATATCCTTTGTAAGTGGAATCCAGCTCTGGTCCTGTTGGTGTCTTGCTACGGATGATGTTTTCTGTTTGCTGTATCTGGAAGCGACTGGTGTCCAAGGCCTTGTCCAGCTGGCGGATATGTGCTTCCAGGGCACCTGGTTCACCTGTATCAAAACCAAAAAGAGGGGCTGTCACCCAAACTTTTCCAAAGTTTTTTTTTTTCCCTTGCCCTGGCAGAAGAGATATTAGAGGTTAGACAGTGAAGGAGAAACCTGGCCGCAGCAGTGTAAGTGGTACAATGTCAAAGCTAAGTGATAACTAGTTACATTAGAGAAGAGAGTATTAGCAACCTTCAAAAGATGATAACAATGAACAAGCTGGCCGTAAGACTACTATAGAAGAGTCCACAGTTTAAAGCAGGCTTGCAAATTATTCTGAAATGACTTTTCCTCCAAACTGAATGCCTTGTCTTTGTTTAAAGAGAAAGTTCTCAGCACAGCATACTCTAACCTCACTGATTTTGGGAAACACCTTGTTCCCTTTCACAAACACTATCAAATAAAACCCTGTAACCCAAATCTCCATTTGTATAATCTAAATCCATGTGAAAATTTGGTAACTTCATTTCTCTTAGTATTATTTCTCTCCACTAAAATGCAGTAGAATTTGCATCTCCATGAAAGGATCCTATTTGTATACAATTTTAGAGAGTAAAAGTGGCATAAAAATGCTAAGTGACACTGTTATAGTCATACTGCCAAAATCCACAGATGACTGGACATCTTGGAGGCCTGCAGAAGCAGTCCATGACTGCTTTGGGCAACCACACTAAGCAGCAAAATTTATAGCATTTTTCCAATTATGTACTTGACAAACATTATGCATAACATATCTGCACAGTGGGATTTTTCAGTCAAGCTACTGGGAACCAATATCAATGTTTTTGACGCAGGACTAACCTGTAGTTTCCTTACAGGAGTCAGCTGAATTTTGTGATATAAATTGGCTACAGACAATTCTAATGTGTAGCAGGCTGCAGCCTAGAGGCCCACATGAGATCCTTCTTATGCATATTCTATCACTATGCCTGATTTTCATCTGTTTACAAAGACAGTTTGAATTTATTCATAAAGACACAATTAAAAACATGAACAGAGAAAGAGAGCCTTCTGTCCACCTAATTACAGAAAACGGAGCCTCTTGGATGATTCATCTTTTTTCATATAAAACACCACCTCACCTCAAATGGACAGGACAAAGTACTCAACATTGTTTTTTGCTCATTACTTTAAAAAAAATTTAATGGGCCAGAAAACTAAACAGAATTTTTTCCAAAGGTACTGGTATTACTTATAACCTTAATCAATACTATTTCACTAATCCGGGGAGTAAATAAAAATGGATGGTTAACCTGGGGCTTGCGTCACAGACACTAAGATTTTAATTGTTCACTTTTTGCAATGAAGTCATTATTTAAAAAGAGGGTAACTGTGAAATCATGAGAAAAGGTATTTACAAATGCATCTATTGCGTTCAAGAGTCATCAAACAAATGTTACAGAAGGTTTACTCTTGAGCGATGAGAAAAGAAAATAATTTTCCAGTATATGAAACTAAGACAAAGACAGCACCTCAACATGACATTTTGATGTTGTGAAACAACAACTAACCTAAAAGTTTATATCTGCATGATAATCCAAGGTGTGGCTGTGTTAAAAAAAAAAAAATGCAAACCCAAAACTTAGGTATTGTTCTATGCCTTTTCCTTCTGCCTTAAGATGTAACAATGTATTAAGTCTGGTCAATGGACACCAATCAGGTCAGTTTAGTTTCGTTAGCCAAGGTGGGAGTGCTAATACTTCAGACATCATTGTTTCATCCAAGCCCCCAATGGTACCTTTAAGTGCAGTAGTAAAGCAGGAGGATACTCCTAAGTTAATACGCCAATGCTGCCATGTAAGAAATATTTATCTTGTAAGTTGTGAAAAGATAGCAGATGCTAGGAGAAGAGAAAGAAGTTACGCTTGTGCACCATGGTATTTGCATCTGGCTATGCTTTGTCTTTTATGATGCCTACCAGCGACATTCTTGAGGGCGTTTTCTGTGAGTGTTACATAGGCCTCAAGAGTTTCAGGGATCTCTACATCTGAAAAAATAAAAGCACAATCTGAATTGATAGTCCAGCAATGGCCATCTCCTTATAGCAGGAGTCCTTTTCATGGGATGGATAAAATAAATTGTTCCGATAGCAAACATTCTCTCTGGAGAAGCAAAAAGATGAAGACTGAAACACAGGGAGGCTGCTACAAAGTCTAAGATCCAGGCAAGCCTGACTCTTTCCAGAGCAATGTCCTGGAAAGCAAAAGACAGCCACAAGATCACAGTAAAATACATTGGTATGTCTTATCCCACAACTGGCTCCATTTGGGCACTCTCACTTGTTAAGATTTATTACACAAAGCACAAACACTTAGAAAAGATTTCCAACTTCACTGGAAAATAAGACCCAAGATCCCACCTCAGACTAAACACTCATTTTCTGGAGCCTTGCCTGCATCAGGGCAGAGTTAGGATTTACTTAAACACTTGATGATTTTCTCTGTGGGTCTCTCCCACAGCATTTCTTCATTAGTTTGTTCTGCACCTTTTGCCATATCCAGTATAGTTTCTTCCAGTCAGAATAACTTAGGACACAGGGCTGTTACAGATGACATCTCCCATCTGGCAGGCCTCACGCACAGATACACAGCCAATTCCCTGCCATATCATGTACGCCTCTGCCATTTTCCAGGGCTGTCGTCATCCAGGAATCTCCATCCTGCCTCTAAGGCCAGAGGGCCACTACAATCACTTAGGAAACACTATTTAAAGTCATCAGTGGCTATTTAAAGTACTTTTCCATGAGAATCTTGGCCACACGATCACACATATAACATTTGCCTTTTTTTCACTCGGAGAAAACAGAGCACTCAGTCTGCCAGCATACCTGCTATGCCAGCTGCTCCTCTCAGGTAGAAGTCTTTTTCTTGTCCTCCGTCTTCTTCTGAGTGCAGTGCCCGTGAAACAGCTGTCTCCAGGTCCCTGCTAAGGTCGTAGTCATGATCCCACTCCAAGGGGATGGAGTCCACGCTCGCAGGGGTATCGCGCCCCGATCGCTCGCTCCTCAGCGGCTGGGAAAGAGGCAGCGAAAGGTTGGAAGAGGGGTGCGGGGAGAGAACGCTGTCCGCAGATTTGTCATGCCAGCGTATGTCAGAGAGATCTGCTGATTCATCCAGATCCACCTCTCTGTCAGAGAGGTCGTGCTCGTCATCTGTTAGCTAGAAGCGTAATGCAAACAGAAGCGATCAATGAAACGTGCAGAGGCACTGCATGGTCAGCTTGGGTCAGTGAAACAAAGCAGCATTAGGTGACAGGCACACTGGTGGGGTTTTCATTTTAAACATTTTCTTCTGCACTTTCCCTTCATTATTTTAAAGGTGTACTAAAAAATCAAAACAACAAAGAAGATCAAAGTTCCAGCTCAGTTTAATTACTCGAGGGACATAAAGCCTCACATAAGGCAAATATCTCCAGACTTACTGATGTTACTTCAATGCAAATATTAAGTTAGAAAAACATCTGGAATCAACTAATAGAAAGCATAAGCGATCTTTATTGTGAGTATTGCTCTTACTGTTATTTTGTGTTTTGAAACACCTGGATTTTTGTTCCTTTCATTCAGTAAGACTTGAGCTACCAAAATTGTTTTCCTTTCACTTTCTGCTTTTGTTTTCCTTTTCCACTTCTGAGCTTGTCTTCAATTCTGAAGACAAATTTCTGTCTCTTCAGATGAGAAAAATCATTTTATCATTGTGTTTTTTTAAAAGAACAACTCTCTAAGCTTCCAGTCAAACTGTCTGACAGTACAAGGAGATGTTCTTATGACCAGTAATTCCATGAATAAAGTTTTATAAATCTCCGATTTGCATGGATTTTCATGATGATTCACAGAAATTCCAGATCTCATCAGTTTGCTCTCTGAACAGGACACAAATAGCATGTAATGGAAGGGAGGCAGATGGTCAGGGCTGCAACAAAATTTAACCACAGGACTTTTGGAAAGAAGCTTAGGTTTCATTTCAATATCTTTCCTGATTCTCACATTTGTAAAATGGCAACAAACCAAGCAAGTAAAAAGATATGTAGCTATACACACAGGAAGGCGGATAAGTTTCTTGTGATAGCGCTCCACTCGCCCGAAGACCTCTTGGCAGTAACGCCGCAGCTCATCCAGTTCTTCTTCAATCACAGCTGCATCCAGGGGCTCACTTTTCTCAATGAGTTGCTCACCTTGCACAATTATCTGCTCAATTTTGCTGTTGTTCAGGGAAATTTCTTGCTGGAAAGCCTGTATACAAAGAAAAGTCCATGCTTTGTCAAGAAAATCAACATGACAACAATCTGGGTAATTAAAGATGCAATTCTTAAGATTTTTACAGAAAGAATGGTAACAAATGGGGATTGTGCCAAATACTCTTGTCATGAGCAACAATGAGCAATTAAATTAAATTTAGCATTCCACAGTCTTTCCAGCCAAAACCAGTGAGACTTCATGGTTTACCATCTCATTCCTTACTTGTTGAATTTGGAAAGAAAGCTTTTCTCTAAACAAGCCATGCCAGTGAGCAAATGTCTAGAATGAACAGAGATGCTAAACCTAGCAGAGTGGAATTTTGGATAATGTGACATTTGGTATTGTTCTCCCCAGAGAAAGAGTTTTGTGATGCAGAAATGGTTGAGAAATGTAGTAGTTATTAGATATTAGCAATAATGGAGACCTTACATAAATATTTTTTATTAACATTTCCTATTTTGATGAAGGAAAGTACACTGTCACCCCTGGTTTTTCTTTTTATATTTTTCACAGATCAAAGATCTTCTATTTTGGCAGAAAAGTACATATTGGAATCTGACATAACTCATAACTTTTGAGGTTGAAGTCTCGGCCTGCAAGTAAAGGAACCATATCAGGCTGCACTTCAGCATAATGTTTCTTAAAATTCTTTTCCCATCATGCATATATTTTTTTCCCCCCTTCTTTCATCCCTCCTTCTCCAACTACCCAGTCATTCTTTACCTTAAGTTGCTTTATCTTTGCTTGGACATCACACTCTGAGAAATGCTCGATGTTGGTCAGCTGCAGGTCCATCTCTGTTAGCCATACCAGGATGCTGTCACGTGCTGTTTCAAACTCCTCCCGCTGGCCAATAAAATGCTGGAGGGTGGAAAATTGAGTGGTATGAAATGACCAGAAACATGAAAACACCCAGCAACAGCAGGGAAATAGTTTTCATCCCCATCAAACCTAATTTAAACTCTGTACGCCTTCTTTGTTCATTTCCTACATGCTTTCTAAGGTTCCTTTTTAAGTAACACCATCTAGAGCTGCAATTAGCTAACCTATGAAAGTTACCTTCTGTCAGGAAGGTGGTGTTTTGATGTCACCGAGCATTTGCCTACAGTCTATACTTTGGTTACTTTGGACTAAGTGAACTGATGAGCTTCCTTTCTCTTCCAAAGGTAGAAATCCCCCTCAAAAACACTGTGCAGCAAATGCATTAAACTGAAAGCTGCTGAAGTACCCTTGATTCATAACTAGAGTAGTGAAATTGAAGTCTTAAAAATGGAAAAATACTTTTAGCCTGCGCAGGATGGAGGTAACACGCTTTTGTAAATTGTCCCATCTCTGGTTGCCCTCATGAACCATCTGCTTGAGGCTGCCATCGGAGTCCGTGCGGTTCTCCCGTGCCAGGCGCCGGTATTGCTTATTGATCAGCTCCAGCTGAGTCAGGCTTTCATGCACTTGTCTCTGGAAAGCCTGAAGCAGTACGAATAAAAGACACCTTCAGAATTTTAACTACTGAAATCAGGATACATGCACAGATCTCTTGCCTTATTTTGAGCCTTCTTCTGCATCTGACTTACGTAAGCCAATAAATTCCACTAGTTAGAGACATCTCCTGAGGGCTACCCTATAGAGATGCTGCCTTCTGATTAAAAAAAGTAAAACCAAAAAACAAAACAAAAATAAAAACCAATCCTCCAAAATACCCAAAAAAGTTCAGAAAAATGACGGTTTACTGAATGAGAAATTGCAACACGAATACTCATTACAAAGGTAAAATCGGTACAAAAAAAAGGTCTCTTCTTTCTGTGAAATTGTAAGCTTTTATATTTGAGAGCGTAAGTACAAACAATGAACATGAAATTCCTCTTTTAAAAAAAAGGAACAGAAATCCAAGATTCCTGTGGCTTCATTGGATTTCTTTTCACATATTGAATTTGCTGAAACGCAAACATTGAAAGGATTTGAGCAATTGTTTATTCTGAAACATGACACTAAAAGAGACATCTCTTTATATTTAGTGTACTGGTGTGCAAGTAAGTTTTGTCTTAAAATATTTACAGAAAAGAAAATGTCATGAATGTCCATGCCAACTTATGTCTGGGCAAATGTTTGCACCACATGCTTTTGCTGATTGCTTTGCTATTGCAAGAGCCACAGAGACAGCTGAGGTACACAGGTGACTTAGCCCATGGCTTTCACCTTGTGACTAGCGATCATGAAGCTTGCAGGAAGCACCTTGTAAAGAAATGACTGAAATAAAACTAATATTACTACTACTACTACCAAGAAAAACAGCAACAGAGTATTTTTTCAAAAATCTATGTGTTTTTATCTTTTCACATCACCGAAATAGAAAAGCAATAAAAGGAAGACCTAAAACCCTAGACTACACCAGATCTCTTTTGAATACAAGTAGGGTTTGGATCCCACTGTAGTTCTACAAACTTGCTGTCTGATATTCCTCACAATGCAATAAAACAGTCAATTCTCTTCTAAAACTAGGCACCTCCCTTAATAAGGACTGCAGAACTGGGACAGGTATAGTTCTGTAGAGAAATTTTAATTAAACCCTTGAGTTTTCTATGTAAAAAGATACACACTTCAAACTGTACCATTCAAAGCTATAAATGAGATAAGCACATTTCTACTATAAGAAGAAAGGAACTGGTTGGAAAAAAGTTTGAATTCTGTAGAATCCTCTCAACAAAATTATTCTCTTCATTTAATGGACATCAAATTGGGTAGGGGACAAACAAAAAGGAGCAAATGTGCTTGCAGCTAGGGTGAAATGATCAGTAGAACTGAATTAATTTAAAATTGCACAAGTATTTCTATATTGGAGGCACAATTCTGACTGTATTTACTAGGACCATGAAATCTAAAAGCGTGCAATTGTTGTTTCACCTGTTACCAAGCCTTCTCCAGCAAAAGAACAGCTGTTTATTTGCCTTCCATTTTTTCATCTCAGCTACACAAGAATTCATCTGTTGCATTCCTTCCTGTAACCTCTTTTCATTTCTCCATAAACTACTGGTGAGGAAGGAGTTTGGTTTTGTACAGTGAAGTCAGTGAGAGCCATATCTGACCTCTATGCTTAAGAACTGAAAGGTTCCTGTATGGTCTGATGAGATCTTTTTGTTACATGTTGTTGGTTTTTTCAACTGAAGTGCAGATATGGAGAAGAAAATAAAATTAGAAAAAATGCCTAGTTAAAGCAGAAACCTGCTTCTGCTAGTATTTGTAAGTGGCCGACTTCATAGTGAATTCACAGTAAAGTTGCTGAATGCCACTGGATATGAGTACCACACTGCCTTCCTGCTATTTGACAGGCAAAGAAATCAAGTGCTCAGGACAAAAAACCAACCAACCAACCAATTCCCCCCCCCCCCCCCCCCGCCCCAAAACAAAAGAAAAAAAAAGAAGAAAGAACCAAACTACAAGGAAAGGAGGCTTTTGGAGAGACTACACTGTTCTCTTTGCATCTTGCTCCTGCTGACACTCTATAGACAGTAAAAAATCCGCAAGTCTGCTGCAGAGGAAAGGTCACCATGAACAGCTGAGGTTCAATGAAACAGACTCTGGGCAAAGTCAATTCAGCTGTAAAAATCAAAGGGTCAATATACTTGTGGTACAGCTTCTCATACAGAGACTTATTAAACAAGAGATTTAAATCCTGATCACCCCATAAAGGGACAATGGGAAAGAGGTGTGAGGCAGAGTGTGTCTAGAAAGCAAATGTTTCTATACTATGGCAATTTAATTGTTAAACCAAAACCTACCAACTGTGCTTACACATTGTTTAAAATTTTCATTTCTTCACAGCAAATACTATTCAGTGTCTGACTGTTTATGGAACTGCCTAAATAATTTGTTCTTTTTTTTCTCTCCCATCTTGACATACTCTTTGCAAATAAAAATGCAAGCAAAAGATTCTCCTCTGTGACCCACCAGGCAATGTGCGTGTGTGCTTTACAACGGGTTTACAATCCCTTGTAACTATGAGACAAGCCCTCACTTAGCAGTGGACAAAACAGTCATGTAACAAGCTCCTAAGCACTGACCAAAGGGACAGCTGATAAAAAAAACTGACAGTTTTGAAGCATGCTTAACTTTTTTAAGTCACAGGGGACACCATATGTGCGTATAACAATATTTGCATGAACATGATTTTCATATATAAGGATCCAAAGGGGGAATATTCTGCATCATATGAGAGACTTCACAGAGCTGGCTTCAGAGAGTTACGGAAAGAAGAGAAGGGATAAAATCAAAAGCTAGAACATGAACTTGGTGAAGGGAGATTTAGGAAGGCTCTGGAACACTGACTCACTGGACATATTAAAAAATTGCAGAAATAAAAAAGGTCAGGAATCTAGCTGTGGTGAAAAAACAGTGGAGGCACTTCCAGTTGCCACCTTCCACTTTTTATCCTAGGGAACCTGCACTGAAGACAGCTACAAAATCATCAACTCCACTTTGTTAATACAGCATCTCTGCTGTAACTTGGTTATGGGAAGGAAGAACATCAGCTGGCTGCTGCAATGTGATCAGTAGGTATTGAATTTCAACCACTATAAATCACCTCAAATTTCTTCAGTTCTTCCTTAGCAACAGTGTAAAGCACACCAGAGGAGCTTGGGAAAGCAGCTGTCCTCTCGGAGGCTTTTAGCCACTCTTCAAATCTAGAGTAGTCATCCAAAAATTTTTGCCATAGCCGCCAGGTCTCTTCAATTCTGCAACAGAGAATGGAAAATGAGAGAATGCTGGGACTGATGGCCAGTTGAACTTTACAGAACTTCAACCTGTCATCTGCAACAGCAAACTAGCACTGCACCAGACAATAACTGACTAATAATCTAACTCAGCCAGCCAGACTGATAAACAGACCACAGGGAAGGCTGGCTCATTCCAGACTGAGCTAGAATAAGATCAAGGCATTTTTTTTTAATTCATTTTTTCTGGAATCAGTATAAAAAACAGTTTGTACTAGGAGCTCTAAAAAGCTGAGCACACACTAAATAACTTCTGAAATGCAGTGCCAGTGACATCAGTAAAGCTGCTCTTTAATACAAATAACTGTTTCTAGTACAATAAAGATCTACTGATAGCTCAGTTAACTTACCAGTACAAATCCACTAAAGCATAATGTGCACATTCTAAGAAAGTAAAATAGAGTTCCATGCATAGTTCCACATCAACTTCAAATAGTTCTGAATTGATGTGTGGGACACAAGGTTATGAAAGCCCATGTATGTTCAAGACAATGTTAAAGACAGAACTTATAAATGTAGTTTTAAGTAGAACTTAAAAGATAGAACTTACAGATGTATACAATTCAAGAATTTCCATGGCCATAGTATAAAATTAGTTAAATATATGAATCTATGGATATAGATTCAAACCTAACAACAATAAATATTTTGCATAAAATAAACAAAAAACTTTACTAAATACATTAAGAATATCCCACAAAACGAAAGAATATCCCACAAAATTCAATTCAGCATTTTGAAACATCAAATTTGTCCTGGAGTTTTTTATGTGACTGTACAAACATGACAGAAATAAGCTTCATAACTTAAAAAGTTCAAGAAAATATCTTAAATACAAGAGTTTAAATTTGTAAACATGTCTCATTACTAAGTCAGCACACAGTACATAGCATTGCCCCACATCATTAATCTACATCATCATTGCTGTTGAAATCACCAAACTATTCTATGTGGGAAGAGAAAACAATGACTCTTCTGGATATGATGGTTTAAACATGTGCAGTTATCCAGACAACACCCAAGAATCCTGGGTGCTGTGGTCCTCATTTGCTCAGCACAGCTAAGGTGGACAGGTGAAGAAATTCCACTTAAGTACTAAGATTCTTCCAAATGAACAAAATCGGGCATAAGAGAAACTGCTGAAGAACACTGGCTACATAACACTAATACCTGGAATAATATTCCACCCATTCAATAACTAGTTTCCCATCACTCTCAGTAGTTCTTGTGTAAATTTAAGTGTTACAACCTCCCTTATAGGTAAGGTTTTTTACATCTCTTGGAGTCATTGCTATCATCTAAACTTTCTCTAGTTTCTCTCTCATCATATCTATAAAGCATAGGAAATAATAAATCATTCTATTGAGGGACTTGAGAGTGAAATTTGATGATTGTTATCTGTACTTCGTATAAAGGCATGTGGAACCCAAAATTTCGTATTTTTTCATAGATGCATAACAGCTATTAGCTTCTACTCAGTGTTATGATCTTTTTCTGAACCATATACTCTTTTGTTCAGTACTACAACCATATAATATACACCCCATCCTGTATTTATGCCTGTGGAAGGAAATACTCATCTGTAGGTGTTTTAGACTTACTTAAGTCGCCTTTCCATTGACATTGCACAAATATTTCTCCACCTTCTGTCCAGATTGCGTGTAGCCTGCTGGATAGAGTCACACTCTGCTTCTGTGGCACAAGCATCACAGTCATGAAGAAGTACTTCACACAGATTGAGAACAGATGCCACGCCAGTGCTGTGTTTCTCTATGTCCCTCTGCAGGTCCTGCAGGTGAAGAGATTAGTTCTTAAGAGAAATTGCAAAACATGCATCCATGCAAATGTATTTATTTTCCAATTATTTAAAAAAAAGAAAAAAAGCTTGCAAACAGAAGAAAAACCAATTAAGAAGTAATACCAATTAAGAGAGTGCGTCTACACAAGTGGTGATGCAATGCTATCAACGAGGCCAGAAGAACGTGGCAGCATGCACAGCTCTCCCAGGGAGTACGAACACCAAACCATTAACTGGGACAAACTGCCAGAGCTCTGCATGCTCAGCTGAGCATCTTTCACACACATTTAATCAACATCACCAATAAATGGTAGAATTATTCTCAGCCCTTTCCCATTATCACAGAGAATGTAAAGCAGAAGTTAGTAAGAGAAGTGTGACAAGGAAATACATTCTTATGTACTGCAAGGGTTTGGTACAGGGACCCTTCATGAACATGCTGCTTCCCAGGTGAGATAGCTCCAAAGTGGCACGTTTGACATGGAGATTGGCAGCAGCACATTTTGAGCAGTGCACGAGAAGATTTTTCTGCCTTCAAGTTTCCAGTTCTACAGTATTTTTATTGGAAATGGAAAATGAAAATTCCAGACACCTAAAGAAAATGCACTCACGCTGTCTTAGCACTTATTGCATGTGATCAGTATTATTTTTCCTGATGGTTTCTTGGTTTCAACGGTTTGTTCTACACTGATGATAATGTTTCCTCTAGAATTCATATTTCACCTTAGTTTTGATTTCCAGATTTAAGTTAAGACAAATCACACAAGTAATTGGCTACTGCTATTGGATCAATGCAAAATGAAAAGAAACTCTGCTTGACTTTTGTCTACACATGTAATAAATCGTCAGAATATTAGATGGAAAAATCAGTATGGACAATAACAAAGCCAAGACAACCTAATTCCAACTGTGACAAAGAAATACTAATGTAACTACATCAAAAAGTGCTATATTGCATCTAGAATACTAAATTCATTTCTGACTCAGATGAAGAATGGAACCAATAGGACAATTAGAGATGTGAAGGTTTACGTAGGAGAATGTGGCAGCTTGAGGATGAGTAGAGATAAACTGCTCCATAATTTTGCTATTGAACTGTGGCATGCAAAGGGAAATACAGTGTCAATACACTGTGTCTAAACATATTTAAGGTCTAACTAGAGGAACTTTTCTTACAGGTAGCAACATGGCAGGAAAATGTCTTCCAGCAGGAAATGAGATATAAATGTCGAATTAAAAAACTCAGGAAATTGGAAAAAGAGCAAGATGAACCTGTATCAATCTTTCTTTTTAGTTGTTTGTAATAACTAGGGTTTCACTTAATGAAGTAACTTAGTTCATCTTCTCAACTAGAAAATTATTTTGTAAACAGCTACTGGAGAACACAGACAGGAAAAATCACAATCTTTTCTTCCTCAGCAATGGCCCTCTCACTTCACTTGCCTGAAAAATACTTTCATTGTGATGTCAAAGTGCTTATTTTTCTTCCTATCTGCCCTGAAATATTACAGAAGGGATACTATAATCAGATGTCATACTTTATGAAATGCACACTCCAAACAGCTATGAAACTTGAGGTTAAGTAAGTTCAGGTAACACGATCTCCTTTCTAATGTTTTGGAGTAAAGCAGTAGTGAGAACTGTGGGTCCTGAGCATTCCTAAGAATTACACTTTTTTTTATTCACCTACAGAACATTTCCACAAGCAATGTCCAGACTGTTTCTTCTCCACAGTCCAATATTTATTTCACAGATTTTAAAATCTATTATGTTTATTAGAGAACATTAGGTCTTTGGATTAGTTCACAAAGGAGTGTCACTTTTATGCACTGCTGTGACCCATATACAACCTCTTTTTTTACTTCATGTGCCCAGAAGCAAACATATTTTTTCACATTTCAAGAGGTAGGAAACTGAGGAAAAAAACCCAAACAAGTAATCCTTTAAATGAAATTCATTAGCCCAGGAAAATAGTGCATTGAAGTTACCCTACTTTCCCCCAGGATATCTAGATTCAACTGCATTTTAATTTCACTAGAGACCAGCAATCTGCAAAGCTGATGTTTGGCTGAAGCAGATGCTGAGAAGTAGACAATGGAGTTTCAGAATTGGAATTTGTCCATCCTCTTTCACAACATAACATTTTTAACCTAATTTTGCATATGAACAACTGGGAAGATAACATGACCTCTGTGGAAGATCAAACACGGAAAATTACAAAGTCACTAACAGAAGAGACAGGAAACAAAGTATTTGAGAAGGTAACCTTCTGAGGTGTGGTGGATAGTGATATAGCCTCCAACTAATAAAAATACTGATTGCCATGCATTGAAAATGGATAGTTTTTTAAAATTATTATTATTATAACAACCATGTCTTGTATCATTATCATATCAAATCATCACCCTATTTCCAAATACGGCATCCTTCCATGGTAAGATTCACCTCTATTTCTTCCCTTTAGAGTTCAAATTAAACCACTCTCATTTCTACAAAATATCACTGCATGCTGTCACCACAAGAAAACAGTGGAAGGCAGAGATATACCAGTACCCAAAATAAATCCCCTAAGAAGTGGTTATAACAAACTATGGGATGTCTGCAAAGGGATTCTCGTAAATAATCTCAACTGTCTACTTCATTGATAGCAATGTTTAGCCCTTCCCAGCACTTTATTGTCTACAAACACCATTCATTAGTGACAATTCAGTGTTATAAATTATTATCTCTATGTAAATTCCATATAAAATATTAATAAGCAATTCTGAACATAGAAGCAGCAAATCAGTTGAGGAGCTGGCAAAATCTCTGAGGGAGTTCTTGGCTCTCAGTTCTACCCTCAGTTTAAAGGAACAAAATGCCCATTTGTACTCTTCATAAATTATCCATAAAATATCCTGTCTTTCCTCTTCCCACGCATTTCTTTCTCCTCTGGAGATGTCCAGGAGAACATCTAACTCATCTCCAGTGGGGAAAAGAAAGGTATTTTTGCCAATAAATAACCAACAGAAACACAAAGGAAAACAGTTCTCTCCAGCAATGTGCTTCTAGGTAAAACTGCACTGGGCAGTGAAGTGTAACAGGAAGGAGAAGGTATAGTAAATCATCTTAGAAGTAACATTAGTTTCAATGCCAAAAAACTGGCCAACTTCACATTTTTCTACATATTTTAATCTAGCACTGCATAAAGGCTTTGTGTAGTATAAACCAACCAATTTTAACTTCACATGTATAGCTCATGCATCTTCGCGTGCAAAGTGACTCTCAAACAAGCTGCAAAATAAAACTGAGTTAGAAAGGTTGCTAAAAATAGTAATTTTCAAGCATTTGCAGAATTTGCAAGGTCTAATAAGTGTCAGTTTTGCCTCTGGGAACAGACAATTCAAACAAACAAAAACCACAAGCCCCAAAGGGAAACAATTGCAGTAACTCGTTCAGGTTATATCTCTTGATGCCTTACCTTTCTTGGAAATGTCAATCAGCTCCTGGTGGATTCGATGTCAAGGCCAGCAGAAGGCTCTATAAGTGACACAGTAAGTACCACTTGCCTTGATATTTAAGCATTTTGCCTCATGCCCTCTCAACTGAACTGGGTATGGGCAGCCCAAGGCCACTCTACTTTGGCTCTCCCCATGTCACTGTTCACCTGGTAAGTGTGTTGTATTTTACCTGCTGCTCATTTAGCTTCCTTTGTATCTCCTCAGAGTCACAAGTTTCATAGACGATAGGCTTGGACAGCTCTGACTCAATGTGGGCAAGCCAAGATCTCAGACTACTCATGTTTTTATCCAGCTGCTGCACTGCAACAAGGGTTTCCTTCAGCTTCTTTACCCTGTAAAGAAAAAAGAAATGGCAATATTAAGTACACACTGAAGAAAAATTTTCAGAGCATGCATTTCAGGAAGTTTTCAGAGAATCTTCCCTTAGATGGTGGGTTCTGTTGTAAAGTCTTCCTTTATTATGTAACAGAAGTGTATATGTGTATATGTGTATAGAGTTGTGCATTCATAGCTGCCGGTTAGGAAAAATTGAGTGCTTACTAATGCCACACAACATTTTCATAGCTTCTGTACCTTTATCAGCTGACTTTAATATTTGTTAAGAAATGTTTTCTGGGTTTTATTGTTGTTGTGTTTTGTTTTGTTTTGTTTTTTTTTTTTTTAATAATGAGCTCACACACATCAAACCCCCAAAACAATCTAAGTAGTTTAGTTGTGTTTGACTAATAGATGACAACTGTTCTTCTTACATTACAAATAACTTATCCATGTACTGGTGGGAGAGTGCACTGAGTGAACAGGCCTTTTCCACACCCATGGAAACACTGAACTAAGTAACACAGAAGATTTGAGTTGGAAGGGATCTTTAAAAATCATCTGGTCCACCTGCTCTGCAGGGACATCTTCAAGTAGATCAGGTTGTTCAGAGCCCCAACCAGACTGACCTTGAACATTCCTAGGGATGGGGCACCATATGGGCAACCTCTCGGGCATTCTGTTCCAGGGTGAAGACTTGTCCTTGAATAAGTAAATTTCAGAGCAAGAAGTCCAGCTCAGAACCTGGGGAGAAGTCTCGAATCCCAAGGGCTGCTTTGCATTGGTGTTATTGGACTATTTCAGGTTTAAAGAGATGAATTCGGAATGGAACTGCATAATGTTTTCTAAATAGTATTTTTCTTGGAGCCTTGACCCTGGAAGACCAATGACCAGGAAAAACTAAATAGATTTCTGTTTGTTTGTGTCTTTGTTTTTTTTTCTTTAATCAAGAGAGCATTAAGCTTAGAGAGTGAATAAATTCAACTAAACGTTCATCATATCTCAATAATTTTTCCTTCTATCTGTTTGAACTGCAAAATTGTCCTTCAGTAATTCTCTCTTTCCTACCCCTGTGTTTCATAACGTACATTATTAGTGGACTCTGATTTTTTTTCTAAGCTCTCTCTTTTTCCCTGTTTGTGTAGTACCAAAAACAATCTTGAGTAATGTTCCCTTTTATGCTCCTATTGCTCTTCTACTTAAGTGTTTCAATACCAGAAAGGTTTAAAAGATGAGTGCAGCTGGGAATAGACTGACTAAGTTGGGTTGAAAAATACAAGATTGCTAGATTTGTTAAAGAAACAAAATGCCACCTGACTATCCTATAATTCAAATTATGCAATTCACATTTTTTCTCACAATACTAACCAGCAAATTTATCAAGTGTTTCCATATTGAAAGCAGCAGTTGCAGCTGACCATTAAGAGAATCACAGAGATATTAATGTCGTCTTAAAAAAAATAAAAGTTAAATCTTTCCAAGTTTCTTATCTTTATAGTGCTCTCTTTAGCTCACAGATGGTTAAACCATGGTTCTCCATTGCTAAAACCCCTTAAGAACCATTCAAACACAGCTTCCTTGCTGGAGTCTCATGACCAACAGCTGAAGGGTTTTGATCTGTAAAAAAACCCCACCTCCTAACTGGAAAAAAATCTGGGCAATCTGAAAATCTGTCTGTGATGGGACTGAAGTCAATACAATTATACTGAAAGACTGCCTCAGTCTTCATCATGAGGCTGTCTCATAACACAGCTGTGTATTTAGGCTTGGGGAGATGGTAGAACACGCACTGTGGGCACCATCTCCTTGTCACCTATGGTTCTACATACAATGTTTTGTGGGTTTGAACCAACTGAAACTTGCTCATAAGGTGACCAAGAAGGTTGATTATCACCCTTCTGGAAATCACATACAGGTTTTCAATCTTTGACATTCTTTAAAAGGAGTGAAATCCTGCCCATTTTCCACTTATATTTTCAAGGCTCGATGCTACTGATCTTTTGCAGGCCTGCTGGAGTGGGAGGGGAACAATGAGTCATGTCAGCCCTGTGGAGAAGCAATGTCACTGGATCATCTGCAAGACCAAGCTGTGGACCAGGATTTTTTTTGTTTTCAATTGTGTGGTCCTCTAATCTCTGTGCTGGATTTCATCTACATTTTGCCTGCCAACTATTATAAAGGGTCCATCATTTAGAAAGTGCCCTCTGCCTCAGGCAATCTGCACAGGAGTACATCCCTGCCAGAGCATAAAAAATAGTCTAAGCCAACTACCACTATTCTCAGTCACATGATTTAAGTTACTTCAGAGAGAGAAAGAAAAACAGCGTGACATACTAAAAGAACACTCCAAGCAAATCCAAACTCTACAGCTTCCTCCATGTCCCCCCACTACATCTACCCTTAACACTGTTTTTTTTTATATTAAGTTAAACATAACAGGTTCCTTGCCCATAGTACAAATAGAAACAAATAAACAAATGCTTATTTGGGTCTGGTGAGATTTTTTTTTTTTATGACTGAACTGCAGTAGAGTGTTGTGCCTGCAGCTACACTGAAAACATATCTGTGATCAAATAATAGATGCCATCCAACATGTCTGAGACTTTTCTTTCTGAATTTCAGAAAGCAAAATTGCCTATGCTCTAAAAGCTCTGCTTAAGAGACAAAGGTCAAATTCTAAATCAGGTTGGTGGGATCCCTTGCCAAGTGTAATTTTGATGTTTTGAGATTTCACTTGCAAGATTATGTTTAAAATGTTAATGATTCCATAATCATGTCATGCTGTTGTTGCAGCACTAGACAACACAGTAACTGCCCACGTTACTGTGAAAGACTTGAGATAACTTTTCTCCTTGATAATAAAAAAAAATCTGCACTGGAATCAAAGGGTTGGAACCATGACACAGTTGGTTTGAAGGCTGTTTTTCATAAAACACACATCTCAGTCTTGTTACATGTACAAATACTTAAACTCCCAGGAAGGAAAATACAGTAGAATTCAATTGTTTGCATGGTTACTGATAAAAAAATCATCTAACAATTTGAATGGGCTTGTGATAACTTTAGATTGTCTGTTAATAATGTCTATTATTCTACATTGGGCAAAGACAGTGGGAAAACAAGTTGGAGCTAAAACTAAGCACAGATATATTTAGTTCAACTAGTTCTAAACAAGAAAGTCTTAGACTCCACTTAAATCTAAACGGAAACAACCCTGTAAGTACAGAAAAATGCATCATATAGAAGTCATAACTACTGCATTAGTCACTTAGACAGCTGCTTACTAATATTAAACTTTAAAAGCAACATGAAAAAACTCAGTAGGAGCACGTTGGCTAAGTCTGTACAGTAGACACCAGAAAGCACAAAAGGTGCTTTAAAAAAATATCTACTTGGAACAGTAGACAAAGTTTAAAGAAACACTGAAATAGTGAAAAATGTTGAACTATTAAAATCAGCTTCAAAAAGATCAGCTTAAAAATAATCTTTTTATGAGTAAAAAAGTATTTCTTTTCCAAAGTACAGTACTACTGTGTAGTAGGACATCAGTAAAGGCAGTTATATTTACTACTTCAACCAGTTTGCTCTTTCAAAGACTGAATTTCTAGAATTCTGAACAGCAGCTAAATTTATAAAAAAGATAACGAGAATAGGGAAAAAGAGAAGCTGAATCAAAAATCCAAGATGATGTAGGCTGAGTTCAAGTATTACATGCAGCTACAGAACAGTCCACATGAACAGGACAGACAGGCTTTAATAAGTTAAGTCTGAAATACTTTCTTTACAGCTTCTTTCCTTCTCTGCCTTTTGCTTGTAGTCATGCCCCTTTGATGACACAAATGTCAAGCAGACAGATACAGTCTGTTTATTCTCATGTGTGTACATGCTCTCGTATTTGAAAACAGCAGTAAAATCAGTCCAGTTTCTCTCAGACAGCTAAGAGATTTTACTAGTTCTAAGTCTCCAACACCGGAAAAATTATTCCAGGATCTGAAAGTACTAGCTGTAAAACAAAGTATGCTGTTATCACTGTCAACTGATTTTCAACTGAGCAGAAAACAGTAATTTCTAGCTATAGTACGGATTTCTACATATCAATATTTCAGTTAGTTTCGCAGCAAGCCAAGACTTCAGAAAGAATAGTATCAATCAAAAGCAAACAAAAATAGCTGCCTGCCTTGTGATATCACAGTTACAGTCTGGGAGGTCTGAATCCACACTGTTGTCCTCCGCCATCCTCACAGCATGCAAGTCTTCCACCACAACCATGAAATTTTCCAGTACTAAAAAGAAGAACTTCCACTCCCAAAGCCTGCAAACACTGTTCTTTAGGCGGGGGGAGGAAAGGGGACACACTTTGCTGGGCAGTACTGTACAGAAAATGTTTCACGCCAAACAAATGTTACCAGCCGTTGCTTGATAACATGACACTGGATGGTGACAAGTGGTCATGTTTCTAAATAAAACCTGCATTCATCAACATGAGCCAGATTTGATCTCCAGGAATGTGAACTGGGAGTGGTAGGGGAAAGGATGAAAACACATACAAAACCTTTGCAAAGCCTGAGCAGTTGCAGCAATAACACTGTTTCCTGGCTGTAAACAATGGCAACTTTTTTCATGAGGCTGACATGACAGAAAAATTCATTTGAAAGGATTACAAGGTTCTAGAAAGGAAAAAAATGGAAGTCTCTGATGCAGAGACAATTCTGCAGCTGTCACTTCTGTAGTTACAGACCTCCTCTGAATGGAAGGGCGATTAAGAGTAATGGGTAAGGGAACAGAATGTGACAAAGAAAGATGCTTTTACAGGTGACTGGAGAAGTTTCACCACAAAGAATAAAATTGACAGGTAAAGATTTAGACTGGACACATATTATCTTAATATATTACTAAATCATTTTTCACACAGCACTTTCTATTAGTTCACAGCTGTAGGAAACAAACGACTAATAAAAGTACTCCAGGCAAGGGATTACTGCAGCATTGCAAAGGCTGCAGGCTCTAATAATTTACCCATACTGTCAGGCATCCAGAACGTGAAAAGATGTATTTTATTCTCAATACTAGGACAACTAATCTGCCTTTACTTGCCGAATGGAGCCAAAATTACGTTATATGATACACTCCAAATTCCAAAATATCATAACAGAAACACATGCCAATTTATAAGAATGCATTCTAAAGGGCCTCCGGAGACTTCTAAAAAATTATCTTGGGGGAGTTCAACCCTTTTGTCCACTGGTAGTTAGACATCAATACAAGCATCTTGTGCATACATTAATCAACAGCTTGGGTTTTAATGATTTCCAGACTAAGATACAGCTGAACTACCAAAATTTTCATAGCCTAGCATCAAACCTTTCCACAATTTATTTCCAAACTTCAGCAAATTGGTAGAGTTTTTTTCACCTCAGTGAGCACTGGAATGTAAAGAGTTATACGGTTAATTGCATATAATAATGTTGAACATGCCAGTTGAGAAGGAAGTTGAAATGACCTGGAAATAAAAGTAGTATTTTACATACATTAGTTTAGAACTAGGACTTGACACTTTATGATAGTAGAACAAGAGGGTTTAAGTGTACACTATTGCATCTTTTGTGACCCCACCCAAGAACGATACAAAATCCTAAATTATAAAATACATGAGCTATTTATGTAATTCATGAAGTGCAAAATTGTGAGAAAATTATTATTGGTAGTGGAAGGAAGGCTGTAGCACAGCTAAACAGAAAGTATTGAAACAAATAAATCATTTTCTTTACATATCAAACAACAATCCTGCATTTTTTTAAGTTCTGAAAATTGCTGTTACACTTTTGACCTTGAATAAAAAGTGTCTTTAAGCCCTGTGTGTATACATCTACCTGCAGTTACTCTTCTTCATCTCTGAGAAAAAGGACCTGACAGAAAACTTAACACTTAGTTTTGGACCTGCTCTTCTTGAAATCCAAAACTACAAAGGCACTGTTTTGATTCCTCTGTCAAGAAATTTTTAGAAAAACTACATTTGCCTCCAGTTTTAAGCACCATGTAAAGTAAGGTGTCACTAGAGCAAGGCTCACTAAATCTGACTGCAACTGATCCTATACTGTAGAAACACAGAACTGCTAAGTCCAACTGTTAACCCATCACCATCACCATGTTATTATAATGAAGCTTTTAAATTACTCTTCTTAAAGAAATGTTGTCCTGTACCATAAAGTAAAACAGGAAAGTGAACTTCACAGAAATGTGTTGATGGTCAAGAATAAACTTATTTCAGAATTTATGATGAAAAGGCAGACAATAAAGGATTTTAAATGCATGACATACAGCATATTATTCTGTCCCACTTAAAACTTAGAAACAAAACAACTGCCTTACCTGGCTGCAATAAGATCTAGAAGATGCTGCCATCTGTCATTGATCTTGCCAAGTTTGTACTCAATCTCTGATGCCTTACTCTCATGGCTGGCTTTAGCAAGTCTCTCTCCCATTTGCTGAAGCTGGATTTTGCTCTTCTGGGCGACAGCAATTTCCTCTTGATAATCCTAGACAGTAAAGAGCAATCAGAAGACTGCATACTTATTCTAAATATACTCTACACTGCTAAAGGAGTGATGCAAAACTACAAGTGAATGTTGTTTTTTTAGTTGATTGGTAGAGTGGGGTGACAACCTATATATTTGCTGGATAAACAAAAACAACTACCAGAAGAATGAAAAAAACCTACCCAAAACAACCCAAACTACAATGACTTCTATAAATATGCTATAATTTAACTCAATACAGGCAATTCTGATTGGACACTCAGTAAAGCATTCAGATGCCTCTAACTTTCCATTCACTTAATTTTCTGGTATTCTGGGAGGTCCTATCTAAAGAAAGACAGGAAAATGCTGTACAGTGAGAGAACACAAACACTAGAACAAGGTAAGGTAAGGTAAAGCCCTAATTTCAGCTAATTCACAAACAAGTAAACAGTTAAAGAAAAGTATTTAAGCGTACACTATACCTTTTTAAGTTTCTCAATCATTTCTTCTATGAGGATGTCACCATTTTGAGACACCTTGCTTTCCATTTGTGTCAGCCATTCACAGAGCTCCTTGTTCTTCTCACTGAAGACAGCCCACTCATTCAGTCTCTCACTAACTTGTTGTTGACGCAAGGAGACCTTAAGCCATTTGCAAAGAGTAAATTAAACTAAAATAGCAAATGCATTTAATACATGCTTAAAACACTTGGTGCCTCAATTTGAATTCCTCTAGCCTTGAAAAAGCATTACAGCCACTTAGTTGCCATTGAAACAAATTGGGGTTGCACAGCAAAAAATTTGTGATTGCCTGTAAGTTCAGGGGTAGGTGCTGATCTCAAGATTTCCTGTTAGCTACATCCAAGGCACAGAGACAGGCACGCAAAGCGTTAATCTCAGTAGTCGGTCAGTATCTTATTTCATAACATCTCTAACACCAAGTTTTCATTAGAAGATAAAAATCGTATTTTCTTACAATTCTTGCTCACTTATAAAATTTTGTAAAATATATTAGTTTATTTTTAGTCTAAGAAATTAAATGAAAAAGAAAAATACTTCATCAAAGCATATAAAAAAAAAGATACAAACATAGTACAGGCCAAAGTCCAAAAGTCTGTGCAATTTGTGCATGAGCACATGAATACAAAGCTAAATCCAAGATACACTGTATTTTGCAAAAGTAATTTTTTACTTGAGTCTCAATACACTAATTTCACAGATTACTATTTCCTGTGTATAGGTATGACACCTTGAGAGATTCCAAAGCACTGAGGTGTGCCTTGACAGGAAAGGTTAGACAAGACACATCAAACAAGCAAATGCTGCAGTTGACACAGAAGGAAGGGAAACATTACTACGTTTAAGAAATAGCTGTAACTTTGGCACCATCTCAGACTGCAGTGGCAGACCAAGATGGATACTGAAATCAAAATAGCAGCACACGCTAAGCAGTAAAGTCATCTCTCCAGTTTCAGACATTGCTACAACTACTTACTTCCTCCCCACTGTGATTGGGGCTATTTTGTCTTTGTATCATAATTTCAGCTGAAAAGATGAATCTCTTTCAAAAACTGAAGTGACGTGCTTTTTAACTACTGTGTTAGCTTGAACAGAGGCATACACGTGATCTCGCAGTTCCTTTTTGTGGTTCTGAACTTGATGACAGCTTTCCGGAAATAAGCAGCAGATGATCGAAGGGTTGCACTAGGTTACATCCTGAAACACTCAGTATGCTCAAAACTAAGATAAAACTTCTTTACTTGGCTCCTTCTTTTACCATAAACATACAGTGGCTGAATCATAATTTAGATGTATCTACATTTGTTTACTCAAATGCAACTAACTCATAAGAAGTTCTGTGCTGGCAACTGTGAAGCATTTTTCCTATTTTGAGGGTGTTTTTGAAGCCTTCACAGGTACTTTACGTGAGGTAACTATTTCAAGTTAGCCCCAGCACATCTGGACCGCAATCTCTACTGAACCACAGAAACGACATCAGGACAATCTGAAAAGCTGGGTAAGGAAGACTCCACTACCTGGAGTGTAAATCAGAGGCCAGAAACATACTAACAGCATGATGCACCTGAAAAAATTAAACAATACTCCTCAGCTCATTTTGCAGGCAAGCAAAATGACTCAGACTAAAAGACTAAAAGAAATGCAAACACTGAGGTCTGCAGAAGCAGAAGCAGAACCTATCAGCGGAACAGAAGGTACAATAAGGCAATATTGAGTGGGGAGGGAACATCCTTTCTGAGCATAGGTCTTCCACCAAAGCAAAGTGTAAGTGTATTATTTCTGCTTTCTCCCAGCCAGCCATGCAAAGTCCCACAACTCACAGTGTGACTCTTCTGCTGATTTCTCAAGGTTGTTTAAATATGATCTTACAGACATTACAAAGTTCAAGAGATCTAGAAGCACCAGTGGTAACTGAAGGAATATGTCAATGAATGTTTCCCCTGACTCAAAAAGAATTCACTTTTGAATATAGGCGTATCTACATGAATATTTTCTAAAAGCTGCCACTTGGATTCAATTCTTCTCCCAGCACTTTCATAGTCTGCATAGTTCTCCCATCAGTGCTCAGTGCTGTACTTGCCTGGTGGCACAGCTCCTCCCACTGCCTGTGCAGGAGCTCTATTCGCTCACTCAGGATTGAGATATCGTCTGCGCTGATATATACAGACAGGGTCTCCTTCAGCAGGGAGAGGTGTGCAAGGTCATCTGTCCAGCCTTCAACAGCATTCTCTAACTCCTTAAAAGAAGAACACAAGGAAAAAGGACCAGTTTGCTAACAAATAAAAATTTGAGTATGTTGATGAAACAGACAAGCAGTGTTACCCACTGATTTAAGTCACATCTGAGCAGACCCACTGTTTCAGCCCCATCTCAAAGAAAAAGAAAACACCAACTCCAAATGTACCAATATTTTCAGTTTTGATGGCATTAACTCCCAGTAGAGAATGAAACATCAGCCTTGTAACAAGAAGTTGCAAACTAAGATACTACTCAACTCTCTAAAATTCAAAGGTATCTGGGAGGTTCAAGTACTGGTTTGGACTTCTTTGTATTGAAAGTATTTTCAAGTTTGTAATCCACTTCCAAAATGCAAATAATATAGCCTAAAAGTTTTGTCTAAAATCCTTCATAGTCACTTCACCTCAAACAAAAAGCACTAAACCAGAAGTGTAGATACCATGAGTTTAAATTTGAGTTTAGAATTTCTGTAATAAAAATGCATCAATATAATTATAGCCCTTCTACAGCATTTTCCAGACCCTGTTCTGGTATCACTTTGATCAGATATTTATTTACTCTGAAGGATTTGCATTATGGTGAGATCACTCTGGTATTATGGTGTCCATATGTTACATGGATAGTTTCTTGCCATGGGGATGGCTGACTGGTGTGCATGGTCAGTAATATAAACCTAGTTAACAACAGAAGAGGTTACTGCACAAAGGCAGGCAAAGACGAGACAACAATCAACAGAGAAGTGCTTTACCTTGCAACGAATCTGCTCTGCATGCAACTCGTCATGGTGATCTGGCAATGGCTGAGAAAGCTTTTTTTTAAATGATCTTAGCTTCTCCAGGGAGTCTCCTATGCCCTTTTCACATTTTTCCCAGTCCTGAAAGCAGAATGTTTATTAGACTTCAGTTCTGATGTGTTATACTTATGTCAGTTGATTTGCCTAAAAATAACATGCCCCAAAAACTCCCTCTAAAAACACCAGAAGTCTCAGAGCTTGAGTCATGTGTAGAAATGTGTAGAATTTTTGTGTGTGTGTCTCTGTCAGTAGAAATACACAAGGTGTTCTGTTATTAAAATTCTGTCTAGATCCAACTCTATCCTTTCAGCAAAGTCTCTCCCTGACAAAATTAATTTTCCACTTCCTTTCTTGAATGCCAGTATTAAACACACCACTATTCTTTGACAAGACCTTCATTCAGGTGCATTAATCTCTGTGAAAAAAAAAAAAAAAAGTGGTTGGGGAAACTGCAAATTCAGGGCAGACTCAAGTAGTATCTTCTTTAAATCAGGATTCTAGCAGCTACACCCTGCTTTAGTGTTCGTATACTTTCCAAAATTTTTAATGTGTTCAATGCAAACAAACCCTATCAAGTAACAGTACAGTTTTACCTGCCTCATCTGCTTGTTAAAGTCTTACATTAAGACAAAAAGATCTCTAATAAGCTAGTTAGCCCCCAATGAATGCCAGTTGTGTGATACCAGAAAACACAGAATCTATATTGAAACTTGCATTGTATTGAAACTAAGTCTTTTGTTTCAGGATATTCTCCTTCTACCACAGCCTTTGTATTTCTCTCCTTTGATTTTTCCCAGTCTATGCCAGTATTTCATGATCATCTTGATGAAGGAGTTAGCTGTATCAAATAATATGACCTTGTGTGACAATAGCCTGTGATGTTCTTAACACTCTTTCCCTGCTCAGCATGAGTTCCCTCCCATGGGAGAGAATCCTCCATGAACTTTTCCATGAGCTCTTCCTATGGGCTGCAGTTCTTCAGAGACTACTCTGGAGAGAGTCCCTTCCATCAACTTGTTCCAGACCCACAGGAATAGACTCCAACAAGGGTCTGGTACAGAGTCAGAGGTCCTGCCAGCAATAGTGTGGGCTTTCCATGGGGTCACAGAGTCCTTGGGGCATCCCCCTGCTCTGGTGTGGGTCCTCCATGGGCTGTGAGTGGATTTCTGCTCCACTGTAGAGCTCCATGTCTCTGTCATGAGCTGCAGAGCAGTCTCTGCTCTGCCTCCTGGAATGCCTCCTCTCCCTTCTTCACTGAACTTGGCAACTGCAAAGTTGCTGCTGTCACACTGTTTCACTGATCTCTCTGGATGCAATTGCTCCTGCACAGTAATTTTTCCTTTCCTCTTCTTAACTGTGTTTTCCCAGAGGCACCACCACCATCACTGTTGGGCTCAGCCTTGGCCATCATGGACCCAGCTGGCACTGGCTCCATCAGTCACAGGGGAAGCTTCTGGCAGCTACTCACAGAAGTCATGCCTGCACCTTCCACCTAAAAAAACTTTGCCACTATAACCCAATACAAATATGTAAAAAAAACTGAACAAATTTCATGTGAAATAAAATAAATTTGTGCTCTATTTTGAAAATAAGAGTGGTATGGATATTCTTTATTGGCAGTATTCTGGAAATATCAATTAGAATATATCAACTGACATGCAAGCCTGTATTACCACTCCGAGTTTCAGAGGTGGTGAAGAGAAACTGTTAGTTCATGTAATATAAGTGCAGTTCTTGTATTTGTATTTGCCCATTGAGAAGGCTTTCCTCCAACAGGGCTCACAGTGAGAAAACACAAACTCGCTGAAGTAGTACAGAAGAAATTGCACACTTACTTTTAGCAGCAAAGCAAGCTGTTTCTTTTGTTGCTCCAGCTGAGTGCTAACTATGTTCCAGCGCTCCTGGATTTCAGTAAGCTCTACCTGCAGGACTGCCTCAGCTCCACTGTCAGCAGAGAGCAGCAGTTGCTTCCCAGCCTCCACAGTGAGGATGTAACTCCCTTGCTGCCTTAAGAGAACTTTCTCTTTAAGCTGAAAATATTAACAGTTTTCTGTCAGCTTTGTCCTTTTAATTACAATTAGCACTTAATTACAATTCAGTAATTCACTCTCAAGCCCATACTTTAATTGGCTGCATATCCTGTCTTATGCATGAGCTACAGCCCAAATACTTTACCCTAACATTTTCACAATCATTTACTGCGGCAGACCTTTAGAAAATTTCTCCAAGGAGATGAAGACATGAAAGACTTCTTTCTCCCCATTAATGTCAGTATCTCAATTGCTGTTAAAGAGAAAGAGTTCCTCTAAAGCCTGTTATGCTTATAAGGGTTATTATTATTATATCAATCTTCCAGCTAGAGAGCTTGAAGACACCAAGCTCCTTACTAGATACTGTTAACCTCTCATGAAGATGGACACTCAAGGAATCCTTGTTATCTAGTATACATTCCTCAAGCAGGTCATCACTATCTTTTCAAGACCGTTTCAGTGTGACACTGGCTGAAAGCAAAATCAGAAGCAAATGCAGCTTGAGAGCAAGGGCCCAGTAAGTTCTCTCTTTCATGCTCTTCATGAGCTCCACTTTTGCTTCCATCACACTTCTGATGCTCTGCCAGTTCCAAAAAAGAACTGGTAGAGCAGACAGGCTGAATCTAAGACATTTTAAAGAGCATTTTAAATGGTGAGGATTGTAAAAAAGGCAGGGATTTTTTCCTTTATCTTTAAACACACTGGACATACCTGCACTTCATCCAGCAGCACTCTTGCTTGCTGCAGTGGGATAGGAACACTGCCCAGCTCGGTTACTGGCTGACAGGACATCTCCAGCAGCCACTTGCACAGCTTCTCCGCCAGCTCCCTGTAGCGCTGCCACTGGTGAATCCGGCTGTCGATGATCCCCCTCATCTGCTGCGCTCGGCGAATTACTCCTTGCCATTGATTACTCAGAAGAGTCAGATTCAGATTAAATTCATCCCTGTTACAAATAGATAAATAATAAAAATACGTGAAGCAACCTTCATATTTCGATATATTGCCTTAATGAAATACACTGAAGTGAAAAGGAAGGCATCTGTCAGCCAATTACAAAGCACTATGAGAAAAGCACTTAAGTCTCATGAAGGCTGACTGAGGACAGGAATTTCGCACTTCACATACTGGGAGAGTTAAAGGGATCCAATTATTGAGACCTTAAAAACCCCAAACCCTCAATGCACAAAACTCTTCCACCTTCTTCCCAGAAATACACAAAGAAAACCCACAAGTTTTGCCGGTTTGGATTAGTCAAATTCATAGCAACTCATGAAGATTTCACAATTCACCGCCAGATTTACTACTGAGTTCAAAGTAGTCATAAGATACACATAGCATTAATAAAATTCTCACATTCCAATAGACAGTTCATTTTAGTACTATGATAACCTTAGCAAAGTCAGTGTATGTGCACAGGTGTGAAGCCACTGGTGTTCCACTGATTTTGATTCATTTGATCACAAGCATTTAAAATAAAATCCCAGGCAACAATGAATTACTATTACATCACATTAAGGCTGCAGATGTTCTTAAATGGCAGTAGGGAATCCCCCAGATAGAGGCAAATCCCCAAGTGGCATAAATCAAATGTAGTGACATTAAATGTGTCACTGCAGGCTCCTTTGGTAAAAGTGACATTTTAAAATACATCAAAATAGATATAGATGTAACACACTTGATATTACAAATCTTTGTCAGAGAAGCAGCCTCAGAAGGTTGTTGTATTCCCAAATGCATTAACATGCCCCATAGCATTCTAAAAAACACTGTCTTAAGATCTGGCTAATTAACAGCTTAACCACAGTTACACAGCATAGTAACTTCCACTTCAGAAGAGCATGATCTGAACACTGCCATCTGCTACATTCTCTGTTTGGAAGTCTCCTCCTAGTCTAAGTATAACTTCACATAACCAGCAGCAGCAACAATACAGCCACGCTTACCTGTCATCCACCTGTCCTTGTTCTAGGAGGTGCTGCCCATCAGAGATAATTGAATGCAAAATCTGCTGGCGGCTGAACATCTCTGCCTGGAACAGCTGTTGTAAAGGAGACAAGGATGTTGAAACAAGATCTCACATTTTAATTCTGTCTGTATGCACTGATAAAAATTAATTTTCATGTATTTCATCTTATTTCAGATTAATTCAATGTGAGTTTCGTCATGACCTTAACACGAACATATTGTAAACTCTCATTTTAGAGGTACTTGTTGCTGCATCTAGTAATTATTATTAGTTTCTCAAGACCAATATTATAAAGCTAAATTATATCAATGGGAGCTAGGTTTTATGTTTTAGAGTACAGTCGACTGACATAATTTACAGCAAAATCCAGATAGGGTATTTTTTGCTTGGAAAAAAGGGGCGCTTTTTATTTTTTGACAAGTGTAAGAATTTCATAATCTTTTGCTTTGTTACACAGATCATGCATGATAGTGTTATATAAACTTTCAATACACTTTTATATTGCCAATAGAGCTTTAAAAGAAATAGACAGCTATGTATAGGAGCTAGAAAACAATTTTCCACTTCTTCCAAGTTTCCTTATTTATTTTCCAAATTCCCCCACAAATAATGGCATAATAAACTTTCCACAATACTTTTAAAACCCTCTTATTACTTAAATGTTACTTAAAACAAAAAAATACCTAATTACCACTTAAGCAAACATAATACAAGTGTATATACTACTTAAATTTATTTTTAAAAACATCTTCTCTTTTAGTAATGGACCATGTCTCTGCGTAAGGATTCCTGTCTTCAGGAATATTTTTATGTTACTGAAGGTACACTCAGGTTTCACTGGATCCACTCTATGTTCAAATAGTTTACAGAGAGATTCAAAGAAAAAGTATACTGGTATGAAGCTTGAAATTGCTTTTTTCTTTAATTGGTGATAGTATCTGCAGTTGACAGAAGTTCACCCTTGCCTGAACTAAGAGCCACTATTTTCCACTCCTGTTATATGGCATCCCACCAGCTCAAATTGTGACCATACCAATCCCTGCATTTGCACCTGGCAGCAGAATACCCACAGGCACTTGCACACTTAAATCCCTCAACCACATTGTGTGTAGTTTAGGTTTTCTAGATGATACAGTAATTTTTCAAAATGAGATTTTGCCTCTCTGAATCACTGAGTTAACTCTGAAGTGCTACTCAGGTCATACATTTTCTCATAGAAAGAAATAGTGTTTTCTGATTTCTTTACAGAAATATTTGATACTGTTCTTTGATTACCTTGGCACTTATTATTGCCTGAGCCTGAATCAGAAGGAAACTGAATGCTATTATTATCTCATGAATGAAGCCACAATAGTGTGGCACTGAGACTTTCAGACAGCTGAGCAAAAAGGCAAAAATTTTACTTTCTGTCACACCTATTTTTGTCAAGTTAGGGGACATGAAGCACAGGAGGTAAAAGCATCTACTGGCATTGTTGACAGATCAAGACTAAACAGAACACAACTGGCTACAACAGGTAAAACAAGTCCCTGGCCCAAAAACCCCAACCTTCCCATCCTCCCCCCTCTTCACACCCCCCAAAATCTGAAAACAAAACAAAACTAAAAACCAGCGAAACCAATTCCTTCAAAAGGGAAAATGTTAATACTTTTTTAGGAGGACAGGTGAAATAAAAGCTTTTCAAGCATGAGGAACTCTGCTTAGAGTGGATGTACTCAAGCCCTACACAAAAGTGGAGATATTTTGGTCACCATCCACTTCCTTTCCGTATTTACACTCCATACATAAGAGGGATACTCCATTACCTGGGACCACTTGTCACCCAAATTTATTCTCATATGTAGATCACCGTGGATCACAAAAAGAGGAGTTCAAATGAGGAGGAAAGGAGGGCAAGTGTTGAAATGCACAACACCAGCACACAGGGAAAAAGTTTGGCAGTTGAGTTGGCAAGGAACTTCCCTTTCCCCTGCCAGCACTTTCTCAAATGCTTGTCGCAGTGCATTCCCACTGCACAGGAGTCCCAAGCACTGTCCTATGTACTGGAGAACTGTGCAAGAGTGATTATGAGATCATCCTGGCAGACTGATACAGACATCAGTGTCAGCACATGATGTCTGAAAAAGCTAACACCTCCACCTTGTAAACTCCTCCAGGAAGATATTTCTAAATAAGGCCATTGAGGTGGTTGGCGTCTTCTTTGGGTAAGAAACCAGCAAAAGTTATGAGTTGCTGGAAAGGCAATAATGGAGCTGGAAGCATTTCAATATCTATTCTAGGAATTCAGGTGGAAACAGATGGAATATTTTCCTCATTATTTTCAGAAATAAAAAGCAAAACAATGTGAAAATGTATCTCAAGAAATTGAGATTTGACCCTTTCAGCCACAAAGAGTGGAAAGAAAATTCTTAGTGACTATCAGGAAGCACTGAAAAGGACATTTTGTAATGAATACATTTTGATTGTAAAAAAATGCCAAAAATAAGGTTGAAAAAATAAAAGAAGGTTACTTTTTTAAGGATGAACTGCAGTATTTAGAAAAGCAGGTATTTACCATCTTAATTCTAAGATGACTTTACAGTTGGGAAAAAAGGGCTTAAACATAGTGCCCAAGTAATGTTCATCTGCGCAGATCAAAGTTTCAGGAAAGAAGTAAGCTGAGATCTCAAGACAAACAAATGCAAGAAGATTGCCTTAACTCCTTTCAAATAATTATAGCTATGACTAGACACAACAACAGTAGGAGATTATCCACGTAATAATGATTTCTGGACATTCGAATCTCGAAGACCTGAGATGTTTAAACTTACAGAGGCTGTCCAGTTAATGCTGGCAGCAATGAAAGGAAATGAAATGGATGACATTTGTGAAAGCAAAGGCAGATGCTAAGGTAAACGTATGCTAAAAATGGTTGTGAATTACTTTTTGCTATCAGACACTCATTCAAACACTATGCTGTGAGATATAAGGCAGGAGAGGGGGAAGGACATAAATCTTCCTGTAATCTGGCCTGAGTCTAGGGGAAGGTCAGCTGAAAAAGTTGTGGGAACTAAAACTACTGGGGCCACATGGGAGCTCTGGTATGAAAATTGACTTCTTTTACTTGATCTTTACCAGGATTCTTGGCAGTAACAATATGGGTGGAGAAAAAATGTGCACCACTTGACTTCACAAAAGAATCATAAACTCTGAATGTGGTACTAGTAAAAACTCTGAATCAGTTTTTCCCTGCAGCAAAAGCTGTGCTAGCTCCTGACTTGTTACAAACAAATGACTCTAGCATGCAGCAAAGAACAAATCAGTTTGTTCTCCAAGGAAATGTTGGAGATGTCTCCTCCTCAAATGGAAGCCCCATGGTGAATTATATAAATCAGTACTTAACAAAAAACTCTTCCTTTAAACATGCCTATCAAATGCTATCAAATTATCAAATGCATTGATAATTTAGTAAAAAATAAAATCAGAATAGAGATTTTCTCCAGTTATGAGTGAAGGCAAAGGGCCAAATGGCAGGGGAATCATCAGATTTTTAAAGGAGCTTTGGTTTCCTTGGTACAAACAAATCTGAAGCAGGCTAAACGTAGGAACATGCACTCATAGGCATAGCGATGCATTATACACAGACACTCAAGTCCTCCTCCATGCTGGTTATTATTGACATATTTGCATGCCTCTGTTTTAAAGTTTTCCTCATATGGTGCACACAAATACAATTCAAGGCATGTTATTCTATCATTCAAGAAAAGAATGTGCATTCTTTCTATGTATAAAGAGTATGTGTTTTAGTGATGCATAAATATACATGATTACTTGCCTCATGTTCCCTCTGTTGCTCTAAAAGCCTTTGGTAGTTTCCTGAAACCTCTACTGCCAACTTCTGCTCAGTCTGAACTAATAAATCCATCCAAGTTCCACATTTCTCCAAGAAGGTCTGCTGCCGCAGCAAGAAAGACTGCAACTTGCTGAAAGAAAGAAAGAGAGATGGATTCAGGTAATTCCAAATCGGAGGGTAACACCTTTCCCACTTAGCTGCCTCATTCAATTTATTTAGTCAATACTTAGGAAAGTAGCAGTCCTACTCAAGTCCTGTTAATTTGTGGCAAAACGAGCATCTCAGCTCAATGGCTTTGCTCTTTACTTATAAGTACATCAAAGAAAAGGAACTTCGGTCAATAAAATATCTGAAACATTTCTATATTCTGCAAAAGGTATAGTTTCTAACTTGTAGAAAACTGTAGAACAATCTTTATTTATCCCCACCTGAATCTCTCTGTAGTCTGAGATGAGATCAGAGACCAATGTCTGTTCAGGTTCTGCATCCTTTTGATTTCCTTGTCATTCAGTGGAAGCCTGTAACCCAGCTCATTAAGACGGTCCAAATCAGGGGCCATGCTGCTGAACTTCAGCATTTGACTCTGCAACAAACAATAAAAGTGATAATTGGAAAGTTCAGGAATTACATTATTATTGACTTGAAAATTATGAACTAGCACTTAGTTAAATTTAGAATGGCCTTGGTTGCCACCCAGTGGTAAGCAATCTGTATGCCAGGGAAAAAATTGCATTTCCAGTTTTCATCTTCTGGTCCCAGACCAGGAGAAGACTTGTGTTCATGTTTAAAAGTGTGCAGAGAAGTTCACTCAGATTGCACTGAAGTGTTTTGCTGAATTGGGGATTTACAACTCAGAGCTGAAGAAGAAGGCTGGTGTTCAAAGCTGTACAGTTATATTGTTAAAATAAATGAGCCTTTTTCCCTTGTTTCTTAGCCTGAACTGTAGGCTGGTAAATTCCCACTGAAATTATTCAACTTTTTATTTTTAGGTTTTTGTTTTGCAGTACAGAAATACTCAATTCACTCCATAAGTGGAATTCTGTCTATAGTTCATCTTGATAGAAAAATAATAGAAGATTACAATGACAAAAAGAGCCTAGATGGCAAAGTTCAGCAACTTCCTGTCATGGCCTCTGAAAAAAGGAGAGGGAAAAAAGAATATCCGCAAAAAAAAGATTGCAAGACCTCAAATGGAGATCACACAGTACACATAATCAATGTTTCTTCAGTATATCAAGTTGCCCAAATGTATAAATTACTTCATACCTAAATGAGATACCACTGAGACAGGAATTGAATAAATTCAAAAAAAAGTTGGTAAAAAACAAGATGAAGGAAACCTCCAAAAACTGCTACAGCTTCCATGCCCATTTTTTATCCATTTTGATTAATTTTATTCTGAACAGTTTGACTGCCCTTTTCATCTTTACTCAGGGACAAGGTGACAGTCATTCCCTGACTGCCATCAAGATTCAAGTTCCCAGTCTTAGACTTCTCGTAAGTGGTAGTCCTTTACCACCTACAGAATGCATGTATGATATCTGTGTATATGCTGCACTACAAATAACCAGGCCAACAGAAGAACAACCCCAGCACTTCCTTCATTCATTAGTCACCTTGAGTTGCTCCATTCTACTCTGTATTGCCGAGACATCAGATGAGTGACTGGGATCCTGTTCTTTCAATGTTTCTTCTGCTTCTGTTATCCAGGTCTCAAGGACTTCCAGGTTCTTGGCAAAGGTTTGATAGTCCAGGACCCCAGCCTTGAATACAAAAGGATCCAGTTTAATAACTTTGGCTTCACAGCCTCCTTATTGACATTACGCTCCTTACTGTAAAAGAAAAACTTACTGTTTATTCTCATTATAGATTTGCAGTTGAATTGGCTAGCAGCAATTGTAACTGCTGCTTTGCTTGCAGACTGTGGAAGTAGTTGGATTTTTTTTTTTAAGTTCGAAGAGGGTTTTTGATCATAGCAAATGCAACATTGCAGCAAAGGACATAAATATCTCCTCACCTTGAAATAGATAATATTTTCTAACTTTTGCTATGAAAGAAAGTTCTCTGATTAATTTATTGCCAGCAGAGAGAAGCAGTAACTCTTACCGTAAATTTAAATTAAAAACTTTTCTTGTGTTTTGTCTCCTTACAGTACAGTGGTACTATAAGCACATAATCCAGACACTGCTGGATTTCTTTTCTCTCAAAGAGAAGCTGCTACCTTTGTGGCTTTTTCATCCAAATAGCTTCCTGTGGAATACATTCTTCCACTCTTTTTTTGCTCTTTAGTCCATGGTGACACAAGCAATTTGGCAACATCTACTAAACAGGCTTTGACACAAATGGTAGGTGTCAGCCTGGTCACTGATGTTAATAGGAACAGCAAAAAATCAATTCTACACATTATTCAGGATATCTCATTTCTTTTTCTGTTGAAGAAATAGGTGGGAAGAGTGCTTGTCTTCAGAGAAGCAATAGCTGTGGATCCAGCTGTTAGCAATACTGTTGTGTGCTGAAAACAGGGTCTCCTTGGCATTCCAGACAGATGTTTTCCTGCATGAGGCTTGCTATCCTTTTCCCAGAATTTGGACCTTCTTACAAGGTCTCTTTGCTGGACTTGAATGTATTTTCTACTTTCAGCATTGGCTTCCAGGGAGTCTAGGAAAAGTTGATTAACAGGTAACACCACCTTCTTTTCCCAGGCAGATTTAGCTAATCTATGTTTTCAGGGACCACAGTATGATCACATTTGAGGACTATAACACTGTCTGTGTACCTGAAGGGCAGCCTGTTGCTTGCGGAGAGCCTGCTCTAGGGTTGACAGATTCTGGTTCAGAGAGAGATGATCCGACTGTATGGCTGCTGCTGCTGAAGCCTCCACCTGGCTTTTTAGCTCCTCCCCCAGTTCTTGAAGAACAACCAGAGACTCCTGTGCTGTCTTCAAATCTGTGAGTACATCCTGGGGTAACACAATGAATAAGGACGTGAATAGTTAACCTGATGCTCTGGTGGTGTCATCATCCCCTGATTTAAAGGAAGAATGAAATGACTCAGGCACTGTAAGGAAAACATATTTACTACTGCATTTCAATATCAAACTTCCCAGTTACATTCTGTATGACTTGAAGAATAAAAAAGATATTTCAAAGAACCTCTACTGACAAGAACAGAAAAAAGACAGTGCTCAACTGCCTTCAAGCAAGCCTGAGTTGTTGATGAGACAGTAACTGTGGAAAGAAAACCTTTTGCATTTATTGACATCATGGTCCTAAGCAGAGGCAGCCCTGACTGTGAATTGATTCAGGTGTAGGCCTCCCTTTTCCTCCTGCTATGATTTGCCAGGAGGGCTGAAAAAGTAACTTTTGTAAATGGCCTAACATAATTGTTAAAGAATGGGACATCAGGAAATAAATTATTTGAACCAAACAATTTAAATTGCCAGTCCATGGTGCCTGACCATTGCAGCAAATGCTCCAAAAGATCATGAATATGTTTTTTTTGAAACACTAACATGTTTTTTTTTTTTCTCACTGCAATTGTTTTGCTTACCTAGAAACAATTAATATTCTATTTTTTGGTCAATGACACTTAACATTAACTCAAGCTCAAAAGAACAAAAATGTAAGCACAGAGAGATGATAAAACTATTCTTCTGTCTTGAGATACAATCTTGAAAAAGGAAGAATCTCAAGGTTTCAAAGTGAATGGTGTCCTCCCATAAGGAAGGATAAAGACATCTCCATCATTCTGAAAATGTGAGCAGTCTTGATTGGCGGGAATATAGTCAAAGGATTTTGAGTTTCTTTCCATTATAAGGAAACTCAAAAGACTTGGTAGAGATACTTTCCCAAGCATGAATACCTTCTTTAAGCAGGAACTTAAGACTGAATCAAATGATGCAATTTATCCACCTTCTCCAGACAGAAGACTTTAGATACAAGCTTCTGAAACAACATCACAACAACTAATGGAGGAATCAAAATTTAGAGACACATGAGATTTGGGTAGCAGACATAAAGCTGTCTCTCCTATGCCTAGGCTGCATCAGTAACGTGAAATAGGTTAGAATACAAGATTCCAAAACACCAACTACAGAGCTGAGCAATGGAGAGCCTCTTGAGATTCTTTTTAGCCCACAGAGCTGAGAAAGCTTAACTGAACGTACATTGCAGTCCCGAATCCAAGTAGTAACTTCATCATCAGCAATGTCTTTGCTGGTTGCAGTCTTCAGGAGCTCATTGGTCTGGTCTTCCCGCTGATGGACTGTGGAGGAGCACTGCTGGTAGCAGTCCTTGTACCTCTGCCACAGCTGGAGCAGGGCCCTGCTGGCACGCAGCCGCTCCGCAATCTCCTGCAGGAGGTTGTTCCACCTGGGGAAGAGACTGCATGAGTGATCCAAGCCTGGGAGTCCACAGTAACTATCCGTGTCCCTCTTTCTCTCTGCTGCTTCCCATGGTCTCTTGACTTTCAAAAAATTTGGTAAGAATCAAGATCCAGACATCCAGTGAAAATAATACCAAACCAAGAAATCTCTGTTTCAATACCAAACCAGGCTGTTCTGAGCTGCCACAATGTGGGTGATCTGTGCTGTATCTTGGATGCTGTTTATTAGTGGTGGCGGTCAGAGCTGCAGCACACTTGCTGTAGTGAACATCCTGCTATTTCCACTTAGTACCCTCAGCATCACAAAGCATGCATGACCAACCATGCACTGCCAATAGCAGATTCCTGTGAGGGCCTAAGAGTCCCAGAACAGCTGTAAACAAGACACCATTTCTTCTCCTGCCATTTCCTCCCAAACTTTGACACAGTATTTAAAGTCATAAAGCTCTCTGTAACTCGCTTGTAAAAACTCCCAGACATATTAAAAATATTTTTATTTCTATTATCCAATTAAATATCGAATCTCCCTTGGAATTCTTTCCTATAATAATTCCCCATTGAATTCTTTGCTCTAATAGCTACCAGGAACACATGCTTTCTCAAATGTGCTTGGTAGTTACCAAACTACCTGTTTCCTTACCAAAGGAAATCACAATATTTCTCAATTATTATTACTATATGATGAAAAGCAAAGGATTTGGATCAGAAATTCTGCCAGACATCACTGAAAATGTTAAAAGAGATTAAATGGGGTTAAATAATCCCTCCTCCCACTTCCAGTTTCTCGGACAGGACAGAACACAGATTAAAATAAATTTGGTGTGATTTTGTTTTCAAAAAAATTCCCAGCTTTCTACCAAACTATCTTTTTTCTTCTGGATCATCCCTTCCTGTATCTGAGTAAACCCTTTTATCCTGAATTTCAAAGCTGGGGAAGCTGTTTGCAATGGTACTGGTGAGGGGCTTGTATCTTCTTGTCTATGATGCCCTTCCTACAACTAGAAATAGCAGCCAAAAATCTGGGGAAGCTGATGCAAACCATTGAAACATGGCAAACAAAATCTTCAGACACAGTTCTCAAATTTCAAGCAGAGTATTATTTTCCAGCATAGTATTTATGAATCTTGGTTGGTAGTCAAGCATAGAGCAAAACTACTGACATTCATGCCCAAATGTTCACTGGAGAAGGTATTTCATTTATTATGTGCAGTAAATCAGAGTTTACTCCAGTCCTTGGCAAAAGGAATCCTGCCTGTTTCAACAAACCCCTCATGATCCCAGGAACTTAAAATAATAAAATGTAAGAAAAATAGGGATAATGGAAAACTGGACAATGGATAAATACAGATTTGCTACTGAAATCAAAGTTTAACACAAAGACATTTTCTACCTCATATTCACTTCTTTCAAAGTGTTGGTAAGTGTTTCAGTCACTGGCGGGTGACATTCTTTCAACAATTCATTGGTCACAGAACCAAATTTCTGTAAGCTATTCTCTTGTTTTTCCAATTCATCTTGCAGGTTCTAAAGTAGAATAATAATGAAACAAAACAAAACCATGAGTTAATAAAATTCCATTATGTAGAAACATTTCAAAATAATATGCATCAATTGCATTACATTATGAATGAAAACTTGATTTCACGCGTTTCATATAATAGTTTGTTTAATATAAATATTGTTCTTGGATTAATTTGATTTATATCAAACATAGCAAAAAGTAAATTTTAATCTTGTATTTTTGCTAAATGTAAAAATCTGGTAAAGGAAATCATTCTAAATAAGTTCTTTTGTACAGAATGAGTAAGCACATGGACTGATTCAGATTTAAAAACTTACCAGATGGATGAGAACTAAATAACATTCTCCTCTTTGGAACACGATGAAAAAAGTAACAACATAAATTTAGCAAGCTATATTCTGAACATAAGGGCCTTGCTCTTTCAGTTACCACCATGATGTATGTCTGTCAGGGAAGTGTGATTTGTCCAGCAGAGGCTGATGAGGGGACTGGAGCATCTCTCTTACTAGGAAAGGCTGAGGAAGCTGAGCCTGTTCAGACGCAGGAAGAGATAACTGAGATGGGACCTCATTATTGTACATAAATATCTAAAGGGATGTGCCAAGAGGATGCTGCTAGGCTCTTCTTGGTGGTTCCCAGCAATAGGACAAGAGACAATGGACAGAAACTGATGCACAGGAAGTTTCAGCTGAAATGAGGAAGATTTCTTTACTGTGTGGGTAATCACGCACTGGAACAGGTTGTCCAAGTCTCCCTCACTGGAGATACTCAAGAATGATCTGCACCCAATCCTATGCCATGTGCTCTGGGACAACCACGCCTGAGCAGGGAGACTGATCCACTGTGGTCCTTCCAACCTTACCCACTCCATGACTCTCTGAAAATGCTCCTTTTTCATTTTTTTTGAAACTTAAATATTTTTATGCATACTATCACAGTTTGAAAGCCCAGCAAACCTCACCCTTAGTTTACATACAAAATCTTAATCAGCAAAGAAGTAATTTTCTGCACCTATTGTTTTACCAACTCCTTCTCTCTAACGTGTAAAATCTAGAAGAATGGCTGTAAAGTCCATTCTTGGATATTCTTTAAATTCTGGTTTTGAAAGTGCTGTCCATGCTTAGATAATTTGGCTTTACATATATCTGGAATTCAAATCACACAAATATTTAAATTATATAATAATATATATAAATAATAAATTATTTAATTTTATTTTATAATTATTAAATTTTATTTTATAATTATTAAATTTATTAATTTTAATTTTATAATTATAAATTAAATTATATAAATAATATTCAATTATATAAATAATAATATGTAAATTTAAATTTGGTGGTAAATACTAACAGAAGAACAGAATAAGAACAACAGAAGTTCTACTTTGGGCATCTGGAAATGTTTGCATAATTATTTTTGATTTCAAAGATGAAAACTTCTATTGAAATAAAAGGTATGTTTTATGTAATAGAACAATAATTGGAATATTTGTATTTAATTAAATTAATTTATTTCCATTATTATTAATTTATAATTCTTTAAAAGTAGTCTCCTTGTATTTGATGCTTTTTTTACAATGGTAAATTACTTGAACATGTGAGCGTCTCAGCTCCTGGAACATTATTTCTTTTGATCATCAATTCACTGTAAGGTTGGTGGGGGCCTAAAAATGTAATCTCAATATGCACCTGTAGCTCCAAAGCCTGATGAAGTAGCATGAGAAACTTTAGTTTTAATGGCCTTTGGCATGATTCAAAAACTTGAAACAATTTGATGGTATGGCTAAAAATTATAAAGAATGGCATCAAAAATCTAAAAAACGAACCATGCCAAATTAATTTTTCTGCAAAATGAAACATGAAATGGCTGGTTTATAATGTGTTCTCTTAATGTCATGTGATTTCAATGTGCCAGTACTTCTACTTCTTATAAGCCAAAATCTACAGTTATCTGCATCCCTGCAATTTCAGACAAAATTAACTCTTTTTACCTGAAGTTTATCAACTTGGACTTTCACAGCTTCCAGAGAACCAGTAAGAAGATAAAAACGGGACAAAGAATATCTGGCTTCTGTCAGGTAACTGTTCAGTTCTTCATAAGCCACTTTGTAAATGCTCCACTGATCAAGAACAGATTGCAACAATATCTTCAGTTGGCTAACCTGGGAGAAAAGGGGAATAAACACAAAAGTAAATTAAAAGCATTCCAGATATTTAGGATTTGTTTAAATTATTTCTTTCCTTTGGATCTCACATGCTTCTTGTCCTACATGCCTAATCTTAAACCTGTTGAATAATGAAGATCTTGTACAACTATCAGCTGGGCTTACACTGCGAACAGGATAAAGTTCTACTTCATTTTATAAAGGGATGGAAGAGACTGTAAAGATATCAAAATTCATTTTACTTTGGTCCAAAGCAGGATCAAGAGAGATTTGTTGAGACTACACATATCCCTAAGGCAGGGAAATCAGCCTATGGAAATCAGCAGAGAGGCTACCACTAACACACTGCATTCCTCTTGAGAAGGCAGATGTTGATCAAACTTTGAATGCTGAAAATACATGCTGATTTCTTCCTTATTCTGTGAGACTTGTGGGCTTGAAAAGTTTATTCCTGACAGATACTTTGGTACCTTTACACTAAATATCAGGAAGCATCTAAAAAGCTTCAATTACAATGACTAAAAGCATTGTTGAAACAAGAAATATTATATCCATTTTATGTGGAGTGTACACACAAACTTGGGGATTGATGGCTAGAGAGAGATAGAAAGAGGGACACGATTCAGGATCTCTTCCCCTACAAAACAGAAGAAATCCACCAGCTGCAACTGTTAATTCTCCCTCTCCTCCATGTCTTATTCCTAGAGCTGTAATTTTACCCTTATGGATTTACCATGTGATCCAAATTGGCCCAGGAATGGTTAATTTCTTTCAGTGTATTCATAACAGCAGAAGAGACTTCTTCTTTCTTGTTCTGTACCAAAGAAAGACCACTCTGTTCCACATTTTCTACTTCTTTTTCCTTTGTTCTTATTGATTCTTCTAATTCCTACGGGGAAAAAAAAAGAAAAAAAGAAGATGCCTGAGTATTTTTACTTGTTTAATTGGCTAAATAATACCTTGATATAGACAAGATGCCCATAAGCTCCTTAGTTTAAAATATAGGAGACATGCTGCCATATTTTGACCTTTTATTCTCAAGGCATTAACAACTCATCAGCAATTTCACTGAATATTTTATGTTCCCTTTAAAGTCTTGCAGTTTGTTGTTGTTTTAAACAGAAGCATGTCCTCTACATAAAACTTGTGTATAATTTTATGCTCTCTTGGAAGAGTAAAAACCTCATTAAAAATAGTCATTCCTAACTGGGAAACTACCTATGTAATTTCATAGCATGGTGCAGGGAGATCCAAGGAAGTCCTGCAGCGCTCTGACCCATACAGAAGCTCTGGGGCTTCAGGCAGTGCAAACACTGAGTCTGAGCAGAGTGGGGCAGTAAGGCTGGCAGGCTTCAGGCCAGCACAGATTTGTGTGTACCTGTCAGGATGATACAGAATGCAGACTGTGAGGTGACAGCAACCTGCTGTTACCCCTACGTTAACTAGCACACCATGCGATCTCACGTTATTTTGCAACTTTCTGCAAGCCTCTCCTTACTCAGAGAAACAGATCAACAAAGAAAAAAAGGATACAACAGAAGCCTGGTCAACCTGAAACCCCATGTCTTTCAATAAATTTCACTCCCTATGAATCCCAAAACACAACAAGCGAACCACTGCCATAAGAGACTTTGCATTGTAGATAGCTGGGAAAGCATTTGGAGCAAAATTCTCCCCAGTTTTGCAAACAGTTGTTATTAACAGAATTTATCCCTGCACAAATACAACACACTTTTATCTATATGCATATTTGTAAGAGCATTTTTTGCAGCACTATTTATTCTCAGCCTTTTTTTTCTGTATTATTTCACATTTCTTCAGATATCTAGCCATGACCTTGATCCAGTGCACAGCCAGAGTAATACATCATTTTTTAACCAGCTGACAACAACACAAACACTTCTAGCTTGAACATAATACATTTGACTTTCCAAAAAGTGGATTTTTGCACTGAAAAAAAGTATTTTAACTTCATACAAGGTTGCTCCAAAATTCAGAATGTAAGACAGGCAAAAGTTTCAAACATCAAGACCAACAAATATTTCTGGTTCTATTCATCATTTAAAACTCATTACTGAATTGACGATGCATTATTTTTTCTAACCTATCGCAGGAAAAAATGGTTGAGTTCACTTATTAATATGACACTAAGCAGCAACTAACATTGGTTAATAAATAAACTCCATCTTTTGAACTAGTTGAACCGGATATCTGGGAGTGTCTAACACAGTTATTTCTTAAACAATTTGTTTTTCTGCTGATCAAAGTCTTGCCATTCATAACTAACTCCTCAAGTGTATTTGCTAACTTCCCTGACCAAAAGGAACCAAAAAGGTGATAAATCAGATTCAGCTTTGAACTCCAGCCAAGCACAGATTGCTGATTATGTCAGGCTATGTTAAATTACCCTTACTTCAGTTGTATGGGTTTATTGTGCTGAAACCATAAAGATACCTGAATTAAAACTAAGCATTCCAGACAGATTGAAAATTTAGGTCAAAAATTTCAGAAAAAAATTTGATCTCTAACATATCTGGCCTAACCACCCTATTTGCCTTTACAGAAACAAAGATGGCTTTAATATACTAGTAAAAATAGAGCAAATTCTTTTATATATTTCATTTGAATTTACAGCTGTTCTCTTTGTGAAGAGATGAATGCTAGATTATATTTGTCCCATTAATTAAATTCATGCAGGAGAGACACATAAATATAAACACACTTCCTCACTCCCTTTCATGGGCCTGAGAACACCAAGATTTTGTGCATTCAGTTGGCCCGACACAGTTTTAATTTGATCTGGCATGAAATGTATTATGGTATCTGGCAGGACAAAATACTTTTGAGAAAAATTGTGTGGAGGCCTTGTCTATAAATTCAAAAGTATCTGTTCTGCCTGTATACCTGTAAGCTTTAACTCTGGCCTGACAGCTCCAGAGGTAAGCTTTGTACTATTTAAATACGTTCTACTTTGAGTAAGATGTTCAGAGAGAACTGTGATACCCAGTAAGATGTTCAGAGCCAACTGTGATACCCAGTTCACTGCTGTGTCATCCTTGTATGAATTCCATGTGAGAAACTGTGGTGGTTTCGAACTTATGTGCATTATGTATAGCTGCACTTCGCCTCACCTCACCTTTGCACATTATAATCATGACTTGCTTTCCTCTTCTGGATAGTTAAGTATTTGAAAAAAAAATAAACCACAGCTTTCTGAACGAAAGCATAAAACTTCCTGGGATCTAGCATTTTTTTCTGAATAGTCAGGTGGAACATATGAGATGGAAAGAGAGTGGAAAAAAAGTGGGGCATGGAGGAAACATAGTGGAAAGGCAGAAAAAAGCCATAAGACTGGCTAAACAGATATGACAACATATTCCTTTGACAGTCTTCCAGTTGAGTATGCCTGGCATGCTTTGAAATGTCCAGTGTAAAAATAATGATGACTATAGTTGGTCTCCAGCAGCTTTGATATATTCACTGAGGCTTCTTCCTCCTCTTTTATTGCTTGCACCTTAGGAATGAAACCTCTCCTTTACTGAAGTCCAGAAGAGTTGAGTCACTGACCTCACCAATATGAAGATGTCACATGGATTTATGAAGTGTTGTTTCAAACTCTTGGAAAGAGAACATTATTATAAGTAGACATTACCTGACAGTCTTTCAAAGCATTCTGCACTGAAGCCTGGTCTCCAATTTTTTGTTGCTGTTTCAGCTTCTTCTCTTGGGTTTCAAACCAAGTTTTTAGGCATTGCACATTATTTTCATATTCTGTCCAGGATTCCTGCAGACTTTCCAAGAGCTGGATCTGCAAAGAAAAATGAGTATATGCTTTCTCATATAATTATCTTTATTGTTGGGTCAATTATGTAAATCATTGAAGACCAATGCAAAGTAGTGTCTTCTCACAATTCAGTGTTTCAGAAATTAAAAACAGTATATACATTCAAATTTAAATACATTTAGTATTTTTAATAGAATTAATAATAACCCTGGCTTCATTTAGCTTGGGGAAAAGAGGGCAAAGGAATCATCTCACTGTGCTGTCCACTCATTATAGGGAGGCATGGGGAGATTGGAGGCAGACTATTGTGGGAGATATTCAATAAAAGGAGAAGATCTAACAGTCACAAGTTGCAACATGGGAAATCCTGATTGGGAATGAGACAAAAATCTGTCCCCCACCGTAGTGACTAAGCATGAATCAATTACCCAGAAGAGTTTGTGGAATCTCTCCTTGGAAATTTTCAAGATTGAGATAGCCAAGTCCCCTGTGATCTAACGGTAAAGTTAGATCTGTTTGTAGCAGGAGATTGACCTAGATGACTTGCAGAAGCTTCCAACCAATCTTATTGTTCTATGCATTTTGAAAGTTCACTCCAGAGTAGTTAGGTTTTTTCCTTTACCTTTTCTGTTATCAGGCCTTGCAGGATCTGCCAACGTCTGTTCATTGCTCCGAGCTGTTCTGCAAAATCAGTTTTGTCACTGCGTTTACTTTCAACATCCTGGCTGCTGATTTGTAGCACTGATTGGTTCACAAAGTCAACAGTCAACTGTTTGCAATTTAAATCTATCTTGAAACCCTAGGAAAAAAAAAACCCAAAACATTGGAATAAATGAAGCAGCATGTGAGTACCATAACTTCTCACCTTCCTACAAAACAACAGTGTTCAACAGCCACATCTTTATCATAATTCAACTAGAAGGGTTTTTTAGCAATTGACCAGGAATTAGGAAAAAAAGTGTATCCCACTGTAAGCAAAGAGCACGTTCAGCACCATTTGATGAAGCTCAATAGGCACAAGTGTATGGGACCTGATGAGATGCATCCCAGGATCCTGAGGGAGCTGACTGATGTTGTTGCCAAGCACTTTCCATCACATTTGAAAAGTCACGGCAGTCAGGAAAATACCCAATGACTGGAAAAGGGGAAACATCGCTCCTATCTTTACAAAGGGAAGAAAGGAAAATATGGGTAATTACAGACCAGTTAGGCTCACTTCCGTGTCCAGGAAGATCATGGAACAGATCTCATGGAAGCAATGTTAAGGCACATACAAGCCAAGGATGTGATCCAAGACAGCCAGAACAGCTTTACTAAGGGCAGATTGTGCCTGACCGATCTGGTGGCCTTCTATGGAATGACTGCACCAGTCAACAAGAGAAGACTGACTGATGCCATCTACCTAGAGTTCTGTAAGGCTTTTGACACAGTCCCAAATGACATCCTTATCTCCAAATTAGAGAGACATGGGTTTGAAGGGGGGACTACTCTCTGGATAGGGATTTGGCTGGATAGATGCAGCCAGAGGGCTTTGGTCAATGGCTCTGTGTCCAGGTGGAGACCAGTGATGAGTGGTGTCCCCCAGGGCTCTACTTTGTGACTGGTGCTCTTTAATACCTTTATCAATGACACAGTGAGATCAAATGTATCCTCTGCAAGTCTGCAGAGGACAGGAAGCTGAGCAGCACAGTTGATATAACTAAAGAATGGGACCCCATCCAGGGGACCTGGACAAACTTGAGAACTAGGCCCATGAGAACCTCATGGAGTTCTGCAAGTCCAAGTGCAAGGTGATGCACCTGGGCTGGGGAGACGAACTCATTGAGAGCAGCCCTGCAGAGAAAGATTTGGGAGTTCTCAGGGATAAAGAGCTGGACATAAGCCAACAGGGTATGCTCACAGCCCAGAAATCCAGCTGCATTGTGGGCTGCTTCATAAGAGGAGTGGCAGGCAGCTGGAGGGAGGTGATTCTGCCCCTTTGCTCTGCTCTTGCAAGACCCTGCACGGACTACTGCATCCACTCTGGCAGATCTAATAAGGTTTAATAATGTGCATATTGCTTTGGATTTTCCTAGAAATTAAGATAAGCATATTAAAAATTATATTCCCACTATAAGTAAACAGAAGAGTAAAAGTTATTTTGGCTTCTTTTCCACATTATCAAATATTTTGCAGTTCTAACTTGTGTATAATTCCAACCATCCACAAAGTTGGTGAATCTTTTCTTCCCTAAATCACTTATATTTTACATATTTCTATATATTTCATTGTGGTAATAATGGAGATAATTCGAAAGGAAAATTAATAATTGTCACTCAGTACCTTGTACTTCTGGACGTAACCCTGAATTGCTTTCTGTCCTACTACATTTTTTATATTTTCTTCATCCTGCTGAATTACATTTTCCATCAGTGAAATCCAGCTCATAACTTCAGTGATGGCATGGCGAGAAGGAATTTTGTCCATCTGGAGCTGTTGAGATAAGAGACTTAAAACTCGCGTTGTAAAAAAAAAAGGGTAAGAATTCTTTGCTTTGCATTAACACAGTTTCAGTAGTTGATAGAGTACTGCTTGCCTGCATTTAACTACTCAAGAATATGTTCTATGACATTTTTAGGTGGACATATATATTTTGCATTACAAGACAATTCAGAGAACTACAGAATGACACTGTTTTGTTTACTATCACAGACTCAGTTAACATTTGTGACCATTTCTCTCTCCCCATACATCATAAAGTTATTACTAACTCTGAGAGCATTCTAAATTATAAACTAAAGCAACAGCTTACACTGATAACTCCCTAGAAACTATGTATTAAGGCAACTTTTCAACCAGTATAATTCTCTAAGTTCAGTATTATAGGATTAAAACCGCAAACTACACAACCAAAAATGTCCTGTGCCTACACATACTAGCAAAAATCAAAAATGTTTTTAGATCTATTTTGTCTTTCACAGACTTGAACCTAACCTATTCAATTTGAACAAAACCACTACCCAAACCTGACAGGGCACAAGGATGTGATATCCTTTTTTCCAGAAAGCATACCAATGTGTTGGAAAATCCCTCACCTTTTCTTTGGTTAAAATTTAAAAATTGTAACTATGAAGGCTGAAACTAACACTGATGGGTACTAGACAGGCAGGATGTAAAACTAAGTGTAAGCTTTCCCACAATAAAACAGGAATAACTTTTTTCTTATCTTTCCTCACATGGACAAATTGAGAAAGGAAGCAACTAGTTAGTGCCAACATTACAGTCTTAGTTTTCTGGAGTATCAAAGGCCTTCGATGGCTTTCTTACCTGGTGCAACTTCTCTTGTACTGCTGGGATTTGTGTGAGAAGCTCTGTCCACTGGGTTTCGATATGGGACAATCCTGCACGCAATGCAGCTGTATCTACTTTCTTCAGCCTGAGGAGCTGGTTCCCAGTACTCAGGACAGAAGATTTCTGTGATGACTTAGCATCCACTTCTTTTGAAAACTCCTGTAAGCAGAACCATTTTTTGTGGAAATAATTAAGTACTTTTTTATTGTACTTGAGGTTTTAGAACTTCAGAAAGCTTAGTCTATCCTACTTTCCCTTTAAAATACGTACTTCTATTAGTATTCATCAGCTATACTTCAGAATAAGTTTGAACAAAAATTGTGTTCAGTCATAAAACCATTTTCTGTTTTCAGAATCCTCAAGATTCACAATCCTTGCATATAGCAAAGAAGTGCTTGCTGTGCATGCACACCAGCATTTTGAAGAACAGCTTACCTACATACTCATCAATGATGAGAAGTATAACCATTTAATTAATCAACTGTTTAATTGTAATTGGAGATAAATAGGTGTCCCATGTCCATGAACAACTTACCAAAAAGGAGTTCAGGTGGTCTCGGACAGTTTCTAGTTCCTGAGGAACAGTCAAAGACTGCTGGCTCCAAAACTCAAGTCGTTCCTTTGCAGACTGCAACCACTGTGTCAACTCATTTGATTCACTCTGATACCTGGGAAGATGTTTAAAGAAGACTGAAACAGTCATCACCACTTCTTGCCTCCATGTGTTAGAGGAAGATACTGAATGCCAGATTTGAAATTTTATTTTTTATCAAATTTCAGAAAAGCTTAATTTAATTTTACAGACAGCCACAGTAGCAGGAAGCTCCTATTTTAGCCACTATCCTCACAATTTCTTACAGTGCCTTAGTTTTGCCTTTAGAAAAAAGTTTAATGAAGGACAATAGATCTCAAACCTCCTTGGACCAGCTGTAACCCCACCCAATGCACATAAACAGACTTTTCACTTCCATTAGAAGGCTTAGTCTTCCTGAATCTTTACCAAAAAGTATTTCAGAGCAGAAATTTAATTTTACTTTTTTTCAGAAACCATCTTCGTATCATTTCACATGCCAAGCAACTAATGAGATAACAGTATGAATGTCCACACATAAGCCAGGGATTGATTCATAGACAAAGCTTTTATATCAATTAGATAATTAATTTTGAAAGTAGCATATGAACATTAGCAAGATAGCAAAAGCTCCCTTCCACATATGCAATCACAGAGATCCACAAGAACCCAGAAGCTGCAATGCATCCACTAAAACATGCTGAAGCTATTCACCCAGCAAAGCACAACTCTTCTGATCAACCTGTACACACATGGGGCTTCTAAATTTTTCATCTAAGAAAGTGCTTTCTACTTTCCTCACACCAGCTTTATCTTCTACATCTTTTATTACAAATGAGAGAGTACAACAGCACTTCTATGGAACAGCAGTCGAACTATGACATACATCTCAAAGTACTTTCTTTTAAATGTTGAATCAAATATGTCTGGGTCCAGAACAGATTTGACCTGAAAAGCACAGGTGAAGAACTTTTTATTTACCATTACATCAGCATTACCTTGTCCAGTGCTTCAGTATTGTCTCCAGCCTGTGAAGCTCCTTGGTGACTTTGCTGGTGTTACTTAACCAGCGTTCTCCTAGCTGGTTCAGTTGACCTTCGAGCTCTGAGCAGCTAACAGAAAAAAGGAGCCTCTTCCCATCATCTAGCACTTGGTACAGTTTAGGTTGGTATTCAGTCAGGTTAGATCTCAGATGCTGTAATGACAGAGAAGATGGTTAGATAACTGCAGGTCTCTGCTACCACACTTTCTCAAAACACAGTTTCCTTTTAATGCAATTTGTTGCATATCTAATGCCACCACAGAGTATCAAATTTTTCCTCTGCTCCAGCTCGAGAACTCCCCAAGAACTACCATGCAGGTAATCTGCTCAAAAGCTGACCATGCTGCCACAAACCAAATCATGTCAATATGTCTATTGTTTCCTCCTTATGGTAAACTCCTCCTTCGTGTAGATATTTTATACTTGAAAAGAATCTTTGTGGGGCAGCACCATTTTTGTTAGAAATTGATTAAAATACCAGAACTTACTTCACCATCAGCTGAAAACCTACCATCTACTACAATGAACGTTAAAGATGTCCAATATAAAATTATTAACAGCGGTTCCTTCTTCAGCCCTTCCAATGCCTATCTTCAGTTCTCTGAACATCTCACTCCTTTACTAATCTACCCTCCTGCTCTTCACGGACACAAATGTAAGATCACCCCATCTATCCAAATCCTTGAACACAGAGACCAATTTTTATTGCATAAGAAAGCAAAAAAGGTAATGAAAGGCTGTTAATACAGCCCAGAATGAATCTGGAACTGAGACAGATTTAATTTAAATGGTGACTTGTGGATGAGTAAAGAATTAGTACATGTGGGCAAATAGACCTGGTAAATTCCACTATCATTATGCAAATAATATGGATTTTAAAAATATCCATATATTGGTATATCCATATATGAGTTTGAGTGTGTGAGTACAAGCATTCCCATTTTTCAGTTCTGGTGAAGGTAATCTGAATATAAAAGGTACAAAACCATCAATCCTATAGTGAGTACATGAACTTTCTATTGCTCTTATTTCCTCTTTCACAAAAATAAAGTTTTTAATAGATTTAAAAAAAAATCTTTATACACGTGTGAGTCTGTGTTTACACATAACATATATAAAAAAAAAAAAATCCTACACAGTGGCTTATAAAAAATCCAAGATAATCATAAACTTATTATGATGGATTTTAAAGCTAAATGTGGCAAATTAATAACATCTGTGCCATAATGGAACACAAGAATCTGGATTTGAACAACCTAGTTTATGTACCTGAAAAGAAAAACAAAAGAAGAAAACTAATTTAGGGTCAGGACCAACATAAACAATGCCTAGCATCAAAAAAAACCAAACCAACATCCCCCCACAACAGATCGCTTAGGTTGTGCTCATACCATTGGAAAAGCAGAAAGCTGTCTGGTAAAGCAGCTAAAAAGATAACACAAAGACAATTTACAAGAAAAATTTCATGATTTGACAGACATTTTTCTGTAAAACAAAAAAGAGAATGTAGAACCCCCAACTAAACTGTCTAGTACAAGGAGACAAAAATAAAACACTAGACTGAAGAAACAGGATGTGGTAGAAAACCTGTATTCAAACCACTTGTTGCATTTTAGGAGGGGGGCAATTTGAGGAACCACAGGCTGTTCAGCCTCACCTTGCTCTCTGGAAAGATCATGGAGCACATCCTCCTAGATTCCATTTTCAGAGACAAAAAGGATCAAGAGGTGACCAGGAATATTCAACTTAAATTCACTACCAGCCTTTTATGACAAAATTACTGTCTCTGTGGATCAGACTGACTTCAGCACGGCCTTTGACACCATCTCCCACAGGAACCTCCTCTAGCAGCAGAGAGAGTTCAGGCTGGATAAATGGACTGTTTGGTGGGCTGAAAATGAGCTGCATTACCAGTCTCAATGCTAGTGATCAAAGGCTTGATGCCTGGCTGGCAGAGTACTCCAGAGATTAATGATATTTTATCCCAAATGTCTTCAACATCTTAATGGCATGGATCATGGCAGACAGCATTTGCTCAGTAAATTTCTGGACGACACTAATGTAGGGAGAATGGTTGGGACAAAAAATGGCAGACTCATTCCAGAGATTCTTTACTAAACTTGAGGATGGAGGCAGCAGAAACCTTGGAAGGCTGAAGAAATGCAACTGCTGCACCTTGGGCTGACTAGCAGCGTTTCTCAGTACAGTTTAGGAAGGAAACTGTGTATTTAACCTGGCAGCTTATAAGGCAAGCCACAGCACTGGCCTATACTAAGACTGAACAACCAGATGAAGTTATTTTATTATCCTCATTTAGATGGTGCTAATGAGGCCACATCTACACCATCTGATTGTGCTCTGACCCATCTCTCACTGAGTTGAGGAAGAAGGAAGTAGTCAGGGTCCAGTGCAGAACTACTAAGTTATTTAGGGACCTAGAGCACATGTCCTTCACAAAGAGACTGTAGGAAGTGTACTTGCTTTAGACTGACAAACAGGAAGCTAAGGGCCAGTCTAACAAAGATCTACAGCTGTTTGCAGTACAATTAAAAAGATGATAGAGGTAAATGCTCCTCAGTAGTGCCACAGAATATAGAAAGGAGAATGGTGACAAGCTGAAAGTTGATGTTACTGACTGGGCATTACAGAAAACCTTTTATAGTAGGTGGTTGTGCAGGACTGCAACTGGTCCCCTGGTCAGCTGTGGGATCTCCATCTTTTGAGGCTTCCAAAGCTGTTGCTGATCCAGCCCATGACAACTGTAATGCTTCAAGTGGGAGGCTGGACTAGACGACTTGTGAGAGATCCCTTTAACCCCTCTTTTATGCAGAAAATGTCTACAAAGCACCAACCTGAAAAAGTGTAATCCGGTCTGTAAGCCTGTCCTCCGTCTCTTCTACCAAACCAACAGTGGGGATGTTTCCTTCAACAGACTCCAGCTGTCTGGTGAGTTCCTGGTAATCTTCATCCAGATGCATCCAGGTCTACAAGCACAAATTATCCATGTGTATGGCAAATATGAATATCTAAAAATTTCATTACCTTTTCTTTTTTTAATCTGAAATCCTGCAGCTAGTTACACGGTTGTGAAAGTACAGAAATAACAATACAAATGCCCAGTGAACCTGTAAAAAGACACCATCCCTGTGCCAAGCTCAACTTTTGGTAAGAACATATGCTACGTATAACAGTAAGAACTGTTATGCTCTAGTAAGAACTGTTATGCTCTCCTTAACCAGCTAAAGCAAAGCAGCTCTTTAGACTTAGAAGAACACAATTTGTGCTACCTGAGGGTCACAACAGTTAAACAGAAAAGATTGCATGTAGTCTATCAGTACTTTGTGTGTATGACAAAATGGACTGATGCTCATCAACTCTGCCCAAGCACAGGAAATCAGCATTATAGAATATCCTGGTGGTTGATCACAATGGAAGCACAGAAAAGGCCACAGAAATTCTCACCTCTAGAATGTATTCCAGCTCCACACCTCGTTTATGAGCCAACTTTAACACAGCTGAAGCTTGTGTCATTATATCTGAACGTGATTGAGTTTCCTTCAAGAGGGCAAGGCTACTCATCTTTCTAAAAAGTGTTTCTGTCAGGATCATGTGAGACTCCAACCCTTGAAAATATTCCTGAAAAATTCAGACATGAGGGAGAGGGAGAATAGAAAAGAGAAAGTGCAATTGTTCTCAATTAATTTCTACTAAAAGAACATTTTAAGACATCAGCAGTACAATCAAGTATCTACACAGAATTAGGTAAAACTTTCATTTCACAATATTTCATGAAATCCAGCATAAATCCAGCATTGTCTTTGAATAGACAATGGTCTATTCAAAGAAAGGAGTCAGTCATTCTTTCCACACAAATTCCATCCTGACCCTCATTCCATAAACAAAATCAGCTTAAATCAGAGAATCAACCCAAAAATTTCTGCCTAATGAAAACGTGGAAAGTACTTGTCCTACTTGTAGGTTCTATTACTAAATGTAAATTTCTGTTGAAAATAAATGGAATGGTAGATGAAATTGCTATGTAGCACAACAGGACAATACTAGGAACTTGTTATTAGAATAATGAAGAAAATGCAATCTATTGGGGTTCACCTTCAACAAAGCATTTGCAACTCTGTGTCAGAACAGTTCATTGGCTCCAATTTGAATTACAGTCTGGCCCACCATTCTGAAAAGCTCCTGAATCTTTAGGAACAGGTGGTTAGTAATTTGCTCTTCGTAAGTGTCCTGGTTTTGGCTGGGATAGAGTTCATTTTCTTCTTAGTAGCTGGTACAGCACTGTGTTTTGGCTTTACTACTGGAATAATGTTGATGACACACTGATGTTTTCTTTGTTGCTGAGTAGTGTTTACCCCAAGCCAAGGACTTTTCAGTTTCCCTTGCTCAGCCAGTGAGGAGGTGCATGAGGAGCCTGGAGGGACCATGGTCAGGACAGCTGACCTGAACAGGCCAAAGGTATATTCCATACAATAGGGCATTGTGTTCACTATATAAACTCGGGGGAGCTGCTTGGAAGCTGCTGATTTCTTCTTGGTGACAGGTTGGCTGTTGGTCAGGCGGTGGTGAACAACTGTATTTTACATAATTTATTTATTTCTCTTGTATTTATTTCTCTCTCTCCTTTCCATTAGTTATACTCACTATTTCAATTATTTTTATTATTGGTGCTATTAGTATTAGTATTCATCTCTCAACACACAAGGCTTATCTTTTCTTTCTGATTCTCCTTCTCCCCAAGGAAGGAACACATAAGGAAGATGCATCTGTGTGTTCTTAGCTTCACACTGGGGCTAAACCATAACAACAAGCTTACAGTCATCACTAGTGCTGAAATACATCCTGATTTCTTACCTTATGTTTTTCAAGCAGCGACTGAACCTCTTCCTTGGAAGAAACAATCATTTTCTGGTCACCAGCCATTTTTTCTTGGCCTGTTTCTACCAGGTCAGCCAGGTCCTGCAAGGCCCGCTCATACTGCCTCTTAAGAGCCATATTCTGATTCAGATCACTCCGCCTGGATCCAATGATCATCAGTAGCTCATCATACTTATCCTGGGGGACAAAGGGCGTCAATGATGATTCTTATTTCACACCTTACATGTCTTCCTAGAAGCAACCTTACTGCCCTTGTACTCTCTGTGAATACTAGCAAAATAACATTTATTTCCAGCTCAAAAAGAGTTTGCAAATATACTGACTTCATTGATAAATTAACTCACCAATTAAAGACAGAAAAAATAAGCAAGACCTGCAACTCTTCAAAGTACATGCACTTGGGGGGAAAAAAATATCAGAATCCCCAAGGCTTAATGTAAGTAGCAAAGATTTGGCTTAATGCATCAAAAAACAGTGACTACCATGCAATGCACATGCTGTTTACATTTATGCAGAGCATTGCATGGATTCCACCATGGATACAGACCATAAGCATCTCAAAGTCGGGTTTGTTTCCTTCTCCTTCCCCAGAATCTTACTGGTAGCAAGCAAGATATATACAACTTACCGTAAAAACCAAATCAAGCCCATACTTTTGATCTATACAAGACATTTGAACAAGTAAAATATATCTACGATCATCCAGTGCTACAACAAAGTGCCCACCCTCAGATTGCAGCTGGCTCTCCTAGCCTTAAACAGAAAATTTTGAGAAGCAAAACTGTCAGAAAAGGCCAAAGGAAGGGTTTTCTAAAAACTGAAACGGAGGGGAGAGGGCACATAATGGCACATAAACTGAGAGCAAAAAAAAACCCAAAACCCCCAAGCAAACCAGGAGGAGGCGCCAAGATCAAAAGAATGAAGAACTGGGCAAAAGACACATTTCCTGGTTATTTATTTCTTAGTCATTCATTTTTAATTGATTTCACTGTCTTGTTGGCTTAATGAGTTTATGGTCCAGCTTCAGCTATTTTAATTGCTGCCAATTTATTATGTCATTGTAAACAGTAAAATTCAGTCATAAACCTCCTCCTTGATGTTTCCTCAAGCATTCCCTGCATCAGCCAAACTGCTTCAAAAGGACTTTCAACAGATTTACAAAAGTTGTGGACCAATTGCCCACATGTATTGACATGAGAGGTGTTCTAGCAAAAGCAGAACAATTCCAGTTTCAGGTTTCACTTCACTCTCTATCTCCTTTACCCTCTTCCTTCTCCGAATGACAGATATGAGACAATACTAAACTGCAGATCATGAGACTCTGGTGAGAACAGGGATGAACCTTCAGCAGACAAATTTATGCTTACATGCTTAACGTCATCTGTGTGAAAAGGGAGTGGATGAGAGCTGCAAACATGACTTTGTAGATTTTTACAATTAATACTGCTAATATCAGAGACGTTAGAAAATCTGAAGGGGCAAAAATGTAAAACTAGATGAACCAGACAGAACATAATCTTTTATACCTGCTGAAATTCCTTTAAATTCCTTTTCCTAAACTGCATTATGAACAATAAAAAGAAGCATTCCTTTGATATCACAGGTGAGAAAGGTGATAGGATGTTCAGGTCTCGGATGGAACTAATGAACCATACCTGGATCTTAGACAACTCTTGTACAGAGGGTTGGTCAATTTGTAGCTTGTCTACACGCTTCTTTAATTCATTGATTCCAGCATCTAGTTCCTTTAAACCTTCTTCTGCCTGCAGTATGACCTGTAGATGAAAATGACATTGCTTAGGTTTTAAGTTTCAGTAACAGTAGTGTAGCTGGCCTCTGATCGTATTCTTTCCTGCTTGCAGTACTAATTACACCCTCAATCTGCTAAAATTTTAAAGGATGCTATGAAGGAAATGTATTAATTAAAAGTCAGGAGAGCCCAATTTTTTCTTAACATTAAATAAGCTTATCATTATTACTTTTTATTAACAAGCTGTTTTAGTATCATATAAAATACTATGTTTAGCATTTTTTACACCAAACATGAATTTCCATAATTTTAACTATATAGTAGAGGCCCAAAAGAATTTTTTTTTTAATGTAACAATGTAATTTCAAGAATTTTTATTAACAGTCATTCCTGTCATCTCTAAGCACCAAACAAACAACCATCACAGTCTGCTGTATGCTCTTCCATACCCATGTATGAAACCAAAGAGCTGTGTGTAGCTCCCTTTCAAGACTGGGATGGGGCCAAAATTACTGTCAAGGAAAATGACTTGTACCTCCCTTTTTGCACTTGGAAAACTACAACTTAAAAGCACAGACTGGTATTTGCAAGTGTCTGAAGGTGATGAGTTTTTCCAATGGAAGCTACAAGCTTTCCTCGGTCTCTGCTGAAGTAACAGGTGCAGATTATAATGAGGTTAAAAGTGAGAGGTAGATTCCCGTACTTAAAGTCCTTTGTTGAGGCCCTTTCTTGGAAGCTTCCTAACCAAATATTTTTAAACTGTGTATGTGAAATAGAACTTTTGCCTTTCAGCAGCATGGAGTTTACATAATACAGTGACTAATATTACACTTCCTGCAACTTAAGTCATCAGGCTGATTAAGGGCCTTATTTCTACTTTCCGAATCACATACTGAACAAGCAAGAATGCTTTTAAATATGAATGTCTCATCAGCCCAGGGAGATTTTCTGAAACAAATATTTTCACTTGCTTTTGTTACCACATTGTTTTCCTAGCTGATAGTTAAATTAATCATACTGGAAATAAATTTTTGCCAATGTTTGGCATCACAAAAGATAGGAAAGAAAAACATAGTGTGACCTCTCTTTTTCATACAGGAGACATAAACTCCTTCAAAATTTGAATGTCAGGTATATAAAGTCCACTACTTCTGTTTAGCTGAAGGGTAAGTTTCTTCCATTCAGTCACCTGCTGGCACCAGACACCACTCACAAGAAGTATCTACAAAAAGTAGCCCTTAGCAAACTTTGTTCATTTTTCTTACTGGCAAAACAGAAGCAAGAAAACAGGATATACTTTTTCATAAAAATAATTAATTATTCATCAGACCATTCCTGATAAAGAAATAATAATTACTGCCTAAATTAGAATGAGTAACATTAAAGACATCACTATAGACCAGTGAGCAGGAAAGTGCCCTTGGTTTTTAATGAAGTTTAATAGTCAAACAATTTAGCAAAACTCTGGACTTTTTTTGCTTCTTGAAACTTTCTTTTTTCAAATACTGCCCAGTATAAACATAATTAGATACTAGGTCAGCTGGGCAGATGAGAAAGACACTTTGCTAGGGTTTTTTGTTGTTGTGCTTTTTTGTTTTATTTACTTATATATGTGTAGTACACTCTTGGACATGCTATACCTCATGTGAACATGTATCTTCTCCCATTTAAAGCAACTGTTCTCTAGAATCCATTCAAACTTTGGATAAAAGCTTTACCTCTTCCCCTCTCCCCAAGTGACACATACATGGTAGTACCTGCATTTGTTCTGTTTCTGGTCTGTCAGCTGCCTCTGCTAATTTCTGTAGAACTAAGTATTTGTTATCAGCCACCGATGTAAACATGAGCTTCAGATCATTCTACAGGAGACAAAACCAACAAATTACAGCCAGCTGCAGCACAAAAAAACCGGAAAATATTCTGTGTTTCAAAAGGTTAAAAGCACTACAGCATTAAAACTATTCAAAAAGCACCATAACTACCCAATGCAAAACATTTAACTTTGCTGAAAATCCAGCTATGGAAACTAAGAGCTAAAGTGACTCATATTTAAAACATATCTTGTGAATGTACTTCTACTTTTGCCTTCCAATTAAATAATTAATTTAAAAGGGTCATTACCCCCATGTAACAAAAACATTCTAGTGCAGTTTATTCAATCACATATGACTGTAAACAAGCTTGGTCTTACTTTTTAAGGCAAGTTTTTCAATTACAAATGCGAGCAAATATAATACATAAGTAAACAAGACCTCCACACATTACAGGGCTAAAAAAAAGCTAAAAATTTTAGAATATTTTATCAGAACAGACACATAAATATTACTTAACAATTTCACTGAAATAAAATCAATGATCTTTTTCTTGCACTCATCTCAACAGAAAATTATCAGCACATTTTTCTGAGACTTTCGGCATTAAGTGCATTAATGATTTAGTCTTTATTTTTACATTCAGTAATTATTTTAAATACTGAAAATCTCTAAGAATAATGCAATGAGTTCTGATCAATCTTGCTGCCACCAGCACAGGGAAGTCTTTCATTAAAAAAAGGGAGACTGCAGAGGAATGATTATGGAGTTTGAAAGGAAATCTAGTAGTAGCAATCTGTGAAAAGATGACCCTAATCTAAAGACACAAAGAATACTTATTTTAATTTTAATGGAGTTTTTAATTAAAAATAAACCATACTGAGGGGCTTCATATATTAATGATAATGATAACAATAATAACAATAATAATAATAGGAAACAAGGTAGAGACCAAGTAAGATCTGAAAGCACTTCTAAACTGTTGGAAAAGTTTTCTGTAAGTGCAATTTTCTCCACTTATCAGCATTTTTTCGTACTTGCACAACAAAGACTTCCTTTTATGTAATGCTAGCAAGGTGAGACAGCATGGAAAGATTATTACTTTACAGTAATTGCATGAGCTGTAGAAGCCTTCTAGCAGAGGGTTTAAATTTTAAGTAATTATTAGGATACCAAATTTTGCATAGCTTGAGAAGTCTGATTTTTCAATAAAAAACCTGTGACAACCTTGTTCCTTTGATTTGGTACCAAAAATTCACAGCCTTTATATCCCCATTTGACACACACCTCTGTTACTTTCATCACCTCATACCTTGAATGTGATGATTTGCTGGAGCCGTCCTTTCATCTGGTGGCATCTCTGGCTTACCACTGACTCCAGTAAGGTCAGTCTTCTCAGGAGACAATCCAAAGTGTCTTCTATAATAACCCTCTTATCACTACCATCAGGAAGTATCTGAGCAAACAGATTCTTGTTCTTATCCACTTCTTCTGTTATGTCTTTGATTTCTTTAGCAAGAGACTAATTTTGTAGAAAAACAGAAATGATAGTCAGACATTGTGGAAAGCAAGAAAACATTGACATAACTATTGTCAATTTTGCAATGATGTAGTGAATTTTTTTACATTGTTGCTATACACACACACACTAGAAAAAGATGGCAGCTACAGTAATCTCTGATAGTAAAAAGATTCCATGCTCCAAGGAAAACAAGTGCTGGAACAAAATGATGTAAAGCCACAGAAACATCTGGGTTGAATTAAAAGGCATCTAGTCCAACCCTCCTGAAGTAAGTCCTACTCAAGGATTCCTTACCTCTTGCTTGCAGACACAGGTTTCTGTTTCTTCCTCTGGCAACAGAGCTGTAGCAACAAAGACTTGCTCTTCCACGCCATCCAGCCACACGGACGTGGCAGTGATACCATCATACAGCTTCTGTTCAAGATGCAGGGTCTCCTCCACCTGTCCAGCCTGGGCAAAGAAATCAGAGAACTCCAGCAATTTCACTGTTAACGTGGCTTTGCTGTAGGACAGGTGTAAATGCAATTGAAAATTACCTCAGATGAGACATCTTCAAAGGCCTGATTCAATTCAACCAATACTGGTGACACTAAGGATTTATCTTCATCCTGTGTCTCCTCCTTATACGAGGGTATTCCAGGTATTAGTCTGTTTGGTCTGGTATAAAGCTGTTGAGAGGGAAGCACCAATTAGGAGGCACTTACCACATGTAGGGCACCAAATTCAGCTGTACAGATTCCCTACTGACTGAGGCTATCACCTGCTAATGCTCATGTTCCTCCCACAAATGTTCCATGTAATGAATACTTTGCATAAATACTGCTCAACAGGAGGTTCACTAGAAATGCAGGATAAATGCTTGTAGCCAGAATTAAAAATTACTAGTTTTACCAAAAATATTATCAATTACTGTTTAATTAACACAAGGTATTTAGAACTTTGGAAGCTGATTAATGGAGAATTATACATAGATGAGTGGATTTGGGTCTATTAACAATAAAATGTAAGATGTATGTTAATATAGACTTTGGTTTGTCCACAGTTTAATTGATTAATCCCCATTTCTTTCAGTAGAAATACTATTCCTGAAATTCCTTACCCACTAAGATCAAGAATAGAATGCAACCAATAAATTCAAACTGAAAATAACAGTTTTCCTCTAAGCTGTTACCAGAGTACTCATCAGTTCCAGAGGGATGATTTGTTACAAAATTATCCTGAGTTACATAAGTAGATAAAGATTTTGTCTGAGCTCTTTCTTCCTTTCTAGTTCATTAACCTGATGTAGTGCAATTCAAACCACTTTGAACACGAGCAGTGATGGTGTCAATATTTAACAGTTTTTAAAGGTGTCACAAAAATAAACTGTTTTATATCTCATGCATTAACTACAGCACCTTAATAGATCTACATATTGTACCTCTTGTTGTAACAATTACTTTCAAAGAGAAAATGGAAAGAGAAATTTAAGAAAGCTACCAGCTGTTCTTTTTCCAAAGCTTTCTGGAGCAGTCTCTGCTTGGTACTGAATTCCTGGTTTAGGCTTTCCCATTTCCTCTTCATCTGCTCTTCAGATGATGGCTTCTCACCTTCTAAGACTAATTCCTCAGCGAGTACATCAGGCTTCTCACTGAATCAGAAGATGCATAAAGGTTTAACAAATGCAAAAGTTATAACCATTTAAAATTAAAATTTTCCATTAGGAAATTCTACATTTAAAATAAATGCTAGTTTTTAAACCTCTGACTTGTTGGTTTTGGCTTTGTTTATCTGATAATAAGACAAAGGCTGATTTGAACAGCAAGAAGTTCTCGCCTGATGAAATAAAAAGTACTTTCCAAAAGACTGTTTGGAGTTACAAGTACCCAAAATAAGTAAAAAAATCCCCAAACCAGACCGAATATATACTACATTGAAATGCCACTTACAAAGAAATTTCACTTCGAAGCATGAATTTAAATAAATATTTTATCTGACTTCTGCCTCATCTCATTTCTCAAAATGGCAGACATTTTAATGCAGGACAAGCATATGAATTTAGTTTTGGTAAACAGTTAATCACATTCAGAATTTTCTGTTTGGTGGGGTTTGCTTGTTTGTTTTTGTTTTTTTAGTTTCTATAGTACACCATCACTTGACAGAAGGAGGTCTCAAACAGAAGGAGACTGGTTAAGTACTTTCTGGCATTACAATTAAAGCTTCAAAAGGAAAAATACTGGTTACAATGGCAGATGCCTATGTTTTGAGGTACATGTTATTCATACACCAGTGCTGGCCCATAAAGTTACAGTAACTGATCCACTGCTTATCTAATGAGTCTCACTAGTCTTTAATCTTAGTGTGATTCCTGCTAATAGGAAAAAAGGACATTTCTAAATGCTGAAGGTGATCTATTATCATAAAACAGTTTGTGAAACTGTATTATCAGACCCCTGAATTATAAACCAGGCCTCCAGTAGCCTAGGTGCTGTATAAAAATGATAAAACAAAAATTAGAGGACTATGAGCAGAAGAGGGATGTAAGCATAAGGATGACAAAGCACAGCCACAGAAATTTACTTTTTGGAACAACACATGAAAACACACCTTATAGACAGGCCTTCAGTAGAGCTTTGCTGCGTTAGGATCTCTCCTCCACGGCACGCTACTGATCGAAGCAGATTCTTCTGCTCTTCTAGCTCTTGTTCCAGCTCCTAGCACAGCAAGTTACAAAAAACAGAACAAATCTCAAACAGACTGGTTTTGCTTTGGAAGGATATGTCTTCGCTGTTTAACTGTCATGCAAAGTTGGCTGAGCTACTTCTGAAATGGCTTACTTCAACACCAAAAGCGGTCCAAAATCTCCAGCCAGGGGCACAGAAAAACTGGGTACATAAACTGGATTACTGAACTAATTACCAAATACAATGCAGTTTCTGGAACCTGCCCTAGTGAGAATATCTTCAAATCATTCAACACAATGGATCATGTAATATGTGTATCTTAGCTTGTATAAAGACAAAGTTATTATTCTGAGTATTATCATCTGTCCTTACAGTAACCTAAAGAGTTGATTCAATTTTGTTCTACTGATGGACAGAAGAAGTATAGAGTGATAATGTGAATTGACCATGGTTACTCAGGAAGTCTAGCCTGCCTGACTGTTACAAATGTAATATAGGGAAATCAGATGCATCATTACAAAAGCAGTGAGTAAGAAACGGTGTAAAAATTAGTATTTCAGTGGAAATATTAACACTAGTGGCCCAGCTATAGCATTAAGTGTAATCTAAAGATGGGAGTAAAAGAAATGCAAAACACCAACTTTCTGTTGCTGCAGGGTACTCTGCTGCTGCTGTGAGCGAGTAGTTCTTGCTTGTGCCAGCCATTCTTGAACACTGGGGCTTTGCGAGGAAACGAAATCCAGATCACTCTCCTCCTTTTCTTGTAAAGATCCCTGCTTTAAAAGAGACATTAAGATTTAAAAAAGTCTCTTACGTTGTTAGAGAGCAGGCAGGTTCAGCTCATCTACGCAAAACCTCTCAAGTTGCTGGCTCATGTAAATCCTGAAGTGAGCAATTTAGATTTCTGACTTTTACTGGTTTTTGGTTACTAGCAAGAAAAGCATCCCTAAAAATGTAAAAATAAACATGCATCATTGCACTTAGCAGAATCAGAGACCACATGTCAGAGACCTTGGACTGATGTGTTTCTAAAGACCATTCTGCTTCTAAAAACCAGCCTTGATCTGTAAAGGAGGGTGCAGCTTTACCTGACAATGCAGGGATTCAGTGGTTTGTTTCAGCCAGGTTTCTTTATCTAATTAAAGCAATTTTTTTGTCTAACTGGAAAACAGAAAATTCTGGTCAACATTTATTTATCAGTAAGTATATAACTCTGTGTTCAGCAGAAACACACTGGGTAAACAGCAGATGACATGATATGAAAAGCAGAGAAAGTGATTATCAAACCACAGAATGTTAGAACAGCACAGCAAAAGTAACAGCTCCTTCCATTCATATTTCTATCATGTTTTTCCAACATGAGTGATTAGACAGGCTTTCTGTGTAAGCAATGCAAAAAAGAAAAAATGCCTTAATAGCTCAAAAAAAGGTTTTATCAGCTTCTTGGCTTCCAAAGTCCATGTTGGCTGTAAGTTTAACGAATTTTAGCAGCCAATGTATTCAAAGCTAGATATTTTAACATGCTTGGCCTTATGTTACAGACTTGTAGGTCTGGCTACTTATATGTACACATCTCTCTGGATTTATTTAGTATTACTTGCAGTCATATGACGACTGTAGAGCTTGCACCCTTTTGGTTTTATTGAAAGCTTCAAGATCTAAAGCTAGGGCTTAAAACCTCTCCCCGTCTATATATTCCATTTTTGTAGGATTCATATTATGCCCATGATCCGCCTTTTATTCTAAATAAAGACTGCCAAATGGTTCAACAACAAGCTCTCCAAAACACAGACACTCTGCCTTCCAGACAGCATTTCAAATCAGACAGGCACCAGCATGGGTGAACGTGGATGTGGAAATCCTACTTGCCTCACTAACCTGGTGCTCCTTATGCTAACAACTGATACGGACCTCTGCCACCAGTGACCCTGGCACCAGCCACTAAAAGAGCAGAGTTTTGCTACATAGCAGAAGGCTAGGTGTAAGATTTTAATTTTGGAAGGTGATGAATGTACTGAAGTTGAAAGGACTGATTAGTGTTAGAAGATATAAACTGTTAAGAGAAGCAAAACAAGCAAGAAGTACCTGGTGCCAGAAAAAACCATTAGCCCTTGCTTTATGAAATAACTTTGTTTTACTAAGGTTTCGGTTTGCAGGTAAACTCTGATACTTTATCTTGTAGGAACAAGTTTCTAAAAAAGCTGACATAGTTGGAGTGTGAACAGTGTTATTACAGAATGTCAGACTGCACAAAGAGAATAGTATGTGAGAAGTAAAGAAGGTCTGGAATTATAGCTTTTCTATTATAAGCAAGGAAACAGAGAATCTTTCCGTAGATTGTGGGGGGAAAAATCTGTTCAATTTTATATATTCTAGGGACCATAGCTTTTCAACTTGTAAATTTCTTTAGAGAACAGTACCTAGCTCTTCTTTGCATTTGAGCAAGCTGGTAGATTTCAGTTACATTTTAGGTCTATTTCCTCTGGGAAGAGGACTGAGAAAATACAATATTGGAATAATACTGAGATATATAATTAATATATATCTCAGTATTAATATAGTTCCTGCAATAGCAAGGAGTGTAAAAGGGATTGTGGCATTTGTGGATGCAATGAGTTTTGTAAATATGCTACTGTACATACTTTTTAGATCAAAAGTATTTGTGAACCAGATCTTATCATTGTCCAATTACAGAATGTAAGTTTAAAAAAACCCTTGCATTTACAGTTGCATTTTCATTTGAAGTTTGTCTGAAGGAACTGCATTACATTTTCTTTAAACAGCCAAGGAAATGCAAGCTTGAACCTGTCGTTCCTGCCTACTGTCCAGTCTAGCACAGAAATAAATGGAAAATCCCTGAAGAAGATTGGGATGAAATTGATCTTTCAAAGGATTGCGGAATTACACAGACTTCTACAAGGCATGATTTTTCTTGTGAAACTGGAGTCATTCTTTCCCCATACATCCTCTGCAATAAAAAACTAAAGAAACACTATCTGTTTTGTTGAGGTATTTTTACTGCAGAATCTGTTTTACTTTTTTGTTTTTTAAAGAGTCTGTTCAGTTTCACTGCCCCTAAACCAGGGAATAAACAGTAACAGACACTATATTTTGTGTTAAATATAAATACAGAGTGCTACCTTTGGAGTGAGTATAGTCCGGAACACTCCTGTTCCTGATTAGTCTCACTACTTTATTTTATGAATAAAGAAGTTGGTCTCCCGTCACCTTTTCTGCATCACTAGTGACATCCACTAACTAAAATCAGAGGAAAACTAAAACTGTTCCAAGAAAGTCAGAGAATCTAACACTGACTCCTAAAAAGCCTTGTGCACAGGAGTAACAGGTAGGCTGAAATACGCTTTAAGGAAAATATAGCTCAGTCTTTATAATAGTCTTCCAGCGCCACTTGGGAGGTTCCTTCTTTTGGGAAGATGCCTCTGGGCAATTAAAAGGTTATCAGAACATCTGGAGACATGTAAAGGTCTGAGTTTTTTACATGCATGAACAACAGTGCTGTTAGCTTGTAATGTTTCTCAAGGATAATAGTGACATTGGATAGAATTTGGGGCATCTGATGCTCTTGGCCTCAGTCCTCAGTGTTGGAAGAACTTCTCATTTGAAAAAAAAAAAGCTCAGTGAAGATTAGAAGCTGCTATACTGCCTATGTCTATTTTCTTAAATGATCTGTAAATGAAGTCAAAGAAAGGCTTGAAATTAATAAAGAAACTTAAATCTTGCATTCATGCATCATCTTAAATGATTCATATTCTACATTTGGAAATTATTTTGTTGTTATTTTAGATATTAGAAGATCATCCAAAAATCTGTTTTAAGAGTTTAAGTAAATCACACCACTGTATTTTAAAACATTTTAAAATTTAGCAAAAGATCCTGCGATGCCTTTTCACTTCACAGGTGATATATGAGAACAAAGTATCATGTGCCTACATGGTGTTGATAACTTCATTTGCCTAGTCATGAGGTTTAATAAGCAAGAATAACATTAAAGTTACTTCATCTTAGAGGCAATAGGAAGTAATACCTGGCGATTTCCTTTCTTTTTTATTTCTCTATTTTTCTGAAATGATGCAAAGTTTTAAAGCTATGCAGTTGCTTTGAACTAAAAATAGCTCTTAGAACATCAAGTGACTTTTCAAGCTAACCTCTCAGTAGACTTTAATCTGCATTACAAGCCAGAAATCTTTGAAGCTTATCATGTTTAATTTGCACAGCAAAGCCAAGAAAAGAAGTAAAAGACAAGAGGGGGGGAGGGAGTCACAGCAGGGCAAGCAAGTTCAAAACCAGTCAGTCACATTACATGGTTGGGTTTCTTGTATGTATTCAGCTCTCCACATGCTAGTTTGACCTAAAGAATGACCAAAAGCAACTGTTAAATACAATAAATTAGTGACAACGAGCAGACCAAAGCTGCTAGGAATAGAAACCTAGGGCAAGACTGAGGTTAAATGAATTTTTGCTTATATAGTATTTTATTTGGTATAATGATGCTACTAAGTATTAGCCGTAATTAAAAAACGTTCCCTTATGTTATCTGTTCACTCTGTCGTGCACTGTAAAAAAGCACATATTTAGGACCATTCTTTGACTGGGGAGAGTAATCCTGCCCCAGACTATACATAATCTAAATGGACTGGAAACAAGAATAGACTATATCCAGACCAAGCTAATAATCTATTTACTTTATTGTTGTCCTTTCAATGAAGATACAGAGGTTAGCTTTACCATAAAGCAATGTTAACTTGAAAATTATCAACTAAAGCTTTCTAGACAGTTCTTTACTTTGGAATTATAACTCCATTTACTAACTAAAGATCAATTAACTCAAACTGAATCCAGGAAACACTTCCACTCTTTTTCCCAGTTGCATAAAGTTGCTATGAAATCCCCAAACTCCTGCCCACCATGAAAACAGCTGGAAGGAGCCACTCACCCGAATGTTGATCTGTTTGTCATGGAGCACTCTCTGCAGCTCCAGAAGGCTGCCCTTCAGTGTCCTGAGCTTCACAGCCAGCTGCTCTGCCTCGTCCTTGGTGTGAGCCTTCCCTTCCATAAGCAAGTTCTCATTGTGCACAGACAACTCTGACAAGGCTACCACCTTCTGTTCTATTTCAACCAACATGTTCTGCAGCAGCAAAAACAAAGACCCAAATTCATACATTTTCCAGCACTTGTCACGTTTTCAGGCAAGATGACCTGTGGCCTACCTCACCAGTTGCCAAACCAAGAGTAAGTCAGATTATCATTGCTTTGCCTTCCAGTCCCATTCAGAGTTCTTTAGAATATGCTTGAAAATGTTTATATTTGCCATTTCAGTCTGCAACTTCTTTCAAAAAATGAGATTAAAAAGTTACTTGAAACAAATGATTTGTTGTAGAGAAGATGCTCTTTATTTGCATATTAAAGGTAAGGATGGCTAAGAAGCTGGACTGACATCCATTAATGACAAGAAATGAAGCACGCAGCCAGAGTTATTTCTTTCCTCTTCTTTCATTTACGTGTAGTCAAGTGCTTCCTACCTCCTCCTATGTGTTGCTCTGGCTGTGTTGATAAGCTTCTCTTCTCACTATTTGCTTTTTCTGATTGGTGCATGACGGACTTAAGGATTTCTGTATAATCCTCTTTAGCCTAAAGAGAGACTTAAAGTGACAAATCTCTGGCATGTTTATTCTCAAAATCTACTTCCCTGACATTCCATTAACCATTCATATATTAGAGACATCGTGCATATTTTGATCTCCCAGATTCAATGCTCAAACACTTGCTCAAAAATCTAGCCTGACATCAAATGCTTTGGCTTCCATAGCAACTGTCAAGAATGAATTTAGAAATATTTCTCCTGAATGAATATGTGCAGAGTAAGATCAGCAGAGTCTCTAAAAAGTGGAAAAAATACATAAAATTTCCTGCAATAAGATTTTAAGAAGCAGCAAAAGAACGGCAGTATTAACTTTTCCACAAAGTTAACTTTTCGAGTTTCCTACAGACTATATTAAAAAAATACTGCTTTGTTAAAGTTCATAGGGTTTATCTACATACAACAAAGGTCTCTCAAGGACAGGTGATGAAAGAAAAGCTCTTGAGACTAAGCAGATTGAAAATTTAAATGATGAAGTGTCAGTGAAAATTCTTCAGACTTGCATGAAAATTAACTCTTACTTATCCTAAAATGAGATCCTCATTCCTTAATATGAAAAGGTATCTTTTATCCATCTGTCTCTTGTCTCTTCTGTAATTTTAATTATAATGATCATATAATTCTAAACTATAATTTAAAATAGAAAACTCCCACTAATTTGAGAACCTGGGTGTTATGAATGATTGAAGTCTTGTTAATAAAAATATTTGCAAAAACTTCTATTGCAGCAACATGTCTTTCTTTGGTTGCTTTGGTATTCTGAGTTGATTAATCTTCAAGCCATACAACTGGTAAATACTGATGATTATCCTTTATTTTTGCATGTATGTAAGGATTATTCCTGAAGAAAACACAGCACTATCCTAGTCATCACTGCTAGTGCCAGTATGTTCTTCAGCTGGAAAAGGATGTGTAGGAAAGTACACTGCAGGTATTTTCATAGCTATCAGGGCAGCTGTTCAACAATTTCAGCTTGAGGGGAGCAAAAGAACTAAGTGAAGCAAATACAACACCTTTAAGGCTAAACATAACTACATCTGAAAGATGCGGGACTTCAAATCCTTCTGCAGTCAGGACATTTTATTTCCTACTGCTCATGTGTGCCTTCTAAAGTGCTGTTTGCAATCTCTAATGAGAAAGAACAGGCTACATTTTGTTTCACAAATCTTTGAGGAAGCTTACCAAGCATATAGGAGATGCTAAAGAGCTCAGAAACTTCTCAACAAATATGCTGGCTCCTTCAACTCAATAACTGTCTTAATATTTTACCTGACAGTCCACCAGCTGTGCTTCCATGTCCATAGGTTCTTCGGCAGGAAGCAGAGTGGTATCCAGCGTTGCTCGGGTACTGAGCAGCCAGTGGTCAAGCTCATCAGCCTCACAACGGTACCTCTGAAGAGCCTGCTCTTGCCGCTGCTCTTCGAGCTGCTCATTCAGTTTTTCCTAGGGGCAAAAATTATATTTTACTTTTCAGGAGAAATAAACCATAACAGTCACTTTTGAGAAGTTCTTCCTCTCTATTTTGCACAAATCCTATGCAGGATTTCTAGCACCTATCTTGTACAAAATATTATTTCTTTCAATTGATGAGTGCGTTTTTCTGATGACTGAAATTCTGTTTCAGTTCAGTCACTTTATTTCTACTTTCTCCAGTAGAACTCTGCTATTACAGCTTTCTAAAGGTGAGGTCTTTTCTGCCTCCTTTTGCTGCTCTCCTGTGGGTTTTCCCCCACACTGATTCAGTTTGCTCAATTAGTACAGCACTATTTGCTCAGGGAGAAAGATGCACATGAAGAAAAGGAATACACGTAGCAAAGAATGGGTTGCAGGGAAAGAAGAGCAACTTTGCCTTTTTTGGGAGCAGGCTGTTGGTCAGCTTCACTGTCTCTCAAGAGAGGCACAAGAGGGGTACTTCAGGGTCCAAACAAAATACGAGTGGGGCCTTGGTATAGTCACATGAGCGAAGAGAAGCCTGAAGAGCTGTCTACCTTCTCTGGCCTCTCAGAGGATCCCTGAGCCACGGGGTGTGGAAGGACATAAGGCTTCAATGGCTGCTGCAGCATCAGCATCAGAGCAACCCCAGCATCGTAATAAAGCAGATGGGACTCAGTTTCTTCATGCAGGAAAAGCCATTTCTTTATTCACATAACTCATTTTTATACAGTTTTCACAGACCACATGTCCAACTCTGGCTAGTAGTTTTCCTGCCACTCAATTCATTGGTTAAAAGGCATACTTGTGTACCTGCTAAGAGTCTTTTACTCAGGAGTTTACATACTTCTTTGTGGATTCTCATGGGACAGATCTATTGTTTATGCAAGTGCAAACTTACCTTCCCTACTAGAATAGGTTGTTGTGTTAACTGCCCTCATTTTTCCTTACAGGAACTTACAAGCTAGAGTAGCAGGGCCTAAATCATATTTTATAAGACTTTTATAATACCTGTCTGCAACACCCCAGGTCCATCCATCAGCTAACCCATCCATTTGAAAGACAGGGAGTGATCGGCAAGTCTTGCTCACCCTTTAATTGTCCCAGATGAATCTGAAAACTGGCTGAACAGCTGTGGCCAGGGTACGGTGATCAGTGGCACAAAGTCTAGTGAGTGCCCAGTAATGGGCCTCAACAAGTTTGCTGATGACACAAAATGGGAGAGGAGCGGCTGATAGGCAGAGGGCTATTCTGCCACCTATACGGACCCTGACAGGCTATAAAAATGAGCTGACAGGAAGAAAGGGAAGTGTGAAGCCCTGTACCTGCAGGGGAGCAACCCCAAGCACCAGTACAGGCCGGAGGCTAAGCAGATGGGAAGCAGCTTGGCAGAAAAGAATCCGGAGGGTCCTGGTGGACACCAGGTTGAACATGACCCAACAATGTGGAAAAGAAGTCCAGTGGTGTCTGGGGCTGCTTTAGGAGTGCTCTCACCATGATGAGGGAGGTGATCCTGCCCCTCTACTTAACACTGGTGAGTCCACACATGGAGTACTGTGTCTAGTTCTGTGCTCCCCAATACAAGAGAGATACTGAGTTCTGGAGAGAATAGAGGGGAATTTGTGAGTAAGAAAACAAATAGGACAGTCAGAGGATACTTAGTTGTATCAGATAATGTGAAACCTAAACATGGTGCAATAATTGTGGAACAAGGGGAAAAGATTGTATTGGATCTGGCTAGGATGGAGTTAAGTCATTGCAGTCTGTATAGGGCTTTGCAGCTGAGGGCAAATCTGTGCTGATAACACAGCAATGTTACGGCTACTGCTGAGCACAGCATAAAAGCTTTCTATATGCCCCTCACAAAGACCAATAGGCTGGGAGTGGGCAGAAGGTTGGGAGAGGAGATAGCCTGGACAGCAAATCTGACCTGACCAAAGGGATGTTCCACACCAGATGAGATCATGCTCATCAATAAAAGCCAGGCAAAGGGAGGGTGGGGTTTGTGCTTATGGTGTTTGCCTTCCCAAGAAACACATGCAGAGCTTTCCAGGAAAGTAGCTAATCATCTGCCTGCTGATTGGGTAGTAGTGAATAAGTTCCTCATTCCCTTCTTGCATGCACAGCTTTTCCTTACTCTGTTTAAGCTGTCATTATCTTGATCCATTAGTCTTTTTGTCTGCCTTCTATTTTTAACCCATCTCAGGAGAGAGGAGTGAGGGTGGGTGTTTGGTTGCTGGCAGGGTCAACCTACAACACTTTGTAAGGAAATTCAGACTCAAATGTTCGGGGCAGCTTCCTCACACAGAGAAGGGTTTGCACAGCTTTTCTGCATGCTCAATTTCAAAAAAAAACCCACCCTAAATATTGCTGTTAGAATAATTTAAAGAATAATGATAGTTGTTAGATGTCTGAAATAATCCAGACCTGAACAGTTCTCAAATGTTACTTAAATTAGGTCCACAGAAAGAACAGTATTACCAGTCCACACCCTAAACAGCAAAATATTTTCATTATCTGTTTTATCTTTATTTTTACATTTACTTCCCTGGGGTGTTCTGGAAGATTTTTTCTGTGAAATCAGAGCTATGAAGTACACAGGTTAAATTACTGGATGTTGTCTATATACCATATAAATTTCCTAGCCAGGATTATTAGGTAATACTTGTGGTACAGTGTCAAAGATTCCTAACCACAGTTAAGAGTAATATATTTGATTCATGCTTTATCTTAAAATTATTAGTTAGCATTTCCTAAGTACTATCAAGATGTTTGTTAGATCCTGTTATAGGGTGCAAGCTATAAACATCTAGATCCTGTATTCTACTTCCAACCCCTTATTTTCAATTAAAAGCTATTTTTCTTCTGGGAAGCAAAAGCTTAGAACAACATTATTATTTTAAGACTACCAAAGATATTTTCTAATGACCTGTTCACTGTCCCAGGTGACTGGACAGAACTAAAGCAGCTGAAGCACCCTGAGACTCTCCTGTAATCCAGCGTCCTGGTTTAACCCCAGCTGGCAACTAAGCACCACACCTTAGATCCACAAAGTCAACTCTCACTCTGCTTCTCTGAATCAACTGATGATGGAAAATATGAAGGCAGTAGCTGCTGTGTTTGTGAATTCACTGCTGCAGTTCTTAACAATACAGAAATAAAGCTGCCCTGCAGTGTTCAAAATAGAGAAATTGTAACCAGCTTTGGCATGATCAAATATTCCCACCTATATAATATATGCAGCAACATTCCTATTTGTAAAGGGCTTGTAAAAATCCCCTTAGTATTAAAGGAGTTTTGGGGTAAAGTTGATAAGCAAAGAAATAAAGGGGTGCATCTTCCACAAAAAAAAGTTTGCATGCAAATCACTGGAAGATAAGTGTAGACAACACAAAAATTTGGAAGAGGAGCTGTTTCTTGTTTTAAGCTTTCCCTCTTCCCTTGTCTTGCAGCTCGAAGAGGTGACTCCTCAGAAGTTTACTGTAGACAATGTAACTTTTAATATCTGCACTTCATTTATACACACACACGCACAAATATATATATATATACAGCCAGAAGAAACTTGGAATATATATAAGATATGTGTGTTCCAAGTTTTTTCTGGCTGCTTATCACTTAGCATTAAGATGAGGGGCTTGCTAAAAAAAGAATGGTAATTTATTACTGAAAGGAATTTTGAGAAATACGCAGAACTGAACTTTACTTTTTTTAAAATGGTGATTAAAAATATTGGTGATGTTTTTTCTTGTACCTCTAATAGCTGTCGTTTTCCTGATGCCTTCATTCGAATTGTGGCCATTCGTTCTGCCAAGACAGTGAGGGTGGACTGCAATGCCATTTGATCAGCACCTTCTGCATCCAGTGGTTCTGAAACAAGCTCCTGGGCCAATGATGTCTGAAGCTCACTGATTTCTTCTTGCAACATTAAAATCTCATCCATCAATGCCTATTTAGAAATGAGAGCAGAGAATGCATTCGCTTCATTTACCAGCAAGAAGGAAGAATTCCAGGAGACATAGACTAGATATAAAATTCAAGACAACTATCCTGGGGGAGCACCAGGAACACAGTGTAGAGCAGAGTATCACTACCAATATGATAGAGACAGTATTCCATAAGGAATCAGTCCTGCTTTTAGAGGCTTGAGTTACGATCATGTATCTGGTTACTTAAATATGGATTTTAATTACATATTTTGAATTTCAAACATATCACAAGGAATTACTTTGGAAATTGAAAATTTATTCTTCCAATAAATTATCTATAGGGCATTCTAGTATTTGCAGTAAAGATAATGAACAAGTGAGTGAGTGTGTGTTTGTGAGAGAAAAATAGGGGCATGTTTTAGATTCCAGCCTAAAACTTTATAAGTGGACAAGAAACATCCACCAATAGATGTAAATATTCAGAGATTTATTCCATGGTACCATCCTTATATAGGTATCTTGAAAACTTTTTCATAGGATAAGGAGTAGGAACTTATTTTGCACCATGGAATAAATAACATGCCCCCATTTTTCTCTCACAAACACACACTCACTGGCCACACCAGATAGATTCAAGCTATCAGATAGAAGCCTTAGGTGATTACAACTTAGACATGTGCATTCCTTAATAAAGTATTCTCTTTTTATTCAGATCATTATTTCTTGAGACTTTCCTTGTGAGGGAATTTTTGTGTGCTTTTGGTTTGTTTTGTTTAACAAGGCGAAACATTAATTTTGATCAACATACAATGCATCAGTATTGGTTACGATCTTAGTAAATTTGGCAACATGATAAATATTCCTCAGCAATGATGCTGAAGAACAGTATGCATAGCTGTCATTGGAAACAATCTTGGACAAAGGCTTTTGCTGAAAATTACAATTGGACTCTTATGATCCATTTCTTTCAAAAAGGCTCCTTATGAAAAGAACTCCCGTTACACCACCTTTAGAACAGCAGGAAGCCCAGAAAGGCAAGACATACAGTTAATAGAGAAGGTTTATTCAACAAATGCTTATGTTTGAGGTACCCAGCCATGAAGAAGGTTACCGTCTAAAAAACAGAACAAAAGATATGCAGGCAATGTGCACTCTCCCTCTCCTCCTCACATGTAAGATTTTACCTGATGCTCAGCCATCTGGCTCTCTGGGCTTTTGGCTGTTTCCAAACTCTCATTTAGTTTGATTTCAGTGGTTTCCATTTTCGTGGATATAGACTGGAGAGTGTCCTGATACTTCTGTTGACGCTCAAGAGCTTCATAGAGTGTGCGCTGCTTTTCACTGATCTGAAGAAGAGTGAAAGGTATAAATTCTGACCTCTGACACAGGATTTGCTATTTAGTCTGCTTCACACGTCCCTAGGCTTAAGAGACTAAAGCAAAAGAACTTGCAACAAGCTTTCAAGAGTATGAGTTACAATGCAAAACATCCATATCAAAAATATTTATTTACTTAAATTTCCTCAGTAAAATTCTAGGTTTTACTGCTTCAAAGAAATGGACATTAATTAAGCAGGGAATGCCTTATGCACATTCTCATGCATTATTTTAGATTTCATGCACTCAAACTTGGATGTGCACTATTTGCTGGACACCCAATTCTTAATATCCCATAACAGCTACTGTGCCTCTGAAAGGAATTAAAATTTAAAGCATGTGATCAAGACTGCAATTCATTTTCACACATCACTGAATGATTGTGCTGCAAACCTATACAGAAATGTGTTGATTCAGTATTTGGAGAAACTGGATTCTTGGGCCTTCTTTGTCTACTCATCCAGCATGATTGGATATCCCTACTAGATTATGGAATACAGTCTGTCAACAGCCAGTATTTCTGAAGCCAACTATCAGCTTTAATGACTCTTATTTTTATTAATGGAGGCTCATTATTAAGCTTGCACAGACTTTCAAACAAAGAACAAAAATAGTATTTCACAACTAACAATTCAAGTTACAATCTGAAAACCAAAAACCGCAGACAAGAATATTAGCTGAGCCAGTTACCGGAATTCTATTCCTTACAAGCTAGCCAACTACTTTGAAGTCTCCAGATGCAAACTTACCACATTTTTCAGTGTTTCCCAAGAACGCTGCAAATCATCCAACTTGGCACTAGCAGATGATTCTAAGCCTGGTTCGAAAAACTCCTGAGTGGCTGAGGTGCTGGGTTGAATTTTAGCAGCTTCTGTCTGCAACTGTTCAGCAGATAAGGCTTGGTAATAAGCAATGTCCTACAAGCACGAAGTACATTATTGCACTTTCAAAAGAAAGATACTGCATACTATCCCTCCCCATAGCACCCCACTGCATATGCCCTTTAAAATAAAGCCCACAAAGCCAAAACCACCTGGAAACCTCTTAATAACACAGTAAATCAGTATTTAATAATAGCAAACTGAGCATGTTTTGGACCTTTATTATGATGAGGATTTTGGATGCATTTTTTTAATGTTCATATTAACTAGGAGGTTCAGAAGGCAACTGTGGACAATCATGGAAAGGTAGGGAGGGGATGTGCCATAAATAGGAGTGTTGTTCCAGCATCATTACAACTACACATGGGGGAAAGCCCATCACAAAAGACAGTGGATTATGGTTCTGTAGGTGGCAAATAACATTCTAATGAACACTATCACAGAGAGAGCAGCAGAAGAACCCAAAAGGGATATGCTGAAGGACTGGTAAATGAGGCAAGAAAGAGTATGAAGCATCAGCTTATTGTAAGCTTTCAAACAAACAGAGGGCCTCAACTAAAAGATACTGAGAAAATGGACTAAAAGTGCTAAAGAAATGGGCAAATGTTCAAACCACCAATCAAAATTCAGAGTGGAGCTATTTCTCACCAGAAGTTCTATACTTAGTGTACGGAGATTTCTTCAACTGTTGCAGATGACAACTGAAAACATCTACAGAAAATGTATAATTAAGGAAACAAGTACAGTATCTATACTTAGGTCAGGAAAGCAGACTTGATGACAAGGATTATTTAAAACTGAAACCATGTAATAGAGTTAGCACCACATTATTTGGGAGGTGAAAAATGCTGCCTCAAGGGAGGGTGCAAAGCAGACAGAACCAGGTTCTTCTCAGTGGTGCCCACTGACAGGAACAGGAGGCACTGGGCACAAACTGAAGCACAGGAGATTGTCTCTGTATACCAGGAAGAACTTTTTTACTATTAGGGTGACTGAGCACTGGGACAGGTTGCCCAGGGAAGTTGCAAGGTCTCCATCCTTAAGACACTCAAAATCAACCTGAATATAGTCCTTGACAACATGCTGTACATGCATGTTGGGCCAGACGATCTCTGGAGGTCCCTTCAACCTCAACCATTCTGTGATTCTGTATAGATGTATAAAAGTTAGGTACTAAACAAGACTAATTCTGAGGTACTGGAGGTCAGTGTAAGAAGGATCCTAATTTGGAACAGAATGCAAATACATCATTTAATACTATATGTGAACAAAACCTGACAGGCTCTGGAAGAGCACAGAAACCAGACCATTCCCATAAAACTGCCAAAAAGTGTCCAGTGAGGTACTTCTTCAAACACAATAACTGGAAAACTTGAAAAATTTAATGATGAAATTGTTACAATGTCCAGGAGCCAGCATGGAACAGGTAACAGCTTAGCACAGGATTCAGGACTGCAATTTTAGAATTTTTCACTCTGACCACAAGTGATCTTTCCAAGTAATGGTGAAAAATTGCACCAATGCAGGCAACTTCTCATTTTGCCTTGCCTACAGCTACTCTCCAGCCCTTTGCTAGTCCACTCTCAAGATCAATGTGTCTGTGACCTCTTAATATGGTTTTCAGAATAAAGAGCTTGTTTTCACAGAAAGGGAAAAGCAATCCCTTTCCCCATCTTTTCAACTGCTTTCTGGAGTATACAACATAGCAGCTTCTCTTTGACAGAACTTTCACATGATGATAGCAGGAATCCAGATGTTCATGCGAGTAAAAGATTTTGTTGCCCCTGTAAAGGCCCTAACATCCCATGGCTGTTCTTAGACAATGAACATTAGTCGAGCTTTGTTGTTAGATGCAGCGGCAAAGGGGTGTGTTTAGATTTCGTAAGATACGTAGCAAGGGCTGGTGCACCCTAGATGAGTAACCTCAAGGGCAAGAGAAAGAATCCTTAAGTAGGCTGTGTACAAGGAGATAAAAAAGCATTTAACAGTGACCCAGTGCATAAGACTAGAATCACAGGATCAGCTGTGGCCTACAGGGCATTGTGCCAACACTTCAGCTTTTCCAGTTCAACTGCTCTGCACTGTGGATCAGCAAACCAAGTTTTAAAAAGCGTGTCAAATTTTAATCAATTACATTGGGTAAGTGCAAAGAGTTTTAGCCCCAAAGGATTCTAATTCAGTACTACAGGAATCAGTGAAGTGTCTGGTTTTGCTAAACATCAAAATTAACCACATTTCAGGACTGTTAACATAGTATTTTATATATTATGAAACTCCTCAGTGTTTCAAACATTAACACCTTTACAGTTCCTGCCACCCTGTTGTTTTTAGAGGAGTTTCAGAAAAAGAAAATTACCTTATGATAGTGCTAGAATTGTCACTTTCTTGTATTTCTGGTCTTGTTTTAATCTATTTCAATACATAACTCCATTATTTCACTAATGAGCAGTTGGTACTTGTTTTATATTTTCACTACTTGTTAGAAATGTAAATAAAGTGTACAGATGTCTGAATTGAGACTAGCTATGTTTCACCATTGAGAGATGCTAGGAAACTGATGAAACACTATAGAGAGTTAATCAGGATGAATTAAAAAGCAGTCTTAACCCACAACCTTTTCTTCCCCAATTGCCTCTTCAGAAGAGTTTTACATTTTTTTCCAAAGACTATACTCATGTTATTCCTCACTTTGCAGAGTTCCTGTTCATATTTTTTTTCCTGGTAGTTTCCAGGTGATCTTCCTGTGAGAAAATAGTTCTTAACATTGGCTACTTTAAAAAAAAATATTTCCAAATTATTTTGCTGATTTGCTCTAAAGATACAAAATGTTTATAACTTACATTTGAGATCCTAGTTCACTAATGTCTAGATTTTTTTTTAAACCAACCTTCTCTCCTGAAGTCTCCCTGGGCATTCATCATGACCAGCACTGGCAGTTTCATAGCTTCTTTAGTCTTAATCTCATGTGAGTGTGAACCTAAGAATTTTGTAAGTAAACCACTGCATTTTGGAATGTTCTTCCGCTTGTTGTTTAATACATGCAGCTCATTTCAACATTAACCACACTGAAGAAAACTTCAACTCTAAGTTTTTAAGACTGCTGTAACAGCATCAACTTTATCATTCTCAAAAGTCTTCTGCTAAATAAAAGATAATATTTTTGTTCAATTTTGCCCTAGTAAATCACTTATTCTAAAACCTGTATTTTGGTTTCAGCTCATGGTACAACAGCATGTTCACTGTGTTCTCCTTTTTGTCTGAGTGACTTGAGCTCTTTGACTTGTTTTACATTTTCAGAGATAAGTAATGAACTGACATTGGCTTTTTTGAATAGGAAGCAAGCTGCTTTTGCTCCTTTAACTCCTTCATTAATTAATGGTGTCATAAGACTTGTTGAAATATAGGTGCCTTTTTACTGTAACTAAACTTCACAGGGAACTTTCTGATTATCTAAAATGAGAGAAAACTAGAAAAATCCTTCTTATGCATCATGCAACTATTTTTAGTATGCCATTTATGATTTTGACACCACTCTTACTATCTTAAATTAGTATTTTTTTCTTACGTCTTCTATTTAGCAACTTCTATAGCATAGCACCATACGCATTTCTGAAATAAGCGGAAGGAATCAATGAACACCTTGCTCAAACTTGTCTAATTCTACTTAGCAGTGCAACACAACTCATTCTAACCTTCAATTCTGAAGTGGTCAATTTTGGAAGCAGTCACAAATGCAAAACCAACCAATCAACCACAAAATCCAGAACATGATGAATTCAGTAAGGTGGTGACAGCTTCTAAGGCTCATTTCTAAACTTCCAAAGCACAATATTTTATGTGTGACTTTATGTACACGATGCTCAATGTGCTGGCTCAGTGTTTACATTTTAGTCAATCTGATAAACACTTGCTCCTATTATAAGTGCAAGCATCCTCAGTTTTGATTTAAAATCTAATGTCTGTTATTTCACTGGTCTGCCTCAGTGACACTTAAAATAGACTGCTATGGAAATGAACAACGTTGGAATGAACAGTGCATGAAAAAAACCCACATGAAAGTTAATAACTGAAATGATATTAAGTAGGCGATACCAGGCTGTGACTTCAGTGCCACAATGGCAATGGTACAGTAAGATAGATGGATATGGACATAATGCAATGTTTCATTACTGGGAGTACAAAAAGCATTTTTTCTCAGAATGCAAGATTCCATTGAGTACTGAGAAAATAAAAATTATGTTATAAGTAGAAAACACTGGTGACATTGCAATTGTCACTTAAAATTTATTTTTGAAAATAATGAACAGCTGTAACCATTTAAACTCAGAAGTCAATACCTGTATCCATTTTGAACCAGAACCTGAAGGTTCAGTTTGTAAGAGGTTAAGCCTCAGTTCCTTGGAGCTATAGCTAAACATTATTTCAGAGGATTAAATAAACCACCTGTGGAATGGAACCATGTATGTCTGAGATAAAAGCTGAATGAATGCCAAGAGAGAGGTACCTGGTTAACAGAAGCATCTGTATTAGCCACAGGTGAGGGAGAGCGACAGGCAGGTGGAGAAGATATCTCACTGTTGGTTCCCTCCTCCCCAGACTCCTCAGTGACAGGGGAGAGCAGCGTGTGACAGCGACCAGCAGTCATCTGCCACAGGGAAAGCAACCCCAGAGCACAGGAAGAAAATCAGTTACCTCAGCTGAGGCTTGACTTAGATTGAGATCAAAACAACACATGGCCAGAACTACCAGGACATTAATTAGTCATGCTTCATGCTCCTACATTTACCAGTTTAGAAATCTGTTGTATAAATAGTCTCATTTACTTGTCATACTTCAGTATGAAAATGCTCTCCTGTACCCTAATGGATTTTAAAAGACAATGTAGAGCAAGCAACTCAATAATAACAAATTCAGGTTTGCCTAAAAGTCTTCTAATACAATCTCTTCTGCATACAGAAATACTGTGGAGAGCTACAGAATATTGGACTACTCGTCTCAGTATCCAGTTCCAGTTAGAACAGCAAGGAGCAATATAAAATACACACAACCCAGTATTCAAACACAACCTTCTTCCTTCCCCAATGTTGCTATAGAGGGATAAATCCTGAAGTCTGACACAGACAAAAATCCCAGTAGCATCATCAGAATGTTTGCAATGAGACCCAGTTAGAAACAAACAAATGCAAAGTAAGTCAAACACTAGCCCTATGGCAGTACTTTGCTTTCATTTCCAGTACACTCATCTGAGAATACAGCAGCATACTGTCAATTTCCACATCAACAATTTAATGTGTGAGAAGTCTATACACTGCAACATCTAATGAAATAATATTTATTTTGGTTTTATTTTATTCCCGCAACTCATCAATTTCTTAGCATTTGTTCTTGCATGCTGAGAGCTACAAAATAAAAAGCACAATATTTACATATTATTGCTCACAAATTTCACGTATTTGCCTGTTAAATAACTTCAGCCTTTATCAACAAGTCTTGAGAACCCATATAAAGCAAAATGCAGTAAAGGGAAGCTGCAACTTGTTTGGTTTGCCACTCTACAGCCATTTCAAAAGCTAAATGTAGATGCGAGCTGTGGCAATTAGCTACACAGGGATGTTGTAATGATGCAAGAGGAAGCAGCTCAGATAATGGGTACAGTGACCAAACCATTCCTTACCATAACCACCGAGGGATGAGTGGGGTGTGCTGGGAGCAGGTCTGAATCCAGCTCCTCCATTCCCTCGGACAGCCCCTCCACTTCTGTCACTGTCAGCAGCATGGTGGCATGCTTTGCTTTCATTGTCAGCATCTTGCACTTGGAATTCAAAGAAGCGATTTGCTCCTGGTATCCTTTGATCTTCTGAGCCAGCTCCTGAGGAAACATTTTTTTCCCCCTGACGGTGATGCAGCCGGGAGAGGCCACAGGACCGGCAGCATTTCAGCTTCCGCGGCAGGCGAAGCCGTCCCCTCGCAGCGCAGCCAATGCCACGGCGGCGCTGCCGCGCTGCTGACGAGCAGGATGTCGCCGGCGCAGGGACCCGGCGGGCGCGCCCGGCCGCGCTGCGACAGCGCCGAGCCGCGACAGCTCCGTGCGCTCCGCTCCGCACCGCACAGCGCGGGCAGGGAGGCACGGACCCACGGACGGACGGGTCACGTTCGCATCCTGCCTGAACCCCAGCCCACGTCTGTGAGCTGCACGCTGCAGCGAAGGGGAGCGTCTCTCCCTCTTCCTGCCCTATTTCCTTCCTCCCCTGATCTACTTCCATTTATCTGAGGGAGATGAAGCTCCTCCGCATAGTGCATGCCAGGGAAATGAGGTCATGTAGTGGCCACAACGGCAAAAAATGCCCCATTCAGCTCTTACCAGGAAGAATGAATTGTCCAAACAGTAACTCACAGGCTCAAATGTGATAGGAACAATCAGTCACATAATAAGATTAAATGCAGACTGGATCGGTTTTTTCTCACTGTTTGGATAAGCTGTATTTTAATCTCGTTTTGGTTTTGTGTAAGTCTACTGAGTAAAAAGTTGAGCTGCACAGGACTAACCTTTCTTTAAAAAGAGATGGGGAAACTAGCATAAAGCAGACTGTGTTTTAAGCTATTGGGGGTTTTATGCTTAGGTAATGGTCTATTTATGTGGCCAAACACCATCATAAGCTTAAGATTTTTAGACAAGAAAGATGAAAATTAATAGCCTAATGACTATTCATAAGTGTCTTGTCTTCTTTCCTACCCTATAGTGTTGCCCTGTTCAGTGTCCAGTTTCAAAGCTTTCAATTAATATACTTCAAATAAAAAATGGTGGAAGCGTTTCATATTTCTGTTGAAGCTATTGTTCCTGTCTCCTTAGACACTCAGTAACAAGTTAGAGTTTTGATCTAAGAAGTGAAAACATTTGTATAAGCTTGCCTGCTAAATCAGTGATTATTTGTTCAAGTATATATTTCTGTTTCGTTTTTATATCTGCTTTTACTTCTTCAAAACCCACAAGTTTTCAAGAAAAAATAACAATAAGAGTTTCAAGATCTAGCAGGCATAATAATATTGCAATAGCTTTTCAAAAGTAAATAAGACTACTGTTTCAGGCTGATAAATTAGAAGATTTTTTTGGTTGTATGACATTTTCAGTGAGGAAAGTGCTCAAAATTACAGTGCAGAACACTCATTGCAAGAAATACCAAGTTAGGAATTGAAGCAGCTCAAAGACTGAGGATGACACTTCACTACTTGAGTTTCAGTGGCACCTTGTCACCATCTGTCATGTTAGCAACAAAAGCACTCTCTTGGTGCTCCAAAGCTTTCCTTGGAGACTAAGAAAAGTTTTGATTATAAAATATCAAGCAGAATAGTCAAAAACCAAGCTGCAATAAAATCAAGCCACAAATTTAATATCTAGCAGCTCGAATAGTTATCTGCTCTTTGGCAAATTCCAGTAATTCATAAATGCTCAATGAATGACATATCTGAGCCTCAGTAGAAAATTATTGTCACTCAGTATACTCTATTCCATCACATTACAAAGTGCAATGACATTTGTGGTATTAATGTCCAATGCATTGAGTATCTAAAAGGCCTCTTTCAACTGAAAACAAGGAAGAGTAAGTGAAAACATGATTGCAAAAGAAAATTAAAAATAATAAAGCATCTAATAAAAGTCCCATGAGGGATTATTTTCCATTAATTCTCAAGTATGGAGATATTTGCCCACATTCTTATCTGAAATTCTAAAGAAACCCAGGTCAGCAGACATGGTATCTACTTACATACATGAATATTAATACAAGCTTCCCAAAAATCAAGATGTAATTTCCTTCTTCTTTCTTCCTTCCTCTTAATTTAATTCTATATATAAGCTACTACAAATGTTCCCTTAAGTTCTTTTACATACAGCCTTTAACAGGGGATGTGATGACTGATATTTTCTTAAATTAATAACACACCTAACAAACATCTTGACAGACTTGACTTTTGAAGCAGTCTAATAATATATGGTTCAGAATATTCACTTAATGTTATGCTTTTTCACAGGTATTTAGCAGAGAAAACGTGAGCCAAAAATATGCTTATCTCATTCTTTCAAATCCCCTTACCCCTAAATGAGGAAAGCTTGCATGTATGAAGTCTGTTCTGGCAGATCTCAACGTGCATTATCATAAAGCTGATGCCTTCCTGCAGATGTTTTGGACCACTCCCAGCTACTAAACTGGCTCAAATGTACATGAAACTTCAGCCTGCTCCATTTTTAATTCCTTCCTGCCTGCAGCATTCTTCCTTCCTCCAGCAATATTACCCTGAATTGCTGGTCACTCTCCTGCATTTGCTGTTCCAGAATATTTGAATAGAAAATAGTAGCATTATCAATTCCATACTAATGAAACCAAAAGTGTCTGTATATGCAATCTGCTCTTGAATTTAAACTAAATAACAGCTGTAACACCTGGATAGAAAACGAGCAACAAATGTAACATTAGGTTATATTTCTCACCCGGAGGGATAGCTTTAATTCTAAGGTAAAGAAATGGTGCCATCTGGTGCCAAAAGTGACACACACAGATCAGTGGTGCATTTTCTATCCTAGGAATCACACAAGAGACAGGTGGAGGTGAAAGGGATTCAGGAGGCACTCTCAAGCCAGCACAGCAAGAAGGCTGCACAGAGACTACTGTGACTTAATCAAGGGCTGATAACCCATGAGTTGCGGGCAGGACCTGCAACTCCAGAGCACAAAAATCTTCCCAACAAAGACTTTAAGGAAACCTTTGGAGAGAATGGTGCAGAGTTTTCCTCCAAATCTGTTGTGGGTTTCCTTTGATTCGAATCTCTTGGTATTCTTTACAGAATATGACTGGGATGAAAATGTGCAAATACTTTAGGATATACATGAGTCTATGTACAAGTTCTTTAGGATATACGTACGTACATATGGATCACCAAACTAGTTGTGATTAACTGACCAACTGCTGAACTTTGACTTCTGAAGCAGTCCTCAATAAAGTTCTAATGTTAACTGCCACTTAATTATGCAATGCTTCTGTTTATCATAGTGTTGTCTGAAGGTTAGAATGTATCTAACTGAATAAACAAATGAATTGTCCACATTGTACCAATAGCAGGAGTTCCCTCTCTGGGATTATATCTATCTGCTCAACTAGCCTTGAGGCAATCTGAAAAGCATCACAGGTATCTTATAATTATTGTTTATGAAAAGTTATCTGGGTCAGTGAGCTGCCATTGAGCTCAATGTTTTAATGCATTTTGGGTCCCATACCTCATTGCGTGAAATCTGGACCTGGAGTTCCTGGATGTTGCTGGTTGCTATTGGCTTGTCTTGGATCTCGCGATGGGCACTCTCTATCATCTGCTGCAAATGTTTCATTTCTTGCTCATATTGCTCATACTGAACCACTGCTTCCTAGAGAAGAGAAAAAAAGATTGTGTGTTTACATGAAAATTAATTTTCACTTTGTCTAAGCATGACAGATCTCCCTCCTGAAGTATCTGGCACTCACATCTTGATAAGCAAAGCAGGAGTACATTCAGGAAAATGTCTATTCATAAATATTGTGAATTGCAATGATTTGAATGGTTTCATTTATTTAAGTATTTCCCAAACCCACAGTCCACATAACATGCTATTTTAGATTTCTGGTGTAAGGTGCTGTAACTTCTGATTCCAACAAGTACCTGAACCAAACACATCCACAAGAGAATAGCCGTGCTTAGTCTCACGGTTTTATTACAGAACATTTTCATCTGCTTTTTCACTTCAGGTGTTCATTTGTGACTACAAGAAAAGCTTAGATATTACAGAAAATACAGCTGGGAGAGGATTATGAAGATTGATTCAGATAATTATCCTACCAATGTAATATCAGTTCTTTCTATCATAGATGAATGAGCAGGTTGTCTAACCCATTTTTTAAATTTTCAGTGTGACACTGTAACCTTTCTTGTATTTAAGGATCATTAATTATCCTTAATCATCAAAAGTATTTTCTGTTATCCAGCTTAAAACTTTATAGTTGCACCCTAGCCTATGGAATATTCTATGTATATTCCTATCACTAAACAGCAGAGAAGAAAAGTTTATTCTCTTCTTTAGAAATACTTTTTACATGTTTAATTATAAATCCAAACAGTCAAACAACATCTAGTTTACTTGTATTTAGCAAAACTTGAAAAAAGAAATTTAATAGACATTGAATGATTCCAAAATCAGAAAATAAACTATAAATAAAGAGAATAAAAACAATTATTTTTATACCACAAAGTTAATTAGCTCAATAGTTTTTATGCAATCTTCAGAAGAAGCTAATGTTATAATGTTACAATAATATTATTAACTGATTATATATCTTATAAAATTAACCTGCATACAATTGTGTATTAGCTGTTTGTCTAGTTAATCCTAACAACATTACAAAAATCATAGCAACATCAGAGAGAGAACTGAGGTGAGGGTCTGATGAGTAAATCAACAATTAACATGGTCATGAATATTAGAGTCAGAAATAACTGAGACTTAGTGGGGAAATCCCTAATGGTACTACAGAACAGAGGAATGCACAGAGACATGAAATTCTGTGTTTTCACTGCAATTTGTATGTCGCTGTTCAGGTTCAGGCTGGAGTTGCACTTGCCTGCATGATGTTGCACTGCTGAATGGCCGTGTGCTGCAGGCGGCTGGCCTCCTCCTGGAGCCGCAGGGCACTGTGGCACATGGGCAGGCTGGTGACCACCTCCTCAGGAATCCTCAGGGCACTCTGGCAGTCTTGTACTGCCTGAACTTTTGGCTTCAGTGACTCCATCTCAGACAGCAGATGCTAGAGACAAAGTCAGTGCCACAATAAACCAATTTTTCAGAACTCCCAGAGCATTTCATGCAGCTAAAGAAAAGTAATGGTACGTTCAAGCAATAATAGAAAAGTTTTATTATCTATTTTCTAAATTGGATATAATTAGAAACACTTCCTCTGGAGTTGCTCATTGTGAAATGAGAATTCTTTTAAAGAGTATTTAAGCAAAAAGCCCGTATACTAGATATAAAAATACTTAATGAAAAAGCATTGTAGTACCTGTTTATAAGTGTCCAAGCAAAAAATATTTCTATTAACAGATTTGAGAAAATAGGTTTACAAACTCCCAAAATCAAAGCAGCACAAGAGTAATTTATATATACACATATCTCAGTATTAAAATCGGAGTGGAACTCCCTGCTGGGACATAGAAACGCATTTTCAAAACAGCACATGAATCCCATAACCTTCCTTTGAAAATACAAACCATAGCTGAAAATGTTGCTTAAGATTCAAAAGGCAATCAAACAGAAAGGAACAGAGCTACACAGAAAACTTTTTCTTTGAATAATCACAAACTGTATGCCTTTGTTAATACTGCCTATTCCATACAACATGTCCATTCGAGCTGTCTGTTCATATGCATGAGGAGGGTCTAAGTGCAGTAGTTGGAGAATATATTTGATCACAGTTCTTTTTATCTGCATTGAGGAGTTTAAGGTACGTAGAAATATGAACCCCTCCCCACCACCCAAAAAAAGGAAAAGGCGAAGCTGATAAAAAGGGCTTTAGCACATTAGAAAAATATTTTAGATTCAATAGATAAAAATCAGCTGGACAATGAGGCAAACAGGCATAGAGAATTTGGTTATCTCCCTTCCCCTATACCACATACAGAACAATAGCTAAGTGGGCCTGAAGTGCATGCTGATGAGAAGATTGTGGTTTGGTTTTTTTATTTCTGCAGTTTCATGACATATGGTGCATAATCTAACCAGAATTTCAGTATAATGACCAATTCCTCAGGCAGCACAGGTGGGGCCTCTCCTCTGACAGACCCCATACTGCTGGCAAAGGGTGTCTTTATTGTTCAGTCAACACCCAGAAGCACCCTGGGGGCTGTGTGCCAGCCAGGCACTTTCCAACATCCCCTCTCTGGTCTGGTGAAACAGGTGGACAGGGGCTACAGCCCCTTTCTGTAAAAAAGAATGTTGTATTGTGAGATCTGCTAGAGCCAGGACAAAGAATACACATAAAACCCAGCGTAAACTCCGTGTTCCTTTATTCTTATGGTGGGTGATGTGCTTCACTTACACTCTTCAAGGCCACATTCTGAAATCTGTTCGCAAGTCCCCAGAATAAAGAAGGCGTATTTTAATGAAAAGGAAAAGCTGTGCAAATTAACCTTTCTTCCATATGTTTTTCTGCAGATTTTAATCCTACAGTGAATCTGCTGACATGCAGTTTTCATTGGCAGACTGAGACAGTTACATCTCCACATTAGCTTGCAGAAAGAAACACGTCTTGAGAAAAGCTATAACTTGCCTTATTTTTCCTGTTAAGGGGCTGAGACCAAAACTAACAAACTAACATATCTCCATAGCAGATCAAATGCAATAGAGATAGCCACAATATCTTATGGAGATAATTCAACTAAGCATACAAAAATGTAACTGGGTTTAAGGAAACCTGAATTGTCTCCTAGTGCTCCAGATTACTATTGCAGAACCTAGCAACAAACTAAGTAATTGTGTCTCTATCTGTAAAATAATGATAACAATCTAGACTTCCCTTTAAAGTACTTTAAGAACCTCTTGACCATAAGCACTAGATAAGAATAGGGCTTTATTACGATTATTAACATGGATTAAATGGATTGGATGCACACTTCTCAGAACTGCAAGAACCTAAGGATGGGCTCATAAAGAATTATACTTCAACCATTCCCTCAGAGGGAATGATTCTTCTTACTCCATCCCTTATTTCCTTGGCAGTAATTTGGGGCTGCACTCTGAAAACACGACCCACCTAAGAAACACAAAAATGAGTTTCATCAACACTCATTATCCTTTGTGTAAGGTCACATTACTCAAATGTTAATTTTGAGGTCGTGGTCTTTTACCTGTCTGTGAGAAAGTTGCTCTTTCAAGCTCAAATGCCCGAGCTCTGGAGACGTCAGCGTGGCTTGGGCTTGCTCCAAAGCAGCCTGTAGGGCTCTCAGCTCAATTTCAAATTTCTTCATATCCTGTAATGCATTTGATTCAGGGATGAATAAGAGGAAAAATAGAAATCATTATATATATATCTGTCTGAATTTTGCAGGCACATCCCCCTTACATACAGTGCAAAAAACAATTAGTAGTTGTGACTGTTGATTTTAAATGTTTAAAATATTAGGTAAAAATACCAGTCATATGACAGTCTAGAAAAGGGATTGCAAAGGCAGAGTTATTATTTTAAGTACTTCAATCTCAAATACAGCATATACTTTATAAAACTGAAAAAGCATGTTCATTCTTTTCATTGCACTCCTTTGAAGAGGTAGGGCTTACACTATGGAATTCTGGTCTGGTCCAGTACTGATCTAAATTAATAAAGAACAGCATTTAGATATCATTTAAGAGAAGAATAAACCTAAGTTTCAAAAAAGACACTTTTCAAGTATCTAAACATAGGTGCTCAGTGCTATTTGAGACACACCATTATCCCAAATAAATCCATCCAGAAAGGGCACTTGTAACAGGACCTTCAGAAAACTTGTGCCCATCTGTGTCAGCACATGAGGGCAGTATCTCAAACAGTGCAAGATACCTGACTTTATCCAACAAGTCATGCCTGTATAGACCACAAATTATCTTCACTGCTAATAATCTCAGCAGTATGGTGCATACATCTCCCTAGATGCCAGCCAGCATTAGAAAAACTGCTTTTGTTTACCTTGGCAGCATCTTGGAGGTTTGGTAGCTGCACTTTGATAACTTGCTGCAATTCCTCCGTCCGCCGCCCCAGCTCCAGCACTTGCTGTGACATTCCTTCAGTACAGTACACACTTGCCAGGTAATCAATCCTCTCGCTCATGGCCTCAAGATCACCATGAATCTCTCCAGACTCATCAAGAATGCTCTAGATAGAGATACAAGAAAACAATGTCAGGTTTGAGGTTCAATGACACATATCTTTTAAGTATGTTGTTCTGCAAACTCTTCAATCTGTACACAGTCATGAGCTTATGATTAAATTCCACTGATTTCCTGTAAGGCTTAGGCAATATGCTTAGTTCTGAAGGTCTGCTGAAGTGCTTCAGCTTATAGAGACTGGGAAACAAAAGATTAAGTCATGAAGCTTCAGCAGCTGTACTTACCAACACATTAATTTTAGTGTTTTGCTATATGCACTTGGTTATAAAAATGTAATAAATGCAATCTGTGTAGCAGATTTGTCCTGGGAGCCTCATATACCTAATAGAAAATAGCAGAAAGCACTTGGATGCAGTGTTAGAGCAGGGCAGGAGTCATTAATGCTGCCTAAAAAATCACTGCCAAAGTATTATGTGGGATGGCATTGGTTAAGCCTTTATCATCAGATTTCGAAGCAGGGAAAAAGCCACAGCAAAACCAAACCAGAAATTCTGTCTCCAGCTTTCCCCAAGATAAATTGCTGGGAAGCTGCAATTCAGAATACAAAGTCTGACATATTACACTGCACTAACATACAAGAATGCAGGTGACAATTAAGTAACATATATATAAAACCCGTAATTTATGTTTGTTTTGGTATTAGTGATACATTATTATCTTATGATGCCTTGATTTCTTTCACTCGCTCAAGTAACACTAGGAACCTTGAACCTCATCAAAACATCTCACTAATCTCACACACACATTCCACACACAGACACACAGAGAACAAATTGCACAATCACAGGGACAGCAAATTACTCTGATGCAAAATGTTCAGAAAGAGATTGGAAGAAACTCTTCCATTAGGTATCAGTTTGGGAATACTTGGTATAAAACTCATTAGATGAGAACAAAGGCTATTCCAGTTTAGCATAATGGAGAAAGAAAAAAATAAAAACCCAAACTGAAAATTGTGTTTGATTAATTAAAGCTTTATAGTATGAGCTGCAATAAGGTGCTTGTTTTTTGATAGAATCACAGTGCGCAGACACACTATTCTGCCAAAAGCCTCTATGAAACCAAACTACTTGAGTAACACGGAGATCAACTTTGAACCACATGTTTTTATTCTACAACATATATTTATTTCAGTTTTCAAAGCAATTGTCCAAAATCAGTTAATCATTTTTAAGGCTTGGGTGAACAGTCAGATAAATCTAGCACTTTAGGAGGAAGTAGAACTCCATTGCTTTGAAAAGAACTTTTTATATACACTGCCTTTTGAAATTTCATAGCTCACATAATCACCTGGTAGGCTTTAAACTGATCACGAAGCTGAGAGGAAGAATTCCATATTATACTACCATGCACTAGGATATTTGCTTTCTCAATCCACTTCAATATGAACTCCAGCATCTCATTGTATTCTTCCAAGTGTGAAGCAGCCTGGATAAAAGAAAAATTTGCTTAAACCTAAGATGTAATTTTGTACAATTCTTGGAGGATGAAAAAACTACTTTAATTTCCTTCACTGTTTTAACCTGGGGATCATTTTAACAACTTTTCCTTCCTGTATTATATAAGGTAATTTCTTATGTATTTATGGAGTTAAAATAGGTCTGTTTCCAGTAGTAAGATTATCTGCTTGGGAGGAAAAAAGGCACTATAAGAATGTGGGTCATACTGGGAGAGTTTATTGATGCTCAAATATTTCCCTAGGGAACATATTCCCTGTGCATATTTCAGCCTCACATATAAGTCCCTCATTTTTCATTCAAAATATACCTCATTTTTCAGTTTGTGGCTCAATTTCTTTTTTTGATATGTCTCTTTTCATTACATCCTCCAAATCACCTTTTTTTTTCTTTTTTTTTTTTTTTTAAACTGAGTCTGCTTTGTCCACTCAGTCTGCCATATTTCCAAAAAATAAAATGTTGCACTATTTCAAAATACAGGACAAAAGTTCTGCTTTCTGATTTATCCAATTTCTATTTAGCAAAGTAGTCATAAGCTCCAATTTTCTTTTCAGCAGGAATAATTTTATTGATGTTCATGAATTTCCCCCCTATAAAGGATGGATCAAATCTGTGGTGACCAAACTGTATTTGCAAGCAGTTTTCAGTACCTATCATTTTTTGTAATAAATGGATTTTTTGATGCTGAACAAAAATATTCGAATGTTAAATTTCTTTACCAAGTACCTTTGACTGAGTTCTTACTTTGACAATAATTTTCTATCTCTTCTTAAAAACAATTTTTCAGAGGAAACTGAAAAGAATATTTTGAAGTTTTCTTAGAGAAGCAACTTCATGCCTGCAGAAAGGAGAATTCATAATTTATCTGGGTATTGATGGCAGAACCATAGAAAATCCATTTATTTGCTTTTACCTAGAGTTTTTTGGGGATAAGAACAATTAAGTAAAAAAAGGACAAAGAATTTCAGAGACTTTGAACCACAGGGGATGCATCTTTATGAATGCCAAAATATCACATAAATATGATGCATTATCAGGGCTTTTCTATTAGATGTACAAGTTATATTCACCCTCTGTGGATTGGGACTGGAGCAAAATAATTTTTTTTTAAACTTTTGTTTTTAATGTTGCACATACAGATACCAGTGACAAAACAGAGACCCTGAGAAGCACAATGAGGTACTATTTCCAGGCATGCTACTGTTTTTGAGATCTACAATATTTTATGGTGCCAAAGGAACCATACAGCAGGTGATTCATGCAAGGGGGTGTTCAAGCAGCATCTGAGAATTATTTCACCTTCTGATTTGACCTCTGTCTCTTTGGAATGTGATGCAAGCCCTGACTAATAATAGGCAGATGTGCCAAGGAATGCCCTGTCTGGCATAATTCCAGGAAAATAACTGAGATGTTTGCATGCTCCTTCTGGTTCTGAGAGGAAACAGCAGAAAGGATTTAAGATCATACCTGACTGAGCTTGGCTGCTCTGTACTCAGCCTGCCGTATGGTCTGCTGGTGCAATGCAGTGAGTTTCCCTATCCTGTGAGCTAGCTGCTTAGCCAGGGGTACGTTCTGCTCTGCAAAGTCCTGGACTGATGCATCTAATTCCAACAGCTTTATATTGCAGCTGTCCAACTCGTCACCAAGGATCTAGACAGAAAAACAATAAAATCAGTGATCCAGGAAGTGTTAGCTTTCTGGTTGATTATTTCTAGTCCAACTTGCAACTTTTATACCCTGTCCAAAGTCTCCATAGTATTTTCCATTTTTAAGCAGGAAAGCAGAACAGCAGGATGTTTGGTCATCTCTTAAATATGTGCCATTACTCTTTCTCCTCCAACTTCCTGGCTGAAATGGAAAACCGTTTTCCCTGCCGTAGCCAAAGACTGAGTCACTTCAGTGTGATATTAACTGTTCTCAGGCATCTTTCTGTGTTTTTTTCTGAAGTGAACTGTCAGCACAGACTGCCACAACAAGGATTTCAATTTATTGGAAAAGGGGTTTGTTTTATTGCTGTCTTAAAATATAGGTTTATAAATTCATAAAAATGTAGTTACTCATTAATGGATTAAGAAAACTTTAATTTTAATTTGAAACTTGCATTTTCATAGCATGATCTTGATGCAGGAGCAGTCTGATTGTGCTAGTCTGCTTCAACAGAAACACAGTTTAAAATCAATTTTTCCTACTATAGTCACAAATATTTTGAAAAGGATGCCTAAAATGTTTTTCAAGTTTCTTGCAGATTTATAGCATACTCTTGGGCTACAGTTTCTTGAGAAAAGGCTACTGGTTATTTTTGTATTTATTTTTTATATTCAATGTGTTAAAAATTCATTGTTTTTGTAACATAAATAAAGTAAGTCACAGAATCATAGAACAGGTTAGGTTGGTGGAAGGGACCACAGTGGACCACCATCTGGTTCGACCTCCCTGCTCAAGCAGGGTCGTCCCACAACACATGCCACAGGACTGTGTCCATATGGTTCTTGAGTATCTCCAGTGAGGAAGACTACACAACCTCTCTGGGCAACCTGTTCCAGTGCACAGACACTGCACAGTAAAGAATGTTCCTCATGCTCAAGTGGAACTTCTGTGCATCAGTTTCTGTCCGCTGCCTCTTGTCCTGCTGCTGGAACAAGCACCCTAGCCTCTCTTAATTATTTCTACACATTTAAACTGCAATCATTTAGAACACTGCTACAGGTGCTTCAAGAAGTTACTTCAAGCTCTTCAGGTTAGGGCTGTCCTGGCAGACACACCTCAGAGTGCAAGTTATGGTCAATCGTTATGATAAATCAATATTATTCCACAAACTTGGAGACATAACTTCTACATGTAGACACAAAGACAGATGTTAAACTGCTCATCTAAATACAAGGACACACATATTACATCAAGCATAAATAAATGTTTTTACTACAGATATTATACAGAATTTATATGCTGTTTGTGAAGGAAGGATCCATTTGACTTGAGTCACATGGATTTAAAGCAGATTTTTATTTTATTTTTTCGCAATCTCTTTCAACATTAATATAAAAATATTTACTGCTGTAACCAAAGCCAACCCAGTCTCAAGAGTACCAGCTAAATGCTGACATAAAAGCAGCTGGAATATTACTATATCTCCAATGACAGAGAGTTTTCATTTATGCAACATAAGAAAGCAGATTTCACTGCCTTTCTGCTTTCTTACTGAAATCAAGGAGGTACACTAGGGATATAATTCAGTGACACTTCCTGCAAAGCAAACAGTATTTTGGAACATCATGAGCATCCCATGAAAATAAACAGGTAATTTATGACATACCAGTCATTCTAAATCTTCTCCTATTTTGTATGCTTTGCTTAATTTCAGACAGTAATTAGTCAAGTTTATCTTTTACTAGTTAAAATAACAAACCAACAAAAAAACCCCAAAAACCAAAGCCTCACCCAGCCCCTTTTCCATCTCTCCTCTCCCCAAGATCCCTTATTCTTATATGATAATCCTAATTTCGCCATTACACTTCAGTACAGATGATGTTTTCTGCGTGTGGCACATACCTAAGATTAAGAAAACCTTCAAAAAGAACTGAGTCCTTTGCACTACTCTTAATTGCATGAGTAGTACTTTACCTCATTGTTGAACCAAATGATGTGAGATGGGCTATTCTATTGATCTCTTTATCATAAATAAAAAATTATCTTTTCAGTACAGACAAGAACAAGAAGCAGTTTGAAGATTCCTCAGGCTTTCCCAGATTGGAGTCATACTCATTATTTAAAAAGAGCCATGAAACTTTGTCCACCTGACTTTAATACTTAGCTGCTTCCTCCAAATTCTGTTACCTGTGTGGGCCAGTTTGCAAAGAATATGGTTTTTAAAATCTCATCAGTCAGCCCTTATTTCTGTATAATTCTTCTGCTGAACTACATTAAAAAACTGTGTCCTGCAAGTCTTCACAAACAACACTTTGTTATGAAGTGAGTGTCCTGATTAAGAAAAATTTATGGCATAACCACATAAGAAAAGCTTTGTCTTACCTTTTGTTCAAGTTTAGCTTGTGCTATATCATTTGTTTTCTTTTTCAATTTGGAAAGAATTGTATTTAGCTCATTTGCTATCCCCTGGATTTTCTGATCAAACTCTTGATTCAATTTTTTGATTTGCTGAGTTTCTCTTTCTTTGGTTTGAATCTGTCAACAATAAGAATTAAATTCAATAATCAGAAATCACTCCTTCTTAAAGGAAATTAACTTTCATTTACCCTTAATTCAAAGGACGAAGGTAATAAAACTCTTCTGTGTTGTCACAGATTGGCCAGAGCAGGATACCAAGCTATAAAGCCTGAAGATGGGCTATAGATCTGTTACACACTCATGTATTGCACTTTACCTGATCCTGTACAGTTACGAGGGCCAGTCCAACTTCTGCTAAATGAAGAGAGAGTTCAGAAGGCAAAATGGTATAAAGCCCCAAGTATTTATTCTGTTGTTGTTCAGCCAGTTTTTCAACAGCCTGGCGATGAGTAGTGACTTCACCAAAGAGAGACTAATGACAGAAAAAACAGTATTGTTAAGAACAATGAGAATACATCTTAAATATCTTTAAAATAAAATATCACATTTCATCATCTAATTCATGCTTTATGAGTTTGTCTGGCGGGTTACTAAAAAACTCATGAATATTGTCTAATTTGAATTTGTGGTGGTTTTGAAACTATTAACATTCACTAGCAGATTAAAATGAAGATAAATATTGTGACTTAGAAGTTGACAAATTTGGTATACCTGCAGCTCCTGAAGCTGAATGTCCACTTCTGCATCAGGGCTTAATAAATATTCTTTTGTTTCCTGGATCCAGGACTTCACAATATTAATCTCTGCTTCAACCTCCTCACGCTCCTTCAGCTCCTGTTTCACTATCTTCATGCCTTTTTTAACTTTCTGTTGCATACTTCAGAAAGAAAGAAATAACAACTATTTGTGAAGATTTAAGCAATGTCTAAAAACAATGCTTTGTCAAAAAATACTGAACAATAAAGATAATGATTAACAGCACCACACCTAGAGAAATAAATTAAAATAAAATAAAATTTTCATGTCCATTCTTTGGTTTTGTGTGTTTGAACATCAAGCATGCAATTCTTTTGAAAAAATACAAATGTATACAATAGAGATCCCTACATCTGAGCTCATCACCACAGACTGCCCTGATTGTCACAGGAAACAAGCAATTGCAGGGCATGAATTAGGATTATTCATTACCATTCTAAAAGAAACTTCTAAAATAGGTTAGAAAAACTGTATCTTACACTTGTTTATTTCTCTAAGTAATTAGAGAGTGAGACAACCTGCTCTGATATTGATATCTAGAATGTAAAATAACATGAGATAAATTCCACTCTTATTGATGAGATTTGCATTGGGAGAATACTTAGGATAAGTTATAGATCAAGACTCTGAACACGACCTATTTCCACACGTGCACTCAGACAGAATTTCTGCACTTTCCTCAAGAACTTGGATCTCCTGTAAAAAATGACACCTCTGTGAAAGTTCTATTGGACTACTTGCAGCTCTTATACATGTGACATGGATCTTTGATATTCCCATATTTCATTCATGTTTGCATAACCTTGCACAGATGAATCATGCCTTATTTACATGAGCAGGAGGTCATCACAGACCCGATGTCTTAGAAACCAATTTTAAGTAAGTGAAAAATGGAATTGTAAATTTACTTACATCTACACATTTTCTAATGGGATTGCTATTCTACTATAATTATTTATACACAATAAACTGCACAGGCTTGGTGCCAGGTTTACAGTTTTGTCATTTTTCATTTCTCTTTGTCTTCCCACCGTGGAGATCCACTTAATAGTATCTTAGAGTAGTTATGAGGTAGATACGTTTCTTAAAACTTAACATAAAACTTCCTTTTTTCTACATGACAGGGAGATGTTTTAGATTTAGATAAACATTTGCATAGCCTCAATGTGAAAAGCTATGTTTTGTTTGCATATGCTCTACATTCCCCTGGTATGTAAAGGTCATACAGGACCTACTTTTGGTACCTAAGTTCTTCAAACAAGGGAAACAAAGTGATAAACTAATCAAAAGAAGATACAAAAAGACAAACGTTCACTGTTAATGTGAGAAGCAATGGAAGTGTTTAAAAACAGTTATAACTTTAATGCAGTCTAAGCAGGTTTTATGTAAGTTAGTATTATTATGCAAGGCAAAAATACACATTCTAAAAGACATACTCTTTCTGATGGAAATAAAAGATAATGGCAAAAAAAGTTATTTCAAAATTAATTAAAAGTAATTTTAAATTAAAATTGATGCTTATTTAAAAATAAGAGCTAATATATATTCAGGTATGTTAATTGTTGATTATATAGAAATGATACATAAGCTCTTAATAATGAATTGCAAGGTACCATTTTTCTGGTGAATCTTTTAAAGTATTTCCTTACTTGTGGCATCGATCTTGCATTGCTTTGATTTCTTGCATAACTGGTAGTTCCTTCTGAGATGGAGGCTTTACTTCCACATCCTGAAGCATGCTAACAGCGTGCTGTTTGAGCAGGCCCAAAGATGACAGCTGGTGGTCCACCTCCAGCAGAAAACTGCTGTGGTAATCCAGGAGATCCAGGAGCTCTGTCTTGGATGCCTTTTCCACTGAGCTTTCTGGTAAGCGACCTTGTAGTTGATCTATAGCTATGGTGGCTTTCTGAATCTGTGGAAAGAGATGCAGTCTTGTCAATAATAAAATGACAAAAGAAGCTAGTACAACAGACACTGAAAGGTGCTAGAAAGTGTTGTGCATTTAGATTCTATAAAACTGTTGTGGTATAAGGTTCATGCTCTACTGTGCCAGATCCCTTGCTCTTCACAGGGGATTTTAGGTCTTGCTAAGGGATTTATTTTTGTCCAGTTATGTGTGTCTTATTACAGTCTTTAGCATTTATTATATTTATTGCCAGAGGAACTAGAGCTCTACCCTGGGGTTCACCCATATTTGGCACAAGTCATGATTTCAACAAAATTATTATCCTCATTCCTAGAGAACCTGCTATCTGGGCATAAATAATGGACAATGACAGATAAAAAGAGTCATGTAGGATACAAGGGGAAAAAAAGAGACATATGTCAATGAGTAGTGACAGGCACTATCATCACTGCTTATGCTTAAAAGGAGCAACTTCATATTCTTCAGGAAAAAAAAAGAAGAAAAAAGAGAGAAGAAAGAGAAAAAAGAGAAGAAGAGAGAAGAAGAAAGGAAAAAAATAAAGAGGTTAACATAATCTAGAACAGAACATTTGAGGAAAGGAAACAGAGGAGAAGAATCTGAAGAGCCACTAGAAACCAAAACAACTCTGTATGTACTATACATGTATGCAAAGAGAAGAGCAGTCCAAACTTGGGAGTCAACGGTTCTAAACCTGGATCTTTCATAGCTGTGTTTTTCTGACCTGAGGGGAAAAAATTAGTTTTCCTGCTATCAGTTTTCACTACTGCAAAATGATTAATAAGGACAATTGTATCAATCAGCACAAAGAGTGAAGACCTATGTACAAGGGAGGATTACCAAGGCTAGCGTTTACCTTATCATTAAAGCCCTTCCATTCCTGCACTGCGTCTTCCAAAATTTTCTCTTGTTCCTGGGCTACATTCCGGAGCCGTGTCCAGCGCTGCCAAACTGTTGTCATGGATCTACTTATAGATGCCTTACTGGCATCATTGCTGATTTTTTCCAGCTGCAAAGCCTTTTCTTCTAGGGCTGTGATTTTCTCATGGAAAGAATTCACTATGGACACGAGAGTCTGAAAAAGCAAAAATAGGCACTGTTTTCCTTTTCCACAAGAGAAGTCATTAGTATTCAACATGCAGGTCGGTGAACCACCCCCATCCACTGCAGATGAGGAGGAGGTATTGTATTTCAAGTGAGGTAGCTAGGTCTCACTTTATTTCTCATGGGCAATATATTAACTACAGCTGCTTGATCCAAAATGCAAGCATCTGGAAGCAGCAGAAACCTGGTGTAATCATCTTTTCTCTTCCTTGATAGTCCCTCAAAAGGGATGAAAATAAGTATTTAGGGTCCTTATCATAGCAAAGACTGACTTCTAAACAGTCCAAAAATGAAAGAAGCAATTCAGGTGTTTAAGTGTTCAGGTGTTTAAGTTTTATGTCCTGTTTACCTTTAACAACATTTTAAATGCCCAAGGATTTGAGCCCACTCAGGAACCTGGGCAGACACGACATTACTCTTAGGGGAGATTCTTGATTTCACAAGACACAGCTGGCAAGATGTCTGAAGTGTCACTGACTGTCTATATTAAGGCAACTGACTAGTACCCTAAAAACAAGCAAGTAAGGTTTTTTTAAGCTATATTTCTTGCCTTTAGACTAAACAAGAGTTAATATTAAACTCCAACTCTTCCTGTCTTAGTAAAACTTTTCCATGATCAAAGTAGATGGATGTTTCCATTGGTCTGAGTTTGCTTGCAGGGTATGTAATTTTGGGGCTTACAGACCCACGGGTTTTAGGAACCTCCTCATTCTTTGCACTTCTCCAGAGTATTAGGCATACAGACAGACAACAAGCTGAAAAGTCATTAAAGGTATTTGTCTCATTCACCTCACAAATAAAATGTGTCTTTTGCCCAGCACTAAGCATGTCTTGGTGCATTATGACATAGTTAAGTGCTACAGGTGAAGATCTAAAAACTCAAATTCATGTTACCACAGGTAGGGACCTACATATTATACATCCATTTTCACTGGAAAGGGCAGGATTTCATGCAATTATCAGTACCTTACCTTATGTGTTAGCAATTTCTCTTCTGTTTCATGAGAAGAAGCAGATTTAGCTACTGAGAATTCAGATAATTTTTTTTCAGCATCATTCATCACTTCAATCACCTTCTGCCTTGATGTCTGGTACTCCTGCCACTCAGAAGCACACCTTAAATAAATACAGTTCCAGAAAGAAAAATTTAATGCTATATAAAAACATTTGAAAATCAGAATTATTATTGCACCTAGTTTTCAGTGCAACTGCTTAGTTTTGCTGTTACACAGTATTTTCCAAAAAACCAAAGATTATTGGGAAACAGCATACATAGAACCATGCGCTCCTGATTTTCAGCTATGCTTTACAGAAAATACAGCTGGGCATTTAATAGCCCTAATTTGACTTTTCCTCAGAAACTGCCTTAAACCACTTATGTTGTGGTTCAAACCTACCCAAACTTATGGAATTCAGAACATTTAGGAATAATAAGAAACATAGTTATGCTTGTAAAAAAGGAACACCTTTTTAGTTCAAAACATCTGCTTCAATTTCACTTCATTTGCATACATCTTGTGTCAGGTGAAATATAGAACAATTATTCCCTACTCTTCTTCTCTGTCCTGTTCCAAGCTTAATATAATTCTACCAGAGCTTCGCTAAGATCACACAACAAGTCAGTCAAGGGCAGAAAAGAAAGCAGAATTCAAGAGCTCTGAATCCCCAATATCCACTTCTCTCAAAAGTAGCACAAATATTTAAAAACTTCAATTAATGTTCTGACTCTTTCATTCATTACCTATAAGGTGATCTTAAAATGAAAGAATAGAAGAAAAAAATAAATAAAGAATATACCTTTGTAACTGCTCTTGCTGAGTTTTGGCTTCTTGCTCTGTCCCTTTGGCCTTTTCCTCTAATGCAGCTATATTCTGCACCAGCTGTTCACTTGCTGTGGCTTGTAAAAAGGGCTCAATCTCAGACACAAGGCCTTGTAACTCTTTCAAATGGTCATTAAACTGACTTTCTGTGCTGAAAAATTCAACATGGTTCCTTAGATTCTCCTCGGAGTTCTCAACATCTAGACCATTTCTTGCTAACTGTAGAAATTCCTGAGCATCTTCCAGCCAGTCATTTGCTATCTGCATCACTTGGTAGTACCTTTGGCAGAGGCTATATGCTTTATTCAAGTTAGCCTGAAATAAAAGGGAGAGTCACATAAAATCAGTAGCCTGTGTAATTTAAAAAACCCAGACAGTAGGATTACTAAAATGAGTTGTTTTGTGATGATTGTAAAGATCAAGCCACAGAGCCGTCTTTTTCATCTTTGTGACCGAGAAACTAATGATGGTTTGGGTGGACTAACCTGTCTCACGTGTATAGCTTCTTGAACTTCACCATCCAGTTCTGCCAGCTCAGCAAGAGTGTTCTCTAGGTCAGCAGGTATCAGCTCCTTTGCTTTCATATAGCGCTCTTTCTCTTTATTGCTCAGTGCATTCATTATTCTGAGGCTTGATTGCACTTCCTCCTGATATATCTGAACCTTTCGGATTTCTTCTTGGATGTTCTGCAGTTTGAGGTCCAAACTTAATGTTCCATTAAGTTCTGTTTTCACCCACCTCAACCAGTCGAGTGAGCGGCAGATTTCTGTCTTGAAGTCAATGCTCTGCACAAGTCTGTTCTCACACTCCATCACTGTGTCAACAATGGCAGAATGCAAAGACTTCAGTTTCTCTTGCCAAGCCTGGACTTGGTTATTTGTTGTCTCATATGCACATGAGTCAACCTGAGGAGAAAGGGCTTCTAGATGTTCAGTTATTCGCTTCAGGAGACTTCCTGAGTCTTGCAAGCTGCCCACCAGAGAATGGTATATTTTCAACTTTTCTTCTATTGGGAGAGTTTCTTCATTCACCTTAACTTGCTCCTTTTTCACTGTCTCTAGCTGTTCCTCAAACTGCATACACATCTTCTCATGCTCCTGGCATGCTTCTATTGTGTCTTCCAACAGGTTTATTTTTTGTTCTATTTGCCTCTTCAACTTGTGATATAGTGTGGCAAGTTTTAACATCTCATCTGGCTGCCAGGGCTGGCCCGTACTTCGAAAAGCCTCCTTCTTCTGGTTCAGTTCATCCACTGCTGCGGCAAGGCTCACGGCTTCACCTAAGAGATCTTTGTAGGCTTGCTGGAGTGACACAGCTTCTTTGGATGAAACAGCAGCTGGAGCTTTGTCCATGTTAATAAACTGGTCTTCTAGCTCAGTCAGAGCTTTACTCGTCAACTCAATCAAAGAGGCATACTCTTTTCTGGCATAAATTGCTTCCTGAACCTTATACAACTTTTCTTTTGCCAGAGCAGTGACAATATTGAATTGCTGAGGGAGACTATTAAGTTTTTCATCTAGATAAGAATGATCCACTTCATTAAGTGATGGTAGGACTTCTTGGCCATCTCTTTGCAGTGTAAGCAGCAGATTTTCATATTCTGGAGATTGCTCAAGAATCTGTTGATATTTTGCCAACTGGCTGTATAACTCAGTGTTAGAATTCATTACATTGACTTCTGGGAATGTGACAATATCAGCTTGTTTAAGCCAATGGCAAGCTTTATCCAAATCTTCTTTGAAATATTTCCTGGAAACAATATTTTTCTCCAGTTCTAACAATCTCTGGTTACACTTTTGTAAAACAGTGTCATACACATTCTGTAGTTCCTGCAGTTTACCTAACACCTCACTCTTCTCTTGATTTGTTGCTTCTTTCATTAAATCCCTTCCTTGAGCCCACAACCCTGTGACCTCATTTTGATAGGCCTTCAGATTAGCCTGGGTATTCTTACAAGTCCTGATCTGTTTATTCACATCTTCTGGCAAAAGACAAATATGTTCGGGAAACATCACCTTCTTCTCATGCTGGTGAATTTGGTTTGTAGCCTGAAAGACTGCCATGAGAAACTGGGTCTTTTCAGACAGTGCTTTGTTCAGGTGTTTTCTTCTCTGGCCAACCAGATCGCTGAGACAGGCCACGTGGTGCTGTGCATCAGACACTGTTTTCTGCAGTTCTTGCCTTTCATTGAGCCCTAGGTTGGTCATCACCCTGTCAGCATCCTTCACAAGCATCTTCAGAACAAGCTGTTTGGCTTCAAGCTCACTGCAAATGATGAGATGATCCATGAGAAGACTCTGAGCCATATCTGGAGGAGGGCTCTGTTTAAGAGCCTCTGAGACACTAGGTTGCTGTTCCTCTGCCCATTCCATTAGTTCCTGAAATTTGGAATGCACCAAGCTGAGCTCTTCTAAGGTTGAAACAGAAACTTGAATTTTCCGTTTGACAAGGTCCTCCAGCTGAGTCCAGCGCTGTTCAAAATGGCTGAATTGTTCCTTTACTAACTCTTTGTCATCAAGATTCAAATGTTCTATCATCTTCTGCTTCTGATCTTTCAAATCTTCCAGAGCAAATCTCCTTTCCTGCAGTGCAATTGCCAGTTTTTGCAAAGCTTCAAGGTGCACATTTGTACTTTCAGCATCAGACCTGTTATCAAAAAGGACAGGATAAAAATGAGTTGTTAGATCCTATTTCAGCACAGGCTTTTAAGAGAGGTCAGGATTAATTACAAGCCCACTACATATTGAAATCAATATGATATAAAGACCTACAGTTTTCAGATTCTCTTGAAGGTAGCCTTGGACACTAATATAAAAACTTTACAAATTTATTAGTTTCCCTTTCATCTGCTCTATGGTCACCAGACTGACAATGCACATTTACATGAATACAGACTATACTGATAATATTGCACACATGAACAATGGCAAGTATTGAGGTTGAAGTGAATCTTGTTTCATGACAGTGAACAGGAGCAGCAATAGACTCACAATTTTCCTCACAGCTGGTGTGCTTATCCTATGCAAAACAGCTGCAAATATTTAGAAGTAGTTACTAAGCTTTAATATAATAGTGTAATAGATATAACACAATGTCACAACAAAAATGAACCAGTGAATGAACCATGAATTTATGAACCACCACAAATGAAAGAATTCAAATGAAATAGTCAACATTCTTGAAATATCAGGAAATGCTATACCCTGAGACAGGATCAATAAGTACTTGCCTTAAAGAAAAACACTGGAGATCTGGCCTCTCAAATTCTCTTTATCACAATAGGAATGATTAATTGCCTGATAATCAATAAGGGAAGTGTGCTTTCAATTAAGTATGCAAAAAGGGATTTTTAGTGGCTCCCACTTAGGGACACTCTGTAAACAGCTCTTTCAGCATACATGCACAGTTTGCTTTGTGGACACGACTCCTTTTTTACCTAGCCAGGTTGTCCCACTCTTTTGTGAGCTTTTCCAGGAAAACTTCAACGACATTCATGCGATCATGGTAATCCCTTGTCCTCTGCAGATCCTCCTCCCTCTGCATGAGCAAACTATGTGCCTGAAGGCAGAGGTCCAGCCACTGGTTGCTCAGTTCTCCTATTTCCTTGTGTTCAGGTGATTCCTGTCCTTGGGTTAGTTTGTTCATCTTCTCAGTCACAGAAGTGAGAGCTGACTGCTTAGACTGCAACTTCTGACTGAATTCCTGAAAAAGATACAAGCAAAACCCAATATAATCACATGCATTCAAAATTACAAAAAGGAATTTAAATAAAAGCTCTGAAATAAATAAATTGTATATGGACTAATTATCTGCCCAGGCAAACGCTCTGCAGCTGTAAATTGGAAGAAGTGTTTTCACTCCTCTCCAAACCCTCCTTCCCACCTTCTCACGTGAAGACAAGTTGATAATGGATGCTAAAGCAAACCAGAGGAGTTTCCAAGTGTCAGTGATAAACAGAATTCGTGATCAAGTCACATCCTGTTGTTCAGGCTTCTGGACTAGCACAGCTCCCACCATACACTAAAACATGCAAGATAGTCTTGAATCTCACAAGAATAATTCATTTTACCAGTACTAATACTAGGTTATTTTTTTCCTTTCTCTTTAGTGACTAAAAATAGGAAGCAGAGTCCATGAGTCAGTGAGCCTCCATATCCACACTCTGTATTGTTCCTACTTCTGTAACAGCAACTGTTACCACTGTCATTATTGAAACAAAACCATGGATTACCTAGGTATGATTGCTATCTGAGCTAATTACTAGTAACTAAAAGAGTTCATCTGCATACACATCCTACCAAATAAGAAGTCAGAGATATCCCAAAAAGAAGAATACACAATATACGGACAATTAAAACTAACCAAATATTTTGCAGCCCTTACACACTAAGGTAAATATAATCTTTTCCTAATTCTAGTTCCAGTAACTATAACTAAACAAGCACGCCCATCTCCAGCTCTGCCTCATTCCTCTTCATGACAGCTCCAAATGGAGCTAGGCATCTTCCTTTACCAGAGCAAATTATTAGAAAAAACACACCTTGTGCCACATCTAACAGTACAGCGGATGTCTCCCTTTCATTATAATCCAAAGTTACTGACTGAAAGAGTGAAGAAATAGAGACTCCTTCTTCTTCCTGGATTCTAATGATAGCTGGTATAACAGCTTTCAGTCCAGATTGTGCTGAGGCATCTTCAAAGGCTTTGACTTAGTTCCAAAGTGTGAGTAGAACAGACATGGAGAGGAAGTGCTGTTTACTTTTCACCTAACTCTTGGCACATCAGAAAAAGAATACAAGAAAAGTCTAGACCAAAAATGCAAAACCCACATATTTAGTCATGTATTAAAGAAATTATCCTTTTGTTAAGTTACTGGCTACAATGTGTACAGGACAGTCATAAAATGGCTCTCTTCTGGAATGAATGAGAGAAGATATGAATGCATTTGTCTCATTAACTGAATTGTGTTTCAGTCATGCCTCTCCTGAGAGATCAGCAACATCAGATAGTTTTGTTGACTAATTTTGAAATACTTCTAAGCTATTTAGACATACAGAAATCAAAGAATTTAGCAAACACAATTTGTAAATCTTATCTTCAGGTCCACTGTGATCAGCATTTATTCTACTCTAAAAGCAAAGGTAAATCAGATCAGTAGGCTGAAAGTTGTCTACTATTAAAAAAAAAAAGCCAGAAAAATACTGAAGTATTTCTGCTCTCTGAATAACCCTGCAGCATCAACAAGGAAACAATCTTTCCTCTATCTTCTCTGCTCTTGCTTAGAGCATATTAACCATTGTATGCAATGTGCATATAATATAAATCTTAAAATAATATCAGCCACAGGATGAACTTCTTCCTTACCTTCTGTTCTTAACCCAAAGTTTCCTTACCTTTACCTGGAGAACCATATTCTGGGCAATATTTAGCTCCAACTCTGCCCGTCTCCTTTTTAAATTCTGTAGTTGTTGATCTGCATCCTGGAAATATATCCAGAGCTCAGCCTTCAATTGTTTGATCTCTTCCCAACCTTGAGACAAATACTGTGCATGCATTATCTGTTGCTCAATCTAGAAGAAAAGAAATGAAAAGGAGTAGGAATACTTTAATTAATCTGTTTTTGCAAAATAGAGGATGAATACCATTCTTCCGCTGAGCACAATACTGTACTAAAGCAATTTCTACACCAGATTCTGAAGGGGCTAATATTATCCACAAAAAGAGTCTTAAACTTCGAAAGTCACAAAAATCATACCTATCAAAGGAAATCTGGGTGGAAATAACAACAACAACAACAACAAAGAAATTAATTCATCATTCAACCCTGAGAGAAGCAAGTTAAGTTCATGAGTGTTTGTATTTCACTATTCGCTGTCTTCTGTTAAAGCTTAAATAAATTGTATAATTTAGTCTACTGCGTGCCAGGAATATTGTTAGAGTATACCCTACATAAAAGTTTCAACTAAATACTTCCATTTAATTTGCTTAGCCCAGTTATTTTGCCTTTTTGCCTCTTCTAAAATGCCAATAAGAAGAATGCTTACCAGATCTGAGCCCATCAATCCTCTTACACCAATAGTGACACAGCTGCTTTTGCTCTAAATACAGCAGTCGGGTGCCTTTAAGATTTAGACACTCAACCAGCTTAGTATATCTCGGCACTATACCATCTGTGATTTCTTAAAAACGTTTTGCTGCTTTGTATGTCAAAGGAGAATCTTATTCTGATGTTTGGGGTGCTTTTCAGCTATTCAGTTCTTGGACTGCCATATTTTTATGGGTTATTTGGATTTGTACGATTCCTTTCTCTGATATGGAATACTGTTACTGTATGTATTAGATTTTTACTCTTCTTAGAAGTAGTTTCAAAACTTTGATTGTCTGTCTGCGTAAGAGAGACTGAATTTTTCATGTTTACAACAAGAGGAATGCTCATAATTCTTCTTTTCCAATAACTTAAGCTTATAGTTCTATTTTAAACATAAGCATTAAGTGATTTGAAAACTTAAAATTGAGGAACACTTCTATAAATTAATATGCTGAAATAGATGCACTTTTATTCATGAACTGAACCATCATAATTTTAATTGTTATGATTATATTATATAATCATAATTATTGTTATATTATGATTATTATATTATTAATCTATTAATGTGGGCCAATATGAGCATCAGTTTATGGTTGAATAAATAGTAACAATAAAATATGTCTCAGATTTAATAAAACACAGAGAGGATTAGACTGAATTGTGTTTTTTGAAAACATTAATTGAATCAAGTTTTCTTCCACAGAATGTTATTTCTGTGGCTTTAGACCAACATCTTGTAACATTGCCTAAGTATCTTTAGCAACCTTAGCTGTGTGTCTTTTTATTAGTACCAGGATGGCAATGTATAGACTTAATAATTTAAAAAAAAAAAAAAAAAGGCAGAAAAAGAAAACTATTTAACTATCTCTAAAGAAATACTTAAGATGAAAGTAAGAAGACATTTCTTTAAACCATTACCCAATATGACCTTTTTAAAAGGGAACAGATCAAGGCAGTTAAAGCTCTAAATAGGATTAAAAGTGGGTTGTTGTGGTTATCTTGTACCGTTTGTTTTGTTTGTTGAATATCTGCTGCTGTACTCTTCACTGTGGCGTCTGACAGATCACACATGGAGCACAGAAGATCCAAGTACGTATTGGCCTGCTCCTGCAGAGCCCGGAAATGTTTAACCTGAGGGAAGACAACTCAAAAATAAACCCTGAGACTGTGGAAATAATATCTTGTTTTATTACAATCATATATTTTAGTATTTTTACTTTACTGTCTTATTTTTTCCATAAAATTAAATGTAGAAATACATTCTTCTTTCTAGGTAAGGTTGCTATGTTATAATTATGGAAAGGAATAAGCCTTAAAAACTTGATTATTATCCAATTACCAACGCACTTAGAGACATATGGATTAGCTAGCTTATTTCTTGGATAGAAACACACAATCTCAACAAGGGGACAGACTTTCCCAATGTGAATGGGAACCAGAGCTTTATGGGATTATCAATGTGCCCTGTTCCTACAGCTATAAAATTTTCCAGTGTCTGACAGATCATTCAGAAATTCAGCTTAGTGGCACCTGGGTGCTGGTCTCACTGTGTCACACCCTGCTTGCCCTGCTCTTATAGCATTTCTGCCATCTCTAGTATTTCAAGGTCTCTATTTATCAAGACAATGGATGAGACAGCTCTGAATTCCAGCATTTTTAGTACCATACCAGTTTAATTTAAAGCCAAGTTACAAATCCAATGTAAAACACATTGTCCCTAAGAATAATCAAGAGGCAATGACAGAATTCTTAATGGTCAGTGTGGGCTACAGGCAGTTCTGTGCTCTTAGACTGAAAATTTTTTTAATTGCCTGATAATTGACTCTGTCTCCACAGTAGTGTGAAAACAGGTCTCATAAGGAACGTTGTAGACAGATGGGCAATTGGACAAGCAGAAAGACACAACCCCTCTGCTAAACATATCTGTGCTAGACATCTATATCTGTTAAACATATCTATGGAGTATCTGAGCAGATTTATCTAACCAGCCAACATTTTTCTAAGCATGTAACATGTTTCTAAGTATTAAGCAGAGCTAGAAAAAGCCCTCTTTGATTTTTCACCTAGTTATTTTGCATCCCAGGCACTCTTTTTGGGATTGGGAATGAACTTAGAGGTTACACAGCTTTCTGGGAAGGCTGGAAAATATCTAATTTCTAGAAATTTAAATCTCTATCTGAACTCACCTTGTAAAGAATAACTGAGCTTTTTCAACCGCTAAACTTTTACCTGTTTAACTGCATCTGCCAGGCTGAAAGGTGTCCAAGTAGTTGGCTTTAGCTCTGACTGCACTGTAGACAGCCAAGTCTGGCACTGTTGGAGAGTATCCTGGTGATTAACATGTTTCTGGAGCTCATGTTCCAAAGTCTGGTACACCTAAACAAAACATTTTGTCAGTTTTATCTCATTTTCAAATACCGCCATTGTTGCTCTTTTCCTACCTTGAAAACTGCTGATAAAACAGGATTAAGACTTTGATTATTTTAGCCCTTTAACAAAAAAGTACCAAGGGCTGAAAGCTCTTTAAACTCTCACTCCACCCTGCTAACATGTGAAGAAGATGGAAAATATTCAATGCACAGCTACTGAAAAGAAAAAATAGAGATGCAAATGAAGAGCACACTCTCTTTTTTCTGTATCCAACATTTTTGCATTGACTTTGTATAAGATTATTTTTATTTTGGTTTTGGGTGGTTTTGTTTAGTTTTTGGGGGGTTTTGTTTGGGGTTTTTTTTGACTGCTGGCTTGATCTTCTACTTGGTTTAACAGAATGACCCAGCTGGCCCTTCTTAACTGCATATTCTGGTTTTAATGAGAGAGACAGTATTTCCTAGCACATACTTGAGACCTGCTTATATATGTATGCAAACTGTCAACACTAAGACTGCAATTTGTTCCCTTTTTGAAGTAGAAAAGACCAAATTTTTTTTGCTGCAGCTGCTCAGAAGCCAGTGTAACATGAAGGTAGTGAGCATGTGGCAAGATTAAAGTAACAACCGATCAGCCACTACTTTTCCTGGTTGCAAGACAACATTTGGATCACAAGGAATTCAACTGTAGCACAGGAATGATGAAATGCTCAGTAACCTATGGGCTCAATCAAAATGAAAACAGTAGGAAGTTTTCTACCATGTGAAGAAATAACTCACAGAAATAATAATGCACTTCATTTTTAAATGACATTTAAAAAAACCCTTTGAAACAAGACTTACTCTTTGGGCTGTGCTACATATGGCAGAATAGCTGTCCCTTGTCCCCTGAAGATGGCTTTGTATATTTTGCTTAAATTTTGCTTGAAGATGTTCTGAGCATTGACTGATCAGGTAATCACCTTTACTCTTAAGGTTGTTCAAACGATCTTCAAATCCTGCAATTTCTTCCATGATAGCCTAAGAAATAGATAAAATACTTTTGAAGAAATATGCTGTGGCAGAGGACATTTTTTTCTCCCTCCTTTAAACACTTTACATCTTCAGATTTGGAAAAAATATCAGACAACATGTGTTGTCATAGTCAAGCTATTGGATGGCATGTTCATTGTAAGGTCATTGTCAAAAGTCTTTACACAGATACCCCACAGAAACAGGAGTAGCACTGTCATAATGTGCATGCTCAGACTGCTCAGACTCCAAGACTACACTTAATCTTCATTTGTTGCATGCTCTTCTGGGCTTCTCCAACTTCTCTTGTGTCTAGTAATGCAAATTAAATCTCATGCTGAATCATCTCTCATTCTATAAGCTCTTTCACAGTGGAAAGTTATTTCCAATGACTTTGGTGGAGCCAATTTTTTATATAAGGGGGTTACTTAAAGAATAACACATCAATCACAAATAATTTAAAGACTTCAATATTTGCCATTGGAATCTCAGTTTCAGGTATTGGAAGGTTGGATTTTGCTCTCTTTTATCTTCTAGAAAGCATTGGCTATCAAGGTATTAAATAATTCTCACTAACAGCAACCATAACAACCTTGAATAAAAGCAATGGAGAAAATGCTAAAACCTAATAGGAGAACCTAGAATTAGAACAACCTAATACAGGTGCCTCTAGTTTTTGCACTTTCTTCTCCATTGCTGTTTTATCAACGACATTCAATTTGGTGATCACATTTCGAAAAATCTTGTTAGCTGATCCATGCCAAGAAGATTTTCAATTATTTTTTTTTTTAACCTTAAAAGTGCTAGAGCAAAAAATTCCTCATGAGTAAAATGACCAAAATCCAGTTTTTGTGGTTCATTTTCTGGGAAGTCTCAAGGAAAATCTGACACAGAATTCAGATCAGAGTACAACAAAGCTCTTTGTGTAAATGCAGTTTCATCCAAGAAACTATGCTAACAACAGGCCAGATTTGTTAACTGTATTAATGACACTGATGCTTGTTTACACAGTTAGCAGTAAGAGAAATAAAATAGGGGAATGACAAGTAGTTAGAGCTCTGGAGTGGAGGCAGAGAAGAAAAATTCTATTTTACAAAGCAAGATCACCAATAGCAAACCCACCTTGTGGTTAGCTAGTTGCTGAGTGATTATTTCAAGATTGTTGCTTTCCATGAGGTCAGGGCTGGCCAATCTGCTGGACATATGTAATAACCATTTCTCCCCTTCTTGCAAATCACTATTGTAATCTTCATGTTCTTTTACTCTCACCTCTAAGGTTTCAACATATGCCTGCAGGTCCACAATAACCAAAATCAAATTTTCAGGTAATTACAAGAGTTCAAAAAACCCCCCAAACCGACCAAAACAGACCAAGACCTTGAAAACATAGTAAGAATTATCATCTAAATTTATATTTCTGTGAGGGAATCTCATATGACTAGACTGTAAAGGAAGACATCAAAAGACACATTTATTCTGTGAATAATTACTTCTGTGGTACTGAACAGTTTGAAGACTGAGGAAAAGACTTGAGAAAATGAACACTGTCGACTTGACATTAAGTTCACTAACAGTTATTACACACTCTTTGAGAGACTGCACTTGACCTACAAAATGCTGTGGCTTCTTTACAGCCTGTGCATGTACTTACTGCCCGTGTCTGTGGTAGGCAAATTAAGAATGTACACACGGAGTTAAAAAGTATTTATTCTTTTCAGGAAGCTTCTCTAAATTTCAGCCACCAACATTATATTTAATGCAATGGACATCACTTTTGGTACAGATCAGAGGCATGTCTTTAAACTAAAAATCAACCTTGAAAAATAAAATCATCTCCTACTGGTGGATGGATTGGCAATTAAAGGTGCCTAGGTCAAACATAAGTACTAACATGGTTTGCAGAGCTTATCCTTGTTAGGAGTATAACCTATTAAAAGCTTTAGGAGTAATCATACTTTAGGATGTATTTAGAAGCATTAGACCTTTCAAAGTACTACATACATATGGACTAATGAATCACTGTTAATTAATAATGCCCTTGCTGAACTAAATGATATCCCTCTTGCGGTTTATTTTCTCTGATGCCTTTTATTCAACAAATAAACTAAACAGTGTTAAGTTTAAGTTTTTATTTAAACAGAAACAAGAGAGAATATAATCTAAGGGCATCTGTCCCTTCAAGTAATAATGTATTTAGAATTCTATTAAAAGTAGTAATTAATAAAGTAAAAATTCTTTTAAAAGTAGTAACAATAACACAGACTAGTGACTGATACATATTGCTTTAGCATTACAAAACACAAAGACTTCACCTGCCACACTAAAAATTCATTTCAGCTACTCTGGTTAGATTTATTTATGTAGTTTTTTCCATATTCAAAATCTGCCTGTCACTTCTGTCCCCCCTCCAAAAAAAAAGGCAAAAAACCCCCAACAAAACACCAAAAGTAATTAAAGGTAGCTGGTTCTTTGTACAGACATGACAGCATGAAATAAATTGTTAATTTCTTAAAGAGGGGTAAAAATATAGCAAGTTAGAAGAACCCTGAGGTTTCTCCCTCTTTACCTTCGTTTTGCTGCAGAGTTCCTGGTAACTGCTCTGAAGGTCTTGAATGTTGTTCTTTAGAGTCACATCATTCACCAGATCACAAAGTGCCTCGCCCTTTTCAATCACTGACTTTATTGAGGGCTCATGAGACAGAACAGTCTGTTGTATGGACTACAATGCAAGCAAGAATTAAAATATATCTACTGATCACTTGAGATGCACTTTACTAGCTTCCCTTTGATCTGATGCACAGCCTTCTGCCATGGATTATATCATCCTTTCCAGACAGGCATCCTTTCTTTTGTTTACTGATGCAGGATTCTGTTTCTCAGCCCTGCCCTGAGACAACAACTTTGCACACACCTAGAAACAACTGCTCCTCTTGTGAGTCGCTGGTAGCATGGCTGACAGCCTGAAGCTGGTGAAGCAAACGGAGTTCATCTGCATGAAGTAGGCAGTGCTAGGGATAAAATTTGTTCAGAGGAACAAATTATGAAAACAGGTAGGAAAGCATCACCAAAGCCATCCCCTTAATGAGATGGTGTGTGGTGAGTGCCTAGCACTGTACTCTAGAGAGTACAACTCCCCAAACGTGTAGAAAGCAAGCACACAGCTGTGACATAGAACTTTGGGTGGGGAAGCTGGCAAAGGGTACTGGGCAGCTTTAGTGAGAAAGCCCTGAAGCAATGTAGGTACTGCTAGCAATACCCACAATATTGGTTTGCTGGCAACATTTTTTTTAGCCACAAACGTAAAGCACAGCACTATATGGGCTCCTGTGAGGAGAGTTAACTCCACCTCAGCTGGTGGAGTTAACTCTCCATTTCATGAAACATCTGTAATCCTGGAGTATTTTACAAAAGTATCATTAGAAGAAGAAATGAGGTTTGTTGGCAAATTTTCTACTCATTTTTGTGACTGGAAAATAACCTCAAACACTTCATTAAAATCCTAACAAAAACTTGGGAGGTCATAGGAGCTGACTGTCTGGGATATCAGTTGAGCTGGGATGTCCAGATTTAACCAGAAAGCTGATTAAGTCAACAGTGACAATGTCTGAAGTCAAGGAAGACCAACTAATTTCTATATTCACTTCAACTGCAATCACCTCTGTTGAGATCAATGCAATTACTCATACGTGTACTCATAAAAGAATTTTGCCCCATTTGAGGAAATTTTTACATATGGAAGCCTTTTTAGGATGTTCACATTTCAAATCCAGGGGCTCAGTCTGGTTTGTAGAGGTAGGTATCATGCATGTTTTCATTGATGCTGATTGGGACATCCAGATCAGAAACATCTCATGTACCTATTGAAGAAACTCGGATACCTGATTGGAGAATTTATTGAAAATCACTAGATTAAAATCAATTCAGTAGTACTATGAGATGACCTCTTTTTACCTTGTATTTGGACAACTGCGCCTTCTTCTCATAGAGTTCACTCTTTGGCTCCACAGGAGCATGTAAGATGGCTTGGTACTCCATGACCCACTGAGTTTGGGCCTTATACTTGTCTGAGAACTCCTTCACCAGCTGAAGACACTTCTCTGAAGTCATGTGCTCTTTTCTGATGGAGCCAGCCAGCTCTTCAAGCTGTTCCACATGATCTCCAATTTCTTTTCTTAACTGGTCAGCTTCGTTTTCTTCCATGTATTTTATAGCTCGCTCCCCCTTCTCACGGGCTGATTTCAGTAAACTGTGGCCTATGTCCATATCACTCAATAGCACCTGTGAAGGAAATCATGGTATACTGAAAATGGATGAAAACTTGCCTTTTTTTAACTTTGCTATGGAAAGAATTGCTAGGGAAAATGAGTGGACTGTTCAGTACAAAATTGCCTGAAGTTAAGGTGTGTCAAGCTAGAAGGAAGCAGATAAAGCAAATACTTCTGCCCTGCACTGGGCTTGTGAATTTAAACAGAGAAACTGAGGGCTCCCAGGAGAGCATCTGTACTCCAGATTCTGGAACAGATGAAAGCTTTCCCTTAGCGTATTACATTTAAGCTGCTTAAGTTACAGGACATATGAGAAGCTCATCCACAACTTTTGAGATGAAACATGAGTGTTTCAATGAAGAGGAATAGGAAGCACTTGCCACAGAGCATAGAAAATACATAGTGCACAAAAAAGTATACTTGTGGGGAAGTAGGGATATGGGAATTTATTTTAAGTTTTAACCTAACACAAAACAGATACAAGCATGCCCTATGGAAGGACAGTACTATGATTTAGGACTATATTTTTTAGGACTACTTGCTATATTACTTACTTATTTAATTTAATAACTAAACTTTATATAACTAACTATAAACTTTAACAACTAACTTTATTTCAATAGCCAAACTATAATCTAACGAGATGTGATAATAGAAAGTTTTCTACTGTGTGGTCTTATCCCATTATCTTCTCTAGGCAAGGTAAAGTCAGAATTTTGAGCAGCTGTTAAGATGCATGTTAAAATACAGCCTCCTGCTCAGAAACAGAAATAAAAATTGCATTTAAGAAATCTGTACCTCTAGTTTCTGCACTTTTTTCTCCATTACTGTTTTATCAACCACGTCAAATTTGGTGATCACATTTTTGAAGTTCTTGTTAGTTGCTCCATACCAATTTGTGTAAGCACTAAAAGACAATTCTGACTCCTCCATACAGCGTATTTCTTCTTCCAGAAACTTCACTTGCTCCTTCAAACAAATACAGAGGGTAGGGGGAAGAAACAAGGACCACCCAGATGTTTATCATTACTATTGGTTTAAGATAACAATAAATTGCTTTTTATTAATAAAATCTACTATACAAAGATAAAACACACAGGCTTTGAGTGATTTCATAAATAGTGGGTAATTCTTACAGGGCTCATGTCAGGGTGTACATATGACAATCACCAGTGTTAAAACACTGACAATGTTCTTACATTTTGAACTTTGAATTGTGACTTGTCATTACAGTACTATGAGGCAATTACTATTTAAAGTAATCTGAAGACTGCACCTTACCAAATCAAATTTTTTCTCCATACTAATCGGCAGCCTAAAAACTTTTCTCTAGAGGTCAGTTAGCATTTAAGCATACTTTATTCTGAATTTCTTTCCTGAAGCTATCAAAAAAGATAGTGACAGGGCATTCTACTTCATTATCCTAATTATGTTTCTGTAATACATTTAATCCAATGAAGTCTATGTGTATATGTACATGAATATATACGTGAATGTTATACTATTGAGTCTGCAGTAATGAATAGACTGTGATAAAGTCTAGTTACAAAAGCCTGTTTGTATTTGCTTCTTAACTGGCAATTTATGATGTTGAAAAAAAATGAATTAGTTTTCATTACTTACCAAGACATGAAGAAGAAGAGTTTGGTAGCGAGATGTAAGCTGCGTAGCCTGACTTCCCATTCTACTTGCAGTGAGATTTTCCTCTAGTATTTGCTGAGCCAATACCCCAACTTCCTCTACATCATCTTTGTAGATTGCAATGTCTTCATGCCACTTCTATGATAAGGAAATGATATGACTGATTCAAACATCTTAAACTGTCAGGAATTTAATTGTAACTAAGTCAGGAAAATCATTGAAAAGGAAAATAAATACATGGTTGTAAATATCAATTTATAGCTAGAAAATAAACCAGAATCTGATGGAAGTTATTGTAACAAATATGTAACAATATTGTATGTAAAAATATGTAACAAAAAATATGCATGTAACAAATATGTAACAAATATGTAACAATATTGTAACAAATATTGTAACAAATATGAAAGACTTTCATCCCATATGGACTGCATTTCATTACAACAGATTCAATACTTTTTGTAATGTTTTCCCCCTCGAAAAGTAACAGTAGAAATGCAATCTGGACTTCCTATAGATTTCACCTGAAGTTTTGAAGATGACTGTAAATTGTAACCTGGCTTCAAATCTGCTTCCTGTGTTTATTCAGAGCCATGCCTTCTCATTCCAGTGACTAAAGGAGAATTATTACATCAACACCATAGAGGCTTCATAACACAGTTTTTCACATTTCACTCTTGTTACCGTATTAATTCTTTTCCACTCCACTCCCTATCTTTGTAGTCAGTTACATCTTCACACACTACAGAGCATATGAATTACAGATCATCCTGCAAGATTTCAACATTGTTACAGCCATACCTCCACCAGTAAAATGGGAGGAACTTGGATCCAAAAGGCACAAAGCTCTCTTGGATCCATCATTTTAGTCACCAGCTCAGAATAAATTGAAAAGCTCATTCTCATTTTCACAATGCAATCAGGAATTGACATGGAAACCTCACAAAGTATTTTGTTTAAGGAATGCTTAACCATATTCTTTACCTTCATTTGTTGAAGCTGCATTTCCTTTGTTGCTCTACCAGACCTCCTCCCACTCCTGATAGCAACTTTCTCCTCCAGGTTTGTTAACCAGTCATTAACCTTCTCGTATTTTTTCTCCATTAACCTCAGTTTGCTCACAGTGGCATTTAACTGGCTTCTTGCTTCAGAAAGCCTGTGCTGATAAACTTGCCAATCCTGCCGTAAGGATTCCAGGGCTCTGTCTTCTATCTGGGGAATACCCCAGGGAATCACCTCCTCTCTGGCATGGACAGCAGCATTCAATAATGCTTGTCCCTCTGCACAGTGGACCTGCAGCTCCTGTAAAGGCAGAGTTAGTTACACACCCTACATTGACAACTTTCATTCATGCATGGCAAAAACTCCCTTGGTTCCTCTGAAGATGGCTGGGCATTCCCTTTAGTTATCTATGGTTAAACATGTATTAAAGAGTCTTTCCTCTAACACCAGTGACAGCATGCATACTTTAAAAACACACCAAATATCACCATTACTGACAACTGAACTGCAGAAAATTATCGACAAAGCATGCATTAAATTCTTTCCTCTCCTGCCAAGTTTATCAGTTCAGAAACCTTGGCTGCCTGAGCCAGCATTGGATGGATGGAATCTATTCACCACAGCATAAATTCAAAACTTTCCAGATGTGGCAAGCAGACTGTAAGACTGATCCTAAAATTGAATCTCTTTAAAAACAGCAGCTTCAATCTTTTAAAATAAACAAACCTATTTATTTTTACCTATGTTCGAGACAACACTCCAGACTAATTTTCGATACTCTCTTCTGGACATAGATGGCATTTTAATGCTTATTAGCACTTAATCAGAACGTACAAAGTGATTCAGTCTGATTAGAAAACATAACAAGAGAATTACCTGAATGAAACACAGTTGTGTTTCATCTCAGATTTCACTTGAGATACATATCCAGCTTTTCAAAATGGGTTTTGTAGAGTAACTATAATGAGCAGAAATATATGCAGAGTCTCTGATCATACAAAGACCCTCTCAGCATCCTGAATAAGGTAATAAACATTTCATATCTCATATTTCAAAGTACAGACTTTGTGTTCATTCAACAACAGGTATTAAAGCATTTTCAGTCAGCTTAAGATAATAATTGGGAAATTAGTGAAGCACTATGGGTTCACTTTTCACTTTCAGTGAAGTGAGTCAGTGGTAGTCTTCCCACCTCACTATGGGAGCCAGCCTGCATGACTGGAACTGCCTGACAGTAGGTGCACCTGCACTGGGAGGCATAAAAGATGGAATGACAAAATACCTTTTGCATTTTATGAAACATACAGGGAAAAGAAGAGATAGACCAATATCTAACACAAATTCAATACTTTAGGAAAGGATTAGAATGTGCCTGGAGATTTCACTCAAGGCCTGACACTTCTTTCCAGAAGTGAGCAACAATATTTCCACTACCTTTATTGGTACCACTTTTGAGCAACAAAGTGTTCATATACTTGACATGCAATTTCAAGTGATTCTCAAGACAATTTTTGTCTGGCAATAAATGTTATTCTTTTACTATACCATTATATTCTGTTATTATGCCATCACAGGATTGATTTTTTTTTTTCCTTATGGTGTCACACATCACATACCTGTAAGTCTCGGAGTGTTGCCTCCTGTTCCTGAGCATCACCATCAAGATGTGATAAACAGTCAAGTTTTTCCTGCTCCTTTTCCAGCCATACTTCAAAGGCCTTCAGATTTCTTTGGTATTCTTGGTGTAAGGTAAGCAGTCCTTCAGCTTTTGTTACAGCCTCCTGCATGTGAAAATATTTACAAATATATATACATATCTTAGTGCATTGTCAAACCAAGAGAACATAAATCCCAGACATCCATCAAGGAAAAAGGTTTGTATCTGATGCTGTACTTTCCAAGACTTCAAGAGTACTTGAATTCTGAATATGACTTAATGACTTACAGGGAAAGAGGGAGCACATGCAGGGGTAAAAATACTGGTAAGTTTGTAACTTCTGAGATTTAGAGTTTTGATCTGGGATCACTTTTAAATAACATCTTAGTGTCTAATAAAAAAAGACTTTCCACAATTTAAATTAACTTTGTTGAAGTGGTTAATAAGCACATGAGCTTAGCAATTGCATTCTTTTTCTTTTGAATGACTTTTTTTTTTTTTGCAAATGGAATTGGAATGCTCTGTTAGAAGAATCTACTATCTTAGGTTTGAAGATATTTGCAGGCAGTCCCTACAGAGCACAGTACGAAACAGACTACAAGTCCTCTATGTATGTGGGTGAGCAACTTAAAATAATTTCAGCACTAAAATACTACCATACCTGGAGTACAGAAGGAAAGGTGTCATACACTGGCACAAGATTAGTCTTACTAAGTGCAAGAAAAATATACTACATGTAATTCACATCCTCTAAGAAATGATGGGAATGGGGAATCGAGTTCTGATGGAGACAAGACAGGCTGCATTTGAGAGCAGCAGGCTCATAAAAGACAAACACTTCAGAACTTACTGTCTACTTTACTTCTTATTTCTAACAGGTCTGCCTAGTAGAAGAAATGAGGAAAACAGGAGTCTTAGCACATCTTTTACAAGGCCTGTCCATGCCCAGAAGCGGGAAGGGGAAAAGAGAAACCAGTTTTCTTGCCTCTCAACAGGGGCTTAGGAAATTACAAGTCTTGGTCTGCTTAGATGTGGGCCATAAACCCTTGGAGAATCTTGCCAGGTTTCCTTCTTGGCCAGAGGATTAGTAAAAGATTTGAACATTCCTTACTTTCCAGCTATTTGCTATTTCTTTCTAAGGGTTGATTGCACTTCTGGTACTTAACACCATCACCACAGTTTGGAACAGGGAAGAGTCATCTGGGATATCAGATGGAAGAGAAAGAAGGAATGCTTATTGCTACACGGGGTAAGATGTACAGAACTCTTGCCTCTGTGAGCCACGATCCATTTCTTATTGTTCCCATGCTGTTGCTCAAGCTGAGCAAACAGGCAGCCTGTATAGCTTTGTGCAGGAGAAAAAGGTAAAGACTAGAGCATTCCCATGCTAACAGGAACAGTAGGTATTTATCAGCATTCCCAGGACTTATGTATCTCTGGCAAATCTGAGAAATTTTATTCACTCAAGATCAAAAGAAAGACAGAGCGCAACATTTTTTGCAGTTGTGGAAGAGAGGTCCACAAAACACTGAATCACTTATGTGTTTGAAAAACTGAATTTTGGCTGAATTTTGAATTTTGTCATTCTACATGACAAAGGCATCACCAACACAACAAAATTCAATTTTACTACATTGCTGTCCTGAAGCAAAGTTGGCGTCTGAGCATGTGTTAGTCATTATTTAATTATCACAGAACTTGAATTAACTGGAGATAATCGCCTAGCTTTAAATCTATCACCAGGTCTTTTATTATCTCTTTTTTATCTTATATCTTACCCTAAACCTCATCCTGATCTTAATCTATGTCCTATTCTTTTCCATCAGTAAATGTAGTACTTATAACTTGTGTCAGTTTACTTGCTAATAAGGTTTGTGTTCATTAATAAAAGCTCTGTAGCTGTCAACCCTTTGTGAATCACTCAATTGACTGGTAAAATTTGCAAACATATACTTATGCAGATCACAGGTTTGAAGATTTTTTTCAACATTTCAGTCACAACGGATAAAATTATATCTGTGCTGAAGTCAGTGAACCTTTAGACATAGAGTTCCTCAGACTATTCTCCTGATTTTTAGAACCCTTCTGAAAGATCTGAAGCCCAGTACAGGAAGGCAGATTTATTAATTACCCTAGCAGGTTTCTGTTACATTAAGTTACAGCTGTCCCCAAACTCTTAATCCTCATTTACTGTAAAATAAATGATCAATGAAAAGATTTTTTCCTTGTTGCCAACTAAACAAGGAGTGCTATGAAGAAAAACTGTACCTTTGTTCTTTCTTTGAGGAACTTATATCTCTCCTGAAGGTCTTGCAACTCAAGCTGAGCAATGTAATGCTCAGCCATGCCCTTTCCTTTCACTTCAATAGTCTCCAACAGGCTGTTATGACTCAACACCTCTTCATTTAGTAGCTGCAAAATAGAAAGAGAAGGACACGTAAAGGGCCTTTAAACAAGACCACAGATTAATCTTGCAGTTAGTTTGTTTTATTGCCTTTAAGGTGTTATGGAATTGTTGCTGGTTTGTTGTAAATCAAACACACACACCTTTGCTTTGCTGAGGGCAGCTGTTTTTTCCCTCAGTTCAGCATATTGCCTTTCAGAAGCGTTCATACTTGCTTCTACTTTTTCCATCCATCTGGAAAACTGATTAACGTCTTCCTGGTAACTTGTCCATTTGGAGAGAGCTCCTTCCAGTTGACTGTAATTTAAAAATACATATTTTTTGTGATAGTGGAAGTTCCCATTTGAGCAGTGAGATACAGTCATATACAGATATTCTACATATTTACAAGAGAGATATATCACAAGATAAGCAATCTGTTAAAATCCTACGGGTTTTAACTAGGAGACTTGTTTGACTAAATAAAGAAAAATTAAGTTTTCCAAACCTGGGATATTAAGTAGATCTGTAATTTATATAGCTAGCTGACATGTTCTAGGTTTAGAACTTATGCAACAGAAAGCATAAGACCCAGAATCAGAAATTTTCTGCCCCTTTACCGACATTCAAAAGTTGCTGCATTCTGATGTTTAATTACCTTTGTTTCTTTAACTTGAAATATTTGCAACTATTGATACTCCACCAAAGAAATCTCCATTTTTTCCTTTATATTTCTTTATTCTATCACTAGGAGCAGGACTATTTGGACACTGTAATTTACAGCATGTTCTCTGGAATGCTAGCAAGTCGAAAACCAGGCAGGATCTTGATAGAGCAACCATTAATGTTCATGAAAAGATCTTCTCATTTCTGAATGTATTTCAAAGCATCAAGTGCAACACTAAGTAAAATATTCAAGATTATGAACATGGAATCCAGTTTTAAGAGTCAACTGACAGTAAGTGTTAATAAAGCTTAGATCCCTCAGTGTTTCCTCCCCTTCTTCTATTTCAAATGAATATATCACAACTTCTAGACACAATGTGTTTGGCATATGCAATCATTTTACATACATTTCACTCCTGCAGCAATAAAATTACTTTTCAAAAGTTTTGACAGTGCTTCGTTACTAAGCATCATTCTGCACCTCACTCCCCTTTTTACCTCTTGCACTGGATACAAGCAGACAGAAGAGAAGCCCAGCTGTCCTTCAGATTTTGCAATTGGCCTTCAATCACTGGTACTCCCTCCAGAGAAGTATTTTGCAGAACAGATTCTCCTCTTGTCAGAACTATTTTCATTTGGACTTCTTTTTCTTGTTTCACTGCTAGCAGGCCCTAAGAAGTGAGTAATATATCTTATTTTTATCATTAACTGGACATGAATATTCTAAGTAGCTTTAAGGAAACATGACTTGATCATATTTAGCAACTTGTAGTGAATTGGAAGATGGACAGTGAAGTTCACAGCTGGACTTCACAAACAAGAGGGACTTTCAATGGGTAGGTTCAAGCTATTAAAAAAACCCCTTAATTTCCCTTGACAGGGAAATTTCTGTGGAATCTGTGCAGGTACTTGGAGTATATCAGAGAAGGTACTGTTCAGTGAAAAGGTTGACATTCCAAAGGAAACATCACTTAGATGGAAAACAGCAGGATTCATTCATAGAGACAACAAGATGCAATGACAAAGCTCTTCTACAGGGCTGAAATACAGTTCTACTGCTCCGGGATACATTTGCAAGAGGAAGGTATCAACACATAAAATCTGTCATCAGCATCAGCCTAGGGACTTCAGCTCCTGGGGCTGTGCAGTTGCAAACTCACAGTTTCTAGCACTATGTAGTCGTGAAAAACCTGAAAGCATGAACCCAAAATATCCAATGAACAAAAGCCAAAACATAATTTTAGTATTATGCTACAATCTTTTGTTTCTTGACCTATCCTTATAATTTTAAAGATTTTTGCCTCAGAATCCAAGACATCAATAAAATGAAAAGTATTGCCTTCTAAATAGTGCTCTTTTAAATTATGGTGTTCTGTTATCAACAGATGCTATTTTTTGTAACTGTAGTCACAATTTTAAAAGCAAACAATTATAGGAAGGGATTTGCTGATTCAACTGTATCATCTGTAAGATCAAGGAATATATATTGAAATATACTAAACTAACAGAAGTGACTATCCTGCTTCTTCCATTTAACCTTCATCAGCCACACAACACCTTTTGAGTACTTCAAGAATTTTCATATATGCATTCTCCATGTCATTAAGGTCTTTATCTACTTAGAGAAAAGTTCTAATAATGAGCTCCTTCTGCTACAAAAGGAGTTACTTTTGAGTAAACTGAAAATCAGCATCTGAACAACAGTTATATGCAGACTAATATGCAACAACTAAGTATCCTATACTTGTATTCTTCATATAGATCTAAAAAGAGCAGGTTTTGGACTCTTGTTTCCATACCTCTAGTTTTAACATCCGGCTGTCCAGAACACTCTTGTCTGCAGTAGGATGACAGTAGGAATCCAGCATGTGAACTGCATCAGCAACCCAGTCCTGGAGGTCCTTGACACTCTGTGAGAACTGCTGGTGCTCTGCTACAATCCTATCCATTCTGGAAACTTTCTCCTGCAATTCATACAGCAATTAGCACCAACAGCTATTTAAAGGGTAGCCTATTCCCCATACCAGCTCATGGACTTTAGAATGAGTCTCATCAACTACACACAGAAGTTTGCTTCATACACTGATAATTACAAGTACACTTAAGCATAGAATAAATTTTGCATATACACAGAAATTAATTTTCTAAACATAAAATACAAATGAAAAATTCAGAAATGTAATTTTTTATTTTCTAAATCTAGAGCTGCAGTTTTCTGGTTTCACTTTTTCTTAAACATCTGGCAAATCACATCTAAGCTCCATGTCAGTGTTGCAATGGAAGCTAACGTGTGAAATTGGCCAGTACAATGGCAGATTTAAGCCTGAGAAGCTACACCACTGCAGCAATATTACTTTGCTGATATTTGGAAAAGACCTGTTTTCCTCAATGACTCTCACTGGTAAAACTATTCTTCTGAAAAATCACTGACACTCATACAAATAGGAAACAAATGCTGAAGTTGCATTGCTAAAAGGCTTGAGGTGAACAAGAATACAGGGCAGATTGTGCTTTTTCCACTGTGACAGAGAACTAAAGTCAAGTCAATGTAACAGGCTTTGGAAGTTTCTGAGAGGGATCTTTCCCAAGATCCATGGCTATCCAAAAAGGTTCAGGATTCCTCTGATAGGCTGGGTCATATGTATCCTGTACCTTAGATGACTCCTGCTCATCCTGACATCTCCTACAAGTTCTGCTCACATAAGCTTATGTTAGTAACTCACACATCTTTCACTTTCTCATTTTGCAGACGTGAAAATTTATTACGGCCATGTATACAATCATTTTTAGTAAGTCAAAGATATGCTTTATATTTGTTACTTCTATAGAAAAAGTAGGAATTGCCAAAGTAGCAATCCCTTAAACACAAATACTTTCTGAATTGAATTGTTATTCCAAAACACATTTCCTATGTCCTTAATGATTCTAGTTTGTAGCAATTGTATGCCTATATCAAGCCTTCTTCATGACATGAAATTTGAGAAAAATAACAGTCTTAATATGTAGGCTTTCTTATCTGTCTACACTAGAGAGATGGTAGAACTATTAAGTGGCGAAGTGTGTGAAGCAATGCTCAAACAAAGAGGGTTATGTTAAACTTGGTCTGATGGTTTAGAATTTGGCCTGTGCTTCCCCTTGAACTTTCAAAAGCAGCTTAAGAGGTAATTTTTTTTTGGAAAACCAATCTAAAACTTTAAGGTGTAAATAGTTACAATGCCAATAATCATCATCATAGGATTAGACAAAATAACAACTCGTCTTGCATCCTGTATTTTCTAAAAAAGCCCCTACCTCTGATAATTTTTGAAAAATACCTCTTTCAGATGCCACTTATTACAAAATAAAGTGTCTTCAGTGCTTGAAAGAATCAAGTCTGATTATTGTATAATCAGGTGAGGTTTACTTCTTAATCAGAATACTTTTAAATAATAACTAAAAAAAAGAGAGAGTTACATTTTGTTGACAGTACTTACTCTCCACTCCTAAAGTCAGTGTGAAAGACAGAATAGCTCAGACATATCACAGAGCAGGCAAGCAAGACAACTGCAGTGTTTCACATTTCAGTCTTTATTTTTCCCCACATACATCAAAGGAGTTGCTTCAGAGCATGTACATTGGATGCATTACCTTTGTCAGATTGCTTAGAGTAAGATACTGAGAAGACAACTGAGACACTCTGCGCATAAAGCTTTTGCTGACAGCTTGTTCTTCCCACAGCTGCTGAGCTTTCTCTTTTAGCCTGTTGAGCTGATGCTCGTGGCAGCTTATTTCCTCAAGGACAGACTGTAAAGCACAAGCACAGTAATAATAAGGGTGGGTGCAAGAAAGCAGGAAATAGAGAAGCATGAAGGTGCCATGAAAAATAGAAGTGACATATGGCAAGCTTGCTGAGAAAGGCACACCATACGGTTACAGCAATGGAGCAGCATGTCAAAAGAAATGTGGAGATGCAAAACTTGATGGAACAGGATCATCAACAGCAAACCTCGAAAACAGTTCCCATCTTATTTAGAGGTCAGGATGCTAGATGATCAAGCTTTTGTAAGTAACCAGTGAGGCCAGGAGGATGGGACAGGAAGGGACATGGCTGTGTTAGGAACCCTTATAAGTCACCTGCAGCTTTTGCTGCTCTCTCTTCTTGGAAGGAAGATCATGGAGCCGACTGCTACTTCCCTGTACTATCTTCTCAGTACTGGTCAGCCACTCCTGCAGAGGCTCAGCAGTTGCTTCAAAGTCCTTCATCTGGATCTTTAAGTTCTAGGAAGGAATGCAAATTTCAATGAATAGTTACAGCACACTAGACATAACTAATCCACACAACACAGATCAAGCACACAAAACGGATATATAATTGTAGGCTACACACAACTCTTCAGATAAATTACATCAGCTCTGCCTGTTACTATCCCACAAACACCAAAATAAAAGTTTGATAGTGCCCACTTCTAAAAAGCAAAATAGAAGCAACAATGTACTACGCAGCTGAGGGAAGGCTGAAGCAAATTTCTTTTGATTGGAAAGCTTTACAGATGTTATGAGATTTGACTTAATCTAATCCTAATTTGCGTAACTAAGGCAGTGTGAATAAAGGCTAATTTAGGATATGAGTTATCTAATATGTTACTTCAGTCATTGATATTGACCCCTTCTTAAATGGGCTATCAATGTTTCTAGGTAATGTCTAAATTCAACCCAGTCCTGGGGAACGCTTCTGGTTATATTCTCTTTTAGAGTAAAATTTTGGTCATAAGAGTGCATTAAAGGCATATGAAGGCATTCCTTCAAGACATGCATACTTTTCTTGTAGGCTTATTCTGCATTATTTAATAAAAGAGCATCTGAAATAACTCGTGGAATATAAACCTGACCAGCATAGCTCCCTTGCCCTAGTTATTTTAATGTATTTTTTCCCCCAGACATATTTAGTTTTCTTTTCAGTTACACCCATATCACTTAAACATCTGAATGAAAAACTAGCCTATGAGACTGAAAAATGCTTGACTCTAAAAGACCAACCTCTGAGGACATCCTCTTTCCATGGCAACCTTGAGATGAAGAAAGGTAAGTCTTTGGACCTCAGAATTTTCTTTGAAATGCTTTCCTATATAATGAATTAAATGTATTTAAACTTTTTGTCACCTGTCTAGGCAGCATTGGTTTGAAACAAGAATGCCTAGGAACTTTAATTCTCCTCTGCTGTGCAGGGAATTTCAGATGAGGCCTTTTCACCTTAAAAAGTTTATGATTTTAAGATATTCATCACCTACTGGTTGAATTGTGAATTCTGAACAGAGAAAGACACTGGAATTTACTTAAAAACTTGCTCAATTAAGTAAGTACATTTCACCTATTTGCAGTTAGAGTGACAGCATTTACACACTCTACTGGGACTATTCAATAAGCATTTGGTCAGAAACCTGCACTAAAACCATTTTTCAAAAAGAAAATGTGTTAGTAACCCAGTACATTTGAGGAGAATACCGAATTTCAGCATCTGCTATCTTTGATTCTGAACAACACCCTTCTGTATGAAACACCCCACTTTAAGTGAAATCAGGTCATAAAGATAGCAGAAGTAAACAAAAGTAAAATGCAAGCAGAAGAATAAGACTTCTTGAAAACGTCTATTTCTTAGTTCTGTCACATAGTAAACACTCACGGCTATATACAAAATCTAAACTGTGCTGTTTGAAACAGAAGCAAAGAGGAAATTCAGATCCAGTCTGTCCTCACTGTGTCTGGTTCAATACCTCCAATGCAGATTTCTTCTGGTGGAGTGTGGTGATAAAGTTTTTCCAATCTTCTTTAGCAGCAGCAGATTTGTCCTGGATAATTTTAGCCTTTTCCTTTGGTAAAACAGAGCACAGTAGTTCTCCTTTGGATGCCACCAGGTTTAGCTTTTGTTGGCCATTCTCACTTTCTGATAAGAATTCCTAAAAATAGTAATAAAAAAGCTAATTGGTGAACTTTGGGTCCCAATAAAGTCAAGCTGCTAGAAAATTTATCAGTGATGAGAGTTTACTGTTTCTGCTTGTTAACATGCTAATGTATCTTTCAGTAAATTCATTTCAATACTGTTTGTATTGATGGGATTTAAAGATAACAGCCACTTGATCCAGAAACAAAAGTGTCTGAATAATGTATATATTAAGACTCTAGGATCACCTGTATTTTCTGTATTTCATGAGACAATTGCTGGTGATTTAGTTGGGTATTGTATTCCCTTAAATATCCCTAGTACAGAAAGTGATAGAAGTTTAATTCCAGGGAACCATTACCCTGACAGAGATAACACAGGGGCTCCCTCAGAGGCAGGCACTGGACCAAACCCCTGCCCATGGGCAAGCTCCAGCTATGCCAGACTTGCCATGAGCATGTGGTGGTGTGGGCTGAGGCTCAGAACCTGACCAATGTCCAACCTGTGTGATTTATGCCTCTGTAGCCTTAATTTACCTTCCCTCTTTAGAAGTATTTTTCTTCATAGAAATCTTGCACAGTGCTGGTGTGCAAGAAGTGTGTGCAAAAATGCAGGTACAAGAACTAAACAGAAATGAAAGGAAAGAGATAGATTTTAAAATTCCAATTTATTGAGATAATCTCTTTGTAACTTCTAATTATTTAAAAAAAATTGTGTGCATTTAGGACTCAAAGAAATTTAGTAGTCTTATATAGAAATATTTTAAACTGTTACTATCATGATTATATAATACACCCATGCTCAAGAGTAATAGGCTTGATACCAAAATTATTAGGTTAGGTTTTGATTCTGTGTTACACTAAAGGTCTTAATGCAAAGAGCCTGTTAACTTTGAGATACTTGGACTAGAAATTCTGACTATATTAAAATTAAAGATATTGGGGACTTAATTATGCAAAATGTGCTAACAGACAGAACATTAACTTTCAAGAAAAACAAAATTTTAGGTTTATACAGGTTATCAAGACATCTTTAAAAGTCCTAAAGCAGTCCAAAAAAAGTTTATTTCACCTAAGGCAGCTTTCATAGGGAACAAGAACAAGGTCTTACATTATGAGAGGGTTGTAGTGATTAAAAAAAAAAAAAAAAACACTGTTGAAAAAAACACCAGCCTTGCTAAAACATTTATATTTAACATAAAAAATTTGCAGGACTTTTCCCTGTTCTGAAGATATTCTCAACATGGTGCAGTCAAATATTTGATGCATCAAGACAGCCTTATCTGGGCTTTTAAGTAAACCACTTAAGCAAGGGAAAGTGAACATACCAAAACGAGAAAGAAGTGATTTGCTTTTGGTGTTTTGTGAGAAACAGATACAAATTTCTTTTGTTATACTATCTAACTAAAGTTGTAACAGCCTCATTAAATAATTCTCATTTTGTTATTTTCAGTTAAAATGATAGTTATATTCTATTAATAAAAGTATTTCTTTCAATTGATTTATTAAAATATACTTTCAATTATCATTCCTTTCCACAGAACTGTTTGGGCTTATGTGGAGAATATTCTTTTTAAATGCCTGCTCACACTGCATATAATTTAACCCTGTTCTTGTACCATAAGGGCTCCACATTCATACATGATTAAAAATATTTGCATAATTGTGATATAAGCCCAGGTACTAAGACTAGATTCTGGTATCATTCTGATTTTACAGTACTCTCTCACCTAAACCACAATTTTTTCCCATTGTAAAAAAGAAACAGACAAGGAAAACTATTATGAGACATTACTACTTACAAATTGTAGCCCAACAATTAAACTACACAAAATAGGAAAACAAAAGTGTTTATTTCTTTGCAATGAGTCACCTTTAGTGTTAACAATAACATTAACAAAAGCAGTAATTAATCAAAGAAATAGATCTGAGCTGTACATGAAATTGATTTGATCTCCCTTAGACTAGTATTTTACTGCTATAAAATTACCTGTATTTTCTGCAGGCTTGCTGAAGCTTCACTGATGTTTTGAGGCACGTCAAAGCATTTGGCAGTGGCGACTCTTGCATTGACCAGCCACTGCTGAAAGTCCCTGAAAGCCGTCCGAAATCTTTGCTGCAAGATCTGCTCTTTGCTCTGACATCCTTTTGAAGCTTGCAGGCAGAGGCTGGGTTTATCACATCAGGGAAGAAGAAGAAAAAAGCGAGAGAGGGAGGGAGGAAAGGCAGGACTCTGTTAGGTGACAATGCTATTATTTTCTTCTCTGAAACACAATGGTAAGGGTAGGTTAACCTGGATTCCTCCTACCAAATTTATGCACTTAACTGAGGCACCAGGAAATCCATTAGAAGCTTTCAGTTCTCAAAAGTGAAGCATGTAAATTGGGACATAGCTGTCACAGATATGACAGGTACAAGTGTTTCCAGAGAGTGACTCAGTGCACCTAAGCATCAATATATTCTGCAAGCCTCTTTCTCTTTCTAGGGAGAGGGTGCAGGACTACACCGAATAAGTTCTAATTTCTGTGGCTCTGTAAAGTCCACAAGGTTATAAAGGATCAATCTGAGTCACCACATCCTCCTGCAGCTACAGAAGCCAGACGCTGTAACCTCCTGTAAGAAACAACAGAACCTTCTGTCTGAAATGCAGGTGTCACACTCCAAAGTAAATCAGAGTGACCTGAGAAAAGGCAAGAAAACAAGCAAATGCTGGCTTCCCTAGCTGGTTCTTGTTTCAAGAAACCAAGTAAACAAAGAAGAAGAATCTGAAGGACAAAAGCAAGAAAAATATCTGAACTAGCTGGTATAGCTCATTCTACTTCAGACAAATAGGACATACTGCTACCTCACTTTTTTACAAGGACTCCTGTAATACATCAGGTATGGATGTATATTTAGTTTCAGCTGAGTTTTGTGGCATAGCCTTGCTTTAAGGAAAAAAAAAAAAAAACAAAAATCAAGTTACTACTTTGTGTATCTTTTGTTGACACCAAAATCAAAATAATGATTCTAACTATTGCATATGCCTGTCTCTAAAATTCTAATTAATGGTTCCCTAAAAGACAGCTCATCCTCCCCCCACCTCCCCATGAGATTAACTCTAAACAAGATGAATGCATACCTGTTATACTCCTTAATCAACCCTGAAACTTTTGAAGAATGAGTACTTAAATCCCTGGAAAATCTACAAAGATCATTCAACTGAGTTTTGATCTCATCTGTCATTTGTTCAGACTTTAATAGAGCATCCAATGTTTCCTGTTAAACGAAAATAGATGAAAAATATTGGTGAGTAAATATAAAAAAAGACCTTTTAAATCAAAGACTTTTAAATCAAAGTTTATCAGAATTTAAATTAAATCATTTATGATCTACATGTTTACTTTCAAGAGTATTTTAACAGTCAAGTCTACAGTACCTTATTTGAAATTATGAGCTTCTAGAGACCAAATTTCTGGATGCCTCAACTTCCTTAGCTCAAAATGTTCATGAAGCCCATTTTAAGATACAAATTTCATTCTAATAAATGAGCAATAGTATTGTCAATTACCTGTACACATATAAAAGTACATACATTCAGAGAACAGCAAATGATATGTGTTTATACAAATATAATTATCATGTTGCCTTGAGTTTAAAAAGTTCAATTAAAATTTTTTTGAGTTGTATCCAGAAAGTAAATTTATGCACAAAGCTTTTTAACAACTTAAACTCTTTTCACAGATGACTTCAAAATTTAAAAGTACAGCTGCTCACAATCCTGTGAGAGTAACTGGGTTACTGCCTGTCATTGATGCACTGGAATGGTTCTTGTCTTGGAGACAGCTAAGCCAACAACAACAAAAAAAGAGATTTTGTTGGCTTGGGTTTCGTCACAGTGAGAGGTGTGATAAGTACTCCAACAAAAGCAGTGCTTGATGATGTCCACAGCATCTCCACTGCAGAATCCTGCCAGCTACTCCAGCACAATGAGCAGTGCAGACTTGGCTCCTCGCCTCACTAGGAACTAAATTCTTCAGACATTCTTCTTAGACTAACAGCAGAGGTTCTGCAGTGCAGGCAGACCAGAGCATTTGGCATGTATAAAATAGTTTGGCTGAAGTGTCAGTCTGGAAGAAACTTACAATATAAACTTGAGAAATAGATCATATGAAGGTGAAGATAGACTGAACAGGGAGACCTGGAAGTGGGAGATAAGAATGTCCCCAAAACACATTTCTGGAGATGCATATATACACATATACATATATACATACATACATACATACATATATATATATATATATGTATGAATGTAAGTATGTATATATACATAAATATTCAGAAGAAAAAAAGGGGATGATTGAAAAAAAATATATATAGTAAGCAGTTCAGCACAAAACTGAATGTTCAGGAAAAGTACAAATGATATTTTGCTGCAGCAGATTTTCAGGACTCTCCTGATTTACATTATTCACTATCATATTATGGACTATCTTCTTTGAACCACTCATACACCAGAAATCTCTTCAATCATGATTAACAGATACTTGAAATAGTCACTTGTTTCAATGCCATATAAAGTAGCATTTGAAACGTAATTATGCAAGAGCAATAATGCTTAGAAAAAAACCCTGAAGTACTTTTGCTTACGTTATTTTACGTTAAACTACTGAAACCATTTTTTCAGAAAGCATTAGAAATAACACCACAATGGACATTACCTAACCACAGTATGTCACAAATTGCCAAGGGCAGGAATCACTATAATGAATTGCTAGCAACATTTTTTTTTTTTTTTTTTTTTTAATGTAAAGAAAGCATCTCTTAAGACTAATACAAGGTTAGAACTGCCTGTTTTCAACACAATTTTTCAGTTTCAAATAACCTACCTCAGAAACTACTAAGAGGTTTTTCTGATTACGTACAACCTTAGGCACAGCCTAGTAACAACTAGGAGCAATAATTTGCAAAACAGGGTAAATTTGACTATGGCATTCTTCCATACAGTGATATCGCTATTGCAGCCAGTTAGATTTAATACTGAATCTGACAATTACAAAAATGATTTGCTGAATTCCAAGCACAAAATCTGTTGCTCTAATGCTACACATACCTAAGGGAACACAGCTTCAGTATAACAGAGTAGCAGAATGATCTTGCTAAATCTGCGAATTAGGAAATGCATTTTTAATTTGTGGCCTTGGCTAACATGGCAACAGAATCACTGTCATACAACAGAAATGGAAACTGCAGTGCTATTTTACATTCACAATAGGGCCTTTCCCTGGGGTCCAAAAACAGGAAGATTACTGTCACATTCCCTCTTAACTATAAATAAAATTACATAGTGGAGCTATGCATAGCTACCTCATGAGATGCTTCTGCATCTTCCTCATTAGCCAAAGTTTACAACTGTCTAATCTACATGAAGTGCTCTTACATAGAGCTACAGTACATGCATATTATATATACTTATAATAAAAGCAATATCTTTTGAATTTAATACTTTTCCATTTATGAAATAAGAAATGCCTGGTGTGTTGATAACAATCCCACGTCTGCCTTTCCTTTTTAAAATCACAGATGTATGGAACACTTTGCATATTTGTACAACTATTTTCTTCATCTTAATACCCTCTTTGCTACTCCTACAGACACATAATGGCACTAAAGCAAGCAGGTTTCACAAATCTGTGCAAGGAATTCTGTGAAAGAGGAAGCCACAGAAATAACTTGGCACAGACTCTGCAGAAGGAGATTACAATCTCAGTTCAAGAGGTGTTCTGGGGTTTTTTGAACATGACTTCAGTCAAGGAGTCAGAAAGTAGGCAATGCACACCTCTCTCCCTCTACTAAAACTGCTTTATTACAATGCCACACTGAAAGAGAAATACTCTGTACCATTCATTGTGTGATTCATTGTGACTGAGATACTTTCAAACATGTATCTTGATTGTTGCAAATATGTGTATATATTTACATGGAGGGATTGTGATATATACATGGGGTACCTTTTGCTAGGAGACAATCAGAAACAGAAACCACCTCTATTTCTCTAAATTCTACTGCATTCCAAAGCAAAGCAATTAGCAATTAGACCCGTTTCCAGATTAACTTCCTTAAATATTGGACAAGATCTCAACGTGCATAACGTAGAGGCTATTTCAAGAAAAGGAAAGTATAAGCCAAACACACTCCTGACAATTTTTAATGGCTCCAGTTTCTTACTTGGCTTTTAGGAAAAACTTCACATTTCCTCCATCAAATGCTGCTCTGGCTCGAACCACTGAGCAACTTGGAAGCGCAGCCCGGAGCCGCTGTGCCAGCTCCTTGGCTTCCTCCCAGGGGCAAGCCCTGGGTTTAACACCTAAAGTCCAGGCAGCCTTTGCTAAGCCTGGTACAGCAGAGGCCGAGGGGAGGGACGTCCTCTGCCAACACCGCTCGCTGTGATCACAGCAGCACAAAGAGTTTGGGAAGTCGGGGTTTCACTGAAATACCTTGCGCAAGTATTGATTTTACGAGGTACTTGATAGTCCCGCCTGGAGGAAGTCTCCTGCCCGCGGTGACCGCACATCTACAGCGGAAAAGCCGCTAGGAAAAGAGACATGCCCTTACTTTCTCCTTGCGCCAGCTCTCCACCACCTCGGCGTCCGTGCTGCGGCCGTCGGCGGGGGCCAGCCCCTGTGCCCAGGCGGCCAGCTGCCCTCCGAGCCGCTGCACAGCCTCCTCCAGCCGCCCGGCCTGCGCCGCGAACTCCCGCTCCGACAGGGCCATCTGGCTGAGCAGGTCCCGCAGGCCGCCCTGGCTGCGGCGGGCGCTCTCCTCCCACTGCCGCCAGTCCGCCTGCAGCGCCTGCATCTCGGCCGCCAGCAGCTGGCACCCGCCCGCCGTGGTGCCGCGCCGGGCCGCCGGAGCCAGCGCCTCCACTCGGCTCAGCCGGCCCGCGCCGCTCTGCCGGGACTCCACCAGCTCCTGCGGGGCGACATTGCCATGGTAACCCGGGGGCCGCCGCATCGCCGCCGCCGCGGACGGTGGGGCCCGCCCGGGGGGCGCGTCCCGTCCCCTCCCGTCCCGTCCCGAACCGTCCCGTCCCGAACCGTCCCGTCCCCAGCGCCCCGCGCCGCCCCGAGCCGCGGCTCCCTGACGGCAGCGATCTGGGAACCGGGGGGAGTACAACCCAGCCAGCAGCGTGCGGCCCTTGCGGGGATTGAACAACAGTTCTGAAACTGTCTTCAGCTTTGGAGAGAAAGACAGAAAGAATGAACGTGTTTTAAATACGAAATATACTGTTTAGGTTGATATACGGAACATAAAGACTTTGTTGTGCTCTTTTGCGTAAGAAATGCTGGTGTGTAGCTGCTCGCAGCAGTCCCAAATACACAACTGCAGCTTTCAGCCTGCGTGTGACCTGTGAAGAGCCAGAATTGGTTGAACATGGTTTTTTTCTCATCTGGTTTTGGTTTTGTTTTCAGAGCTAAATTCTTTCTATGGCGTCCTTATTTCAATCTCACACATCTCATACAAGGGAATCTTGGGAGCTTTCAGCTTAAGAAACTGGAGAATGTATAAATACCATCCCAAACACTGCATGCTACAGTCATGTTATTTCTTCTCTCATTCGTGTTATGAACTAGACACTGCTAACTCCTCCCTTTCCCGTTTTTACAGATCAGGAGTTTGAGCACAAAGGAGACTGAAAATTACCCCAGAATGTATGAAGAATTTGTAATATGATCTTGGGGATCCTGAATCTTCAGCTAGCATTCAGGTTCACTGTCCCACTCTCTCATATTTAGCAGTAGAGTAAAATGTTGCTAGCATGAATACCTGAATGTAAACACCAGGCATGGGCAAAACATGTAGCCTGCTTTGTGTTGCATTCAGTAATATGCAAATTTCTTAAGCACTCGAGAGCTAAGAATAGGTGCCAGGCTAAGGAGAGTATACACAGGGAGGCAACTCACATATTTCTAGCATGTTTGAGGAGAACAATCCTTGTGCTGCTTTACACATCTCCATTTCATGCAAAGCAGGGAAGATTGTCTCTGATTTAGACAATTCTTCTTATGGAGAAAGCATATTTGGAGATGAGGAAAGAGAAGAATTCACTAATCAGCTAAGCCACATTCTTTTGTGATGCCACTGTGCTTCCGCTCTAACAAATTGTTTCCATGTGTGCTGTGGTTAACTTAGGTCTGATTATACTTTTACTCCATCTGTTAATATGAGAAGGGAGTTGAAAACAAAGCACAGCTTGGAAAGCTTGCTTTCAGCTCACTGAAATGTAATCACCATTTCAAAGGAAAGAAGAGCAAGACCCCAAAACTGTTTGACTGGGTTTTTTTTAAAGCATAGGGTCTGAATTGCAGAAGAAATCACAAATGCTTACTTACGTTGATTTTGGCCAGCTTTTTCTGTATAGTTGGTGTATCTCCAGATGCATCTGACCAGCGGTGAAGCTCTTCCTTTGCAGAATGAAGCCAGTCTGTGAATTCATGCACAGCATCCAGATAAAGCAAATGATCTTTCACGATATCTTCCACTTTCCTCATTTTCTCCTATCAATCAGATTAAAAAAACCAAAAAAAAAAAAACAACAAACAAACCCATTAAAGTATTTAAATGCTATGCTGGCTTTAAGCATGCAGTGCTAGTTTGAATCCACAGCATGCATTTGAACAGTGAATAGGGTATAGCTTGTGGCATCAGAATGGAGTGCTACACTGCAAAAGGTTTGGTTCAGTTTGGTCTGGACAAAGTTTACTGCTGGAGCAGAAGCCTTCTGAAAATGGATGCCAAAGTATACTTTAACACAGTCTAATGTATGGTTTATTAGATATCAGTGCTGCAGCTGTGTCACTCTAGCATGCTTTTTCCCAATACACCCTGGAGAGGGTCTTGCAGATCACCCATGAGCACTCCCAGGGTGCAGCATTGCTGCCAGAAACACAGCTCTTGCTCAGAAGCACCAAGTGTCTACAAATGCTAAGTAGAGTCATGGAGACATCCCATAGGAAGACCACAAACAAAAACTTCGTCTGTCCAAAAGTGCAAAATGATCTTATGGTGCTGAGTCCCATTTCAACCGTCACATCAGAAGTGGTGGCTGTCCCCAGCCACCTACCCTGCAGTCCTGGAGGACACAGACATGCAGCTGCTTCCTGGCTCCATCTTAGCTTCTTAATGTAAGCTTAGAGTGGGGTCAGTTTATCTTACTGTGACACAGTGAAAGACTACAGTTGTTGAGATTTGCCTTTGGTCTGAGTGAGTAAATTTGTTGCTATATTCTTTTGAGATAACCCTAATAAATGTTTATCAAAACTAACCAAAAGTGAAATGAGCTAATCAAATAGATTTTTACCCCTGTGTAGATACTCTAATCTAGATTGAAATGTCTTGAAGCCAGTTTCAAACAAAACCACCTACAAATTAAACTCAGTTATTTTAAAGTTTGAGTAACTCAACATTCAACAAATGCAACTAAAAAATAAGTTAGATTAACAAGACCTGCTATTCCATCTGAAAATAATCTTCATAATCTCTCAGAAGATGTCATTGTCAACTAGGCAATGGATACTTACTAGCTAAACCAAGAAGACCTAAAGTAAATCCTCAAAGTTTTTATACCTTATTTTTTATGCAGCAGCAGGGTAAGAAAATGTCCACATGCACCTGACTCTAACCAAAACAGCTTCCTAGGGAAGCAAAAGACTCCTAGGAAAGGAAACCATGCATCCCTCTAAAATGTAGCACCAGTAAAAGGGAAGCGTGGAGGCAAGATGTTTCATGATCTGGCTGGCAGGTCTCAGTGAGCTCACATATCTTTCTGTAGAAACCAAACAGAATACCTGTATAGCATGTGCAGTGCTTAGTGGCTTGAAACACCACAAAATATGGGCATATATCTTTTTGACAATAGAATTTCTCTTTCTGACAATATGTTTCCTGCTCAGGGAGGCATTTTATTCTTCCCTTTCTAGGTAAAGAAAAAAAAAATGCTAGGAATGAATGAAAAGAGTTAGATGAAAATAGATGTGTCAGAATATCAGAAATACTGTTGTATATAAGAAACTAGGAACAAAATATATGATCTTTGCTTTTCCAAAATCATAATCATACCAATTTCAACTCTCAATACCACTTTTTCATTCAATTAAATTTTAATGAACTATATTCAATGTTTTTATTAGACTCAACTATAACAGAGGCAAGATTATTCACAGTCAATCCTTTAGTTACTAAAAAATACAAAAATGAAAAATTTTTAGCTATATATACAAATGTCTAAACATATTACTTACTTGAAATGGAGAAATTTGTCTTACCTTGGCTACAGTTGTGATGTCATTAAACTGTGTTTTTAGTTCTTCTTGAGCTGCATCTCCAAAGGAATCATCCCCTGTTTTTTCATATAGTTCCACAGCTTTTTCAATGAGTTGCTGTAAATCACCCGAGTGATCCTCTATCTCAGAAACAATAGCCTGGAAATGGTCCAGCTGAGCAAACTTCTCCTTCAGACCAATCTGTGGTTCTAAAGGCTGTTCCACTTTGTGATCTAAATTCTCTAACCACTGTTCCAGCTGGTTTTTCCTTTCCAGATAGTCATTCCACTGGCTAATGACAGAATCTAGGCAGCTTGCATTAAAAGAAACAAAGTGCAGATGAGAACTTGAGAACTTTTAAACAGTTTGGAATTAAAAAAAAAAAAAAAAAAGAGGCTGCTTATACCTAAATTGTTACACTGTCTGTAGCTATGCTCAATAGATTTAGAATATAGCTTTTTCTCCTTACTTTTGTTTCCTGTATCAACTTGCATCCAAGTTATTTTAGAATTCCTGTGGCTTTTGGGGCCCTTTGTACAACCAATATAGCTGCTTCCCTATTACAGGTTACATGAGCAATCTGTCTGCCTCAGATTAATGAAAAACACATTTCAGTGTCTGCTCAGCAAAGTAAAATATGGAACATTGCTGGAGTTCTTTATGATATGCACCAGCCTATGAAATTACTGTCAATTAAGAGATATTCTAGCAAGTTTTGAAAGAACAAACCCATTATCTATAAACTGATTTACAATTTATAAGAAATATTCCCTTCTGTTTTATATTGCTTTTCCTAGTAGATCACCATACTTCTCTGGAATTCAAGTTGAGAAATGTAATTCTCATTTCACTGGACTTACAGAAAGACAAGGGTGTAGTAAGAATTTCACTCAAAATGCTATGGTCTAACCTAATCTAAATAATATTTTATGATAAAAATTGTGGGAAATTTGAGACACATCATAAAGACAGCCCACTATAATTTTCTACATACAATTCTACTACAATTTTGGTGCAACTAAGAAAATGGCACCACTTTCAATCATTGTATTTTAAGAAAAAAGTAGACAAGTGATAGTCTTCAATCTCTTGAATAAGAAAGAGGTGTGACAGAGGCCCAGAAAGTCCACAGAGAAATTGAGAAACATCAGTCTGTCTAGAAGAGAAATGAATGAGGCCTTCAGATATACAAAATTATCTCATATAGGCAATGAGAAAAAACTTTCCATTTCTACACGGGATGAGAAGAAATCAGCTTAATATGCAAGAAAAATCATTTGGAGTTGATACTATTTGGGGTTTTTTTTAATTAATTTTTTTTTAAATTAAAAAAATAATGAAAAACAGAATTGAGAAACCTTTCCTGGATTATGTATGGAAAAGGTAGATATCTCTCACATGTTCTTGGTTCGGCACAAGAACAGGCTCAAAAACTCAGGAAGTGCTTTCTAAATTTTTCTCTATATGAATTAGTATGATTTTTATTAATTTCTTAATTAACATGAAGTACCATCTCCTATGCAATTGATTCATCTGATAGGGTCAGCTCATCCTTTTCTTTTTATGGAAGGGTGTATTTTTCCCAGGCAATTTTGATTCTCTATTACAATGCAAATTTCCTTTCACATACCAGTAATGAAGGAATGTACTCCTACATACTTAAAGGTACCACTCTTACTCTTTGTAAGCAAAGATGGCAGTGTCTGACCCGTGTTTTCCAGGGATTCTTACCTCTGCCAGTTCACTGAGGTACTGATGATGTCATTCCATACATCCTTCAGCGTCTGAAGCTCAGTTTGTATCACTTTTTGTCCTTCCTCATTGCTGCTTTTAAGTGCCTGTTCTCCTTTGCCAATGGCCATGTTCAGCTTAACCTCACCATCACCTTTGAGTAAGAGGATCTCCTGTGAGGCAAAAGAGGTCAAAATATCAACTGCAACCTGATGAGAAATGAGAGCTGTTATTCTTCCAAGAGTGAACACCATCTTCTCTGAACTCATCCATCCTTAACAGTCATATCCAGTGGGAATTCCTAGGCACCTTCTCTTCTAAGGGCCCGTACCTTGCTATAAGCAAGTGATCCAGCAGTTTTTCCCACAGCTATACAGGTTTTTCACCGCATTGGTCAACGCAAAATACTGCTCACATTGCAGCAGATACTAAGTAGGTCAAGCACTGAACAGTAAGACAGCACATCATAGCTACCTCAGGAGAGAAACCTCAGGAGAGCCCATGGCAAATCTCCTAATGACCTTCCTATTAGATGTTTCTCTGACCTCTTCCTGAAGACCTCCTGTGATAGACACACCATAGCCATGACAGAGAGACTCTGCCAATTACTCCAAGGCCTCCCTTGTGTTAGAAAGCTTTTTGGAACCTAAATACAGATTTTCATAGTTCATTATTTCTTATGGAATGTAATACCTGACACTTGTTTCCATTAAAATTCATCCTGTTTTTTCCTACTTCCCATACCAATTTGTAACGATCACCTTAAATTCTGATCCTCTTTTTCACAACCACAGAGAAAATAAAATATAAAAATATACCTTTCCCACTGATGTGGCCCATACCCAAAATTAATCTTGATGTGTAATTTCTGTGTGTATCCCTCCTTACCTGAATTTGTGTCAATCGTCTTTCCAGGGTGGCTTTGCTTCCAAGAGTGTTCTGTGATGACACCAGTTTATCTTGAACCTCTTTCACCCATGACCACATACTCTGCAATGCCTCCTCAAAAGTGAGATGCTCTTGGAGTGCAAGCTGACATGTCCTCAGCTTCTCCTTGACATTTTTGACCATGTTTTGATAATTAGTGAGATGTTGAGAAGCCAGACGTACTTCTCTCCCTGCATCATGGCCTTCTTCGTTTAAAGTCTGTGCCATTTGAGAGAGCTGATCAAAAGAGTCCCTGAAAGAAAATAATGAGACAAAAAGTTTCAGAAAGCATGAAGTATTACAGCCACTGTCAGAGGCTATGAAGGCTGCTGACATAACACCTACACCACCAGTGAAAAGAGTTCACAGTTAACTGAAAAAAATAGTTAGGAGATACTGAAAAAATTTAAGAAGCGTGTACTGATTAATATCTTTTCTTGTGTGCAGTGCCATTTCTTGCAGAATTTTGGTGCTCAGAATGATCACACTGAAAACTTTGTGTCAAACATTTAAATTAAAAGCTACCTTAGTTTTCTTTTCAGCAGTCAAACTTTCCATTTCTATATGAACTGCTACCGTTTTGGTACCTGCCAAATCTTCTAAGTTCATAATCTGGGACAGGTAGGAAGGCATGATGGAAAGGTCATTTGTCCAGGATTAGACAATGACTCAGATTCAGTACAAGGGTCAGGAAAAGGGATTAAAACTGGGTTTATACAGACTCAGTTAACCTCAATCTACTTGATCACCCTTCCTCATACGTGATGACTACAGGTAATTTACATCAAACCAACATGTCCTGCATCAGTCTCAAGGCCATAGGGAGTGACTGGGTGTTTCTTTTTAGGATGCTGTGAGACTTGGACAACTGACTACTATTTTTGTTCTACCATCACCAGCCCAATAATAAAAAGAGAATTTGAAAAAAATCTCTGTGTACTCAAATTGGCAATTACTTCATCATCTGCTGGCTAAGTCTGAATTTTAGAAAGACTTAACAGCTAATGGGGATGCTTTTTGAGCTCTTTTATAAGGCAAGCTGTATGGGGAAGGGGATTCTGCTAACCTGGTTGGATCTCAATGTTGCAGGACAGAAAGAAAATTTTAAAATGGACATAATGATAAATGTAATTTTCACTATTGCTTTAAAAGCAATATTTTTAACTTTTATTTTTAAAAATTATATTTTTCAGTTTCCATTTATTTATGAAGTAGGATAAGCTTTTATTAATTTATCAAGAGCAAATATTGGATTTGGTTGAAATTCATTAGAACTTGAAGTATCAGGATTCAGCCTCTTTTCACGGAGAATTTTCTAACACATTCCTCTGGCTTTCAAAAACACACTTTACCCCAACAGTTTAATTTTACTTCTGCCCTAGTAGAGAAAAAAGTGAGAGTATTTTAGAAAATGTATTTTCAATATACCTTGAATTCAGCAGCTCTTCCAGGAACTTTTCCACTTTTTGCACCTCCTTTTTCTTCTCAGAAACAAGCTGTTTGTTTTCTCCTAATGCTTCTGTGCTTATTCTTTCTTCCATGTCATGCATCCACAGAGCAAGCTTCTTGTACTGGTCTTCAAAGCTACAGAGCAGATAAATACTCCCTTAAAAAGTACTTCTCAAGTGGAGTAAAGTTGGAAGAAATTAATATCCACAAGGCTTTAATATCCACAAGAAGTTAATATCCACAATTTCATGCTTCGAGAATAAAAGTCGTACACAAGACATAATTCCACAGTGACTACTAGTCTAAAAATATTCAGTAACTCTCTAAAAATGTTCAGGAAAATCATGGGAACTACAGGGAGACCAGAAGCCTCCAAAATTTAAAGTGACAGTACTTTTATTTATTACTAGATTCAATAAAAGCAGACCAAAAGAAAGCTTTTTTCAAATTCTTACAATAATTTAGACTAAGAACAAACAATGGGTAAAAGTGAGCTTTTTTTGTCAACATTTATGTATAGAACACCTGAAGTGTTGTGCTTTCAATTTCTTCTACAGAGGAGAACTGGAATCTTGAGTGCTCCAAACTCAGCAAAACAAGTTCCAGCCCTAAGTTTGAAAACTTTTCCTTACATGCAGGCACATCATCTTATACTGTTGTTTTACCCATTACTGCCACACTAACTTTGCTTTCAATTTGAATCTGATTAGATCTGAAAATAATCCAACTCCCAAAACTCCATCCCTAAGCAGTAATTTAAGGGTGTTTTCTTCTTGGCTCCGTAGGAAATATGTCCATTTGGAATGGACATGAACATGTCCATGGAATGGAATGGGACAGAACAGGCACATGCTATGTAAAATCCATACTATCTTCAAACCCCAGGGCAGAAATGAACTTCATTAAACATTTGCCATCCAGAAAATGGCATTTAAATTACTGGAATCACAACTGCTGATATGGAGTTTCATAAGCTACGGAACTTCTGCATATATGATTCTGACCTTTTTTTTATTAACCCTTGGAGCATGGCCTGTTGCTTTGTTTTTATCAGTGAACTTCAATTTCTCTTAAATGTTTCCAAAGAAAAAAGAAAACATGACTAGACAAACGAAATAATTTTGTATTTTGTACTGCACATTGGAAGCCAGGAAATTTCATGCAGTTCACAATTTATTTGTGACTGCTGGTATTACTCACCTTCCCAGGTGTGATGCACAATCTTCCAGGGCCTTCTTGTCATTCAGACACTGGTTGAGGAATTCCTGGAAATTCTGGTTAGACTTTGCTATTTGCTCCTGAATTTGGCTCACAACTGGTTTGGGTAAACAACCATATAAACTTTCTCCTTCCTTGCAGGCAGCATCTAATTTGTTTTGTCCTTCACTAATAGAATCCAGCACACCCTGTGCAATGAAAGAAGATAGCTTAAACACCTAAGATTTGATAATTAAAGATAAGCAATCTTTCTATGAGAAGTGGTTAGATTTCTCAAAGAAGGTAAGAGCAATGTCTAGCTATTGAAAATTTTCTAAGCAGATAGTTTAGATAAAATTTTATTAAGCGATGTTACAATTCACAGCACTCAATTTTCTTATTTGATCCCAAGGCAGTCATGGCTTTCTCTGCATAGTTTAATAATCTCTTGAAGATGTTACACATTCCAGGAATTAAGGCTGTTTACAACAGGTGTCTGCTTCTTATGATCTCTCTCATGAAAAGTATACACATACATGCTTTGACATATCAGTGTTAATCTGAAATGTTGAATAAGTGAAATGTTGAATAAGTAAAATGTTATAAAAATAGGAAAAGGAAAAAAAGAGAAAGAAAGTAAAAAGGAAAAAAAAAAAAATCAGAAACAAGAATTGTATAGTGACACATAAACCTTCCAGAAATTAAATTCTAATCTCTCAGAACAGGGACCACAGTTTCCACTGTATTCCCTCTACAGTACATACTGCTGCCTTGAACCATTCTTACATTACCTTTTTAAAAACAAGTGTGTTAGCATCTACAAATTATTTTAGAGATACATTTGGTTCCTATATTAAACTGCTAATTACTAGTTGTTTTAATTTAATTTGTTCATTATACCTGCAAATCATGTAGCTTTGCCTCTATGGCTTTGCTGTCTCCAGACCTGTCAGATGATTCTTTTACTGCAGCCTTCACACCAGAAAACCATTCCTGGAATTCTTGCATAGAGTCTTATTTAATAAAAAAAGTATAGAAAAGAGAATATTTTTTTTTAAATCCAGCATTATCCACAAATATTTGTTTAATACAGCTGTTTTAAACAAGTCTTTTATCCTTCAGGAACAGTGTGTAAAAGCTAACGGAATAAGTCCAATTGTCTTCAATTACCTTGGGAGAAGGATTTATTTCACAAGAAACTAGACGTTTCCACTATAAACATCCAAATTTGAACAGTCTTACTAGGTTGCCCTTGACAGTCAATTTCAGTTTATGCTACATCTCAATTTTATGCTAGATAAAATCTAAATCAGTATCTTAATAAATAAGATTAAAAGTTGCTTACATTTCTCCACTGACTATCCAGGGAGCCCAGAAAATGCTTCAGATGGGTACTTTTACATTATAAGCACCTCCATTTGCTTATATACCTCTCTTTATTGCAAAAAACCCAAAGTGTATTTATGCAATAGAGGTGGATACTAATAGTGAGGAAAGGTGCATTTTCATGCACATTACATGGTTAGAGCTGAGTATGCAAAATGTTTTGTTTCATAGCAGTTGTCCAATGAACATTTGGTAACAGGACTTTCTGAGAGGCTCCATATGAAAACAAAGTTGTAATTGCAAGTGAGGTCACTGGAAACTCTGGCAGGCTCCAGAATGACTCACGGCTGCGGGCTAACAGCTCACTCATGTTAACCAGCCTGAGGACTCACAAAGGAAATGTTTTTCCAAGGACTCTTGCATCCTGGCCTGTGTTCTGGAACAGAGCAGATTCACAGCTTCATACTTCTTTATTAGCAAAGTGACAGTGCCACCAAGAGCTTCCAGCTCTACTGAATGGTATTTGCGGCAGAGGCTGTTGAGGGTCTCCCGGCTTGAGTCAATGCTGCTTTGCCGAAGCTGAAGGTCCCTTTGTGTTTCCTGAAAATAAAGTTACAACATAAATATGGTATTTATAAAGAAACAAAAGAACTGTCTTTTCCTCAAGCATTCCTACTCCTCCCATATGTTCTTTCCTCCTGTGATCTATAAGTCATCGCAGACACAATGAAGGGAAGAGGCACTGGGTCATATTTCTTGAATTTTCCCAGTGAGTTGAATCCCTGAAACTGAAGAGCCATGGTAGAAATGTGAGAAGTGCTGTTTCTCATGATTTATTACTCTATTAGAAATAAATAGATTTCAAGGCATATTGAATAGAAATAGATGTTTTCAGCAAAGTCTGAAGATACATGTGGGATGCAATATGACACTGGTATTTGGCAGGACTTCTGAATAAGAAACATTTTCTGAAAGTTAAACGTGAATTGGCTAGTATATCAGTATTAACTGTGCTCACAGTTAAATACCTCCATGTGGTTTGTCATGTTGGGATGTGTATAACTGCAAGCAGTCAAGAGAGCACTTGGATGTAGAAAAAAGAATTGCTATATATGATGACTGAGGACTTCTGAGGTAAAAGTTTGTGTTAAAATTGAATTTGGACCAGTATCTTTTACTGTGATGTGCTATGAGTTCATAACTTACTGCAAGGGAGTTAATGCACTTGCAAACATGCTGGAGTAATGACCAAGGAGTTCAATGTAACAAAAACAGTTCTTGCCACAACAAACATAATATTATTCATTAAAATTTTCTAAATTTGTATAAAGTTCATAAATCAGAACTTTTGTTCATTGTTGCAACTTCCTAAAAATGATCACTGTATTATTTGCTAATATTCTAGCAGTTATGCAGGACATAAGCGTTTTTTTATCAAAGGGAAATAAAGTATAAAGCTCAGAAAAAAAAAAAATCCCCAAAGATCAATGCATAAGGAAAAGTATATTACTTTTCTTCAACACTGACCTTTAGTTTATTTAGAGCTTCAGGATCAAGGTTACGTGCACAGCTTAACAGGGTCTCCTCCACTTCAGTCAGCCAGTCTGTCATCTGACCAATCAGCTTCTGTAACTGCATCTTCTGAGTACTGAAATCTTTCAGTGTCTCTTTCGCTGTCTCTGATATTTCTTTGGCATGCTCCAACTTCTGCCTCAAATCTGATTCTAAAAACTAAAACCAAAATGTTATGTATTAAGGCATTTAATAATAGAAATGTTTATTAGGGTAAATGTTTATTGGCAAAATGGAAGGTAGGAAAGTGGCACACAATGATAATTTTGCTCTCTTTACAGCTTTAACTGGAGATACTTACATACCTACAAAATGACAACCATTCAGGATTCAGTCTTAGATATACAATAATCCAAAGAAGGGATACTAACATTAAAAGCCAGACTGCAAACTATTGCACGTATTGTCCATTTCTGGAAAATTAAACAGTTGATATTTTCCCTTTACTAATTTGCCATATATACAGAACATGACCTAGACTCAAATAGCTCAATAAACTGAAGTATCAATTGGGAGTGAGCCTTAAGACCACTGAGGCTTAAAGTATCTCAGTGTAAGTCAGGTGAAAATTGAAGACACTACAAAAAATAAGCTAGAACCTTGCCCCTTTACCTGTTCAAAGACAGGAATATGCAAAATTATAGTAGATGTTAGCTCAGCACATATCACTTATAGAAGTAAATAGAATCAGTCATAACATGGTACTATATGTAAATCAGATTCACAGAATCCTTTGTGTTGGAAGGGACCTCTGTAAATTCCTTAGTCCAAGTTCCCTGCCAAGGCAGGGTCACCTACAGCAGGTGTCATGGAAACATATCCAGGTGGGTTTTTTCCTTCTCCAGAGAGGGAGACTCAACAACCTCTCTGGGCAGCCTGTTCCAAAATGTGGGCAAGGCTTGGGTGTCATATTAACTTCCATTAAAACCTGATATGTATCAAGATATATCCTTGCCCATGGAAATTGCAGAAGTCAGCTTATTTTTTAAAATTTCTGACATTAGGGTAATAATCTCAAATACCAATTTTTGTTTGAAATCAAACTGCCAAAATAGTCATACTTGGGTTTTGTGATTGCCCTAGAACATAGAAATAAGTATCTGGTTAAAAGTTCAACAGCTCACCTTGGTGTTTATTGTTTCATGTTTTTCTTGTAAGAGCTAGTTCAGGGCCCTCTTTCTAGTCCACTAAAGAATGTTTCTTGGTTAACAAAGCAAATGAACATATTTTACTGCCTTATAGTCCTTTCAAGGAAACGAACTGTGCATGCACTCACATGTGATGTGGTTTAATGTTGTGCAGTGTAGAGAATATCTGTAGTCTCATATCTCATCAGCTACATTATAAACCATTTATTCTATTTTGATGTATTAAATAATACTTCTACAACCCTATTGTTCACTTTATGATGTACTGTTTATAAAAAAAATATCAAGGTTACCTAGAGAAATATGAACAAAGAATAGTTATGCTACATATAAATAATAATGCTGTATCTGTCACCTTGAAAGAGAAAGGTGGTGTAGGAAAGACAAAAATTTCAGAAGGAATGTTTTCTTAGTTATTTGAGCACAATCTGTGGTTACCAATGTCTTTATTTTACCTGGAGATCTGCAGGAGGCTCTTGACTATGGGTCAGTTCTTTGAGTTCTGAAATTTTGGAACTAAGTTGCTCCAACTTCAGTTCTTTATTCTTGACTTCAGACTGTAAAAGAGATGTGGTCAAAATTTCATACCAAACTACAAGAAGCTTTTAGACTTTCAGAAGGACGTTCCAACAATTTAAAAATTGAAAAAATGTAAACACAGTTTAGCAACCAGAGGGAAAACACTGTTGTACTAATTTTGTGCTCTAAAAATCTCCCATCTCTTTTTCCTTATTAGACTCAGTTCAGAGAAATTTTCCCCTCCTTTAAAATAAACACACAAATTATTAGCATTTAAAATGCTATAAAAGCTTTCATTTGATAGAACTGGAAAAATAAAGATGAAAATGTCTCTGTTTATTTGACTGGAAGTATCTACCGGGTGTGTTAGGTTCCAGTTAAAGACATGCAGACTGTATTACATGTGGTCTCTGATTTTTATTATAAACAAGTGAGGTATTGATAAAAAATTAGACACAGATATAGATTTTAAGAGATATTAAAAATATAAAAATATATTAAAATATATATTTTAAAAATATTAAAAATATACACTGACATATCTGGACCTTGTATTTATAGATCCAAGTTATAAAAAAAAATTACTTATTAAAAATATAGTATCAAAGTGAAAGCAAAAAATCATAATTTGGATTTCTGAAGTATCAGTATCCTATTACCCAAATTTTTTTTTCCTAAAAATTTCAAACAGATCATTCCAATTAAAAGATTGGACAGTGGATTGCAGGACTAAATTGCCAAACTTAACATCTGCCCTGAATGCCCAGAAGAATATTTAGGGGGTATTTTGTGCTAGGGAGGATATAGTATTAGATGTCAGTCAAGAGAGTGACCACTGATTTGGGCCACAGAAGAGGTAAACTGATTGTTGCTGTCCATGCTCATTTATTTCTGATTGCTGAAAGGGCAGGATCCTGCTGTCATTGAACTGCTCTTCCTCTTGCCTTTGCAAAACAAAGTGCAAAAAATTGTTATTATGCATTCTGTGACTGTAAATGCACACACAGAGATCACATCTGCTATTTTGCCCTTCTGCATATCAAGTACACTGGTGGTTTGGGTAGTCTGCTTTTACTCCAAGTCGGTTTTAACAGCAATGAATTTAGGTGGTTGGATTGCTACATAAGGCATTCGATGAAGCTTAGCCTTGAGCAAAGTACTGATTTATCAATGTTTATGTTCTATCACAATACTTGAATATGTTTACTGTGCATCTTAAGGACGTAATTTATTCCAAATGAAGTAGAATATGGCTCAATCTATGATTGATCTGTTGTGTATTTTAAGCCAATAGAGACAGGATGCATCCTGAACATTGCCTAGATTTCTGAAAGAGTTTAACATTATCCAGAAAAGAAAAAAAGTCATAATCTAACTGAAATTGTCAAAACCTGACATTAAAATTTGCCTTCCAGTCCAGCATATCTCTTTTATTGTTTGGAGAACCTACTTTCCTGGATGAGGTTTTAGAAACTACTCTTATTTTTGCTAAACTTTAGCTGAAGTTGTCTAAAATTTCCACTGGTTTTTACTGGAACAGAATTCAGTCTAGAAGTGAAATAACTGCAAAAGTCAAAATAACTACAGAGCTTAGATTTAGAAAGATGTGCCATTCTTGATTCAGTCGGAAGCTAACACCTTCAAATGAAAAGGAGGAATGCTTTCAGCTAGCTATTGGCTCAGGGTAGCACAAACTGAACAGAGAACACAGAGGTCTACAACAGCACAGCCTTCTCTCTGTGCTGGATATCACGTGACATTTTTATCCACAACAATTTTATCACTGATTTGTGAGTAAGAACCTGGAAATCTTTCAGGAGGACCTCCATTCTCTGACTGTTACTGAAGTTGTTGATGCCTTCATTCAGTTGAGAGATGCACTTATTACACCATCCATCTAATTCATCTCCAGTTTTCAGGATGTCATCCCATAGAGACACGCTTACGCTCAGTCGGTCAATGTTATCATCAATTCTTTCAGACACCTTTTAGGAAAGAAGAATATATCAATAAAATTCACAAATTATATTTAGACTTCTCTATTTTGCAGACAGTTTTAAGACAAATGCATCAAAAATAATTGGTAAGCCTGGGTAAAATAATTTTTTTGGATTTAGCTCTAAGTTTTGAATTCTAATTTCAATTTAGTTACCCAGATCATGAAACGAACATAAATCTTATGTGTCTCTTTCCAAATATTTGCTTTTTTTTAATTGGGAAAGAATATTATGTTCAAATAAACTTTATTTTTCAAAAAAACCTACATTTAACTACATTTATCCTTCTTATTGTAATGTAGGGATTTGTTACTAAAGGAGTATAACGGTGAAAATGTAAAATATTACGTAGAAATTCTTTACTGTGAGGGTGGTGAGACACTGGAACTGATTGTCCAGAGCCATTGCAGATGCATCTCTGGAAATGCTGAAGGCCAGGTTGGATGGGGCTTTGAGCAACCCGGTCTAGTGAAAGACGCCCCTGCCCTGGGTGTAGGGGCTTGGAACCAGATCTTTAAGGTCCCTTCCAACCCAAACCAATCCATGATTCTGTAACTAGCTTTTATGTTATGTTTCTCTCCTATAGTGATGTCTTTCTCCACATATTTGTATGTTTTGTGGTTTGGCTTAATGTAATTTACTGCTGAACTTGTTAGTCCAATATACCTCAATAAAGTATTGCTGGTATGCATTAGGTGTGAATCCACCCCAAATTCATGCTTGGAACTGCACAGTGAGCAAATTTAGAGTAGTAGCATTCATATACTGCTGTAAGACATCATTTAAAATCTATCAAATTAATGTAACAACTTTGTGCATACAGTGGACACCAAATCCTTCTGACTAAGACTTTGAGTTATACTTCCAGGTAAATTCTCTAAACTGTACTCTTAGATCCTAAGAAAATAGAACTATTGTAAGCTTAGCCAAACTTAAAAACTGTATTAGGCATATAAATACCAGATACTTACATCTAGCCATTTGTCCACCATGGAGTTCATATCTGTTTTCAGCACAGTGGAGTCACAATTCTGCACTCTTTTCAGTTCTGCTATCAAATGTTTTCCTTTATTGGTGAAAGTATCCAGGTCTTTTTGTTTATCATTCAGATCATTCTTGGCAGCTTCATGCTGTGGACATAAACATTTTCTTGTTTAATGAAGCCTTAAAGAAAGAAAGGAAAATCCAGTTCTCCAAGTACCCATCCCTAGCCCTTTGTTATGAATTTGTTAATTCTCACATCTAATATTTAACTACTCCACAAAATACAAAGCAACTGACATGGTTCTCTCATTAGCATAATCATATAGGATGATTGCTCTTATAAATAAAGTGCACAAGTCGCAGTAAAGATTTTTTAATTTCTTCCACTTGGTAACCAGATAATTTCTGGACTTAAGGAAATTTCAATTTTTTCATTTGCCTTTTCATTCTTCATCATTGAATAATTGTGTCAGGAGTTATAGCAAGGTAAACAGAGGGTGTTGCAAATAAAATTGAGGATTAAAAACCCCATCACTACTAGACATTCTGGAAAACAAAAGTACAGATATGTCCTGAAAGGAACTGGACAAAATCTTCAGGGCTAAGTTTGCAACCCTAGGCATAGGGAAATCTTTAAAACATTGTCATTGAAAAGGTAAGATGCTGAGAACGGATCGCAGTAAGAATCTTATGCTTTTTTCTACAGCAAGTACTAGAAAGCAGTACTAACAATAAGCTACTAATCTGTATGCAATATGGCTAAAACATTTAATGCAGTCAAACTTCTTCAGGCCTAGATGTGGCCACTGCTGCAGCAAGGAATTCTTCTCAGCCCAAATCTCAAAGGAATAATGTGGAAGTTACATGAAATTCTTTTTTAGATGGGTGACCTCTGTTCTGGATATTTGTTCTTTTAAGATGTCTATTAGAAAGAGGCCACAAATGCACACAGTTTAGAATTAGATTTATACAGATCTGACTGAAAGATTTTGAACCAAGAGCTCAATAGGCTTCCCAATTAAATTACCCTCCAAAGAAACAGAAATAATTGTTTATCAGAACTCGAACTGTTTATCCTGTCAGGCTGATGGACAGCTGAATTTAGTATTTTTGAATTACAATCCAGTGAAATTAATACAGTATAGGGATCCAAATACCTTACCTCTGCTCAATGGCTAGTTTCAACATTATACACCATGGCACAAGTCCTCTTAGGGAAAGAGACAGACATAAAAATTACACACATCGGAAATGTGTGCAATTAATGTTCTTTTGTGGCCTCTTATCAACTCCAAAATTTACCCAATATAGAAAAATATTGAAGTATGTTAACTAGAGCTATCCTTTCGTACTATGATAGGAATATACTCTAAATATATTTTATATAAAGAGGTTTCCACTATTTTCCACTTATGCTTTCTATATATTAAGAATCTGCATTTCCATTAACAACAGATGAACAGATCTCACCAAATTGCAAAAAAGGGCTATAGTCTTTCCTCATCATAATCAGTACAATTTAAACTCTGAACATTAGCGTGACAAGATTTGACAGTAAATTCAAGGGGTTTTAAATACAGCTCAAGGGAATCTTTAAAACAGAAAGTCCATTTAATGAAAGAAATAGTTTAAATTCTCAAAGGAAAATAAATGTCATTACTTTTGCTAATGTTCGCCTGACATCTTCATGGTCCTTCCATATGGATTTGGTCACAGAGGCACTGTTAGCACTTTCTATGACTTTCATTACTGTTGACTTCAAGCTCTGATATTCCTTCATCAGATCGATCAGAACACAGGACTGCTCCTTTCTGTAATATGAAAAAGCCATGTTAGTACCACTTGCTGTCATGTTTCTGAAGGATAGAGAACATGACATAGCAATTCACCATGGGAAAACCAGGATGCCTGCTAAATATCAGTTGGGAAGCCAAGGAAATATGAATATTTCGGGTTTACAAATCACTGTTGATCAATCACAAAACTTCTTACTGAAGAGACATGAATGTGAATTGCCATCTTAATATATCAGATACTAAAGCAACTGACTTCAGCAAAAGAAAGACTGAAAGTGGAATTCAAGCTTATCAGTTCCTAAGTTTAGCATCTTTTTGACTGAAAACCACATTATAATGATTGTGCCACTCACAGTTCATTTAAAAAAACCCCAGCAAAACCTTGTTTCTCTAACATGGAGTGGTTTTTTTGGTAAAAAGAAGCAGAAATAAAGACTGAAGCAATACATACTAACGTCTGTCTATTTTGTCCTCCAACTGTCAGATGCATGCTTTTGGGACTAAAATGTTATATTCAACTTACCTCCCTTCTACTAAGTTATCCTTCTGCTAAAAACAAGCCAAATTTTTCTCCCATCCTCTCTCTCAGAAAGTCTCTTTATGCTCAGGCAATGGACAGAGGAAAAAGGCCTATTCAATCCATTCCTGGTGTTTATACTGAAGAGAGAGGAGCAAAACTGATTCTCTGGATATATGCAATGCTTATTTTGTAAAACATTGTTTTTCATTGAAAGGATTTTGGGAAACATGACATCATCAAAAAAGAGGAGCAACTGTTTAAGGAGCTGTCTCTTCCCTGAATGCTCCAAAGAGCTCTCCAAAATAAGCAGGTCCAGAAGGGTCTAAAATTGTTTCTATATGAGAGAGAAAATACTGCTAGTTTTCTTTAAAGATGATTGTGAGGCAGTTAAGACAAAGAAAAGGGTATGATAAAACTTTCTCTAGTTTCTGTAGTTTCTTTCATTATCAACTGTCATTGATAAAACTGATCATCTGATCATGTGTCATATACAAACACTGTAACTGATTACACACTAATAATTATTATATCTGTTCCCTTGGACAGACAGAAATACTTAAATTTAAAAATTATTTAGGACCTCTGAATATAGAACTGTCAGAAACACATAACCAATAGGAATGAGAATTTATGCTAGAAGGAGAATATGCGCCAGCTAGAGTGATAGTGAAAATTCAGTGGAGAATTCTTATCTTTCTGAAAACAATAACATGCAGTATAGCATGTACATAATAGAATGTATATCTGTTATAATGTACTGAAGACCTATCTGCGGCATTATTAATAGTATAAGTACAATTGGTATAAATATTCTTGTTAACAATATGTTTTCATCTTCTGCTATGTCTGTAACCTACAAAGCCCTGTTTTTCACTGTAACTAATATAGCAAGAAGATACATGTAACAATTGTGTATCCTTCCTCATCTTCTCCTTTCTTAGCTTAAGCCAAAGATCTACTTACTTTTCATGTATAGCTTTCTTGGTGTCCTTCCACAGAGATTCTAAGCGATTTATCTCTTTGTCACTCTCAGGAGCAAGTGTGATATCCTTTTGGGCTATTTGTTTTGCTTTGTCCATGAGCCACTGGAGTTCATGCTGGTGAGAATTCAATTCTTCATCTAACTGGTTAAAGATCCTCAATCTGTAAGTTAAAAGAGAGCTTTCAAATATACTCGTCTTTTTTTTTTTTTTTTTTTTTTTTTTCAGGAGAGAGGAGAAAGAAAGAATGAAACAGTTGTTCTTAGTATTACTGTACTTAAAACTCCCTTTTTCTAATATTTCCTACAATATAGGAATTTGGTTTTTTCTTCTGCTAGAAATGTGATTTTTCTGATATATATACTGCTATAAAATCATATAGATATATATGTGATTCCCCCTCAAACAGTCACCTGGAAATATATATTTAGATTAATACTTTATTACCATAAATGTTTTTAATTCCATCATCCCATGTACAATCTTCAGTTCTGCAAGGTAGGGACAGTTATGTTATATGGGATTTCTAATAGCTGTAGATACATATGCTTGGGAAGAAATAAAGTACCCGGGTAGAAAACACACATATGCCTCCAATGAATCATAGACGGTCTAGAGATTGCAATCGAGTGTGAAAGTGCCAATGTTTTTACCTTTGCTGGAGAGCTTGTAGTGTTGTCTCCTTCAGGCCCTCCTTGTCAGCCTTTTCCTCAGTATCTTCAATGCTCTTCAGTAACTGTTCTTTACGCTCCATGAAAGATCTTTGCAAGGCTCCAAGAGCTTCTGCCTCGCTTTGTTTGGTTCCCAACAGGTTTTGAACTGCCTCCAGTTCCACACCCAGGTTATCCACCATAGCCCTGCAGGAGGTCCTCTGCCCAGAAATGCTGTGTTTCAGATGATACTGAGCCTTAGTAAGGGAACCATCCAAACTGACAGCATCAGATTCCAACTTGTTAAGATCCTTAATAACACCATTGAGTTCCTTCTCCAGTAATTCAGATTTAGCTTTATCCATATTTCCTGTTTTCTCCACTGTCTGCCTCAGCTGGTGGAGCACTCCTGAGGCAGCGCTATGGAGCTCCAGGAATACTCGCAGCTGATCCAGAGCATCCCGTCTTTGGCTAGTTATCTGACTTGCCTCCTGGAAGATCTGAAAGCAATCTTCAGTCTTTCCCTGCAATGTCTGCTGGTCCTCTGGGCTGCTGAAAGAGCCCAATTTCTCTACATGCTCCTTCAGACTTTGTAACTCCTGTTTCTTACTTTCAACTTCCATTGAGTGGTTCTGTGGGAAAGAAAGAAAATAGGGCTGAGTTTCTTATTCAAATCAAGAGCTCGGGAACCATTTTAGTACTAAACTTACGAGTGAAAAAAGTACTACTGAGGGGTTTTCAGTAGGAATAGTTCAGTTTTACAATTTTTGCTTTAAAATTGTCAAATAACAGACGTCTGTATGTGACTGCTACATTGTATTGTTTTTCAAACAAATAAATTACTTGCTAGTTCTAGATGAGTACCTAGCCAAATGCACTGTACAATTTCTCCGTCTTTAATATTTACATCCAAAAGTTTACCTTATTGTGAGATGCAGCTAGTTGTTGATCAGCTGTGTTTATCTCTGAAGTGGCTTGTAGTTCAGCAAGAAATTGCTTAATCCAGTCTGAAAACCTGAGCAGGAGCTCATCAAACTGCCCATGCTCAGCAACAAGTGACTGAAGGAAGTTGATCCTATAGAATGTCAGATGTAAATATGAAAGCACTTGATGCAATTTAATCACTTCCCATAATCAAACCCACAGCTGACTGGTCAGCATTAAAATCAATTCCAGATGCAAAGAAAGTAGGAAATATTACTTTAGTTTGCCACATTGATTTTTTAATTCTGTGGAATAACATAACATTTGAAACCACCTTTGGATCTTTCCTGTTTCCACTCTCTTATTTATATCAACTGTTACAGGTGCCCCAAAAAACCAAGGTAAGTTATTAAAATTTTCTTTATGGATGTAATCCCAGCAAAGACAATGTTATTGATGGAAGCTAAACTTTGATTTTCAGTCATAGAAATTCTTGCCTATCATCTGAAACATTGAATTAAGGTAAGAGTCTCATGAATTTAGGCTGGGGTTCAACTTCCACTGAAGTAAGCAAGGGTAAAGTCTGATCAGAGGAACACAATTCAAAGGAAGAATGTATCCAGAGGAGTACTCAGCAGAGCTAAGTACCTAAGCACCAAGTCTAGACCTTGCCCTTAGAAAAGACCTTGTCATTTACCTTCCCATTTCCCTTAGAAATTTCCTTACCTAATTTTCAATATGTAGAAGATCATTATATTGTAAAACAATCGTATTGAAAAAGCACCTAGAAGATTGCGGCACTGATCAGGATCTATTATTTTAGGTACATTACAAAGAGTAAAATATGTGTGTTCATCATGGGAAGAATTGAAATCTAAGGAGACAGTTTTTCTGAGCTTAACATGAGCCAGCAGCCTAACAACTGAGCATTTATAGTATTTATGGCAAATTAGAATTTCAAAGTGAGTTTAAAAATAGAATAGTGTGGCTCTGCAAAAAATAAAGCACATAACTGAAACAATCAAGAACAGATTATTAGAGATTTCAGAATTTACTTGGGGAAATTGTAACTGAGGAAATACAACACTGCCTTCATTTCCTGCCTCACACTCTTTCAAACAGACTCTTCTACCAAAAAATAGGGAGAGTGTATGTCAAAAAGACAGCATCATAAATCTGTGGGGTTCTCCACCCCGCATTCCTGGGAGTTTAGGGATTGGTATTGATCTAAAAACTTTGTCTACGTAATGGTAATGCTGTAAAAAATACGGTTTGGGATTGGGCTTCCTCATCTGGACATTGGTTACTCTAAAACATAAAAAAACCACTCTGAAGCACAAACCTTTTATCAACAATTTGTGGTAAAGCTTTCCACCTTTTATCCAGGTCTGCAAATTTTTCTTTTATTGTTTTCACACACTGCTTTGGAGCTGTTGGAAATAGTGACTCATTTAACTGTAAAAGGCTCTCACAGACTGAAGTATGGGAGTCAATGTCTGCTCGCAAATCCTGGGATGACAATGGAATGAAAAACTTTTAGATTAAGCATGGAAAACTATTATGCAAAGTAACAAAAACTAATAAAAAAACCAGCTACAGATTTCCAGTACAATACTTTGAGTCAAGTCAGTGAGCAGAGTCAAATCCTTGGAGGAACTGAGGCCTATTAGGACAAGCAGGTACTCAACAGCTAAATTCAGTAGGGATTCATAAAAATTCATTATTTTTCTCTCCTTTGAGACAAAGTGTGACTTTTCAATACAGCTCTATTGTATGATGGCAGTGGCTAAAATTGACACCACACTTTGCAAAGATTTTGTGTGTAGCAAGAAAATTGTCAGGAAAATGTTGCAAACTGGCCCAAACAAAGCAAAACATTAAAAAAAACCCCAAAACCAAAAAGAAACCAAATCTCCCCCAAAAAAACCCCACCCTCCCAAAAAAAATCCACAAACAAACAAATTAAAAAAACAATAACAAGCAACGAAACAACAAACTAATCTCCCACCAAAAAAACCACTCAACAGCAACAACAGCAGAAAAAAGCCCCCAACCCCTCAATTTATTTTCCTTTTCTTCACTAATATTTAAAACTGACAACTTGGACTACTTGGCTTCAAGGAAGGTATAAAAGATGTTACATTTGGCCAACTGCTTCATATTAATCTAAAAAAAAAAGGCAAAAATTCAAAGGGAAGGCATAATTTAGAATAGAATGAAAGTTTTGTGTTTGAAAAAAAAATCAGAAAGCAGACTTCTATTGTGATTTCAAGACTTTTGAGCATTTTATTAATCTGAGAACCTTTTCTCACATGCAAAAAGAGAAAAGAAGTATTGCCTAATAAAGGAATTTCTCTAGAGAAAGAATCTTCTTACAAGAAGACCAATGCCCTTCCTTAACAGATAATAGGATATACCAAGGCACCTTTTTTCTTCTTTCTTTAGCTGGGATATTATAGTTAAAGGTAATAGTAAAGTCATTGAGTAATTGCAAGCGATAATGTAATACCTCCTAGAAGATTTGCAAAGTCCAGAATCAATTGACTTTTCAGACTATAACTGAGCAATTCCTTCCTTTAAAAGACACAGAAATACACCAGAAAATGCAGGAGGACAATATTTCAGTGGAAACATACCTGCAGTGCCTGCAGTTCTCCCTCCAGCTTAATTCTGTCAGCAGAAACATACTGCTCTGAAGGCCTGCCTGCAGCTTCACACCCCTCCAGCCAGGCCAGGAAGGCAGACAGCTCCTTCTCCTGCCTAGCAAAATCACAACCTAGAGTTACCAAGTCATCCTCTCAGTCTCACACACCGAGCCCAGGAAGGTCTCTGTGTCCATCACAACAGATGTGAGAGTTTACTCACTTCTGCCACTGAGCCAGAAGATTCTCTAATAAGATCTGTTTCTTCTTAGCACTTTCCAGCACTTTTTCATATTTCTGCTGTAATGCTGAGACCTCTTGAGCAGCTTTTTCTTTGCTGGCCACCTTTCGGACACCGGCAGAGAGAGAGGCCAGAGGGTTGCTCAGTTTTTCCACGGTATGACAAAGGTCCTATTGAACATGTAAAAGAAACAGAAGTCACATAGATAAACAACAGAGTTATGGCAAAAATGGAGGGAAAAGTTGTCAAGTTATACTCGTAAGCTTGAAGCAATGCTACATTCGTCAGGTCATGAAGTCACTTCATAGCTTAGATACTGCTCAGGTCCACCCTAGGTACACGTGTTCCCAGCATCCCAACGAACTAGACTGTAGTGGCAACAGATTTCCCTAGGAATGGTGCTAAAGGGAAAAAAACTCTGCAACAAACGAGTCAGACCTCCTGAATGGGCACTGACACAGCATCATCCATGTAGGACAAAGCTCCAAATTCAGGAAAAAGCTTGAGATTCCCTCATGTCTGTCTAAGAGTTGCTCTAATTTATATAGAGTAAACCTCACTCCAACAGGTGAGGACTGCTAGACTTGCAGCCAATGTCACGACATGGGAGAAGTAGGGAAGAGTTACTTGGAACTTCCATCAGCATTAGCTAAAGGTCCTTTTCATAGAAATGATGTCTAATGTTAACTACATTTTCCAGTGTTGCTGTTTCTAGAAAGCTGGGAGTCTTGTCATATGAAAATGATTGAAATGTAGTACAGTGAGTTAGAAAAACACCAAATGAAACAGTTTTAAGATCAGGAAAGTTCCAACTCACAGGTGTGCAATAGTAACAACAATAGTAATTGTTATAATTACAAGAAATCATATATAGGAGGAAATGTGAATTATACAGGAACAAGCTGCTGATAATTTCACATCAAGACATTTAATCATCATGATCCCCTAAAGAGAACAAGATCTTATAACATACTCAGGATATTCATAATGTTTAAAAGTCAAAAAACCCCTGTGATTACAAGTGCTGTCTGAATAAATTTCCCATATGCAAAATATTTTTCCTCAAGTAGTTTCAAGCTGTTTTGAAGCAGATAGGTCAGATCCCACTTGAAAACATTCTTTGCAAGCAGTTATCAATCACTAAGTTCAGAAGACATTATGCGCATTTTACTGCAAGAACAATATGACTAAAATTTTTTGTAATATTTTCTTAGAAAGAAATGCTATGATTATTGTTGGAAAAACATATCAGAACTTACAAACAAAAATACTACACCAAATTCCCTGAGATGGGATTATTTGTAGTTTGAATACCAATCCAGTATTTGTTTTCCTTTTGTAATGGACTGAACCAAATATCCAAATACCCGTGGATTCCTAGCATCACAGATAAATATTTCTAAGTTAAAACTCTGTTCAGTCTCTTGATTGCCCAAGAAAAACTACTTCCAATAACATATTTTCTTTAATCACAGCGTTACCTATACCAAAATTCAAGTTTCATGAAAACCTTAGTGGAAAAATGTCTAACAGACTTGTTTCTTATCTCCTGTTTTTCATAATGTTTTAGATGCATAAAGTTAAAACCAATAACCTGAAGGATTAAGTGGTACTTTTAGGCTTGCTTTCCCCCTAGATCAGGAAAGAAACTTTCCAATGGTGACAAGAAATAGTTGAGGAAGTACTTAAGCCTTCCCCGAGGCTGCCCACTGAGACAGGCAGCCCTTGCCTCCTTCTGCCTTTGCCCTGAGCTGTGTGGCATCAGGCAGCCCCTGCTCTGGGGTCACTGGCATTTCTGTAAGGAGGTCAGTGTGGCACTGTGTCCTGGACTCAGTGCCAGGAACAGCTGGCCACACGCTCACCGTGCAATCCTGAAGGGCTGCGTACGTTGCTGCTGCTGAAGAGCACGATGTGAGAGGCTCAGCTAGCTTAGCTTCAAATTCAGACACTGACTGCTGCACCTATTAAAGAAAAGGCAAACCAGAAGCTAACAGCAGGAATTACATAAATTTTTAAAATAACATCTTTTAAATGTTTGCTGCTAATAGAATTTTATATCTTAACCCTTTGTAGTGCTGTGTGCCTTTTGAAGTTATAGATGGCAGCAGTTCTCTACTCCTCCCAGTTGGGGCAATAATAATATTTAAATTATTTTCTTTACGACCTTCTATCAACCAAAGAATGAAGTTAGAAGTGTTTATAAGAAGTATGGATTCTTCTATTCAATAGTGCAATATCCAGGAGAATCACACAGGCTTTCTAGAAGACAACATAATTTTTTGAGTGTATATTTTACTGTCTTTCTAAAGCTGCCTTTTAGGTAATTCAAAGCACAAATTTAGATCTTGCAATTACCTTACAAATACACTTATTTACTTTAGTCCATCCTGTTATAATATGAATTTCATAGTCAATTTTAGAAAAAGATAGTGTAATTCTATAAATTGCTGCAAACAATCCATTAGATTTTTCATGGTCTACCTGTTTAAGACTTTCTTCATATTTCTGCTGTGCTGATGCATTCCCTGCGATTGTTCCTTCCAGTCTCTGTGCATGATCTCTTAGTTCTTCCCAATACCTTTTGACCTGAGTCAGTTTGGCTTTAATACGTGCACGTTCTCCAGAGGTAACAAACTGGGAAAAAGACTTGGCTTCCTCTTCTAGATTTGAGATTCCAGTTATTTTACCATCTATCTCTTTATTAATAACCTAAAATGTAAAGCAGCAGTAAAAAGATTCAAAATAAGTTTTTATTATTAGAACAATATTTTCTAATTCTTTTTTTTCTCTGTGCTATGAACATCCTTCATCAAAAAATTATGTAAGAGGGGAGTTCATTGATCACTTGAAATAACTAGTTACCAAAATCTTAAATATGACATGTAAATACCCTTTCTCTTTTTGAAACTACCCCTCACAAAGGTTTAAAATACTGGCTGCCCTAGAACCAGCGTGTATGAAATTAGAATTGGCTGAGGTGCATATTTTCAAGCAGACATGCTGGTTCATATTTTAGCATCTCTCATATCGCAGGAAAGTAGTACACAATTCTCTTGAAGATTAAAAATAAACAGAAGATGGAAAAACATGACTGTGTCACTGAAAAATTATTGTCAAGGAGCTGAACCCTAACACTTGGTTAGTTATGTTTAATAGGTTTTCAGGCACTTACCAAACAAAACATGCCATGATTAGAAAACAGTAGAGACTGTTTTCATTTTCTAATTTAAAATACTATGGTATAATAAAGGATACATTTAATTAGATCATAAGTTAGGATGAGTATGCCCTTAGGCAGAAGATTAAATAAAGAACCACATTACAGTATAACTAGGAAACCATGAAACAAGGGTGATAATGGTTTTCGGCATTTTTTTATCTGTCCTTTACCTCAATTAGTAAATGCATAAAGAGAAACTTGCACTGCCTTTACATTCCAGGAGCTGCAGTTGCAGGCAGCAACTATCTTCTATTATTTTGTACTTATTACAAATTAGAGGCAAACTCAGCAGCTACATCATCCAAAAAAGAAACTTACAGTATTTCTCATTCAGTGGCTATTTATTCAGTTGACACCAAGGAACTTGGAAGTAAGCTTTTTTTCCCACAACAGTTTTGTTTTTTTTTTTTAATTACTACTGATGTATCATGTTCATGGAGTTCTCAAAAGCAATGGAAAACACCGATTGGGAGAGATTTGAAAGATCCATGTGAGTTCTTTGAAATTGAAATAGGCAATGGCATTCTCAGATAATAAAATGTTAAGATACATATGTACATGAAAGCAACCAAAAACTTTCTTGAAAATGCACTCTCAAAGCATATGTAGTGCCCAGCTTCTAATATAATTGTGATAAAAATATGGTCTTTTTCTTATAAAGCCATTCTAAAGCTCAGGAGTGGCTTACTGCAACATTCAGTCAAAAATTAGCAGGGTGACTGTCAGAAAAAAAAAAGTGGCGCTATAAGAATTTATAGTTTCTCTTTATGCAATATATTCTAAATTAATTTGGATTATAAAATATCTTTTTTTTTTGCATGAGAACATGTTGCTGAGGAAAAATACTGGATTTGCAGCCCTGAAGCCGAAATTATCTAACAATGCAGCAGATACAAATGAGGCAGTGCTTTCTCACTCCTACGCTATTCTGTTAAATTCACTCAGTTACATAAAAGAAGGTGGATAATTGAGGCTTTCAAACTTGCACTGAGTCTGCCACCAATGGTAACTACTTGTGATAACTGTCATTTTATTCCACCAGGAATTTCAGAGAAATGTGTAGGTGAAAATCTGGCTCTGCTGAAGTCACTGGGGCTTTGCAGTCAGCGTCACCGAATGTAGAATATCACCACTACCATGTAGGATAATTACATTCAGCTGACCCCAGGCTTTTCATCTGATCAGCCAAAGGTGTCAAGGAACACACTATTTTTTTTATCATTTGCCCTGCATTGAAATGTTCCTTACTAATGTGGTGTAGAAGAAATTATGTACTAAGTATGCTGATTAGTGTTGTGACACTGAGTAGCTCATCAGGAAACTTACAACAAAACATAACAAATTCCTCAAAATCAGGCACAAAGCAATGCTGCTGAAGCAGATCTCTGGCTACATCCCTGCACGGGAGGTGAGATGACTGTTTCACGTATCACAGCTCATAAAGCTCATTACTTCACCTGAGGTACAATGATGTACCCGATGCCTTATGTAGAGGATTTTCTGGTTTATGTCTGTTCACTCAGGTGTTCAGAAACACAATCTGCTGACCATGATGTTTAAATGTGTAAGAATTACGATGGAATTTTCAGAAACTTTCAATGCAGTATAAAAATCACTGCTGATCTACATCTATAGTAAGGAACAACAGTGCTGGCAATTTGGTTGGAATACACTAGTAGGGCTTAAGAAGGCTGCATTTAGACAGACAAGAACTGACGCACTGTAATGCCATAGTAGCATCATTTGATGCACTTATTTTCTGTCTTAAACGCTGGAATCCTGTCCACTAATTACTGAAAAGCAAGACAACACTGTAATATATGCCAGTGGAATAAGTGCATACATGTTATTTCATAAGGAAACTGGTTTTGAATTGCTGTGGTGATGAAGCAAGAATTCAAGCATTGTTTTGTTCTTCAATGATGAAGTCAAGAGATTTTATTTATTTAGTCTTTGTAAAGTGGTGAACAAATTAAGAACAGGAAAATCTGTTGATAAACTGCTCCTGTCACATGAAATAAATGCCTAATAGGATGCTTTGGATATAGTGTCAAGCTGGTCTGCAAGCAGCTGCACACATGAGCACCTCCTGAAGAACAAGTAGGTCACAAAAAAAAGAAAATGGCAATATGCACTGCCTATTGAAAAACTCTGTACCCTTAGAAACACGCCATTCCAGAGAAGGTACATTTTCATTTGTGTAAGGATATAAAGTCAGCCCTTGAAATGCAATGCTCGGAGACAATATGCACCTCAGTCAGCAATTTGAAACTAAATCACTGTGCAACTACTGGAATGTACATAGAACTGAAGACAGTGGAAATGCAATCACAGTAAATGTTATGTAGGTTTTCAAGCTACCAAGAGCAATAATTTCTTTATTAATTCAGCGTAAAAGATACATAAATCAAGTTGTAACTTCAGCTTGAGAGATTAAAATCAAGTTCTATAGCCACTAGCTGTTGTATGTTTTAAAAAAAACCCCAACTTCTATTTATGTAGCTATTTTGTTAAGAGTACTCAAAAATAAGAAAGGTATAAATAATGTTTTTAACCATATACACAAAACCTTTGTATATATAAACTAAAAACTAAGGGAGAAGGCAGCCTGTAAGAATTTTCATTTACTTTATATAAGACCTTACTGTTTGGTATATTCATGTATAAAATGTGCCGTCATTTCATTGTGGTACTTTTGAAATATGTAAAATGTCTCTTTTCTCATTTGGCCTCTAGTAAAATAACAGCTAAATGGGCTTTTAATACTAAACATAATAAGAACTAATCACCTTGATTTGGCTGATCTGTAAGTCCAAAGGAGATGATGATGTTTCCAAAGTTTCCAGTTCTTTTTCTTGTTCAGCTATCCACATGGACAGAGCTTCAAAATTATTGCCAAAATGATCCCACTTGTTTTTCACCATTTCCATGCTTTTAATACTAAAATTAACCAAATCAATTAGAGAGAATAAACAGTTTAATATAATGAAGCTGCCCATATTCTTGCCAAAATAAAAATGGAACTTATTCAATCTACAGGAGGGTCCTTTAAAAAAGTTGTTGTTTTAAAGGATCAAGTTGTGCATTTAAATTCAAACATGGGTCTCTCTTAGATCATACACCAAAAGTCAAACAAATGCATTAGCAATAGAGGGGACATGGAGAGGTAAAAGAAAGTACAGCTTTGTTCATCAGCTGTACAAGAAACTCATCATAGTGGGAAGAGAAAGGAAAAGGGGCATCAACAGGATGAAATTTCTATGAAATAATATGGAATGATGATTACATCAGAAGTCTAAATATTTAGATAACTGAGTGCATAGATGCTCATAATTTAGTCCCTAGACTGGAATGATTAAAACCAGTGAAATGTGGACATACACACAGTCACCAGTGCTTGACTGCTTTATTGATGTTGCTTTTATATAACAGCAATCTCCCCCTCTTATAGGAAGCTCGTGTTTGCTGTGGCAATGATTTCATATCAAGCCAAAGAATCAACAACAAATGTGACTCAACTCCCTCAGAGTTAGCAGTTTTACATTATAGGTATGTTAAACAGAGACAGATTATGATTGATTTTTCTATGTCTATCATTGCAAACAAAGCACCTTTTTTTGTCACAAGTAAGATAGCCATTATGCAAAGCCTAACAGCATTAATTTCCAGTATACAAGTTTCTGGTCCTTTCAAGTAATTGAAAACAGTGCTAATGTAGGCCTTGCACACAGCTTGCAAAACACACATTTTCTATTTCACTGCAAATATTAAAGCTTCATCATAAAAGTTTGAATATTACAAAATTTCAAAATACACCTTCCTTCTAAATATAGTCTAAAAACCATTCCATGGTAAAAAGTTTTTAACTTTTCCCCCCCTCATTAAAGCTAGAGGAAGCTTTAAGAAAACTTGTAGCCTAAAAATGTAAAAGTTGGCCTGTTCCGTTTTTTTTTTTTTTCTTATTTATTTTCAAAATCAAGAAAAAAGAAATAGGAATGTTAACAGCCATTTACTGATAAGAGTGTATGCAAATTCAAGTTATTTGTAGGAAAACAATGTGCAAAAATATTTCACTCTAGTTCAGCTCATGAAAATAGAGAAATCAGAATCCAGGGACCAAATCAGTGGCACGACTGCTGTTGCATGCCTTCGTTGGAGTTTCTTTAAGAAAGCCACAGACTGTAAAGAGTATAATCCCAAACACACTGCACGGCTCTGCATGATCTCCTTGGAAAACTGATGGGCTAAACTGTTACAGTAGCTGACTGTGGAGAGCTGCTCAAACTTTTCTCTCCTTTTCCTGTTCACTGGCATACTATATAATTTATGAGTTTGGAACAACTTCATTTTAAATTACTCAGCCAAGATTTTTATTGATGATGCAAGTTAAAATATAACTCTTACACACTTACTCTGAGTTCTGTGGATACCCTCTAGATAGTTGTATGTATTTGCATCTTTTACAGAAGGTATTTAGCTTGTGATTATCTGTCATACTACCACAGACATTCTGGATAATCCATACATTCAACTAAAACCAATTTCATGTCTACATTGAAAGGGTAGATTGATGATGACTTTAATTTAAAAATAGACTACTTTAGTTAAAAAGCAAATACTCATTGCTGGAAGGGTAAATTCCTTAGATTGAAAAATCACACTAGTTTTCTCTCTAATAGTGGGGAAAATGATGTGTGAAGTATTTAGTATTTAGAATTTGACTGCAAATCACTCTAGCATTTCATGTTGGAGAAAACATTACATAAATGGTCAGGCCCGCATTTGCTGCAGGCTAGTTATTCTCCTTTATAGCTGGTATTTCACATCAGGAAGAAAATTGCACTAAATTAAAATCAGATTAGCATGAGAGTAGTCATTAAGAAGAAAAAACCCCAATTATTTGGGCATTGCCCTTTGCTCATATCCTGTTTGAGGTGATGGTACCTGCTTAATCTTATACAGCAAATTATTCTAGAGAGTAATTCCAGTAAGACAAAATATAAATAGCACAGGTATCTATGACTTGTGTATCAGACCTAGTGTATGCAAAAATACTGATTTCATACATACATAAAAATGTATTTGTATAGGGATAAATTGAGAATATCAACATTCTGAATTTGAGTAACAAGTTCAATAACCGAATTACTCACTTTAGAGAACGGAAGAATTTTTTACAAATACAAAAAGCTACAAATATTTATCAAGCTTTCTTTGGAGTTTAAACCTTTCATTTTTAAACAAAATCTGGAAAATCATTCCTTTGTGTTTTTTGGCAGCAGAAGCAGCTTTTGATATTGCCCATGAAATACAATCTGGGCATTCAGCTAAGACGAAGGCACTTCTTGACACTCCTATAGAGAAAGTGGAATACTGAAAAATGAGGCAAATGTGGTAAATGTGCTGCTCTAATACTCTTAACTGAGATTTTTCTTTCCAAAAGAATCCAGTACCTCAAGAATGAGCTCAATTATCCCTTCTTCACAAGACTGGGGCTTAAAGATACGTGACATGTTAAATGTAACTGACCTTTATGAACTAGATATAATTAAAAGAAAATAATTTGTTTGTTTGCACACACTCTTTTGACATATTTGGTACCATAACTTGGTTACTATGCCAGAGCAAGCAGTAAATGACAGAGCTGATGAGACAACACAAAATGCTGACAAGGTAGTCTAGAAATCTGATACAATCTTATAGTGAAGAATAAATATTAGGACTTGTTAAGAACATACTCTTCTTCAAGAGTAACTTCCACTTTTTTCACTTGTTCTTGGATTGATTTTGCCTGATGCTGAAGGGACTGCTTGTTCTTTGAACCAAGCTGTATCTCAGAGGAATTCTTCACCAAATTCTCAGCCTGTACTGCCATTGCTTCAGTTTGTTTAGAAAGTTCCTGTAAGGATGCAAGATGTGTTAATGCAATTATAGAATTTCATATATTTACACAAAATGCATTTTTCCTCAATGTTTATGGTTGGAAAAAAAGTACCCGTGTCCTACATGTATATTCTGAATATGTAAATACATAAAAACAATCTCTGAAGAAAGTTAATTTCATGCAGCATTTAAGAAAAGTCCATTTGAGCGAACTAGATTGAATTAAATTTATTAAGGGATGCTGTATGTGCAAAAGTTTTTAACTCAAAAAATCAAAGTCTCTTCTATAGCTTTTCAAGAAATTTATTTCTGCATTGCATAAGATGATATACATCTTTACTTAATGTTTAGATCCCACCATTTACCAAGTGGATTTTGCAGTACCTCATATTTTGTATTTTCACTTTGTTTAGCAATTGTTTTTTGTCACCAACATTAAACCAGAACACCAGAACAATTGATGCTGAGCATAATCTAGGGAGGTATAATTTATTATTGGCTTCATCAAAGGTTAACAGCAGTGTGTAAACCACGGCACTTAGGAAAAACAAGCACTATTATTATTTCTGTAGTAGTAAATAAAATGGGCTGGGATAATTCTGTGTTACTAAGGGCAAATGGCATGTTATGGCTTTTGTCCGTGGTGTAGACATCTCTCCTCTTTCTTCTCAGGGCTAAGAGTGCTATTTGTCACATTCCACACAACCTTGCCAAAGTGCACCCCCCCAGTAATGTTGACATGCAAGTGCTCGACACTGGATTACCAGCATGGATGGTTATTGAGCATAAAATGGGAAGTCCTCAAAATAATACTAACTTTCATACATGTGCTTCAGATGCAGAGCTTGAGAAATCCTTCATGGGTTTTGGTTTTGGTTTTTTTTTCACAAAATGACTTTTTACCTCTAAAAGGTTTATGCAATCTCTCATCTGTATATGTGATTTGCATCAGCATTAATGGGGAACCATGCAAAGATTGGAGGCAATACACTCAGCCCATGTCGACAGGGAAGGCAGAAAGATACCTCAGTTCCTGCATTTCACAGTCAGTACCTTTGTCTGATCCAGTTCTGAGGAGAGGCTCTCTAAACTGCTAAAGTTTAAGATACGTTCAAGTACAGAGCTTGCTTGATTGAGATATTTTACTACTGTTTCTTTGTCTCTTTCAAACTGCTCCCATTTATTTATTGTGACCTAAAAAACAGACAAACAAAACCAAAAAAGGAACACAAGGAGATCAAAGGGAGAAAACAAGATTTTCCTTGTACATTACTGAAAAAGGAAAAAATAGAAAGTGTTGACATAAAATAATTTTTCCTGAGAAGCCATCTACTCAACAGTGAGTAGATGAAAATCTTCTAAACCAAATAAAAATAAAGCTTTTTCATTTAATGTTTGCTGATTCATATTTTGCTGTGCTAAAAAAGCACTGTTCTCTAAGTTGCCAGCAATATTTAAATCTTATATTTGAATGTCCTGTAAGAAATCTAAAGTAATACATGCAGAGACTTAGGGTGACAAGTAGTCAAAAATATCAAAAGGATTTTCAAGTTCTTTAATGAAATAAATGATAGTAAAATGGTAGAAGAAAATCCCTACTCATAGGAAAATCCCTCATAAGGACCTATTTGCTCTCTTCTGATAATGTAAAATTTTGATTAACCTACAGCATTTAATTACCAGTCACAAGAACTATGACAGCTTAAACAATTATTTTCTTTATTCTTAAGACTTTACATATGGGAATTTTTAGAGAAAAAATGTGTTTCAATAATAAGTGCTTATATTAAGAAGTTATTTGAGGTTTACTGATTGTGTTCCTCATATTGTGCTTTCTCATGGGAAATAATTTTGGTGACTTTAAACATTTGCATGGAATAGTGGCCATTTGGATTAACATTCTGCTTAGAAAAATGTAAAGAACAAACCACATATAGGTGCAAGAAGCTATAAATTCTAACCCCAGTTCAGTCCATGGTTAGTTATACAAACTGAAGCAATCCATTTGATTTCCCTGTGACTTTCTCCTTCCTTAAATTTAGGATCACAGCATGTATTTCACATAGTAGTTGTGAGGATTATATTTGCACATCAGGTGTTATTAACTTAATATCCAGCCTAAGGACACTCAACTAAAGAACAATGTCATCTTTAGTAATCAGAAAAGAGACATCTAAAAATAAATTCATGGATAAATTATTTAAAACTGTTAACTATTATGACTGAATAGTTGGGACTTTTAAACACTTCCAGACAGAATGCTATTTCTTTATTATTTAAGAGGTATACAGCTTCAAGAAGTTTTCATAGAAGTACTGATCATGAAAACCCCAAGAACCAAGAGAAACAGGTGAGAAAATGAGTTTTGATATTAAAAAAAAAAAAGGGTTTTACTAAGTCCACAAAAAGAAATTGAGGAAGAAGTAAGCACGAAGTATTATTTCAATGAGCAAAAGACCCACCTGCAGTTGCTCTTCCCGTTTCTCCATAGTCTGCTGCATGTTCTCCAACGTTCCCTCTAATTTTTGTAAGTCCTCTCGTACTGTGCTGGGCAGTCCACCTTCAATCTGCAACCGCTTGGCTTGGGAAATCTGCTTTTGCACATCTTGCCTTTTTGCGTGGAGTCTCCTTGTCCTTTGCTAAAAGCATTCATCCAACAGGACTGATTAGACATTTTAGCCCCTTTGGGAAACTGGCATGATGCAGCCCCTTTCTGTTTTTGCAGGGGTATGCAATGAGAGTAACATACAAAGGAATAAACTGGGGAAGTATTCTTAAGAGTCTCATACTCATCAAGTATATGCCCTAGCTTCCAAAATGTCAAATGCTGCCTTTTGTGGCATATGCATGTGAGAAAAAGAGTGAAAATTTGGCCATTTATACTAAGCATATTTGAGAAAGCAGAAGCTGCAGCAGTTGAGCAACCACAGTAGGAGTCACAGGTGCATATATTCCTCATGACTGAATCCAGGTCTGCTCTGCACTCCTGAGGCACAGGTTGGCGCCTCAGATTGAACAAAGCAATATATCAGCCTTATTAGTGTGCAGCAGGGTGTGGATAAGTCGTGTTAACTGTCCTGGAGTTGCTTTTGATTTGTAACACTATCAGAAACTCCTAAGAATACATCCTCTCTCCTTTATAACATGCCTGACCCAGCCTGCCTTGCAAGGTAAACTCACAACTCAAGCTCAATTCTACTCTGGGTACCTCCAGGTCTATGTCAAAATCTGGTTTTGCTTTGGTAGACTCCATACCACAAGAAAAAGAACTCAAGGAGTAGTTCAATATTTCTACTACCTCTCCTAAAATGGATAAGGAATGTAGAGTATTTAAAGAATGAATATAAACCTTAACACACACAATAGTGCTTATGAACACCAAAGAGTTTAGGTAAGACACAGGTAGTGACTACTTTAGTAGTGATTGGTTGGACATTAAGCTGTCTGACTCCACAGAAATAGATGTTACTATAAAAAACATTAATATAAAAACATAACATTAATATAAAAAGAATGCCCCAACATTGCCAGTAATTTTTTTCCTATTCTCATTAGCTTTGAGCAGCTCAGAAAGTTATTTTCTCATATTTAGCCTTAAAAGCCATGATTCTTTCTGTATGCAAGCCATACCATTGATTATTACTGTAGCCTGTAGATGTTTTGATCCACTATCAGTGCATAAAAACCCTCCTGTTCTCCCACAAAATGGAGGCCCATCTGTCACAAAAATAGCTATCCAGAGAAGGAGATAAGGCTAGAGCAACACCTTCCCTCCAATATTTAGGGTTGGGGCCACATCAAATTACTAAAATAGAGAAATTTCCAAAGCTAGGATTGTGTCCATTTACCATCATTGAATCTGAAACTCAAGCTATAAAAAGGTAAAAAGGGAGAGTCTACATATTTGCAGAGTACGCTCACCCAAGATGTAAAGTGAATGAAGCTTTTTTTTTCCAGTGTTTTGAGTCCCAAAAACCCATATGAAATAAAAGTTGACAAATAACATTTAAAAGATATTGAAAACATTTTTCATTAAAAGAAATCAATTCCAGGCAATATAGTACTGTTTCCTTTATAACTCTTTTAAGTTTAAACATAAAGACTTAGATAATTGGATGTAACAAAATTTTGTAATTCTATAAATTAGTCTTTTAAAAAATTGGATATGGACATGAATAATTGCCCTACCTTGTGATGAAGCAGTAGTTGCTGAGCTTGTAATAAACTTTCAGTATCCAGGATCTTTTCAGCCTCTGCTTGGACTTCTTTAGAATTGTTGATTAACTCTTCAATTGCACTTTTAACTTCTTCTTTGTACTGGACACAGTCTCCAACAGCACCTAAGGTATTTTCAATCTAACATCACAGATAACTTTAAGTTCTTCATGTTGAGAGACACAACTATATTTTAAGGGTACATTTATATTTGGAATACCTTTTCAAAAATACAGTGATTTTTTAATATTGAAACCATTTTTGTCTCTGGTATTTGACACCTTTAATTTTACATTGAAAAAGTGTCTTTAGACTTAAAATGTGACTGGGGAGACCTTTGCCTTGTTCAAACATACTCCCTGTTACACTGCTGTATGACAAATAGCCATTTGTGACAGCTACTTATTGGTGATCACTTAGAAAACACACACTCTCCTTATCCTTGCAGGCTGACCCAGATTCCAAAACACCTGGACTACTTAACACACACAAAAAAATTTTGCTGCCATTTGGACTGTCTTGAGTAGTGTTTCGGTGAATCAAGAATACATTAAAGTGCTGAATTACCCTGGTTTTATGGACCACAATGTGCATGTGGTGCAATATTCAGTCTCAGCTTGCAAAATTTTATAAAGCAAGAGGTATATCCATTCAACACATCAGAAAATTCTTTATTTGTGTGATTCAACTAAATACATGTAGCTGACTCTCAGGTTCTGTTCCTCATATAGTTTCTGTGTTTTAAGATTTCAATCATAAACTATTCTAGATCCTTTTCCTTTTCTTTTTCCTGTTCCTTTCCTTTTTACTTTGGAGAGTCATTTGAACTGAAGCCATTCACTTTCCTGTCATATAAATATTTAGTTTTTAGTCTCCAAAACTATTACTACACTCTGGCAATACCCAGGATCAGTTCTTGCCTAAACAGTCTCATCCATGTGATTAACAAGCTTTATCAACAGTATTCAGACTTCTAAGAATCAGTAGTTGTTTAACTATAATATAGAGTGCCATTTAGATTACGCATTTAGATTCAAACCACATATAGATTTGACCTCTTATTTTCTTATATTTCCCTCATTAAGTTACACTATTAACTTACCTTTAGTTCTGACTTAGAGGAAACAAAAACCAAGTGATTTAACTTCAAAGTAACCCCGCAAAAAACTAACAACCAAACAAAAACCCCCAGTATATTAAGCTGTTTACAGTCAGGAGGAAATTACATTTCTCACCCCCATTTTCCAGACAGTTTTCACACCACAGAAGTTTAGAGAACTTCCAATAAATACAAAGAAATTTTATGCATTTGAAACCCCTATAAGGCCTCTTCAAGAATTGACATTAACAATGAAATTTGAAGTCTGAATTCATTCTCTCTCCTGAACTCTTTTTTAATAGTGGGTCTATGCCACCTTTTCAGTGCAAGATGCTCTATGTTTTTCCTGATTTTTCTTTTAACTGTATGAACTGTGATGCAGGAAGTTCCCTGAGAGTCCACAGAACTCAAGGGTTCAGTGTTTCTGAGAGGTTTTGCTTGTTATGAGTTAGGCATTTGCCATGATTTCTGCAGTTACACTATCTCATTTTCATTCAGGCTTTAGAGAACTGCAGTGTTTTCCTGCAAATTCAGGATGCCATACGCATCCATAATGACTAGAAACCACCTCAATGTAGTGCTTAATTTCAGCATAAAAGATAAATAAATCATGATTAAAATGAAATTTTATATCCATTAGCTGATGTACATCATAGTTTTGACAACGTTCACTACAAACTGATCATAAAAAACTAAAAAAAATGGACATTTTGACTGCAGAAACATTTACTCGGTTACTTTCCAATTCTGCAAAGGGAAAAGATCCACTATGATCATGTCTTTTTTTTTTTTTTTCCTGCTACTCTCAGTCGTTGCTAACCATGGAGTAAAAATTAATTTTTCCTTGCTGAAGCCTTGCTGATTAATTAAAAAAACACAGCAGGGAACTTTTGCTTGTGAAGACATGATTGATGTAATTTCATGTGACACTGTAAGTTCAGAGTTCTTGTGTCCCTCATACTGTACCTCAGCCAGCAAATCTAGAAGTCTCTTGAAGTCACTGGAAAGTTTAAAAAGCTCATCCTCTGTCTCTTTGGCCTCCAAATCAGGACATTGTGAGGTCAAAACAGCAAGTCTAGATTTCAGCCAGCTGTGATTTTCTCCATGCTTGTGAATATGCTTCTTAATTTCCTACAGAAAAAAATCAAAACATTTTTTTCTTCAAACAAACAAAATACATCAATAACTGACATTCATGGCATCAGTTCAGAGATTAGTAGTGTAAACATACTACATTTCTTTAGTTTGAAATACTAGAAATGTAGTATTTTTCTATTTGCATACCCTATCAGGTTCTGTTTCAGTCAATGGCTAGAATTTTGCACTTCTTCCACAGACTTTACTCAACTACTAATTAGACTGTTCTTTAGTTAGTAGTGGAGTACTTTTCCCTCATAAACATTTTAAATTATAGATAGACAGATAGAGGGAAGGTACCACATATGTATTTTCCATATATTTACCATATTTCTTAGTCGCAATTTTAATCTGAGTTGCTGAATTTCCTGAATACATAACTTCATGCAATATAAAGTTTTGTGTAATTTTTTTCCTATTTCAATTGGTTTTTTTCCACACCTCTTTTCAACCTGTAGCTCATTTGTATCATGGTAGCAGTGCTGATGAGATGTTGGCAGCAAAAAACTACATGACTAAATCAGTCTTTTTGAAGCAGAAGCACCCATTAAGCGAAGGATCTTTCAGTTTTATCAAGGTCATCCTAATAATGTTTCTCCATATAGTTTCACTCATAACCTGCTCATGAATTTCATATAAACACTTGAAGTATGTAGGTGCTCCTAGTACGTGAAATTAAAAAAAAAAATACAGAAAGAAGGGTCAAGTCCCAAGTGACACAATAAATTGTTGCTTAAAACTAATTTAACTAACCAACTCAATCTTCAGCTATTCTATTAGTCTTATACCAGTCACAAAACTGAATGGTGGAATATTTTTTCTTCCCCTGTTATACTACTGTAGAAGAGAATTTTTATAATAGAAGGTTTCCTTACATGTAAGTAATTAAATGTAAGATCATTCAAAAACCTGCAATCCAGAAATTTTTTGCTTTTCTTTGAACAGCACTTTTAACTCTGCATGCAATAAGATCAGGGAAAAATATTTTTTCTATCTGCCCCTATGATTTTAATATTGTAAATATAGAGGGAAAGGGACTTGTCACTCTCTAAATTATTAAAAGTAAGAACTTCTGCCACATTTTGCTGTAACGTGCAACTTTCTCCTGGTAATGTTTTCAAGAATACCAGGAATCAACAGAGCTACTACGGTCTCTGTAGTAAAACAGTTGCACTATGTTGGAGCAGAATTTTGTCCAGAATCCCAATAGCAATTACAGTTTTGTTAGAATATAAGCCAAGGGCTCACCCCCACAGATGCTTTACACTGCTTGTATTTGGCAGTATCGTTAACATTTTCCTTTATCTTCTTTAGCTCTCTTTCTGTTGATGAAATCCAATTTGCCAATTCAGAAAACCTGAAATAAGACATCACAGGATGGACAAAAAAAAAAAAAAAAGAAAAAAGAAAAATAAAAAAAGAAAAAAAGGAAAAAGGTTAGACAAAAATTGACACCACTAAATAATAACTTCCTAAATGTAGGCAAAAAATTATAAAATCCACTTGAAATCCCACTATTATTTGTGGAAGTTTTCTACTTGAAGCTAAGATCACAGTAATATTTTTTCCATGGTACTGATCTGTGATGACACATTTAATGGAGTGACCCTGCATGAGGCTCTGCAAGACCCAGGTATGAATTGAGGTGAGACCTGCTCTTATAGCCCTTCCAGGTGTCTGAGTGCTCTGTTAGCTTCATGTATGTGCTGTCTATCTGGGATTTCAGATCCTTCAGGATTCGCTGGCTGCTTTCCAATGTACCCCTCACTGGATCAGAAACTGGCAGCTTTTGGCACAGTTCTTCAATCCGTTGTAGCCTTTTCTCACACAGGTGGTAAGATCCCTTATCACCGAAGAACAACTGGTGGGAGACAAAGAAGAAAATTCAACAGAAATACAAACTGGAAGAAATCAAGAAGCATCTCTATATATTTTTCATAAAGTACTAAATTAAAATAATTTTTTTTGTTAACGACCTCAAGAATTGATCTGATATAAGCTGGATACAAAGAGTTTGGTGGCTGAAGAGTTAGTCAGAACTTTTTTATTGCTGACATTGTAATAAACTTCTGTTTATTACTGACATACTGTATTTCTCTAAACAACTCCATAGAGGCATTGAACTCATACCATGTGTTCCTTGATCATTCTTTCATTGCCTTCTCTTGATAACACCTTGTTCTGTCGAGCTAGTTCAGCTTTGCACTCCTCCACTGTCACCAGGAACTTGCTTTTCTGTACTTCAATTTTCAAGTGGATCAAATGATACGGGGCTTCTGTTTGAAGATCCTACACACCCACAGGGGCAATAAAGAAGCACAGAGATAAAACACTACTCCCACTACTTCAGTGTAAATTTGCTACAAATAAATAGTCTAAAACCTGATGATATAGAAAATAAAACATAGGTTTTATTTTCTATAACAAGTGGGTTTGTCCATGTTCACTTGTTACCAATGTCTTAGATTTATCAAAAGATTGTAAGATGTGACAAGAATGTGTGTGTATAAGGAATGTTACAGACATATCTTCATTCCTGGCAAGACATAGCATATATTTCCTGCATAAAATAGTATTCACAACTGCTTCTAGAGGTTTCTGCCTGCCTGCTAGTGAGACCCCTCATCCACCACTCCATGTTTGGCCAGCAACATGCTGTAGCAGGCAAAAAATTCCATAGCTGGTGAGCAAAGTTAGTTCAGTTGTTAGAGTCTTTGGCAGAAGACACGATTTAGGCTGGTGGCCTGATGCCTTACAAATTTGTTGGTCTAGAAAGCAACTGTCATTACCCAACATCAGCATAAAGAAGAAAAATCCCAGCACTTGTTCTCAAGACAGATATCATTATGGCTGTTAGTAGCAGGGGAGAAATAAGGTTTTATAATTAATTTCTCATATTTCTTGAATTTATTTAACAGGGTTTTTTCAAGAAGCTATTTGTAGGTGGAGGTATCTAATATTGTAAGATACTTTTTTCCCCATTTTTTCAATTGTATGAGAAGCAAAATAATACAAATAATTTTGTTTTCTTTCATGTTATTTTTTTTCCAATATGTAAGTCATACAGAAACTTTCCAAAACTAAGATTGATAAAATCCAGAGATGTCATTCCTAACACTAACCTTCCACTGCCTATGAAGTTTCCTCACAGCTTCCTGAAGGCTGTGTTGCTCTTGTTCTGGGAGGATATCTGTAAGCTCATCACATGCTTTCAGAAAGGCATTTAGGACTCTCTGATCCAACTGGTTAAAAAATTCCTGAAGTGGAGGCAGAAAGTGAGAAGGTGAGTAGATGAAGCTGGATATTGATATGCCAACATAAAGTTCCCTAATACACTCTCTAAGTTTTAATGTTACTTCTGTTCCATTGAAGAACTGATGTTTGAATAAAGGAAATAACTATTTATAGCCACTTAAAGTCCAGCAAATTAATTTGTTCTCAGCCAGTACACTGAGATAGTATTTTAACAAGAATATATTTCAAAACTACATGCATAAGTTATGGTTATAATACAGAAACAGATATTAAAAAAAAAAAGAGCAGTGGATGTGTCAGATTGTCAAAATAGCGTTCTAACTCTCAATGGTTCTACTCAAAACCCTGCCCTAGGATTTTTCACCTTCTGGTTGCTTACATCAGTAAGTGAGCTGATTGTTTTCCTTTTTGTTTTTTAATATTAACATTAGTTTGATCTGATCTGTATAACTTCCACATGTGCAAGAAATCCACATCCATTTTAGAATTAAGTAGGCTTTTATGTCATGCATTCAAAGGTTTCCATGAAGAAGGTCAGAGAATTTACTCACGCTATGTTTCCTGAGAAGCTCTTCAGGATTTCCTTTTTCTTTTAAGCAACAATTGGCAATCTGTATTACTTTCTCCAGTTCTGCTCTAGACTCCTCAAACTTCTTCATCAAACGGCTATTTGCTTCTATGTTTTTTCTCCACTCACCAGCTTTCCTGACCATATTCTGAGTCACAAGCAAAGAAAATGAGCTGGCACTTTCACACTGAGTTTTATTTGCTCTCTTTTACCATGACCTTACAAAACATGCATTTTATTTGTGTCACTCTTTTAAATATGTGCTTTTCACCATGCTCCTCCCTCTCATGATCCCGTTTTCCCAATTTTTAATACTGAGGCTTGTGTTAGTGTCATCATTCAAATAAAAATTAGTAGATTAGATGTCTCTGATATTTTCAGAGTGCCTCTGCCATTTGATTAGTTTCTTTCCTAAAACCTGCTTTCAAATGTAAAGCACCTGGTACAACAGAAGCTTGCCATTTCACTTCTCCTAGCACCAAAGTACCTCCCCTAACATGACTCGAAGCAAGGGTGGTTTGACCCATGGATGCAACCAGTTCCATGCTACAGTTCCTGTGACCTGGAAGAGGTCTATATGATTATCACACCAGTACATCAGATAAGTAACCAGGCACAAAGCTGATGAGAAGACAGCAAATTTTGTGGTTTATTTGCTGAAATCCTTCTTTTGCACCCTTAGTAACAGCTCCTCCATTAGTCTGCTTTAACCACTGCAATATCCAGTGGTTCCAATTTCATGAGCAAGTAAGAAAACTTACCAGGAGAAATGAACAGTTCAGTACTTTAACTGCTGCAAGGTACTTGCATCACTGCTTACTGTACATCCACTTCACCATCCTCACTGATAACAAACCTCAGTGTAAGGAATTCAGGTGACTTTACCCAGCCAGTTAATCAAACCTGCTATTCCTCAACTTAAACATCTTGCTAAATCTTTTTAAAGTTTTCTGATAAAAATATCTGCATAGTAATAGAATCGTATAGGGATGTTTTCTTTACATGAAGAACTGCCAGTTTCCAGTATTTTAGCTCCAGGAATGTCACATTTTTTATGATTATATCCTATTTTATAGGTTTATTTTCTAACACAAAAAGAGATAAACCACAGTCCAGCTTTACAGAAACAGAGTAATTAATGTTCAACATGGTAAATTTACCAAGTTACAAGTGCATCTGATTTTTCTACAATAAGCTAAACTTTAATAATTACAAATCAACTACGTTATAAATCAACTACTAGTTATCTTTAGGTACACTCCACAAAATATAATATAAACTTTGAAATTCACCTCTCAGAAAGAGCTATTTACTGATAGGTGATTTTCTGCAGTTTAAAATTCAGCCTGAATAACTTTATACTGAACAAAAATCACCAGAAAATAAATGTAATAGGACCCATTAGGTGGAAATCTGACTCTAAGACAGCCAGAGAATCACTGACTATTGTCAGTTTGAGCGGACACATAAAGATCATTGAGTTTATATACAACCCCAAAAAATCACATCACGTGTCATGGCTAATTCTAGGTTATCATGGGGCTAGACTGGGGCTGAACAGCCATGAAAATAGCAGCAATAACTGAATTTTATTACTAAGATAAGGGGGAATATAATTCAAAGGCCACATCTTTGCATTATCAAATGCAACATATTTGCAGCTTTCTATTTTCATAGTCAACTGCATTTTCTGAGGAAATACAAAGCCCAGAAATGGTAGCATGTGCAAAAGTTTCCATCTTCCATGCTTTGCGTCAAAGGGGATGTGTGGGAATATAGAAGCAAATGCTTAGCCAAGATAATAAAGTCAGGAGGAACAACAAACAGTGCAGCTCTAACAGTAGGATTGCAGGTTCCTCCATCCAAAGGACCCTGAGGCATGTTAAATTTCTGTTAAATCCCAGGTTCCTCTGTGGCAGGCTCACCTCTGAATAAGTGCATGGAGAACATGACTGTCAATCCCCTGACCCCTTATTACCTGATAAAGATAAATCTTTAATTAATAACTTGACATCAGAGAGGAGAGTCACCCAAGATAGTAGCTACAGTGATGAAATGTAGGTACAGTATAATGGATCAGCTGCATATGAACAAATTTTCAGAAACATGCACCAAGGTATGGCATTTTTACCTGAAAAGTAATCTGAACTTGTGTAACTTTCTTCTGAAACGTTGATTGATGGAAATGCTGTAATACTTCAGTCGAAGCCACACACTGAAGGATACTCTGACTATTTCTCTCAATTAGGGACACATCTTTCTTGCAGTTTTCTTGATAAGCTACCAAATCCTGAAAGAAAAAAACATATATCCCACCTGACCAGGAAAAAGAGGAAAAAGGTTTGGCAAAATAACAGGACGATGGTTTTTGACAGTAAGAAAAAAAGGGATGAGGTCAAAGGACCATGGAAACAGACTGCAAGGTATTTTATGGAATAATACAGATGACACAACTTTCTCCTTGAATGCGAAGCATTGTACCCAAATAGATCTCTAGCTATTCATAAAAAAATATACAGGCACGTACCCAAGCCCTTTGGGTAGCTGTAGAGAATGTAGGTCAATACACTGTTCTGTGATTTAATTTTATGGTATTTCTATATTTATTGCATAGCTGTAAGTAACCAAAAGTGATATAGAAGTGACAGCTCTCAGTAGCAGGTTGAAATCTCAACCTTCCTTGCCTTTCAACAAACTAATCCTTCATGTCAGCTTTTGGAATTCAGATTTCATTATAAATCGCATTAAGTCATAAAAATATACTTTAAAAAAAAGATAAAAAGAAAACATGCATGAAATATTACAGACTTAAAAAAGAGTTTAAAAATCCTATTTTCATTTAACTTTTTTAGAGAGTTCTGACTAGCTCTGAATTCCTCTAGAGAGAAATGCTTATTAGCCATGAAGAAAAGTTAATGTTATACTGCAATCAATTTCAAAGAGAGCATTTTTCCAAACCCCTAAGAAACTTCCATAATTTTCTAAGGAAACCTAGAGAAGTTTCTGATCATGATTTTCATCTGCTTAATAAAAAATCCAATATATTTCTTATACTTTAGTCAAATTTCCACTAGATAAAAAAAAAAAAAGTCTTATATTTACTTCTTGGATTTAAACCAAGGACACAAGATAGGAACACAGGTTTCAATCTTTTTGTATTATGCTTAGCTGACTTTAGGATAAGGCTACATCTGTTGCCTGAATATGAAGAAATATCTGCTCAGCTTACAGAGTTGCAATTCAAATTCCTAGGAAGATAATTGTGAATACTCAGAGGCAGCAGACCTTTGTAAGATGTTTTTGAAACTTACTTGGGCTTTTTGTTTAAGAACAGTTGTTGGCTGTGATTCAGGATCAAGGATAGAAATGATTTCATTTACTTTTTCAAGAGATTCATAGAAATGTGTGATTTGTTTCTCCAGTTCTTCCAGTGGAGACAGCAGACGTTGGCATTCATACAGCAGGGCACTGGAATACTCCTTGACCTTTTCATCAAGAAAAACAGTTATTGAAACAGTTGTAAAATTCAATGAATAGCAACTTTTTCTGCATGTAAGTTTATATAGTTATTACCTACTCTTTTTTAAGATAGAGCAGTCCCGGTCTTGTATGACTTTTTAATGCAAAGAGTATTAAATTTAAGGATGGTAGTCTTAGCATTTAAGAGAAGTAACATCTTCTCCACCCTGGATCAATCTATTGTTACAGCTATGTACTTGTTCAAATGCATATATGTGAGAATTTATGCACTAGGCCCTACTATTTATTAGTTTAGCAGTCTACAATGTGTAGTAAAAAAAGTATTCTGCAACCTTGCCCAGCTGCTCTTTGAGCCGTGTCAAAGTTCCCAGCATTTCATTCGCTTCCTCTTGGGAAACTTCCTTTGTAATAAGTTGCACCGTCCTTGTAACCGCTTTGTACTGAGCTTCCATTGCAGGCAATTTCTGCTTGATATTCTGAAACAAGTGTTTCAAAAAATATTTTAACAACAGTATTTATGCATTCATGGGAGATAAAAGTTATGATAAGTTATATATATTCTAATTATAAATTATTTTCATCACTGATTTCAGTGAACACTGGATCGTATTTCAAATGCATGAAAACTGAGCCAGAGAGTATCATTCAACTCACCTGAACATGATTTGAAACTACAAATAAGTATCTACTGAGACAGTGTTTTGGAAATTTGCTCTAAAAATGTCACTAGTATAATACAATTATATATATTTTAAATATAGCTGAAGTATCAAATACTAAAAGAATTTCATGCTATCAGAATTAAATAGTTGCAAGTTTCTTTTGAAGGAGGAAGAAAGAAACAAAAAGAAGACACTTACTTCTAAATCTTGCACAAACATTTTGACATCATGAAAGGACACTTCTACAGGGATTGAAAATTTCTTATTACTTCCATCAATAAAAGCTGTCAAATGAGCCACACTATCCACATACTCCTTCCGCAATTTGTCCAGCTCATCTGCTCGAGCATACTGAAAAAGAGAAAGAAAAAAAAACCCAATAAAAACCCATAACAAAACAAAAACCCCTACACCAAATTAGATACCTAGCAATGAAGTAATGATTTAAGAGAATTAGCATGTTTTCAGTGCTACTGTTTGCTGGAAAATTGCATTGAATGAAATACAATATAATGGAAAGTAATCTAAATTCATCATCTGCATTAGTTTCAGTTGTAATGATGCTAAAATGAACAGCATGCATACAGGAGGTCAGCCTCTTTTAAGGTCTGGGGAATGCCAGACTCATTTGTTTCTACTCTAGAATCAATAGTTCAACTAATTTCTCACTAACTGCAGTATCAATTTTGAAAATTCAGCGAAGAGAATAGAACATGAAAAGCCTAGAAAAGCTAAAGGATAAGGGAAATCTTAATAAAGGAATACTGGCTGGGGGAAGAGGAAACACATGCCTTAGAAAGAGCTGTGTGACAGAAATGGTGAAAAAGCCTGTGAGGAAAAAACCCACATAGCCAGCATATGAAAGAAGCTGCATAAGTAGGGGAAGAGACATTTACATCAGTGAATCACCCTAAATAGCATCAGCAAGTAAAGCTTGAGAACATTCTTGTCAACAGTCTGGAAAAGTTACAATAAAAGAGAGACAATCATTTTTTGCTTTCCTTTTAACTTGACTGCATAGGAGATTATAATGCCAGTAAAGAGAACGGATTCAGTACCTTCAAACAGGCAACTGCTATTTAACATCACTGAAAGGGGACAATATTGATAGATGTATATTGACAAGAAAAAAAACATTTTCTTACGTGTTTATGAGGTGTGAAATAGTACTGTGTAATTAAGAGAACATCTCTCTGATTTTTAAAGAGCAAATATAGAAACAACAATTCTTTGTGTATCAGCTGAATCTCTTACATGAGGTAAAGGGTAAATTTATTCGTTTACTATCAGAGCCTGCTGGTAGGCAGGATAGAAATAAAGTCTGACTGAAATGGGGAAAAAAATTAGTTAATTAAATTAGTTATTGTCCCTTCTTATGGTTGCAGTACAATAACTGGAAGGACCTTTCATCAAAAAGTAGTGAAAAAAATATTTTTCACCATTTTCACTGTTTAGCTTTACAGAGCTTTTACAGTAGTAATAGGTACTGAAAACCAGTCATTTTCTTCATAGAACAGTAGAAGTTATGTATAAATAACATTCACTGTACCAAGACAAGTGACTATGATGAAAAACTACAGCTTATACTTGTTGAAAATGTCCCCTCACCCACCCCAAAATAGCTGTATGACCAAAAAGGTAAAAAAAGGAAGAGCCCAAATACAATAAATTACTGTCAGGGAGTCATTTCTGATTTAAATACTGATGGACAGTTATGTACTTTAGAAAGTTGTCCTATAGTCTTGCTAACAGGATAACCTGTCTTGCTTGCATGGACATGACAAAGTAAATATTTAAAAGCAACAAGGGCAAAATCACTTACCTGCTTAACTTGCATAAACAATTCTCTCCATCTTCCATTTAGCAACAGAAGCTGCTGTTTAAGATCTCTGGAAATGGTTTCATCACATGTTTCAATCAGAAAATTACCAGCATCATTCATGGCTGTGTGCTGTTGGATCCAATGAGGTAAGTGCCGGAAGAAATCCTGAAGAAGAAAATAAAAACACAGCTCTAAACCCTCTTCAATTAGTCTTAATCTTAAATCAAAATACTAAAATTTAATCACCCGCTCATGACTTGATAAAAACTCATTGAACAATTATCCTCTGAAGCTCTTCACATCAAATATGCCATAATAACATTTTAATGTCTGTGAATATAACCTGTGGAATTAAAAATTACTGCCAGTTTACTTACAGCTTTATTTTACTCTAGTGAGTGGCTTCAGTTAAACTAATGCAACCCCACCTTAAGAGAAATCTCCATAACTGAAAATGCTGTCAGGACTCATGTATTTTCCATGTTATCCTTAAACAGTGTGGGCTGTAGTAACCTGGGCCATGTACAGGCTGTGGAGAGGTCCTTGCCCTGATGTGAACCACATGCAGCTTTCCAAGGTCTGGCCTCTCAGAAGACCTGTGAAAACTGATTTTTTTATCTCAGAGCAGGTAAGCACAGAAGGGAAAGAGATGGGTGTCAGTGATTTTGTCCCCCTCACTGAGACAGCCTAACAGACCATATATATCTTGTAGGCAGGTACACACACTGGTAGATGGGACAAAGACCAATTCCCTCCATTCCTTTTCTCTCCTAGACAATGGGCAATTGTTCCTGAGGCAGGTATCCCTGGGCTCTATGTCTCTACCTACACCAGTAAAGAAAACAGGATTCAATCACTGTCTCGTGAGAGTCTTGTCCCTGCTGCCCTTCTCCCAAACAATGCACAATTCAATGACTGGCACAGCCTGTTCCAAACAGATTGGATCATGTGGGTGCCTTCTTTCAGGAGAGAAGGAAGATTCAAGCTGATGATTCAAGCCATGCTACCTGATCCTGAGGATTTAGGAGGAGACAGTGATCAATTTTGTTTACAACTATCAATCTACCCTATAATTCCCAAACTGTTCACCTTCCATGTGACACTCTCATACAATTCTTTGCTCAATGGTACATGAGAAAAATTCCTACCCAGACACACTGTCAGTCATCCCATTTTCAGAACTACAGTTCTGAAACTGTATTTGTCAGAAATCATCCATGTATAAAAAAAGTTCAGATGCAACTGTAAAGAAAAAGTCACGGGCTTGTATACTGGTCAAGTATCTTGAAGAGAGAACTGAACAACACACAGTGTTTCAATTCCTAAAGCTGAGATCAACAGTATTCAGGTGCTCTGTATGGATGCATCAGTGAATAAATTTAATCAGCTCAGTAAACTGCATCTGCAGTTTGAATCTTTTTCCTGTTGCTTTGCACAAAGGCTAAAAGCACATCCAAAAGAAATTAAGCGTACTGCATCTGGCACTGGTCAGCTTTCCAATGGTCACGTTCACTAGAGGTCAAGAAGAAAAAAGCACATGAAGTAAACTACTCACATCCTTATTTCTGCACACTTATTCCCACAAACCATTACCTTCTGCAGACCTGGCTGGGGAGTCTCTCCGTTTCAAAACCCAACCTAAGCTGTGTTAAATTTAAACAAGTTTGGAAGGTACCAGGAAACCCACCTCATTCTCAATTAAAACAATGCACCTCTTTCTAAGGAAGTCAGCGCATGAGATCTAGAAGCTCTCTAAACCCTTTTGGATACTGCTCTGTGAGAAAAGCATGGGAAGGTGCAGTGAGAATGAAATTATTACGGAAAGTTCTTATGAGGTGCTGGAAGTAAACAAAGGAGTTGTAGAAGGAATAGATTGAAAAATCCAAGAGCATATTGGTATTTTTTTTGCAAGATCTTCATTGCTACAGGTTCACAATGAGGTTTCTGAAAACTGAAGCCAACGAGAAGCCAACAGGCCATTTTCTTTTCCAAATCAAACAGTGGTGCATGCTGGTCTGGAGATGATATAGAGATAATGGAAAGAAGAAGAAAGCATGACAGCAGAGTGAAAGGCTACTGTGGTCTTTGCCTAGGACAGAATATTGAGGCTTTAAGTAATACAGGTAAGGTTTGGAAATGAGCAACTTTGTATCACTTTACTGATATCTTTGTGGGTTTACAGAAAAAATACTTTGAAAGGCTTAAAAATGTTTTACACCATAGTTCAAACAATAGTTATCATCTTTCACCTGGTATTCCAGATGGTTTTTCTTCATGGCTGTAAGACTATTAATTTTAAAAACCAATATAATAATTGAATTGGTTTAATAACGAAATAAAAACTGCTAAATCAGATCTATCTTCAGAACTATCTAAGTGAACATTATTGCTGTGGAGAACTAAATTCAGCATTAAAAGTAGAAGGAACTTTTAAAATATGTATCTCAATCTACAGGTGGATTATGCTACCACTCTGTAACGTTTAACAGGTTTGAGCCAATGTATCTTTAAGAAAAAAATAGCATTTTGGGAACAATAAAGCTTCAGGTCTAAGGTTTTCAACAAGATTTCTTGAAATTTTTGAAATCATGTATGAAAATGAAAAGAATTCCTTGTTGGATTTATGTTAGAAATCAAAAGCAAGTATATACTGTATGGTTATGTTCAAATTGCTCCTTTGAAAATCTTGGAAGATAAGGTTACACATCTAAACAGAAAAGTAAATGCTTTGATTTTATTCATATGCATGGATTTAAGAGTATTTCATTTTAATAATTGTCCAGTTACTTACAGCAATCATACACCAGTATCACCCTGATCAGCAGAAGTCATCCTTCCTGCCCAGTAATAATTGTGAATTCTATATTATGACAGAGTGGGTTTTTTCACTGGTTGATTTTTATTTAAAAAGTATATTCCATTAATTTATATCTGTTTAAACTAACAAACTTTAAAACAAAGTATACTGGTTTTTCATGTAACATGAAATGCTCATTCCTTACCTAATGTCCATTTGCTATCTTACAACCTGTGAGAATCTTACAACCTATGAGAATCTTACTTTAGTTTTAAGAGCTCTATAGCTGCTACATTGGGATCAGGTGCAAATTCAGCATCTATTAAATGCAGGACTATTCAAGTCAACCCAGGTTATTATTGAAGGTTTACAAACTTAAATCTTAGTGCTTCAGTACTCTAACATTACAACAGAAAAAAAAATACTGAAGAAATATCTTTACAACTGCAGGTCCCCAAAATCAATTGTCTAAAAGATTTCTGAAATGCCAGGGAAATGGATTAATTAATCAACCATCAAAAATAACAACACATACTAATAATACTGCTCTTTGAAGGTAACGAGTACTGAAATCTGTCATCTAAAAAAATCAGTGGAAGTGTCTTTATAGGTTGTAATCCATGATTACTCACTTTGGTGCTAAGAGCTGTATTTGCCTTTGAGTCAATCATGCAACATTCCTACCTCTGAGCAATACTGCTGACCTATATTCATGTCAAAGATGCTTCTAGTCATGGTCCCACAGATAAGGCTTTCTCCATTGTGTCTATATGTATTTGCCTCTAGATGCTATACATGCAAACACTGAAACTCCTATGATCAATGAAGACAGGATGTTGAAGTCTGAGCAAAACCTAAGCAAATTAAAAAAATATCCAATATTTCACAATTTATGAAACAGCCATATGCATGTGCTACTGGTGCATACCTTTTTGGAATGTTCAGGCTGATTCAGCATTTTTTCAGCATCTTCAAGCCAAGCTTGTAGACCTGCCACAGTGCTGCTGTATCTGTCCCAATTAGCAATTACTTCTTCCAGCATGCTTCTTACACTTCTCACCTCTACTGAGAGGTTCCTCCACTGAGCTGTGGTATCACTCATGAATTTCATCACATTCTCAACTTCTTCCACTGAGATAGACGAAAGACATTGATTATTTTGTTTCATTACCATTTCTGTAAAGATTAACTTTGTATCATGCTTATTCACTCTCATCAGGGAATTATATTTTACTGTAACTTCTATTTCAGTAGGCTTTTATATACGAATATTCAGTTCACCGCCCAATTTTAGCACAAGATCATGACTGAGAAATTAAATGTGTGAATTAAAGACTTAGGAAAGTACATAAAATGAATGCTAAATTAAAACAGTCACACTGCATATTGTGTGTGGTGTTCATTTCAAATCTGCAATAAAAGAAATCAAGAGACAGGCTTTACTAAAAAAGAAGCAGAAAATGAGAGTTGTATAATTTAAAAACACGAATTATGTCTACATTGAAAGGTATGGAATGAAATTCTGATCTTCCTGCCATTGACTTTGAAACCTTTGACTGCTGTTAATTTTTGCCATTTAATTTTTAGCATTTTCCACATGTCAAGAAAGGAACAAATGTCTCCTCATTCCAGAGGAAAACAAAGGGAAGAAAAAAGGCCACACAAATGCTAAGACTTCATAAAATATGCAGAATATACTTGTTTTAAAGAGTTTTTAGCTAATTTTAACTGCTATTGCTGAATTATTACTGAATAATATATGTTAGTACCTGTTCACTACAAAAGAATTTGTTACTGGATTTTATTAACAGCATTGAATAAATCTGTGACTTGTTCTTTGTAAGAATACCTTGAAAAAATGTTTACTTTTGTAAAATTTGGCTGTCACTATGAATTTAAATTTCACAACAAATAAATGTATCCATTTTCTCCCCGCCCTTAGCAGCAGCTGAAACAATCCTCCACAGATATTATTGTGCTGCAGATTAAAGTGATCTCATGTCTGTAATTATCTAGGTCAAATATTGCCCTCGAATTCTCACTGAACTCAGCAGTAATCAAGAATGACAGGAGGCAGCTGTTGAATCAGCTATATATTTTTTCTCATGTGTATCCATACTGCAACTACCATTTGAGTTCCTCTTCCAGGTTTTCAAAGTTAATGAAAAACCTCTAATAAACCAAGGGATGATTTTGCAACTACAATACTGGGACCAACTCCCAGTTTTCTTTTTCTTTTATATTAAGCAAAGCCAGGGAGCATTTCCAGGCCCTAGAACATGATTTTCTCTACTCCTAATTTGGTTTCTGTCACAATTTTTCACCCCAAATTAACAACACTGAAATAATCCAAGAGTTAGCATGGACAATGTCCTTTTCCCCCTTCAGGAGGAAGTCTGAATATGACCACCCTCCTCTCCTCTGGAGATTCAGAAGCAGCAGGTTGCTCTGGACCAGGTGCCTAGATGCTAGTGACAAAAGAAATACAGACATTTACCTGAGCCATTTGCTTTGGCATACATTTCAGCAGCTCTTTTCAAGATCTGGTAGGTAACTTCATACTGCTCAAAGAACTTGCTATTTTCAATAACAGACTGAAAAGAAAAAAAATGTAATAGATAAAATCAAGATGGGTATTAGTATTAGCAATAATTTCTATGAAATTACATCAGGATACTGATGAAGACATTTAACTTCATTATTCCTCCATTCATCTTTTCATCATTATAAAATAATATTTTTAATATCATAATTATAAAATAGCATAAAAAATTTATCTTTTCAATATAATAGTACAGCAGAGCACATCATTAAAAATACAGATTTATTTACTTTCCACATGGAAAGGTTATTGTAAGTTTTCTCGTTTGCTGTCTTGCTGGAAATCACTAGCATATGATACTTAGAATGTGCAGAAAATGAGTAAGTAACAAGTTATTTAATGAGAACCATTTTACACTCAAATCTAAGTGGAATAATTTTAATAAAAGAGAAAATTTCCTTCATATATGTCACCACAAAAATCAAATCCAATTGTTCCTGTAATAAACCTTTGCAGAAAGACAGGTTACACTTTAATAGATGAAAAACATTTGCTTTATTCTTCAAATTATCTTTACCTCCTTGAAACCGGCAAAAAAGTAAGATCATGGAAACACTGCACAAAGAGATGCTGTTTTTCCAAAGTGTGACACAGTGCTGTTCCTTTGTGAGTGATGGTTTAGCTCTGTGATGTGTTATAGTGCGATGAATAAATTATCTGGAAATATTTTGGTAAAAAAGTCATGCCTCTGACATTTATGCCTCTTTATCCCTTATGGCAAATGAAATTGACCTTTTTTAACATGTCTTTCAGAAATGTTATTTCCTTTAAGTGCAATACAGAATTATAGCTCTACATTATGCAAGCACATTATATCTTGCATTACCAGTGTTAAAACAGGAAGAGAAAGGTAGAGTTTGTAATGGTTCTGTAATTTATGCTGCATCTCACCCATCCTCAGCTACAGATTACAAAATTAAGGAATGCACACCCCACATATGTCTATACAAGCTTTGGAATGCCAGAATAGACAAAATCAGATGAGTGCGATTTTGATTAAACAAGGTTTCAAATGAAGTCCAAAGTATTTGGAACAGGAGAATCAGATCTTGTGTGTTCATCAACCCATATTATATAACATGAGAAATGCACTTAAAAATAATTCTGCCAGTATATATCTAAAACCCTTCTATTTAAAACCTATGACAGTTGCTATGTCAGGTTACAACAGTTATCTAGTATGTAATTTAGAACTGTGTTTATAACCAAGGAAACTAGAAGTCAAGAACAATCACAATTTTTCTCTGTTCTCCTGTTAAAACAAAATCTGCCATGAATGAAGACCTACAGGCTGTATCATGACTTATGTGACAGACTCATGACTTTCAGTTTCGCCAAAACCATTTTAACCTGATCTTAAACCTCCAATAATTCACATGAAATATTTACATGACAGTGATATCAAGACCTATCTGAAATATTTTAAAAAATTAAATAAAGACATTTTACTGATTAATATTCTCTACCACCTGACAAGACTCCTTGAAGAAAATAAGTAGCTTTCTCAAACCAGTACAGCATATGATACTAAAAAAGTGCTAACACAGCAGTGCTAAAACACAGTTCCATGGGTTAAAATCCATGGACAACTGTACCTAGTACCTCCATTACAGTGGAATTAGGTACAGTATATTATTCAGGTTGATGGTGCACAATCTGTGCTGACCTTTACTTCTGGTGTACAACAGACAGGTGAAAAGATGATAAGATTAAGTAAAAACCACCACTGTTATTTTTAAGTTACAGTACATAAATATTTTCCAGGCATATGTTCTTTCCAGATCCTAATTACGCATGTTCCTAGAATGCTGTGACATTCCCCAGTCTGTTTTGGCAGACAAACAGACTTACACTTTTATCTCCTGCTAATAAAGTCACTCTGACTATAAGGTACTGACTACAGCGTTCCTACGTAAGACTCTTGATATACTGGAAGAGTAACACTTGTCTCTCAGTCCTAGAAAACTGGCCCCAGGTAAGTCAAAGCAAATAAATTCTCTTTCCATCACACCTTGAAGGAGCCAGAAGTCAAGGCCATCAAGAATGAAAATAAGATCTATTTATCTTCCCATCCTGATTTCCTCATTTTGATGTTATACAGTTTCAAAAATAATGTAAGGAAGCATCTTCCTTCCCTAAAGATCACCTCAGCATCAGTGGTCTGAATTACAAGAACAATTGAGGCACTTGCAAATTAATATACAAGTTAAAAACTTCATTTTAAAGGAAAAAAATAAAAAGGTCACCAAAAAACCCCTGAAAATTCAAGCTATCCACTTTTTTATTATTTCCCTTTTCACCTTTTAGTAGGTTTTTTACAGTCTTAGAGAGTGAAAAAATGGACTGCACTCCTAGTTATTGCACATCACTCCAGCAAACTAAGTTAATTCAAGTAATTGTCTGATTTTGGAAAGCTTGTCTAAAAAGAAGGTTAACTGACTCCTGAATTTTTTTGTGTCTCTAACTGTTAAAGTATAAACACAGGAATTCTCACTTTGAAGAGTTAGAATTTCACCCAAATTTCACTGAGTTTGAAATCTTCTTTTCAAAGAAGTGAGGACATCAGTAGTTTTCTCTGCTCATTGACTTGCTTCTGAATGGTTCTGTAACTGTATTAGTTCTTTTCAGACTTAATTTTTGCTTGCAATTTTCCCCATACAGATTAGATGGAAGGGAAAAAAAATTTAGACCAGCCTTGCTTTTGAAAGAATCCTTCATGCCCTCAAGTAAAAGTGCATGAGTACTATCATTCTACCTACACTTGGCACTGCACGTGTGAAATTTAGAAGGATACAGCAGCACTGTATCCTGAGAAAGAATTTATCAATGAACATTTGTAAGTCAATAGTTTCTGTTCCTTAACATGGCATATGGCTGAAGCAGAGCTGGAGCAAACTCTTTCCAGAATGGAAATAAAGAAAAGGGTTTAATATACTAAAGCTGAGTGGGAAAAAAAAAATTATTCTTTAAAAGATAATTACTCCCCTATAGGTATAGTATATTAAACAAGTATACGGAGGTAAAATAACACTCTTTTTTATTAATCTTTGGGAAGACTGTAAAACATACTGTGTGGGAATGCATGCCAAAAACCTCCTCTGTCTTTAACTCTCTCACTGTATAGTCACTATACAGTACTTCTATGCAGGTGTAAAAGAAGATGAAATTAACTCCTTTGGAACTGCTATATAAACCACACAAAAATCTAAGATTTGGAACCTCCAGACGTGCTTGCCAAATTAATCACTGGACAACAGCTGGAATGTTATTTCTCTTTTTCAAAAATGATGCAAAGAGAATAATTTTTTCTTTTAACCTTTTGGCTAAAGTTCCTCCATAGGAAGACAGATATAAGGATAGATAAAGGAAGGTATCTCTGAAGATATATTTCATAAGAATATATGTTGATAACTGACAAATCTGATACCTGTTTCTGTTCTTTTATACAATTCTAGCAAACTCAAATAGCAATATTTCAAAAATAGGTATAAAAGGAAGACAACCCCAACTTACAATATAATTTTGAAGAAGCAGTTCCACAGACTCTCGCCTTCCGTATTTGATAATCCATGATTTTAACTTTGATTCTGCAAAGACTAGGAGTGATAGTAGACGGTACTTCAGTTCCAGAAACTCCATCTTCAACAGATGGAGCTCAGATGAAGAGACAACAAAATTAAACCTAAAAAATGAATCACAGTGTAGTAAAATAAATAATAATATTCATTTTTGCAGGAGAGACTGAAAGCTTTAGCTACAGTTCAGATATTTTTCTAATCTTTCATCTCATTCAGAGTCTGCAAACATTTAATTATGTATGATGATATTCTGATGACTGCTCTGGAAAAACAAATTAATTACATTTCTTTTTAATAATAGAAAACATCAGTTCACTTCTGTTACTAAGTTTTGCAAAGTCATTTTTCATTTTTTTCACATGCATCCTGGCTGTTATATAACATTTCTCCCAAGGACAAGTAATAACAGGATCAATGTAAAAAAGTATTCCCATCCAAAATCTATTGCTTATCTTGATTCTCATCAATCTCGAAAGCATCAGGTTTTTCAGTATATTTTTATGTATATTCTAGGAGGTTTTTCCATCCATTTCAGTTTGCCACTGAGAAATGTAACTAGACAGTGATCTCTACATGAACAGTTAAAAAAGCAAACAGGCTCCCCTTCATGCACAGAAGCGTTTTATTTCAGATTGAAAACCTTACCTGTCTGCCATATCCTCTAACTGGTCATGTGGAACAGGCACGCCATTAACAGACCTGGTCCTGTGGATCTCATGGAACGCCTTTTTGTGACCATCTATGTTTTTCAGCAGATCCTGATTGGATTTTAAGAAAGAGAGAGATTTTGAGAGAGTGGAGAGAGGGAGGGGAGGGAGAGAAAAGGCTCACAGTAGGCTATCTAACTAATAAGCACAATTTTAAGCCGGCTCTGATGACTCAATGTAGTTAGCTATTTGATCATGCTCTCTCATTTCCATGCAATGCCACATAAGCATTTACATCAACTTAAAACATTTACACAGGGAACCCCCTTCTGTGAAGCTCTGTTACAGCTATGTCGAACAATCATGGAAGATTTTAAAACAGGATACACTGCAAAAGGTTTAACAAAACAAGAACCCTTAACTGTATTAAATAATCTCTGAAATGCAGTCTGCCAATATGTTAACATCCCAAAAGCAAAATCCTCCTAAATTTACTCTTTAAATCTTTATAACAGATACTAACCTTTGCTAAGTATAGACTGAAATTTTAAGCAACTAATCTACTCTACTATATATAGGCAGAAGATCTATAGCTCCTTCTCTAAGTACATATTCCATATTTAGTAAACTTTTCACTCTCTCACCATCAAAAGACTTCAGGATCGCTGTCTCAGCACCGCACGAACGACTGCGGAATGTGGTACCCAACCTGTATTCCTGCGAGCTGAACTGTACCAGTGAAACCCCTACAGCAGAGCACACTTCAACTGTAACTAAGCAACACCGCTTCAAACGGCTTCCTGGAGATTACACATTAAAATGAATGACTGGCAGCAGTCTTTGAAGAGATACTGTTAGCAGTAACACGTCAAGTCCCCAGAGAGCGGCTGAGAGAGCACAGAATGGTGGGTTTTTTTACCGCAGACAGACAGCTGCTAGCACGGGGTGCTCAGAAGCCTGCTAGCAAAGAAGATCGTGCAAAGGTTCCCCTTCTCTCACCTCAGGGAACAAAATGCAGGATCTTCTGTACAGATCCTACATATGTATTTATTCCTACGTGCCAAGGAAGGGCTTCTCCCCAGCCAAATCCCAGGGTTTGCACAGAAGGAATCAGTGATAATTCTCTGGCTCAGCTCACCAAATGGCCCCACTGTCCCCATCAACCCGCCTGGGTTTTCATTGTTTCCTGCTTCAGCCAACACCTTGCTGTGAAGAGAAATGAGCTAGGCTTTCTCAGATGCAGGTGATGTGCTGATTTTACCATGGTGAAAACTTCTGTGACTGACACAGTCTCAACATAAAGGAAAGATCTGGAACAAATATCTCAGCAGCATTTGAGACCTTGCCATACAAAAGGGGATGCCCCTAACATGCACTGGTGAGCCAAAACAAATCACAGTAGTCTCATCCAACATCAACCGGAAGCTCATGAAAACTTAAGTACAGCATCCTCAAATAATGAAATCCTGCTCTGGGAAATGACCCGCAACAAGCATAGACATTGCCCTTGATTCCTGGATCTTGGTAGCCATATCAACTAAAATAAACATAGGCACTTGCCTGATTGCATGAGGTTTGTCCAAATAAGCTGGTACATTTTGTACTAAATTCGAAATGGCCATAAGCTATAAAGTTCACTAAAATAACCCATTGTCAGATGAGACAAAGATAAAAAGGAAGCAATGATGTCATCTGAACAAATCCATAACAAACAAACAAACCAGAAGGAAACAAGGACTGAAAAAAATACACTAATGCATTTCTGGTACTATCCAGTAGCACATTAGGATTCATCAATTCAAATCTGAGCAACAAAACAAACTCCAGGAACAGATATAATTATATATGCTTCTCTTGAAGCTTTTTCCATCCCACTCCCATGGGAAAACTCCCCTGGCACAGATTAACCTAAATCAAAGTTTATTTGTTGGCATGGAAATCCCTCACCACAGCATTTCTGATGCAAATAAAAAACAGTTTAGGGCACACTCTTTTGTACTTCTTATGAATGTATCAAAAGGAGGTCTATAGTGTTCATATTCTAAGAACAAAAGAGTGTTTGACTTGTTAATTTTTTTTAAAAACAAATGTCAAATCCTATGAATCCTGAAACATTGGATGCTACCAAGAAAGTGAATGAAATTTAGCATTACAAGAGACAAGACCCTGAAATCTTCCTTACAGATTTTAACATAGTTTTTTTAAAAATCTAATTAGTTACTACTAAAGTTAGAAGAGCTACAATTGTTCTAACAAAAAGCAACCAGATGGCCATGAAACTTCTCAGCTTTTCATGTTATAACCTTGTGTTTTGATGAAAAAACCCTACCCATATCCTAAACACAAAAATTAACACATTTACAAAAAAAGTTTTAAAGTGGTAGCGATAGAGGAGAAAAAAAGCAATATAAAACAATACAGCCTCAAGTACTGCCTTTCTCTATACCACCTTTTTACTTTCATTTACTGGTTCAGATTCTTTTATCATCTCACCAGCATATTTTTTCACCAATACATTTTTCTCACACATATTATGCAAATCCACAGAAAAAACCCTCACAATTTTGGTTTTAAATGAGAGCTTGGACACAGCAAAGAATAATGGTACAATTATTTAAATTCACCTGGAAAACTTTCCTGTTTACCACAGCATGCTATCTGCCATCACAGATGGCTATCATGCTATCTGTTATCACACAAAACTATCAAAATTCACTTAGTTTTCATTGTCTCATGAGTATCACCTGCACTATCAGCACAGTTCCCTTTTTTCTGTTTCATCCAGTTAGTTCATACTGGTTGAACAACACATCCAATATTATGAGCTCCCTATGGAATTTTACCTTAGAAATTAAAATAATAACACCTGATATGCTTCAGATAGAAGAAGCAAAAACATTTGAAAGCAATTCTGAATATTGGTTGTAAGATACACAGATATCACAGTTCAAGTCAGCAGGACAAGACACCGAGCTTTAGCCACCAAGAGGACAACACAACGCACAGAAAGTGGAAATAATTATCTTTGTAGAGTAGGGACCACTTAAAGCTGTGAAAGCAATGGAGGATAAGGCACAGAATGAACGCATCTCCATCTACCTTATGTTGTTCAAGCTTCCTGTGTATTGTGTTTGCTGTTTCCTCATGAGCTTGCTGAACTGTCACTTCTTCCCTCAGAGCGGCCTCTGCTCTGTAGAGCCAAGCACCTATGGTACCCAAAGGTGCAGGAAGGGATTTATCAAGGTGTATGTGCCAATCAAGCATCTAGAAAATAAAAGTAAAAGGAATGAAATTCCTCCCTTGCTAAGTAATACAAACAAGTATATTGATAAAAATCAGACTTTACACTGTAAAATCAAACCCACACATAACAGAGTATAATTGAGACATAAATCCAGCTATAGTATTCCACATGAGTTTGGAAATCACAGCATTCTCACAGGCAACAAAATCTCCATATAAGAATTTGTTGATTTTCATATTTCCCTTTCTGAATGGTAATTGAGTTACAGAATAATCACAAATAAATTGGAACAACTGAGATGCAAAATATCTGGAATTTCATCAGTTAATAGGCACAATAAGGGATACAAGACCTTCTTCTGCTGATGTTATTTAATTCATCCACCTGTGTAAAGTCTTTATATCTCTATTTTGAACACACTTTTTATATGTAAGGCTCACATGAGTCACAAAAGACTGTGGAGGAGAGAATGCAGCAGTAAAACACTGTGTCTTATTGGCAATGCCAGTTATGGGAGTCAAAACATCATGAAAATTATGTGAAAACTCCAGAATAATTTTAAACAGATCCTCTGTTACGTACATGACATATATATATATATATATATACACACACATATGCAGTATGGATATACACCAATAATAATGCTTTAATAACTTTTAATTTGGGTCAAACAGTATAATTTGCTTGGGATTTTTCATTCAGTTGTGCAAGATTCCAATCATAAATACTAACATTCATTTATTACTATTGCAAACAGGTCAAAAATAGAATCAAAACCTCATTATTGGTAAAGTATTCAGTTTTTCACAAAAATTCTTTTTAGTTATACTAAGAAATGTTATATTAAAATTTCTCAAATAACAAGCAATTTACATAGGAACACTGGGTTTGGAAGTGGCATTGTGTATGCTTTTCTTTTTACCAACAACATCTTTGACTTGGCTGAGTGCTGCTACCACTCTTTCAAGTTAAGGGAAATCTCAAAGTATAGTCCTTTTCTTAAAGTCCATATTCCTAATATGGGCTTTATGCCTAATAAAATCAATAGCAAACAGGTGTTTAAATGACTTTAAATTCCACCCTTCATTTAATAAAAAATATATAGCACAATGATTTTCAACTTACTCTGGAAGTAACTCTCTCCCATGCTTGCTTCACAACTGCTTGATCAAGTGATAATTTACCGTCTTTCCTTACTGACTGAGTTGCAAGTTCAAACTGTTTCCTTTTTACCTCATATTGTACTCTGAAATGCTTAAATGACTGCACAAAGAGAAAAGCAAATTAATTTCAGCAGAGAGTGAAGGAGTTAAATTCTTTAACATTTACGGAGTACCATAACCTATGGAAATTTTGTACTGATATGAGTTCTAATCTTTCCAAAAGAGGAATAGCACTTAACTTTTTACTTGTATACTTTTTATTTATATATAGATAGGACTTTTGTATTTCCCTTCAGCTATTAGATGCCTTGAACCATACATGACATGAGATAATAACTGATCAAATAAAATTGCAACTGGATTTAATCCTACTTGGGACAGTGGCTGCATTCAGAGAACAGCCAAACTTCAGGAGAAAATTTAGGCCAAGTTTTGTATTTCTGATTTAGACATTAACCTTTGAGAGAGCAGATGAAAATAAAACTCTTAAGTCCTGTCCTCTCCACCTGTCACCTCATCCAGCCTCCAGTCATACCTCCTATCTGAGCTAATTCATGCAGGATCTAGAAGGATGGCACAGACACATGCTCTCCTCTAACTAGGACAGTCCTTCTTCACACTGCTGGGAAAAGCTCTGTGTTAGGCAAACCATCTGTGCACTGTCCTACGTAGCAAATGTAGCTGACATTGTAATTCCTCCACTAATAACAGGCACGACACTTTGTGTCCTTATTTCTTTAAACAACACTATAGTGACTCATACATACAGACTGAACAAAATAGCGCAGTACCTATTACACATAATGATGACAATTTTTTTTTTATCATACATAATTTCCCTGCTGCTTACCTGATATTTCTCTTGTAAGCTTGTTTCTGCCACCTGTGCTCGGGCTATGTCTCTCTCAAATTGTTCTGCCCACACTTTTAGGTCTCTTAGCACCAGTCTGTCTTCCTTCTATGATGTAGTACAACCACACATTAAAAAAACCCATTGCAGCATTTTAGTAGAGTCGTCAGATATAATCCAGAATTTAACATCTCTATAGCAAGTCATTTAGCTGTAGTGAAAGCAAACGTGCCCAATTCTCTTATCGTTTACTTTCTTACCTAGTCCAACTGAAAAGCACTTTCTCCATATGAGAGAAGGCAGCAACTAGGTATGAGTCTTAAAGGAGTGAAATCATGACAAATGGGGACATTGTAGTGTCAGAGATATTATTAGCAGTTTTCATCTGATGTTAAATTAACACAAAGTTCTTTAAAGATATCTTAACAACTAATTTTCATCTTCAACAGATTAGCAAAGTCAATTTTCAGTAAAAGTTATTTGAGCTGAAACAGGAGAGGATTTTTTAATCTTTTACCACCTTTTTATTAGCTGGTCTGCTGTTGCTGAAAAGAAAAGTTATTGTCTGATTGACTTCAGGGTAATCCTTGACATCAAATTCCAAGTTCAGAAGTTAGCAAAATATTTAGAATATTTTAACATGGAAAATGAAAAGAAAGAAAGAAAGAAAACCCAAGTATATTAAGTGTCTTTTCCTTCTATGCCATTTTATGGCTTTGAAGAAAAGTGTATTTGTTTTACAGTTTACCACTTCAGTCTGTCATAGCACTTTAGCTTTTCAAGGCTGCAAAGTTCTCTGCAGAATTCAGTGACCTGGCAGAAAAACACTCACAGGAAGTCTCAGGTCTGTGAGCATGTTATAAGCAAAGGTTTTCAGGAAATAGAAAGTACTCTGCACACTGTGTAAGCAGGCTGGTCAAGTAGGATACAAGCGTCCATCTCAGATTTCCAAACAATTAACCAATCAATGTGTTGGCTGTTCATCAGAAGCCACTTTTTGAAAACAAAGAAGCCTTACTACTGTTAAATTTGTCAGAAACAGATAAACAACAGATTTGTCTATCACAGTGAACAAATACAACATCTCATCATATAAGCTAATTGCCTAAAATGAGTCACACTTCAAGCATGACATGAGAGAAAAACTGGACCATGGGATAAAAAGAGTAGTCACTGCCTGCATTTGAGAAACAAAGTACTGTCTTTTAAGAAATGAACCTGCAAGGGGAAAGAAGCCAAGTTAAGGTTCCTTTCTTTGAAAGCTGCCTAAAACATGTAAAATATAACTTCCCCTTAATAATTTTTAAAAGATAAAGCTACTGCTTCATTTCAGCCAAGGAAAGGACAGGTTCTTTTAGATAAGAAAGAAATCTTTGATGTATTTATACTAATTCTTTTACTGAGCTTCTACTCAGAGCAGTGATAGTTGGTTGGACGTAATTTGCACAACAGATTTGCAATTATCACAGTTATCCTGATAGCCAGGTAGTTGCAGTGAGGTTAACATGCTGTTAGAGCAGCTGTGGTGGAACAAAGTTCTCTTGAGCTCATGCTCCTGTCTTGTGACACATACAGGCTGACACCTGAGAAACAGTATGGGGCAGACACAACACTTCCCTGCTCCAGCTATCTGTAATACTGGGCTTTCCTTGAACAAACATGGTGTTCTAAGAACCCAAAACTCCTACTACTTTCAGATTCTCAAATCATTTAAATGTAGAGAAGGAAAATAAAATTTCTATTCTTCTAGTCTATGTGTGTGAATATAACATCAAGATTCTTTGAGAAAACCAGCAAATTCATGACTATCCCCCTATGAGGAAAATCACAGAATCGTTTGGGTTGGAAAAGACCTCTAAGATCATTGACTCCAACCTAGTAGAATATAAAAAGAGAGCATCTTAAATCATTCAGCCATGAAAAAAGAACTTTGCTATTAAAATTGCTCTATTCTTAAGAAGCTATAAATTTAGTGAGACTATTGAGATATCTATTAGCATTTAGCTGCCAGCTCCATAAAAGAAATACTAATCTGTGCATCTTAATAGATTGAAAATCCTATAGCAATCTTACTAAAAATTTCTGTTAGATATTCTTTAAGTCCTGAAGGGAACAAGAGTGCCCCAATGCTCTGTATAACTCACACTATAAAATTCAGTTTCCTAAAACACTGCTTTATATTCCTCACATTCCTTAAGGTGACAGAGTGTCTATATGCCTGCAATTGTTCATACAGTAATCAGAGCACAGCAAGTATTTTTCAAGATTACTTTTTTTCAAGATTACTTCATCATTACTTTAAAAATTTAATAATGGCTAAAATCTGTTCTGATCAAATGTTTTTGAAATGAAGTATCTCTGGGATTAAGAATCCCTCTAGAGTACCTGAAGGTAACACAGGAACAGCCTCACCTCTCTTAGACCACATATGGTTTCTCTGATACTAAGTTAACAGGTAGCATTTAGCCTTCTGCATTTTAAAAAAACTATTTATTTAGGCAAATTTTGATCATCTTGGTTAATTGCAAAAGATTTAGGTACTTCAGCAACGACCTAATTGGATGATATAAATTACATTGTGCAACAACGCATGAGGAATCTTTTATTTATTCATATGTTTTCACAGGTTTCCAGTTCAGTACATCACTTACCACCTGCTAATTAGATTCTGTGGTCCTTGGTTGATACTAAAGCACTTTAAAGTCTCAGTTTAGGTAATCAACAGAAGAGATTCACTTTCTTAGACACCAAGGCACTTGTCATCAACACCCACCAGGTTTAATGAGCTATCATTCTTAAAAAAAACTTTCATTAGTGCCTAGTATCCTTACTCTTAATAAAAAATACTAAAAGGACATTCTTGAAGATATGTAAACTATTTTCTAGAAGAAGATAAACCATCAAGAAAAGCTATCTAGAATAAATAGCTAAAAGAGAAAGCTATTTGTGCTTTCTCTAGCATGAGGACCATTGATCTCTGATCCATTTATTTGAATTTATCTAAAATCCTGTGGTTCACTCAGTGCTACTTCCAAGCAGCATTTTAAAATATTAATTTATCCTTACACAATTCCATGAATATGCACAGATTTGTAGAGATGAACAACTGGAGCATTCTGCTGGCAAGGAACATCACAGAAGGTATTTAGAGAGAAGTGTTTATGATTTCTGATATGATAATGGAGTACATTTTAAATTTGCAAAGAAAGTTTTCAGCCCAGACTCAAAATCAAAACATTATTTTATTAACAGATACACCAGAGTTAGTTTGAAAATTACATAATACAGAATAATGTAGGGTTTGAAGAGCTTAAAATATAATGAGGATCTTAATTATGGACTGGAAAGGAAGTATTTTGTTTAGTTCTCTCACATGGAATTATAAACAAGGTGAACTGTTCAAATTCTCAGGCACGGACACAATAGAATTTTCAAATATTATCTTTTAAATCCAATAAAGTTTAAGTCTGTTTTTCAGGGACATTGAACCATTGTATTGCATATGTACTGAGAAAATGAAGTCCCTTCAAAAACATCTCTGCATAAATTCAATTGCTTAGGCTGTTCATTTTGAAAACTCTGGCTTATATATATAAATGCTACTGGATATATATGTTACTGAAACTCACTCCCTGACAGCAGTATCACAGACACAGGGTGAATGCTGATCCAGGCATCACCTTCAGGGACAAACTATTAATGACTATCTGCAGAAGTAGACTAAATCCCTGGAAAAGCTCAGAAAGCTATTTTTTGCAGCTGCTGCTCAGGAAATTCCTCTTACACTGGGGAACTCTGCTGGCATAAAAATGTCAGAGACGACAGGATTATCTTCTGAATTACTTGCTCATCAGAGCACAAGAAGAGAAAGACTTTACATCAGAAATACTTCGAGGGTGTGAGCATTAAGTACAGCTAAATTTATACCGTGATAAGGAAATCGGCAGAGCTTTTACCACTTCAAATCTCTTCTGGCTTAAGAAGCAATGCACTGGGGCTGTGTAAGGCTAAGGATGTATAAAGTCCCATTAAAGGTGCCCAAACTTGCTTGAATGGATTGAGAGTAGGAGTGGACTGAATATAGGAGTAGTTCTGCTATCAGTAGAAATCTTTGCTTCAATACATCACTAGTTAGATATACATAATGTGAGATAAAGATGAACCCTTGATCCTAGTCACTTTAAAACAATGTATTTTATATATTCATTAAGCAAAAAAAAAAAAATTCCCAACCATTAAACCTCCAAGGATGTGGAATCTAGGCAATTAATTGGATCAGGTCAAACTATAAACACTATTGACTGACTGTAGGGACACCTGCTATTTATTTCATAATATGTTCACTTCTGCAGTCTTCCAGTTTCACCTCTGAATGCTCATTTCATATACTCTGTGTTAGATTTCTGAACTTCTCTCAGTCCATACTAGAAAATTAGAAGCATGTAAAAGTCTAGGATGGTTTAAAAAGTATATTTTTAAAAATATCATAATTTAGATGAAAAAGGAGCAACCCGTCACACAAATACAGATGAATACACTCTCTGTCCAACCCACAAGCAACACACATCACTTACACAATCATACACTCTACTATCTACTCTATAAACCTAAAGACATACAAAAAATATCCATCCAAAATGAGATTAGACATGTAGAAACATCAAACTATAATCTATTTATTTCATGTTTATATCTATGCTTAAGAAAACCAAAAGCATAGTCTGGGATTTATTATAGGAATGCTGACTTACTTTTCTATAATGCTTCTGTTAAGTTATTGGCAAAATTAAGCATTAAGCTGTTAGGGTCAGCTCATGTAAAAGGGCAGACCTAGATTCATCACATTAACCTACTGGTTTTCTGGAAAGATAAATTTAAGGTTAGCAAACTAATGTACATTAATCCCTCCACCCCAGCCCCAAATCTAAAGTCAAGTAAGTGCAGGATGAAAGAAAGATAACAACCATGAAAGGTCCAATTCAAGTAGTTATTCTGTGCATATACCCTTACCTTAAATTTCATAAAAGAAATGACAAAAGTTGGGATTGATTGAAGTTCCTAGCAATATGAAACAAATGGGAAAACGAGAAGCAAGGGGAAAAAAAAAAATAGAAGCAAAATAAAATAAAGCAAAGCAGGCAGAAAGTCCATAGAGAACAGTAAGAGCCACATACGTAGGAATAAAAGATGTACTTATAACTATTATCAAGCTCACGTGTCTGTATCATGTCTACTGGTGTTCATATTAGATCTGATTTCCAGACTGCTAATCACTACATGATTTCTTTTATCTGGAAAAATAATTACTTACCTTAGAGTAACTGTGTTTCTTTGAGATGTGTTGCCTACACGAGTTCACACATGTTCATAGCTGGTCCATACATGAGAGATTAGACCCCTTTTAATTCTGGAAATGTACATGCAAATAGCTGTTCCCTCTGACCACAAATAGGGGATAAATTTCAATCATTACTCCACTTCTTCCAATACAAATTCTTTCTAAACTGAGCATTGAATCAGGAAGATGAACAGCAATTTGTGTGGACAACACATCTTGAAACACAGTGACAGCTAAGTTGGGTGGCGGGTGGGGGAAGAGGGTTAGAAAACTCCTCTTGGAGATTTCTTCCTCTCCCTGCCAAAATTCATCTAGACACAGGCTAGTCTGAAGTAGGATACTTCTAATTAAATGTAGGCATCTGCAGCTGGCATAGTCCCTTTTCAGTTCTTCAGGCGAGATAGATAAAACCGGTTGTATCTAGCATCTACTGTCCAACTTATTCTACAGCAGACACTTAACACATGCCAGGTAAAATATAACCTTAAACAAGAAATTAGGATTACTCCAAGAGTCTTGCAAGGTTATCTCTCTCAGGTATCTGAATTGTGTGATAAATATTTCTTTAGACTATACTTCAGCAGGAAGGCAGGCTAAAAATAGGGGTTACACTGATCACAAAACCAAAAGCTTTTTAATCAACTGCCAACAACGTTTTATCTATCATTACCTAATGGATGGATTAATCTGACTCTGTTTCATCTCTGTAAAAATGCTCTGCAACACAAGTTTCCAGAAGATTGTTTAGGACACTGCGTAAGAAAGATGTCATGTGGGAAAGAGTCTATCTCTTGCTGACTACAGGTGGAGTGTTGTAAACTTTTAGATTTTAAAGGTGAATCCTATCCTAAGTAACTAAACTAACCAAATAATGTAAAGATGGACATGGATACTAAGGACAGGACATTAAAAAGGAATACAGTTCTTCCTCCAGGAAACAAAGAACAATGACATTAGAAATTTCGCGCAATGCCAAACCCTTACTTTCTTCTCAAAGTCTGGAAGTTACTGGTTTCTGTAGTGTGACATGCAAGGGGTCAGCAGTTCTACCAAAATTTATGTGAATTGCTAGTGGAATATTTTAGTGATAGCTAAAAAGAGGAAGTGGTACTGAGATCAGCATGTTAGAATGTCAAACTGATTTGTGTTGTTCTGCTTCCTAGGAGTTTGCATAGAATTCTGAATGTAACTCATTATTTGCCTTTTCATAACTCAAGTGCTAGCATCTCTGTGGGTACAGCCAGAGACAGGCAGAGCATGGAATGGCTGAATCCTGCATTCTCCTGTATATCACTGCATAAAGTCAGGAGAAGGTGGTGAGGCTTCTCCCCAAAACCCAATCCCAGCACAGCAGAAGGCCTGGCCAAGGCTGTTGGCAGCAGAAGCTGCCCTGTGTGCCGTGGTGTGAAGACGGCAGGACTGCCTCAGCCTGAACAGGCCACAGCACGAGGCTTCAGTGCTCACTCAGTCCTCTTCATTGCTCAGTGGGGTGCTGAGACACAGGCACAAGTATGGACTCAGATTAATGCTGCTGGAAGGAAAATTATAAGTTCCAGTGCTTAGGCACTGGAATCAAACAGCAAAGCTACAGCTACCCTAGCCTCACACAGGCATAAGGAAGGAGACTCACTCCTTTCAAAGCTCTTTTCTACCTCTGTAGGGAATGCAGAGAAACACTGATAAAAATCGTTTCTTCTATCTCTCTTGCTGGGGCTGAGCAGATTGTCTCAGCAGTGCTTCCCGTGTTTGCCATGAAGAAAGCAAATCAGCACTAGGAAGTGAGTCATGATAACTTGGCATCACTGAGCATAGCCATTCCAGTGCAAAGCCAATGCACTAGAGCATACACAAAATAAATTCCAATGTAAAAACACGATTGAAAACAATTCCTTACAGCAAAGAGTTAAACATCAGTGTGAAACAGAAAGGAACCTCTGTCAAAATTGTAAATGCCTCTCAAGCACAAAAGCCCAAAGACTGTACCCAAGCAATATCTTGGACCATTCTTGTTTTTATGCAGAAACCCAGTGTGATAGAAATAAAAATGACACATTGCTTCAGGTAACAAATTACAATATCATTGGTGTTATGAATAAAAACCTGTTAAAGAACTTTAGGATCTATTGGTTTGCTACTATCTAAGTGTTATTCTTTGCTCCTGCTACTCCTGAAAAGAGGAAAATATCTGCGGCATCACCATATTATTTTCTCTGCGTACTAAACATCTGCAAGGCTTGTTCCCTTATTCTTGGATAATTTTTCCCAATTTTCTTAGTGTGCTTGCTTGTCACTTGAACTGTTCATCAAAAGGAAATATAATAAACTAAAAGAAAGCTATAAAATGTATTTTTAAAGCCCTGTCCTTCATTATAAACTGTTTCTTATAGTTATGCAAGAGAAACTTACATCATTCTCTGGCACATCAGTCACCGTATGATGAGGATCAGGATAGTACTTCAAAAACTGGGCCACATAGGTCATGACGGACTTTTCATCTGGCTTTTCAACATCCACATCTAGGCAAGTATAAAACATGGAAAATTAAAATTTTAGCTGAATGGCATAAAATGCTGCCTAAATGTCTAAACACTATGAATTAGCACATCTGGCTTAAGACATAGGCCAAGTAGTTCAAACTTTTTTCAGCTATGCATTAGGTACCTTCTGGGTCAAGGAGCCTTGGGATTCCTAGTTCTGCTTCTGCAATTGTGAAAGCTTCTTCCAGGTTTTCTCTATTTGACCTTCCCCTCACTTTCTCCATGTCCACTAAATCTGGGCGGATAGCATGAATAAGAGAATGAAATGCAACACCACTCCTCCAACTTTGTCCAAAATCTTTGATTTCAATTCCAACTCGCCTAAAAAATATGAAAGGGAAAGAAGTTACTAATAACATCAGGACTTCATGAAACAGAGTGGGAGGGACATGAATACTCCACCCAGTGGTTACCCATCACAAAACCTAAATCACTTGCTCCTGTAATGCCCGGTCAGCTCAACTACATCCTCATCTATCCACTGCATAAATTCATTTCTTCCTATGAAGATACAAGTGGGTTTTTTTATCAGATGCATGATGTATTTGTCTCCAGTGGGCTTGCTAGGGCCAGTAAGCCATGAAGCAATGAGCAATGAAGTGCCCAAAGTTCTCCAAGTTGTTATATGACACACACCGAGTCTGTGGATGTACACACTTCCATTCCCTATTATATCCCTCCCTATAAATCTCACTCCATTGAACTTCTGCAGTTCAATTATTTTTTATTCTGTTATTTTTTAAACTGATAGCATGAACAGTGATATCACTGCTGTTTAGGGGAAACTACAACACACAAAATTTCTCTGTGTTCTTATCAAAAGCATGAACGACACTGTAATTTCATATAGCCAGAACACTTAGTATGTCCACTAAAAAATAAACACAAATGATCCAGAAATAGCAATATACAATAGGAAAGTAATTAGAACTGAATCACACTTCCAAATCACTGCTTCTACCAGTATTTCTGAAAGGTATGGTGATCCACAGACAGCAAGACCGTTTTTAACTTTGTCTGAGCAAGCAAGCATCCTTTCAGGACACTAAGACCCTAAGGTAGTCTTGCCATGGGGCGGTTCAAGCAACAGAAAGAGAGTAAAGCTTCATTCAAATGTCACTGTGATCAGTGAAACACTTCCACTGACTTTAAGGAAGTAGCCCTTGCAAACTACAGTGTGAAGCAGGCCTAGGTGAAGTGTACCTCTAGGTATTGCTTGGCTTCTTTCTACATATTTTATTGACTCTTCACAATAAAACTGACAGTTTAATTTATGAATCTATTTTCATTTTGTTTGTTTGCATGTCTGGAAATAGAAGCTGATCACTTTCCATTGCCAGTGTCTTACCAACAACAGTGCAAAGGAAGAAATTCAAATTAGACTGCACTGCAAGTTACTGTATTCTACCTCTGCATAAGTCTGAATCCTTGCAATTACATTTATTTTCTCTGAGGCACCATTCAATAACTCACCATTTCACCTCTATATTTTGCACCACTGATTTCTTCAAATAGCAGTGATTCTTTAAGCTGGGCAAATAAATCCATGTTATTTCACGCCTCTGATTTTCTTGTTGCGGAAGCTATCAAATTACCATAGTGTCTTTGATATAATTTATGAGGGGGTTTATGTCTTTTTGAAAGCTGTAACAGCATGGGATAATCTTACAGAATAAAGGAAAAAATTCTTAAGTTAACTAGACATAGCAAGGAATAACTCCAAAATAACTTGTATTAAAAAGAATGAAAATTCAGGGCAATTTGTGTAATAATATTTCTATTGTCTCAAAAAACTGCAGGAGGATATACATAACTTTTCATCACTTGCCTTTCAACAACAAGTGCCAGAATTTAGTGTTCCTACAAGCTTTCACTGAGGAATGCTTAATCAGTGTGGTACTGGCAGTGTCACATCGAGTGTTTTGGCAGCAGGACCAATGCACTGTCATTCAGACATCTAATTCCCCTTTCAGCTCCTCATTCTGTCAGGGATAATCCCATTCATTGGTCAGAAACTATAAAGTATGATTGCATGCAAAATTAATGTAAATCATACTTAATATTTGATTTGTTGTATGATGGTAACATTTAGCAGCCTCAGTTGTCAAAAAGAATATGGTGAGGGGCTCTGTAAATATACATAGAGGAAGGTACTATATAAATACAGGAAAAAAGGATGATCCCTGACTGAGAGAGCTTAGAATCTGAGGAAAATGCTTGTACTTAAAATATAAAATCAGTTCGCCTGTAGTTTACTTACTTTGCTGCTGTGTACTGTAACCATTTTAACAAAGCCTTCCTGGCACTTCCCTGGACCTTGGTTACCACCTTCCGTTTGCTTGGGGGACTTGCAGTTTCTGAACTGACAACACTTTCCACAGATGAAGCACTGCTAGACAAGGGCTGCAGCTGTGGGAGGTTGCTTGTAAGCTCTTCAATCTGCAGTGAAAAAAATGCTAATGAACTCTTTGTAGATAATCTTCTTGATTCACACCAGTTTCTTTAATAATTTTCCAATATAACTGTCAAAATAAAGTTGGGCAGAAGCTATAATTAACTGTGTTTTATTTAAACATACATTACAGGAGCTTTAGAAAGGCTAATGGATGTGCCCAGGTGATGATCCTAAATTCAGAAGCACTAGGCATCTAACAGTTATTGACTTCACACCCTACAGCTAGAACAATATGCAAGTGTGTCATGTTATCTATTATAGCAAATTATCACCAAAATAGGAGACAATATCTTACATGTAGTTTGAGTTCAGATTATAAAACAATCCACTCTTTTCAGAGGACTTTCATTCAATTAAAGAATGGCAGTGACCTCAATGATCTCACACAGACAGTTTTTTACTTCCTGTTGTACTGTTCTGGCATATATCCAAATGCATTTTTACTTAGAGGTACCTTGTGAAGAAATAGTCAATGTACTGCAGGCAAAGTGCATTAAAAGTGCTTGTTGAATGCGTAGGACAGTAATTATGCCTTTCATCAAATGAAAATCATTAACTTGATTCTTTCAAGAACATTAATTTGACTAATAATTTAGTTCTTTAACATGACAAAGCTATATCCAGAGGATGTAGGATTTTTTAATCCATCCTCTTAAAATCCAAAGTCACATTGCAGAATGAGTTCTGCCAGAATGAGTACCACAGCTCTTATGGATTCCTGCTTTCAATCATGTTAAAATTATGTATCTGCCTGTGACAACCAAATGAAAGGTCAAAAAATGATAAAAATGATGCAGTGAAGTAGAGTTTCAGTAAGCCTGGGAAATATAATCTCTGTTCATTTCAATAAGCTATAAATAAAAATGTTAATAACATTCTGACTAACTTTTATTCTGATGAACTCTGAACTAATGAGGTATCACGGTGGTTGGTGTTGAGGAGAACAGCATCCCCAAGACATCACAAGGGAGCCAAAGAACTCCATAAAGAAGAGCAATAAAATTAGTTGTTATTTTAAGTGTTGAACAGTGACTCACTTTGTTAACCCATATGGACAGGATTTAGAAGCCAGTTTTACCTCCCACCTAACTTCAACAGAATGCTACTGATTTCTCCTCTACAAATTCAACCCTTTCTCTATCATTCACAGCTAAATTTCGTTCTTGCATGTACCTGCATCTGCCAGTGAAATCGCCATGTTTACATGTATGGTTTGAGAATAATTATTGACTGACATCTAGTGCACTGGAATTAGACGTTCAGCACAGTCACGACAGAGGTTGCTAAAGATATTTGTAACAAGAATCCACAATTCTATTACTTTCCTCTTCTGCTATGCTGCATTCTTTAGAAAAAGCAGAATATGTTTTGGTGATAAATGAACTCTGTTCTAGGCAAGGACCAGTCTATTCCACAGACAAGTATCTAATTTTACTCAATGTGAAGCACCTCCACCATTAACTGTTCCTTTATTCAGGATCAGATCCTCAGCAAATTACAAAGTGACAGCTACTGGAACTACACCAGTTCATATAAAGTGATGATCTGAACCATTGTTTGAGCAAGTGACTGTGAAGTATAAAAACTGTAGTACCTGAAAATATAAAATTATGGTCCACACCAAGCCAAGCACAATAGAAGGCCTGCCATCAGCAATATCAGTTGAGTTTATGTTGACAAGCTTAATCTATATAGAAAAGAAAACATGTTACCATCACACACAAAGAATAGCAATTACGAAATGTATTCAAATAGGTTCTATATTTGAAATGCATTTCTGCAAACAAGATTCTCAATTAAAAAACCCCAAGTACTGAACAGTGCAATTTCACATTTAGAGAAGTTTAATTTCACATTTAGAAAGGTTTTGCAAGTAATGGAAAACTTTAAAGATCAATCCATGCTATTATTTGTAGAAAAAACAATTTCAAGCAGAAAGAAAAGTAAAAATTAGATAGAAACACTGTACAAACCGGAGATCCTCTGTATACGGACTAGCATGAAAAGCAAAAGGAAAAATATGACACAAAAATAAATTTTAAATAATTATTAGGTAAATGAATTAATCTATTTTTTAATGCAAAGAAAGCACATTTTTGGCGTATCTTACAATAAAATTTAATCAAGAGAGCAAATTAAATACTCTGCAGCAGATTTTAAATTATGCAGGGGTTTCTTGATATAATTCTAACCCATGTGTAATGAAAAGAGAAAAGTGAGTTTAAAAATAAAAATATAAAAAGGAAAAGGGTGGAAAAAGCATAAAAGAAAGAAAGCGGAAAAAAGAATGGTAGAGTTCTCCTACAAAGAGCATTTTATTGTACAGGATATCACAACCACTGATTAAGACCCCTTTGCAAGACAAGCCTAACAATAGCTCTTTTAAAAATAGAGTGGGAAAAAATTAGTTGTCCAAGGTCAAATTGAGTTTTTCAACAGAAATGGGAAACGATTTCATGACTATTAAATCTCAACTGCTAACCTGCAGTCTGAATAAAATATCACCCTAAAATAAGTTCATAAGATAGAAGGAAACAAAGAGGGGAATACATGATAAAGAAACTAACATGTAGATAATGCTCAAGGAAGCGAAATAAACAAGTAGTATTGGAAAGTTAGCAACTATGTTAGTACTATTTCCTCAGCAAAACTAAGAGTCAGACACCAATCATGATAAAAATATGAATGACTGCCAAAGTGCCCATCTACTACAAGTTTGTTCAAGGACAAAGGTTGTGGAAAAACCTTGGTGAACGTTCTAAAGAGATGATGGAGAATGATTTCAAGTGACCTCATTTGTCTCTCCAAAACAGAGAAAAGACTGCATTTCTCTGAATCAGCAGTTGGAAATCCACTAGATAATGACAAGTGCAAACAAAATGTTGTCCAGACTCTAAGATTTTCCAAATTAAAGCTGCACAGGCTGCTTTGGAAGAGGCAGAGCAGAAGTCCCCATAGTTTACATTTTCAATTCTCTCCACCAAAAAATCAACAAAACTCTAGGAAAATTGACATTACTAGTTCCTCCACAAGTCAATAAGGAAAATTTTCTATTCCCTGTCTTAAAAAAATATACCTCATTCTTTCAGCTGGACCAATTCCAAGAAAAGCTCCTCTTTTTCTAGAAAGTGAGGCTATTTTAGTATCTATTACAAATCAAAAGTTTTATAGGGACTCAGCTAAAGCTTCTGATTAGGCTACTGTTCACAGATGCACAGCCTATCTAGTCTAGTTATTGAGTTACCTTTATCTTATACACCATTAAGATGGATGTAGAACTAAAAATAAACTTTTAAGAACCACGAGAAAACCAATTTTGTCCAGAATAGTATCTGTTAATTGTGAACTGCAGTTTGTAGTGTAACAGGAGCATTAGCAGAAGTCTCTTTGGACAGTGAAATCAGGAAGTTGATTAAATGTGTAATAAGGTTTATTTATGGGAGAGCCCAGAGAAGAAGGAGATCCTGACTGTGTTTGTTGCCCTTTGAGTACAGCCCAGCGATGGCATTCAGCTGCTGAAGGGGCATTTGCTGTCTGAAGAGTATCCTCACCTCCTCTGGGAGGAGAAGGGTGGCAGGCTGGATAGATGCAATCCTTTAGGTTGGATTCAGCTTATGGAACACTGCTATCGACCACTGTGGTACACCTGACACTCTGCATATGTCCAACTCCCTCTAGAAGGAAATCTGGGACATTAATACAACTACTAAGACAAGTCTGGACAAAACCACTTAGATATCAGAAGGAAAAACGTAGTGCTCTGGCAATCTCTCTTGATCCTTGGCAGGGCCAGTTTCCCAGCTGCACTGTCACAGAATTTCTGGGATCCAGGTTGGGTCACCCACCATGCTGTGACATGCAAACTGAGGAAGTGTGGGAGTTTTGCTCTTTGCCCCAGCCTCATATTACACTTCGTATTAACAAACTATACTTCCTCAAACAGGTAGACTGTGAGCTAAAGTGGACTTTTGCTTCAGAAATATATTTGTCTTTGCTTTGGTTATACATTTTCCACTGTAAAAAGTTCTCTTTTAATTTATTTTTACGGGTATCTGCTGAGATTCTTTCCCATATAACATAACTTTAATTAGGTCTAGATGCCAGAGAGTGAAAGAGAGGGAAAGACTGCCAAAATCCAACAACTCTCAGTGAACAGCATTGCGGAGCTGTAAAATTCATCAGCTGTAACATCTGCATTGAAGACGCACAAAAATTGAAGTAAGACACAGAAATTAAGGTATAAAAGACCTATAATCTAATCAAGAAATCCAGATCTGAGTCATTACAGTACAGAGCAAAGTCAGGAAAAAGGGTAGAAATACATTGCTTTTATATGATATTCACAGCTAGATCAAAGTGACTTTTTAAGTTTTCTTCTTTTGTTAATTTTTTTTTTTTCTTTTCTGAAACAGCCACAGCACTGACTGTACCAGAATATATCTGGGAATTAGTCTGAAGTCCTAGCAAGCTAATAAGGGGTCATATTGCCCTAAATTTTCATATCTGTAATCTCAGGGAGTAGATTTTTGCATGTAAAAGCGAGTGAAAACCAGAAATCTATTTTTTAAAATTATAAATTAGTGTCTCTCCTGAACAAAAGTTCATTCTTTGCTTAGAACAGCAACTGGGAAGTAGAGATCATGAGGAAAAAAAAAAAAAAGGAAATCCTCCAAGCTGATTATTAATAATTAAAAAAAAAAAAAAAAGACAAGTTTCACCCTATGCATTGCCATATATTAGTGTTGGACACTTACAATTTTTACTTTACAGCAGCTTTTAGGCACTGTGTAGAAACTGAAACTGCATACATAGCTCAAATTTTGGAGAATAAAACCAGATGGGTGGATACAAGTCTAATCTTTATGGAGACAAAGAAAGAAAAAGTAAAACCAGGGCTAAGTGCTACCATACCTACCCGTCTGCCTTCTAGAAACTTAAGAGCTGTGCCAATGTTAGCAACCCAGTGAATTCTCTTCAGCTGACGTCCCTGCTCACAAGGCTTAAAGAGAAAAAACAGATTAAAACTTCAATTAGATTTATGCCAGTTTGATTCAAAAACTGAACTTCCAGATTTGTTGTCAATGCCTTAGTAAAAATGCTCCTTGGAACAGTGAAATTTAAGAATGCATATGCATCACAGGGAGGACTGACAGATACAGGGGACACAAGTGTGATAATTCCATTATAAAAAAATTATATATGTCTTAATCTCAGGATGTAAACTGTTGGCTTCAGTCCACAAACATCATTAAATCAGAGAATGGTTTTTCTAATGTAAAATAAGTACCACTATTTTTGTACACATACAAACACACACATCCATATATCTGTGTATATATATGCATTTGAGAGAAGACAACATTCTCTCAGTGAAATATTTTTTTGCCTGCAATGTATAAGCCAAAGTGGTTGTTACTTCTAAAAATCAGTCTGTGATGAAGACATTTTACCTATGGATTTTCATCCCATCTCTCTAATACCTTATTGGGGATTAAAACCTCAGCTAAATTCCCATTAAACAATGAATTTTGCCGAACTTAGGACACGTAGGCTAAAATAAGACAGATTTTTTTAAATTTAATCAAGAACATATGCTACGTTTCTAATACTTGACAGTGGAATTAAATTCCCCACAGAATTTTATATTGTAATGCAAATGTGGAACTACTGTAATTTAAATTCCCATTTAGGACGTTACAAATGGCTTTAATAAAGGCCTACTATAAATTCTGAATCCCTCTTGCAGTTACTACAGGATATCATATGCTGGTATACATAACCTTTAAGCTCAGCAGACACTATTCTAGTTTTGGAATATCTCTTGTCTTTCCCTAATTAGCATAGGCAGGATACAATCCAGTGAATTTCACTGTAACAGGTGCCATCATTAAAATTCTTTTCCTGTTTTACTACTCCTGGTTTGCCACAAGAGGGAGGCTTTCTGTCTCAGACTAATAGAAACTGAAAGGGATATATTTCAGTGGAGCAGAAACGCACTGGGAAGTACAGCTTTATACCATCTCACAGTAAAATCGCTTTTGCAGTTTGATTCACTGTCTAATTTTGGGGTTCACCTCCTATCAAAACAGACGTGAAATATGAAAAGGAGAGCAACCTGCCAGCATGTGAAGGAGCCTGTAACACCTAAGCCCTGGAGCCAGCTGAACGACAGACTGCACTGCTCCTTCAGATGATGCCGCCTCATCTGCGAGCTGGTTTAGGGAAAGTCAGAGCCCTTGGCCTAAAATCCTTTCAGTTTTTCTCCTCCATGCACAAAACTAGCCTGCCTCCCAAGAGACAGCCTATTTGCTGTGTGCACAACGTCCCCTCTGTACGTAACTTGGCCATGAAAAAGCCATTTGGCATCATTTAAGGTTCCTTACAGTAGCAGAGCAACTGTCAAGGCAAATGGATATAAGCCCCCATGAATTTGAGGAGCTTTTATGAGGTTTTTTTGAGACAAAGCCATAAATTTAACAAGAAAAGTCTCAGTTTTTTTCAAGATGCATTGAAATAACTTGCAGTTTAGACCTTGATTGTGTCACAGCAGCAAAACCCAGATGAACTGCAAAGAATAATACATGTAAGAAATTTTTATGAGCTACATGCCAAAATCAATAAAAATGTACACAATCAAGCATGCCTGTAATAATCTGTAATAACGCTTTGTAATCAGATAATCCACTCGGTGGAAAACTTATTTTCCTATGATGGAGTAAGTTTTTTTTACAGTATAGAAATATAGAAACTTATTAGAAAATTGTATCCCACTGAAGTTAGGCAACTATCTTGTATACTTAGAAGGAAGAAAGTTCTTACCAGCTTCTGCCCTGAAAGAACTTCCAAAAGGGCAATTAGCATTACCCCATCTTTGATATCTTCAAACAGGTCATTCACCAGCATGGGAGGATTGCGCTGAAAAAGAAGAATGTCAAAATATCCTTTAACCACTGCTTTGCCACCTCATTGTTTACCTAACATTTCTGGCACAGTAACATTTTGTGGATTTCTGCACGTGATGATACAAAGGAAAAACCTCCTGGCCCCTGCAACAACCAGAGAAACACACCGACAACTGCCTCTGGCTCTACAAAATATGCACAACTTATGGATGTACTATTATAGTCACATTTTAATCCATCAGACTATTTTCCCTCGTGTTAAGTATTTCACAGAAATTTCACTCTCTCAGTCCAAGCAATAGGAGGAGCTGTATGAAGGGAAGATCCTTAAAGTAGTGTAGCAGGTTGAGTGATGCTGCCACTTTCTCACAGCTGACAGCTGTTACACTGAGTTGCTGTATTTTCTCTCCTCTCCTACAGCCTTGCAGGCTTTAGGTGCCGCCAGCACTGCCTCAGCTGCTACTTAAGATAAATTGCTTACCAAATGTCTTTACCTTCACAAGAACAACAATGACAACACTCAAAAATATGTAAACAGATGATCTTTTAGAAATTTTAAATAACAAGGTCACATAATAAAACCCTGCATTCTTAAATGCACCTCAGTTTGTAGAATTATGGCTCTCAGCTGGTGAGTAGTTTAATGATCACAAAATGTCTCTCAGAAACAAAAAGTTTAAACTTGGTCCAGCTGACAAATAGAATAGGCATCCTCCAGCTTCCATCAGCTTGTGAGAATTCATATACTTTATGATGATGATCATGATGATGATAATAATAATAAAAATGATAATAATACTAATACCTGCTCATTCACTAAAATTACAATGAAACTACAAAATTATTGAAACTACTTAAGGTTTAATAATTTACTTTTGGGTTACTTGTTAAAAGAAAGTGCCTGCACAACAAATGATCTAGTACTTTTTTTTTTTTTTGTGTAGAAATAGAGATTTGAAAAGATGAATTTAACAAATGAGACATTGCTCTTGAAAAGGTAAAAATGCAGTAACAAATCAGGGAAAAAAAAAAGACTCTGTCTCTGCAAATCAAAAAAAATGTTCAGCTTGGATGAAGTAGTATTTCAATGAAACATAATTTTGGCATAAAGTAAAAGAAGAACTCCTCTGCTGGAAGCAGACTTCATCTGAGATTTGACATGCTCTAATAGTTACACTAATAGAAGAGCCTATTTTCTCATGTATTTAAAATAAAGCAGCACTACAACTCATTATAAGGGTATATTTAGTCATAGTTCTTTTTTATTTCCTAGCAATGCAATAGATAATGTTCTTTCTTGGGTCATGTTCTTCCTTAATAAAACACCAAAGAAATCAATGGTACAAGTGGGTCACTGAAGATTAATTTGTCCCAGTCTTGCATCACAGGCAGTTGACACAAATGCAATTAATTTTCCTCACCTTCTATGTTATCATCTCCTGTTTGAAGCTTGAAGCAACTTGGTTTTATCAGTATTATTACATGACAAAACACTGAAGAATTATGTGTTGAAATAATTTAGCCATAAAGACTAGAGGATTAAAGCAGTTGCCATCCTAATCCAACAGGAGGTTAAAGCCTGAGAAAACCACCTACCCAAATGCCCGAGTAGTGAAGTTTGTCTCTTGAAATTGACTCTATAGCAATGAAGAGAGATGGTTCCTTACAATGGGCAATTTAGGATACATTTAGATTGGAAGGGTGAGATTTACAGTACCCCATCATTCTGGGGCCCATAATGTGCTTGCTAGACAACCTTTTTGAGCATAACACAGCTCCCCTCTAACTTGTGAGCTTTGGTATCCTTACTCACTAACAGAGGTAGAGTTCAGAATTTGTCTCATCTCAGAACTCCAAAGCATGTCTGGGAAGCACTTCTGGTTTCTCCAGTGTACAGCTTCACTCTGTAGTTAAAACCTCTGATCATCCAAGCCAAACTCTTGCTCTGAACCACCCTTCAGTGGTATTGACAGAGCTACAAAAACTAGATTTACACCCCGACTGAGGCTTGGTACTATGGTAAGGCAGTGAAAGCATCCCAAGCAAATTAACATTTACAGTACTTTCCTACTTGAATCAAACATTGGTTTGGGGTAAAACAGCTGTAGAGAAAGACTGAATAAGATGAAAAGCAGAAAAGAAACCATCAAGCTCCAAAGTTGGTAAGAGCTGCTGCTCTGAATTGTGAGAATCACAATTGTCCTTAACTCAGCAAGCTGAAATGTGCTTTTGGTTGCTGGAAGGGGGCATAATTACAAACACTGCCAGTGTTTAGCAGCACACACCATGGATCTTACACCATTAAAACTGGAACAGAAGGCAGATACCATACTTGTGTCACAAGATCTCCTGTATAAGACCCCTCTAATATGGAAATTTATATTAATTATATAGACTGCCAGAAACATTCTCAGTAATACACTATTGTTGGGGGTTAGACTTGTTTATTTTTTTCACCTATAGAATTTTTTCCCAAGAGTTGCAAGGCAACTAATTGCCGGGTACTTATCAGTGCTCAGGTGAAACAAAGCATGGAAGCTGGGTGGAGGCTGGCACTTGGCGACACCCTTTGTCTCCGGGAGTTTCCCCCCTGAGGAAGGGGGAGAAAGACAGGGGCTGGGGGGCAGCTTCACTTTTGGTGTGGTCTGCGTCGGGAGCAGATGAGGCTGCCTTTGCTGCCTGAGTGTTTCACTGGCACCACCGGGATCTGATCCTGAAGAGAGCTATCATCATCTGCTCGTGTGCCCAGGAAATCCTAATTTCTCCTTTTGCTGCTCTGCTGGAGCTGGCCCAGCCCTGTCCCACTGCCTCGGCGCTGTTTTAGAGCTGCTCTGCAGTGCGGGCCCGCACTGCCCTCCCTGCCAGACACCCCTGCCCCCCAGTGACCACCGACGGAGCTCCGAACTTCATCCGACCCACCAGCCCGGGATCCCCCACCGTTCCAGCTTGGTACCTTTTTTTTTGGAGTCCCCAGAGACCAGACTGCCCCGGGTTTTGTAGGACCAAGCTCCGTCAAGGTCCCTGGTTCTGTTTTCGCTATTAATTGCTGTAGTTGTTGTTGTTTGTTTGCCTTGTTATACTATTAGTAAAGAACTGTTATTCCTATCCCCATATCTCTGCCTGAGAGCCGTTTTAATTTTCTAAATTATAATAATTTGAGGGAAGGGGATTTGAATTATCCATCCCAAGAGAGGCCCTGCCTCTCTTTAGCAGATACCTGTCTTCTTTCAAAACCAAGACTATACATAAAATATAACATTTTACACTACCCTGAAGATGTTAACACCAAATTATAAGGAGGTTACACTCTCATCATGTATCATAAATCACTTTTTTTTTAAACTACTTTGGGCACATAAACATGGAATTTAGATTATTATTATTGTTATTATTTCAGTCACTCTCAGAAATATTGAATGATTTATATTTCTAGTGGCATATATAGAAAAATAGACTCTTCTTTTACACAAGCATAGATATCAACCTTATTCCCTGTGCTGATACATACACTAGCTGGTACTGAGAAGTTCCCATGTGCTTATTTATTATATAATGGACCATTGCACAGGATGGCTTAAGCTATTTGAATGTTTTCTAGCAGATCCTCCACTGCTATTAACACATTCTCTGTTGGAATGGGTAAATACCTACTCCTTGGCTGCATATATAATGTCAAATGAAGTGAAAGATGAAGGTGAACACTGATTACTTATTAACCTCCCGAGAAGAGAGGTTTGGGGTTTTTTTAAGTTATACTCACTTAGAATATATTGAAAACTTTGGTGATTCAGACTTAACAGCTATTCACTTAATTCCTTAATGCACTGCCAAAATACTAGTCGTAAACCAGTAAAAGCAAGGAAAGAAAACCAACTTAAATTTTTGCAATTTTAAAATGTTGGATATACTTCAGATTCCGGCTGTTTGCATGTAGGTGTATAGTCCTGGCAATGCAATCACCTGCAATGATCCTAATACACTCTTTTCTAAATGTTGGAAAGCCTGTGCAAAGAATGATCCTGTAATAATAAAGAGAAGCCTTCAGTTATAAACTTTCTGAAATTTCTTGGCAGAACTCAGAATATACTTCAATGAATAATGAGACATTAAATCTAGAACTTGTCAGGCGGTCCACACTATGATTTCAGGTGCCTCAGTATTTGATCAAGCTTTTTTGCAAGCTTCTTCAAGAAAGAAAACCAGCAAATTTAGATTAATGATCTGCTACATACTGCATTGCATGAATTGTATTAAAGACTCCTTTATTACAGTTTATCCAATCACAGTAGTGTACTTTATAGTGGTAATGATACTTAGGAACAGTCATGTCCCAAGGAGGGAGTCACACACAGAACATGTAAATTCATGTAATCTGTAGGAGGAATAGGAATTAAATGAGAACAAATATTCTAGGCTAATAAACTAGATTTTGGTCACATTAAGTATTTATTTAAATAATTGTATTTAGAACTGATCATAAGTGGGAACTGTGGAAGAAATGCTTTGCATAAACTTGTTGCTCTTAAAACTTGTCTAATTTGCTGTAGTCTCCAGGAAATATTCTGAATGATCTAAAGAACTGAACATTGGTACATGTAAAAAATATTTGACTGATAAGTCTCAAAAAAAGATTTTTAGTAGACCTGCAACCTCTAGAAATTCCTCCTTGTACACAGTAAAGTAAGTTTTGTAAAATCCAAATTTCAGATACGGAACAAACATGTATTTTCTAAGCTTTACTCTTTTATTGCAAGACTTTTTCTTGCTTTTAATTTCTCATTTGCATCTTTTCTACAGGAATCTTTTCCTCACACCCTGTACTTAAATCCTCCAATGAATAAATCATACTATACAAATAACAGCATCTGCATCATAATGAATGCCAATGCAGACATTGAAAACTATTTTTGCTACATTAATTTTCAAATAATCTTTCAAAAACTGTTGAAAAAAAAAGTATGAAAATCTAACCACATGCATAAACAGGAACAAATCTATGCAACTACTGAATTTGTCTCTGCAGGGAAATATATGGGAGAACAGCAAGGACAATGTGAAATTTCCATTACTCTGTAATAGCTGGATCTCTCCTCTGCCACAATTTAATTCCTAAATCCATATGAAGGTTTTCATATTCCTTGCTTTACTGACGTTTTTAATTACTAAAGCTGAGGGACTCAGTCCTAAGTTTTGCATGATTAATTTCATCACACGAATTAATTCAGTATTCACAGTTCAGTACTAGAGGTTATGTGCAATACTAGCTGAAAACATATAGTAACTGTTGAAGCAGAAAACTACCAGTCAGATTTTCCTCATTATGCAGTCAAGGTGGACAGTAGCTTATTTTTATTCTGTGTCAGTGACTAAGATATTGGGAGACTCTGTTTTCCCACTTTAAAAAAACCAAAAGGATCAGACTTTAAATGATGAAATGGTTAAATGATGAAAACTGGTGAGGTTTGTGAAAGAGCAAATTTACATTTTTAAGAACAAGCTAACATCATGGACAGCACTGTGAGAGCTCTGTGTCTTGATACACCTGTTTCTTTTTCTTCCTTTCTTTGCTATGAAAGATATAATTTTTGCAGTTTCAAAAGCTTTAACATGAGGCTTAATGCTCAGGTTTAATTCAGCATTATATAAATATTGCATAAATAAAATTAAAAAATTTCATCCATTCTTAGTTTTATTTTTAGTTGATATCCATCCCCTACTTTTGTTTTTTAATGTGTGCATCCTCCTAATTGAAACATAAAATTAATAGTAATTTCTTTCAGCATTTGGTGTTCACTCCATCAGTGAGTTTACAGCAATACTTTGGTGAGCACCAATACTAAAATTATCTCTACACCTGAGAGCAAAAATGTTATTTGATTGGCTTAAACCAATTTACAATCTGTGTTTCAAATTTTGAAACTACTATTCCCTCAAACTTTCATGGAAGGTGAAAAAGGCAATAAAAAGCATATGCCTCAGCTGTTAAAGAAAGTGATATATTTTTCATCCTCTTTACTCATCTAACCCCCTACCTCAAAAATTGGCATAGGTAATGAAATGAAAAAATACTTCAGTAATTGCTGTTCTGAATGCAAGTAATGTCGCCTTTTTGAAATATTTGGTGTAAATTTGTTCTGTATTTTAAATTTAGATTTTGAAAAGATGCTTCAAATATGATTAGAAGCATACTGAAATTATGTCTATACTTTGAAGCTGAGATTGAGATGAGGAAGGACAGTTCTTCAGCCATAGAAAAATATGAATAAATTATATGGAATCAGAAGACTTCTTGTCCTATTACACATGCATATCTCATTTATCATTAGTAAAACTGCACAGATGCACAAAATTTCAAAAGGATGGCGAGAAGATAGACCACATTCATTTCAGATTATGACCCAATTTCTGCAAGTGGCTGGCAGAGAAATCATGATTTTCAAGTGATGAGTCTCACCAGATAACTGCTCAGAATCGCAGAACAGAGACAGCCAGGGTTAGGGCGACAGCAGAGGGACAGATGCAGCCTTATGCTAACAGCTTGCCCAAAATGAAACTGCATTACACTACCTGCTAGTTAGCACACTTGCAGGTCTTTCCTCTCTGTTCATCCCCTCTGGGTGAGGGCACAGCTTGCACCAAGGCTGTTTTACCTCCATCTTTTGAGTTGTCCCATTATTAGCTGAGGCCAAGTCCTTTACTTGTCCTCTGCTTGTGAAAGAACACTTTTGAAATATGAAACGTAATTTTAAAAAAGTAGCATTCTATCATGAGAGTGAGAGAGAATGAAAAAATTCACACCTTTCTCTTATTGCCTTCCATAAAAGTCAATGCACAGAATTGTAAAACCATTGAGGCTGGAAAATTTCTTTAAAATCAAGTCCAGCCATTAACATAACATTGACATGTCCACCACTAAGCCTTGGCTCTAAGTGCCACATCTGCACCTCTTTTAAATCCTCCAAGGATGATGACTCAATCACTTTCATAGGCAGCCAATTCCAGTGCCTGAAAAATCTTTGGGTGAAGAAATTTCAGCCATAGTCTAGTTTCATTTATCTGTTTTGCTCATTCGTATTTATTTGTATCCATATTTTCAAACCCATTCCTAACATTAAATAGCCAAAAATAATTGGTTAAATGTACATGATATCTTAGTTATTGAATTAGCTTCTGTATCAATTAGAGGATGACTTTTTAGATGAAAAACATACACTAAGATCCTATAGATTAGCAAGGAAGTATGTTTTACTCCTAGCAAACTCTGACAAACAATCATAACCTGCTTTATGTACCCAAGCTATGACTTGGTCTTGGTTCTACCTAAAATAATTAAATCACTTCTGCATTTCCATTTCTTTCAAAACACTACTCCTCACAATGTGAGAAACTGCTCCTTTTTAGATCCTCCTTTGCTCTACTCAACCAACACAGTATAAGGATGACAACTCTACCCTCATAAGTAGTTTCCTTTCCTTTGCTACCTCTAAATCCATCTTTCAAATTGCTAGTGTAAAACCCCATCAATCTTTGCATAGAAACCATTATTTCTCCTGCATTTGAGGTTTCATGCAGTACTTATTTTCAAAACCCCTCAGACTCATTTATGATGAAACATTTCTTTAGATAGCCATGGTGTTCAGAGTTACAGATACCCTAATTATAGTTTTCAGTTTTCTCTTATTACTTTGTCTATTAATAATTTTATGAGATTATCAAAAATGGTAATGAAAGGAAAGAGACCCAGAGTTTTCCAAGAGCAGCCAAGAGATAGAGAAACAATTTGGCAGGAAGTTACTGTTAATTTTGAATGCATATACTTAATCAAATTCAGCAGAGTGTTTCTGGATCAATGGTGGGACAAAGAGACAAAACTCAAATCACCTTCCCCCTCTTTCCCCTGGCTCAGCTTCACTCCTTCACCCCCAGCTCCTTTACCCCACAGTGGTGCAGTACATATTGCTGTTTCTCTGCTGTGAGTTTGAGGCCAGCACTTCACAGTGTTCCTTGCTAGGTACTACACTAGTAGACACTCCACTTTTCATTGACTCAAAGATGAGAGCAGAATGCAGGCAATGCTGCCTAAGAGTGGGTCTCCTTGCAGGATTTTATCGTATCACGTTTCAGAGGCTTTCAGATAATGGAGATCTTACAGATCTCCAGTTCCTTTTGAAACAATCAAAACCTCAACAACCTTTTATAAAACTCAAACAGCCTAAATATTGAAATTTTGAGTTAGAAGTCAGAACATGAGCACAAGGGGAGTCCTGGGCACTTCAGAGACCCACCTGTATTTCCTACAGCTGCAATTAACTCAGAAAACGTATTTCCACTTACATATTTCCAAAAATGCAACAAAGTTTTAAAAGTTTAGCCTTTAAACACTTAAGAATTTGAATGGCATGGGTCACTTCTGTTGAGTCTAATTTCTGTGAACAGTGCTTCTCCTTTGGCTGCGCAGCAGCGGAAATGGGAAGCAGAGCCAGATGATCTGACTTAGGCAGTGAGGCAAAAGCACTGACAGCCATCAATGAAAGTATCACAGACAGAGCTTTCCTGCTGAGGCGTGAATTAACACAAATCAGTTACTACAAGTAACTAAAAGGTACCTCAGGTACCTAAAAGTCAGGGCTGTGGCTGGGTAACTGCCTGGTTTGAATGTGTTTGATCAGTCTTTACAGTATCAGGCCCATGATGGAACTACACACCTAAATCATGCAAGTCAAAAAGTTCATCTGAGCTCTCATGGCCCAAAGGGTCTAGCGCTGCAGGAAACATTCAGGAAAATCCCAATCCAGGGCAAGATCTCTTAATGGAGCTGTCCCCATGACTTTGTCTCTTCCCAAGGATTAGTCTGTAGACTAGGGAATTATCACGACATGCAGACACACACTTGTAATATCTAACAATATGATATAGATAGCCTACCTAATGTTCTACTTTTCCATAATTATCAGATTATTATTAATGACACAAAACAATTAAGAAACAGATGAACATGACATAGGAGTTTTCTCCTCTGACACTTGTTCACAGCCACCTTAGCTGATGGTTTAGCAAACACTGAATGCCTTTTAATTTCAGTTGAAGTAAACAAAACACAGAGTGCTTAAGTTCTCTCATATATGGGGCACTTTTCCAAATTATTTTAAAGACAATATGGGGACAGACCTCGTTTCCAGTGAGAATCTGCTGTCAAGAAGCCCTGAATATAATTTACTTCTTGCAGCTGAATTTTACAATGCCAGTGTAGTTAATTTCACAGTAAGTTCTTCCATTACATTCCTCAGCAATGTAAATAAATGTTGCTGCTCTACTATACTGTCTCATTAGATCAAATCACACAATGCAGCTTTATATGGGCTTCCTGCTTTGCTTGGCTCATTTTTCAGGGTATTATTTGCCAGTTCCTTACACAAAAGTTTAAACAGTGCTGTTATAGCTATTCTTTACTCAATTTTAATGATCATTATCTTCAGGCTTAAAAATACACATTTCAAAAAGCTGCTCTTGGGAGTTTAAAATTTTAATTTATTGGACTAATTGATAACTATGGTTAGAGCTGTGTTGTGTGAAAACTCCAGGAATGCCAAACTGTATCTCACTACGTATGTTTTCAGATAAGGTTGATACCAATTGTAGCTTAATACTTTTAAACTGTGTGTAAATCATAGTCTTTACTCTTCTAAAGGCAAAACCAGGAGTTTTAAGTTGTGTTAAGAAGAATCATCAATTGTTTCATGACAAATCCCAGAATGCATCGGATTATTAATTCAGCACTGGATTCATGAAGCACTACGTATGTCTGTGACCAGATCAAACTACACAAGACATGACTTAAGTTTTATTTGAATATATTGTATGCAATAAGTCCAATATTTCCATGTCATAGAAAACAGTTTCAGATGTTTCCTCTGGCTGAAATACCAGATACTGTGCTACCTTTCAGTCCTGGCCAAAGAAGCTGGGTGGCTGCCTCTGGACACCACTCGCACTTCTGCAGCTGACCACTACCATGCTGAGATTCATCCTCGGTGGTGTGCAGATGAGGAGGATCCTTTTCGAACTTTAGGAAATACTGCTCAGAGAAATCTGACATATTCTATAGTCCTGGGCTGTATAGGCATTAAAAGGCTTGATTAAAAAAAAAAAAAAAAAAAGTTTCAATGTCATGTCTTACCTTAGCCAGATGAGTATTGATCCATTTTGTGAAAGTCCGTTTCTGCACTGACTCTTGCTCATCTGAGAATAAAAGGAAATCAGTTTGATTAGGCATCACTGGATACTTTCAGATTTACATGGTGGAAGAGTAAAATATACTGAAAACAAATGCATTCTGCACTTGCCAGAAATAACTCTGTATTTTACATAGACAGTCAATTTTGCCTCTAAATACTCGTAACAAATACTTCATATTATCACAATAATGTTCTGATACCTGACTATTTGAAGAGTTTCACAGCAAAGTTCAAATCTTAACAAGCTAATGACCAGAAAGACACCACTTAAAATCTAAATGTCATTTAAAATTCTAAACTAATTCTAAGTCACCCTAAATTTGAGTTCGAAATTCATACTATACTTACCCAAGGTCTGAGCACCTAGAACTTTACTTTTTCACTAGAATCCACATCTCCCACAGCCAAACTGCTTTTATGTAGAAAGTCAGCTAGGGACTTAGAAAAGAATACTTCTTAGCATATGTATCTGAAAATTTTTAGAATGTTGAATTAAAGATTTGAAATTGCGTTATCAAACTTATTGGCCCCCTGGGACATCCTGCCAGGTAGGAGCCATTAGCCAGTTCAGGCAGTTTCTACACCACTGCTTACTGCATCCCTTAGTCCTGTCTCAAAGCACTTGCCTGGTTTATAGTGAATTTCCCTGACTGTCAGATCGTCCCTGTGGGACAGCTGCCAGATGCACCGATAAAAATATCTCCCGAATTAGCTCCTCCAGCTTCAGCAGAAAGGGTCACAGCAGTGGAGGGAAGAGCATCACAGCATTTTAACCAATCTACACAGTCCTGCCCCTTTCTTGTGGGTAATCAGTTTTGACACATAGAATAATTTCACAGCAGAGGTATTTAAGTATTTATGACAGAGAATTTTCTTTCAAAAATAGGAGGAAATATCTATTTCATGGAAAAACAAATCATGTTATTACCATCATCAGTTCTGAATGAACACCTTCACTTCCCAACAGAAAATTCAAATAAATACAATCACTGTTCAATGATATTTACTTTTTATAAGAATATGTGCATATCCCAAAATCTACAGATGGAATATCTAATTTTAGCTGGAATATCTAATTTTAGTTCCTGCATTTGTTAGTGACTTGTGCAGCACTGAACAGCATTTTTCCTATTCCACAACTGTAAAATTAAAATAGAATATTCCTTAACACCCAATAAAGTTCTGGAATAAATAACTACTAAGCTTGTTGCATTCCTAACAATAAACTCCCTAATTTACACTTATTCAATGCTGCTTCACAATTAGGGTACATAGGGATAGAAATCACCACACAAAATTCATAGGTCAAAATGTTATCTTCAGTTGGTCAGTGGTCATATACAAGCTCCCAAAAAGTGTTTGTGCATTATAATTCAGGATTATTTTCTTTATATATAAACACCATCTCACATATAAGAAATACCAGAGGGGAAAAAAGATACCTACACTCACCAGCAGCTATTGCTAGATTATCACACTTTATGCCTAAGAAAATAATTTTGCATTCTTTACTTTCCTTTGATATCATTGGGCAGGCAGGATTACGTATGTTTTAAAAATTAATATTATTACATTCTCAGAATCTACTTGTTGCAGTCATGGGCAAGTTATGAAAAATATCACTAAGATGCTGCATCATGCTCCGTTCCACATTGACTATTTTTGGCAGGGAGGTGTCTTGACTTTGCATGTGACAATTGTTTTTACATTCTGAAAAACAGACTTCTCACTGCATGGTTCCTAACCATGAGTTAAAATGATTCCATAATTTGTAGTTCCAGTGCATCTTGGTGATTTAAGAAACAGCCTTTTGATAAAAACTGGAAATCAGAGAACCAGCTTCCAGCTTCTAAAGAGACACTTTATGAGCAGAAGACACACAGAGTTTCAGTCATTCCAACAAACAGCAGAAATAGCCCTTCTAAACACCCTGTTTCAAGGGAATTTATGTGAGCAATATATTCTTTATGAGTCTAACTGGAACTACTAACAATAAAGTTTCCTTGGTTCTAGCATTTATTTTGTATAGGCTTAAAAGGAACAGATTTTACCACAATAAAATCTGTGTCTGAACATAATACAAGCAGTGCATTGATTTTTAAACTCCCATTGTAAATACACTTTTTACAAATTCACCTGAGAGCAATTATGTTATTTTCATTGATTAAATTCTCTGCACAGGTACTGTTTATCTATACCCACAAAACCTGTGTGTCATGCAGTTCCTCACGCTCTCCCCACTGGCAAGGACTGTCAGCTCCGCATTCGCACCACTTACCCTGCTGGTACGGAAAGAATTCAGGAAGCACATTCAATGACAGGATACTTCTGCCACCAGCACCTTTATAGTGAGCCATAGGCACTGCAGCTGCTGCTGCTGTGGATGCTGCTGCAGCTTCTACCCCTCTCTCATGTGCAGCATTTCTTTAGGATACAGCCAGAAGTAATTTTTCAACACCGATCCGATTTCTTCCCCTCACTGGAAATGCAGGCCTCTTACAAAAATCCCTCCACCATCTCTTATCAGGGAATTCACATGAAGCCAAACCTTAAAAACATCCTTATATGTTCTTGCAGAAATGCAACAGCCAGACAAAGCCAGCTGTACTGGAAACAGCAGTTCTGCTGGTCTCACTGCCATCATCCTTCCCCACTGTTTTTCTGTGGAAAGATTTTATTATCCCAGCACCAGCCAATCCGCTAGCAGAAATCTCTGATGTCAAGAGCTTGAATAATTCATCCAGGGACCACGACAACCCAACTACACTGCTGATATCCTAAAGCAATAAGATGTGTGCAAAAATTGATGCAGCTTTCTCACTACTGCTTTTTTAACAGCATTGTGCTCAGTAAGTAAAAAAAATTGTTGAATGGCACAGACCTTCTTCTCTAGGTTGTCACACATATAAAGGAAAACAGCTTTTAAAAACAACCACTTGGGTTCACTGCATACTCCTGTGAGACAGGGATGTCCTTCAGCTTTGCAACTGGAAGTGAAAGAAATAGCAAGCAACAAATCTGAACAGATATGTAGGCCACTTAGCTTTGAATAATGTATTTGATCTGTTGTACAAGGGCCACGAAACATATGTAAGGATGCTGAAAATATTTGGAGTGTGCCTAGATCAGTGTGAAACATGCTCAAATTTGTGATAATACACAGCATTTTCAATTTCATTAAATCAGAGCATCAGAGAACTTGAACAGATATTTTTTCCTCTGCTACAATGAAGGCAGATATGCAACATTCTTTGTGGAGATTCACATATTATTCCCCTACAAGGGCCAACAGAGAAATATGCATTATTGAAATGAGAATTAAAAGGCTCACTTTTATTATGCCAGTATTGTAAATGCATCATTATAGAGGTCAAATTCAAATTTCTGTCTGTAAAACCCAAGGATTCTGACAATATGATTCTGTATCTGATAGAAATGTTGCAAGAAAGATACCTTTAATCAAGTATCTTCTTTTAATTGGCTGGAAATATCTTCGTATTTTTACAAACCCTTTCTCTACTAAAGCATCACCAACAGACTGCTTTTCTAGAAGACTTTTTTTGGTTAGGCAAAAAAAGACAAACGTAATTGGATATACTTGCTTTAAAACTAATTTAGAAATAATTATTTGGATCAATGAATACAGCCAACTATGCATCCTCAGACAGTTATGAAGGTGCTGATGGAATGTTCATCGTGCATACTTTTTCTAATGTCTGCTATCAGGCTGACAGGTTTGTACTGTGCAGCAGCAGATGGCACATCAAGCACCTGGTGCTTGGGGATGGGAGAGTGCAGAGTGGCAGATACTGGGTTCTGCTTCAAGGTAACACAAGAAGGAGGCCCATGCACAGAGTCACAACAGAGTCAAGTTCACAAATGTCTAATAAAAGCATCTTGATTGATTCTCACAGACCGAAAAATGTGAAGATTTATTTTGTTTCTTGCTTTAGTGAAACTCCTCACAGCTCCTCATTTTCAGTGTCCTTTATTGGTTTTCTTTGGTTTTGATAGTTCTGTGCTAAAAACAAGAAAGAGATTTTTTTCTTATTTTGTTTTCCAGGTTTATGTCATGCTGCTAAATCAACCTGGAAGTACAGAAAAGTATCCCAAAACAGCTGCAATGTTTCCATGTCATGTGAAAACACAGCACAGAAAGCAGTGGACAGCACCTGAATGGAAAATTTTGTTTGATAAGCAGTATGGCATACATTTTCTAAAGCTTTTAATAAATTATGTTCTATAACAATTATTACCTTCATTAAGGACAGCTTTAACTTTAAGAAACTGTAGAAAAGCTTGCAGAGTGAAAACAATAATGTGGGGACACTGCTTATGAAAATTGGCAGTATTTTAAGCTACATCATTTAATCAACACTTCCATCAGAGGTGGATTACCCCAACTAAGGGTACTGCACAGGGGCAATGCAAATTAATTTCTTGTCCTTTAAACCACCAGTTGATGTTTTTTATGGTACCATGCCTGGAAATTTTTGGGTTTTTAAAATCCCAACAAACAAATTGAATTTGGTGGTAGCTCTAAAGTATTTTTTTTTTCTAAGTTTCTAGGTTTAACGGTAACTCTATAGACTTTAGGATAAAAGAAAGGATGAAAGCAAAGAGGCAAAAATTGTTTTCAGTAGCCATTGCTACTCAGTTGACAACAAGACTTAGCAGTATTGATATAAAGAATGGGAATATATTTTTAAATTCCTCATGCATTTATCAATTTTTTACATTTTAAGTTGAAAGCATCTGTCAAAGCGCAGCTTTCAGATACATGCTCCAACTGAATGTGCTTTATCAGAGATGGTGAGATGGTCACAGTAACAGACCATTTATCTAAATTTCCAAGATTTGGGATCTACGTCTACACATCACTCATATCCTGCTCCACCATTGGGCACTAGTTTGTTCCCCATCAGTTTCTGCAGAAAGAAAATCCATGCACAAGTGTAGAAGGGAACCAGTCATCCTTGACCAAACCCCTACTAGAGAAAATGATGGGGTTTAGCTCTCTGGGGTTTGCACAATGTACAGGTAACCTCAGCACAGTCCTTTGAGAGCCAAAGGTTTTATGTCATTTGGAAGAGTGGAAATAGAGAAAGCCCACACACATACTGGTGGAATAATTACAGGAAACTGAAGTATGGAGAAGAAGGCTCACATCTGCAGCAGCACTGCCTGCTGTGTCACATGCTGCTGCACAGCAACTGGCACACAGCTGAGGACTTTCGGCTCTTATAGTCTGAAATGTATTTACAAAATATGTATTTTAAAGTTAAGCAATTCTTGTTGATTTCCTGCACTTCTAAGAAGGAGAGAGAGAGTCTATCTAGCCACTATTTAGAAAGATACAAAGAATGATTCCATTTATCATCCAAAGAAGGTCGCATTTAAAAAAAATCAGATTAGAATAAAGTACAAACTGAACAAATCAATGTGTCTTCTTTTGTTCTCAGTCAATTTATTGCAAGCACAATAAGCAAGCAGGCTCTCTGGAAGGATATGTTGTGGACTGTGCAAGCAAATTAAATTTTTGAAATCTGGGAAACAAAAAATTTAGCCAGCACCAGAGAGTGTGTGCTTTAACTCAGGCTGTTGGCTGCACCTCACAGCAGCACTTAGACTGTCATAGCATATGTTTATCCTGTGGGACTTGGGAGACTTCCAGTCCTTAAATCCAAGGTAAGGCCCCACTGTGGCCATATTCTCATGAGCACATCAGATATTCCTGAGCCATCCAGACCCACATTATCCCCCACTTTCCTGTGCTCTGGTTTTCACAGGCAGGAGCAGAGCATGAATAGAGCACAGTGCAGCGATTTAATCTTGATTCTTAGAAGCCAGGACGTGGTCTGGGCATAACTGCACTGCCCCTAACTGCTCGTCACTTTGATCAGAAAACCCTCCTTTGGTGTTTGGAGAAATTAATGAGAGCAACATGATTTCTGTAGTGGATTGGAAGATATGTCCAAAATATCTCTTTTTTGACTCTGCATCTTTCCCTTTTCCAGTCTTGGCAGCATACTTCCTCCTATTTTGTGTTTTGAGTGACTAAAAATAAAATGAAATTAGTTTGCTTTGCACCATATTTTGCCTGAATGGGCTGCATTTTTTTTCTTCTGCACGTGTAGAAGCAGAATGCATTAATAACTAACCAATGAATGTATTTGCATTTTATGTTTGCTGTGTATTTGCCTGTGCTGTTGCACTACTATTTTCATCTCCACTGACTGCTGTATTAATCTCCACGTGATGTAAACATATTACTCACATATGACTCACTTTCATAGTATCCACACTCGAATGAATACAGTCAGAAATTAAAACACCACCATTTAGAAAACCATTATAGGCACACTTAATTCATTTTTAAAAAGCAGCACCCTGAAGAAGATATCAGCTAAAATCAGGATACCCAACATTTGAGTTTATCATGTGTAATGGTTTCAGCTCCATCTGAAAGATTCATGATTTGCTGCTCTGCAGGTGTCTGTTCATTCACCCGTCTGGCACAGGGGACAGTGAAATTAAGTGTTCAACACATACATATCTTTTCCTGCACCAATAGGTAAGGCGAAAACAGCCTGACATAACTGATCAGACTCAGTTTGTGAGTTTTTCTTATAATTATTTTTTTCTTATAATTATATTTTAATTATATAATTATTTTCCTTAATTATATACTTAAAGGGATGGTTTGGATGGTATTTTAGATACTTAAAGGGATGGTGACAAATCAGATAGTAATCTAGAAAATCCAGTGAATTTCATTAATAAGAATAATTATCTTATGTAGCAGTCCTATTTCAATCTATTCATGCTAATAAGTAGGCACATCAGTTCAAAAATTCATTTTTCCTGAAGACTTCAGTGTTTAAAGACACTAATGAGAAATCATCCTCTTGTCTATAAACTACCTACTACAGTAGCATCTGTAATGACCATAATTAAAAAAAAAAAAAGTTTTAAACAAATATTTTGGGGAGTTTTGTTACAGCCCATTGCAGTTCTGCAACTGGCATCATGTTGCCATTTACACATTCTTCAGCCATTCTTTCTATTTTCATGAAAACCTTTTGTGTAATAACCTTTGTGTGTTGTTGGTCCACTCCCTTAGAGCTTTCAAAAAAGTCAAATTTTAAAAAAATAACATGCCACATTGAAAAGAAGCCTAATTTTAATAGAAATCTGAAAGACAAGCAGTACTCACATCAAAACATTTAAAGAAAATAATTTAACTAATATCTTTTAAAATGTTGATTACAGATCTATAGGTAATCTAGCTCATTACCAGTGTGTCTACAAGTATCTTTATTAGTTAGAGCTTTAAGCAGTCATTCTGTGGCCAAGAAAGGTACTAAAAGAGCAGTTATGCAAAAATAATTATGAAATCAGATTGAAGGTAGCAGATCTCTGAAAATGGAAAGCATGGGCTCTGATTCAATCTTTTACACACTCTGTGGCACTTACATGAACTCTTAAAACAATGGACAGTCTTGCTTTCCTGAAGCCAACCTTGTCAGGCAGGCAAATTACTGTAACAGTCACCACTGATTTGCAGTAGATTTGCTAATATTGTTTGACATTAATAGGACTGCTCATAACATTATACACTACAGCCTTTGAGACAATGTGCAAAAATGCCAGAACTGAACTGGAATTTGAATGTTTAATGTTTCTCTGTCATAAGACACAGAAATGTAAATGCACTGCAGCAAATGCACTGCTTGGAGCAAATTTCTACTACCAGTAGTAAAATTATCATTTTTCTAAGTGAATTCATTAGCCTAAAAAGGGGGGGGGGGGGGGGGGGGGGGGGTGTCAACTTGATTTGGATATGGAAAAGCTCAGAATCTACTGAAATAAATGAAAACTAATGGAGATATACCAAACACACGCTGTCCAATGGATTAAATCAGTTTATAAAGGTCTTTTAATATACTGGTATTTTTAGTATGTTGCTCATTAATTCAGAATATTCACCAATAATTATATTAAACATTACTATTTGTTTATAGCAACAAATCTTGTAATAACTGTCATACAAATGAAAGAGACTAGAGCAAAACAACAGAACAGCTCAAAATCAGTAAAAGCATAGACACGGTAGTAAGGATTAAAGCAATACTAAATTTAGTGGCACCAAATAATATATCCTGCTATGTTCTAAGACGAAAAACAGCACACCATACAGAAAGGAAGCAATCTGCCAAACAAACATCAGGCAGCACTTTGAGACACTAACCATCCAAATGTGAGGCATTTTCAAGGAAATCAAATTGGACAATGTCTTGAACAGAAATAGATTTCCCTGAAACCGATAGTTACTTTTGAGATCCACATTCTTGCAATCTGTGTGCTCTCTATCCTACATGGCACATGAACATCTTGGGAAAATGCATGATTTTGACCATTTCTGAGAGAGTCCATTCACAACCAGTGAATTCTTTTAATGAAAGCTGCATAGGATCAACCATTTTGAAGTTCAACCCCTTTTTTCTCGAGTTAATAACCAAATAGCCCACTGAGGACATCAGATGGGCTAAACATTCAATGAGCCCTCAAAGTGGTAAGAACCATAGATCTGTCTATGGTGTTAAGTTCAGCCAGCCAAAGGTAAAGGAGGCTGCTAAAACTTCAAGGCAAACTGTGCCTTGGTGAGCTACAAAGTGCAATTTTACTAGGATTTGGTTCAATAAAAACTTCATTCCTACACACAACTCTATTATGGTAACTAAGTGCTATCTGGGCCTGGAAGACTGTGTAATTGTTCAAGCATGGAAAGATAAACAAAGCTAGTAAAGATAAAGATAAAATGCTACAGACGGTGAAGAACTACAAACAAGCTTACAACTTAGGGCAAACAATGCTTTAAAAAGCCAGTGGAGATAAAATTACTCTTTGTCAATCTATCTACAAGTTATTTGTGATGCAAAGAGAGAGATCTAAGATATTAATTTTAGATTGGCTGCTCCTTTGCTTTTTTCTTAATATATGAATGAAAAAGCAGGACCTTCAGAGTTACACATTTGGCAAGACACAGAGCTCTGGATATCCCTGAAGAAGTCTATCTTAATTTGTCCAAATTACAAGCCTTTTCAAATTCTCACATACACTTGAATTTTAGCACTTAAGACTCTCCAACAACCCACCTTCATAGCCTTGATGAAACGCTAAGCAGACTGCATACAAACTGTTCCCACAAAGAGTGGCTGAACATGCTTCAGCTTGGGGAACACAGGGGAAAAAATCAAATTTGCCACAGGGAAAAAAATCAAATTTTTACTGCCCATAACTGCTTTAGCTTTAAATAATCCTATAGAGAAGCTACAAGCTCAGCATCTATCCTCACTTTCCCTCTCATCCCCATGATGGCAGCTGGGTTAAAGGGAGGAATCTAAGGAGAAAAGAGGAAACGTGAATTAACCGGGCAGCATGTTCCCAGAAGGTGGGAAAACCTCTGACAGGCATCTGGAAAAGTGAAAGAAACAGGCAGAATTTGCTTGTGCTGTCCTGTAGTGCCATGACACTATTGTCATTGCCAAGACAACTCAGAAGCTACATATTCCAGTTGTAACCATGCCCATACAAACTTTATTTTCTCCTCTTCTACATTTATGATAAGACCAGTCTTTAATTACATAATCAAACAGGTTTTAACTACATGCTCCCAATCGTTTTTTGTGTATGAAGGGAAAATTGTCAATTAATAAAATGTGGGGTTTTATTTTTTATTGTTTACAATAATGTTGCTCTCCCTCTCAGACCTAGTGATTAAGAACATGACTTTGCAACTCTTGCACTATTTATGTAACTATTTCTTCTCTTTGTTATGAAAATACTATGAAAAATAATGGAGGAGGCATAATTAAGTTCACAAAAAAAAATCCCTTCCAAAAAAAACCTTTAAAAAATCCTTGAAGCCAAATATTTTGAAGAGGAAAATGTAAAAAAAAAGCCTACAATGTGAATGAAGAAAATTTAGTCTCTGAAACCAAGTCTTAGGAATGATGGACTTCATCATACATCGAAATCAGAGTCTGTTCTCTGAATATCATTCCACCCCAAAGTGCTAGGATATAGCTCATAATCAACAACCATGCGTGTTCACTTACAAGTTTCAGCCATTCACATACTACACCAGTTTGCTGAGTGGAACTGCACTGATCTGAACAGAATGACTCTGGCAAAAAAACACGGACATTATTCAATCTAAAATGTACATGTCTAGGCACTGATTAGTATTTTTAAAGGTGATTTGACATTCTTCTGTGAAACAGCAGAATAATCAAGTAAGAGTAGGACAAAACAGTATTGTCCCAACTGTGTTTGCCTTCAACAGACCCTTCCATGGTAGCAAATCACAGACACCCCTGTGCAAGTAACAGAATTTTTGTAGTGATTATATTATTTTAAAGGACAAAATCTGGGCCATTGTGTTAGAATAATGGAGTCCCTGAATTTGTTGAGGGGCATCTAGAGTTGAGTCCATGCCCTGGGAGAGGGAAAGCAGCCTTCTTCCAACCTATGTCCTTGCCCACTCAACAGAAACTGAGCTGAAAAGCCCAGTAGAAGAGTTGGAAAGGAGGAGGCTGCCATGAAAGGAAAGGCAGTGGTGGTCTGCAAGCAAATAATTGCTCATTCCTAATAGCCAGGGGCAAGTGAGACTTAACTAATGCTTAAGCATTTATGATACTTGTGCCTGCCTTTTAGATAGAAGTGAGCTGCTAACTTTGCTGTAGCGGTGCGTGAGCTGTGCTCACAAGTTTTGGGTTTATGTTATTTATGTTGGGAAAAGGGTCTTTTCTAAACCCCTCTGTTTATAGCTGCATTCGCAGTGGTTTGTCCCCTCCCCCGGAGCCTGCCAGTCATCCAGGGAAAGCCTCTCCCCCTTCTGGAATTCTCGGGGAGACCGGGCTTCTGATTGGAACAGGTTCTGGGAATCCCCTCCCCCCCCTCCTCTCCAGAGATTGGCCCTTTTGTGTGCCAATCTACCCCCCAACTCCTCCCTTTCTATCCCCCTATTGGTGGAAAGTTTATGTACACGCCCCCTGGTACCTGTCTACTTAAGGGGGCTTGGGCGGGGCTTTCGCTCTCTCACCCACCACCGATGAGGAATAAACATCTCCTGTGAACCCTCAGAAGAGAGCCTTCCTTTTCCTTCGCCATCGCCACTAATTTACATCTAGTGCTAGCCAGCCAGAAACCCCACCGCGTGGGGGCTGCTGCAGAACTGTCCAGTGGCCCTACCGACTGCTGCCAGAAGCCGGGCAAGGCAAAGGATCACTAAAGGGTGATCCACGGGGGGCAGAAACGCCATACTTTGCTTTTGGACAAATATTTTTGAAAGGTCTACTAGGCTCTTATACTCTTATATCTGTTTCTTTTTATTTTTTCTTGGTAGCAAAAATTAGTTTCTTTGTAATTTATTTAAACATAACCATGATCTTATCATTCCTACCCTAATAGTGCAACATGGAAACTAATGAGAATTTCTCCAGTGAAAGAAACAAGCATTCATCATTGAGATTATACTTCAGATGGCCATTATTTCTCATCTGAAATACAGAGGTACACTTTTTTCATTTATTTTATACCATATATATTTGTACGGAGGAAATATTTCTTTGGCATACAAAACGTTTTGCTCTTACTGGGTCCTGCTGAATAACTCCTGCATTTAGCGCCTCCTAGCAATTTTTTTTTTTTCCAGAAGCAATGTTTTTACAAGAAGCCTGAAAATCATTAGATGTACTGGGGTCACCAAGCCTCCAACTGATCACAGGAAGAATTTATTCACATTCCCCTGTGGGAACACAATTCTAATTAAACTGACTGGATCTTGATTTTGACAGATATATTCTTCTGTATAAGAAAAAGAGGAAAAAGGTATTTCCTTAAAGGAAAATTTACATGTACTGGACATCCAAAAATATATTAAAATAGTGTGAGAAAGAAGAGATGGCAAGCATATTCAGAGCAGGTTGTTCAAGAAAGAAAACAGAACCAAAACACCAACAACCATCAAAACAGTAAGAAACATTTGACAAAACGCATAAAGACAGTGATATCTCAAACTTGCCCAGGAACCATGCCATGACTAAACACTGTTGGCATTTAATACATTCCTTGTCAAACTCAGCAGTTCTTATTTATATTTTTAATCAAAAAGCCTTCAAGGCTTCATCACAACTTTTATATAAGTGGATGACTGCAGACTATCTCCAGGGGCATCTGAAACACAGCGAAGGGAAACCCCATTCCAATGAAAGAACAGGCTAATGATAGTGCCAGAAGTCACTCTGGAGTTTTTATTAAAAATTCCAGTACTATGTCACTAGCACACAGGTAGGCAGCAATTAGCAATGTGAATACTTCACACAGAGGACCTTATGTGAACAGAATCCATGCCATGCATCACTTGCCCTGTAAGGAGAAGCTACGGTATGGGGTGTGGTTCAGCCTGGGGCAAAACTGGCTTCAGGGTGACCTATCTGCAGCCCCTGAGCAGCTACAGGGAGGCCAGTAAGAAGATGGAGCTGGGTTCCTCAGCAGCATGGTTGGAGATGAGAGACGACAGCCAGAAGTCGAAACAAGAAATGTCTCAGGAATGGGTTTGCCTTCCTGCTCAGAGGACTGTAAGGCAGTGGATCAAGTCACCTGTAATCTCTGAATATGGAGATAAAGATCCTGAAAACCTGGTTGCAGCTGGTTCCAGCTGGCCCATCTGGAAGTTGAAAAACAGACCACTTTCCCACCTGAATCAGCCTGTGAAATATATCCTCCTGACAAAGAGGTAATGAAAACCACACTTTGTAAATAACTAATTAGAGTAAAATCCAGAGAAGTTCATTCTGTAGATCAGATAGCTACACAATAACTAGAAAAACACATATAAGCATGCTGCTTTTCAGGAGACTTATTCACCCCATACTGGCATAAACAGTTAGGAGATTGTTCAATCTTCCATACTGAAAAGTACTCACAACTACACACATTTAGAAAGTTTTTCTTGAGAGTGATACTTGTTGAATCTCAGAAGTTTGAAACTTCTCAGGTTCATCTAATTTTCTCATAGCATAAAGCTTCAATATAATCCTAATTAATACTTCCCACTGCCAAGAATTTCAGTGCTTGATCTCCAGCCCTTGAACAGATAAACCTGACAGGTACATTCCAGAGTCCACAAAACCTCACTGTTAGTAGTTAAGGAAGTAACAAGAATATTGGTCTCAAATAGCGCCTGTAAGACTAGTGCATTTTGATTTGCCACAAATTGTTACAAAAAACCCTGTCTTAATCCAACTCATAATCAATGAGCAAAATACAATATGAATATATTTTCAAATACCAAAACCCTCACTTCCTTCAGCTCATTCATACCTTACACCAGAGAGTGAACTTCACGAGATGCTCTGCAAGCTGAACATGCATTTTTAAAGATTTTGTCTACATTTATTCCAGTTGCCGTGACACAACTCCTCTGCAGAATGGGAAGGCATGGAATATACGGTACTAAATAGAAACAAACTCCTTAACACAACTTCTAGACTCTAAATTCATTTCATTCTTCTAGAACAGTATGAAAGTAGGTTCCCTTAAACCAATGGTCTAATCCAAAGATGTCAAATCAATGCTGACATAGTTTGTGCTTGTTTGGGGTTTTTTTCAAACATCTTTATAATATTCGTGCTGGGCAAGTATGTGCTGATTGCTATCAATGGCAGTGATAAGGCAGCTAATTACAAGTGCAGCAGACATTAGCAATCAGTATGGTTGGTAACATATTCCAACAGGCACAAACTGCTGTTTGTATCCCCAGACACAGAAACAGTAACCTCATGAACTCAGAACACTGTAGACAGGAAGAATTCATGTTATAGGATTTCCATGTATATGTGGGGCAAGAAAACAGTGGAGCACATGAATGTTCATTGTGGAGGTAAAACTTCCCTAATTCCCTGAGGGCCTCTTAAATGTGAGATGAATTACAAACTCTTGAGTTTTTCATTTTTATCTAAATTGCTCTCCTTCATAGGAAAACTGTTACAGAATTGTATTTGTTTAATCTAGTGGACCTGGCAGTCCTCAAATACAACAGATGTGAGCACATATCCCAACTCATAAGGATATGGCAACTCGGCCGCAGTAACTCCCTACTTTCCCAAGCCTGGATTCATTAGGAAAGGGCAAGTATCAGAGAAGATACAAGATATCACTCAGTTGACTTCTTGTCTAGGTGGTAAGTCCCCCGGAGTCTGGGACACAAATTGCAGACCTATAGAATGGTTTGGGTTGGAAGGGACCTTAAAGACCACCTTGTTCCAACTGCCCTGGCTTGGGCAGGGAAACCTTCCAGTAGAAGGCAGACCAGATTTCTCAGAGCTCCATCCAGCCGCACCTCGAACACTTCCAGGGACAGGGTATCCACAACTTCTTTAGGCAACCTGTTCCCAGTGTCTCACCACCCTCATAGTAAAGAATTTCTTCTTAATATCTAATCTAAATCTACTCTCTTTCATTTTAAAACCATTCCCTTTGGTCCTGTCACTACCTGCCCTTGTAAAAACTCTCTGTAGCTCTCTTGTACTCCCTCTTTAGGCACTGGAAGGTGCTATAAAGTCTCCATGGAAACCTCTCCTTTCCAAGCGGAACAGCTCCAACTCTCTTAACCCATCTTCACAGCAGAGGTGCTCCAGCCCTCTGATCAACGTGGTGGCCTCCTCTGGACCCTCTCCAACAGGTCCACATTTTTCTTGTGTTGGGCACCCTAGAGTGGGATGCAGAAGGGTCTCAAAAGGGCACATTTCTTTTGATGCAGCTCAGGGTACAGTTTCAGGATACCTTCAACTTAGTTACAAATTTCACTGCAGACTCCCAGCTTTCTTGTTCTCTTTACCTCACCCTCAGCAGAAGCAACAGAAAGCATTTATTACTTTCTGTAATATATTTCTGTAATATATTATTACTTACTGTAATATATTTAACTGCCCTCACTTAGCAAAAACAATATTATTACTGAATCACAAAAAACTCAATGTTTTGTGAGAAGCATGTATCTTTTATGAAAAAACCAGAAACATTCATTAAATTAAAAGTGATGATAAATGCACTGAAACTAACTTCCATATTTACTTCATCAAAAAGTCATCATTTGTTTGTTGTTAGTAGGCTCTTTTTCATTGTGTCTAGGTATATGTTTCTTCCTTTTGTTTTGTTATTAATTACCATAGTATGAAAAAGAAAAAAGAAAAAAATAAAGTTGTAAATCTAACCCATATATTGTGTTTGTTTGGTACAACTATTGCTTTATTCAGTACATTTAGCATGTATGTCTTCCTCTTCTGTGTCATTGTTTCATGACATACCTGAGGCTACGTTCTAGAAAGCTTAAAAGCTCATGGCCTGATTGTGATTTCACACTGAGTCATTCCACTGACATCATCAGGACTGCATGAGAATAAATCAGAGCATGATGAGAACAATGGTAAGATGAGCATATTGGGGTCTACATTCAGCTATAAATTCAGTCTAAATGAAAGGAAAAATAGACCACACAGATTTATACTTCACCATCCTTAATCAGGCTTTTTCACTTTGATCTTCCCTAGGATGCTTCTATTGTATTCTCCAAACAGCAAAAAAAATGAGGACTCCTAAGAACACGTGTCAATTTTCTCTGAAAGTAACTAAATACCAAACAGCAGAATATGATGATTGTGCTGTAGATCAGATTATGACAATAATGATGATGAACCTAGTGAAAAGTTTTAACTGCAGTTCATCAAAAATCACCACCCTAAAATATTTCCTTATTATAAGCCTTAAATTCACTTTTCAAAACACACCAAGATCTGGAGGTTTAGGCAAAGTATGTTAACAGTTAAAGTGCATTATAGTAAAGCTGCCTGCCCAACCTGAAGTACAGACCATGTAAAAAGTCAGAGCAGCAACTGTGGCTTCCAAAGATTCCCGTCCCTTCTCCTCCTAGAGCGGTAGCCATTATCCTGACTCCACAGGGGAAGTAGCAGCTCCAGCTTGGGTTTTCAGGGCTCTGGCTCAGGCAAAGGCAGCAGCACAGTGGTGACCTTGTTCCTGTACAGCAACGTGCTGCCTTTATTTTATGTATGCCAGCTGCACTCCTATTAAATGCACAACATTCTCAAGAGGTGTTAAAAAAGCACTGTTTGTATCTGCTAGTGCAGAAGGATGCAATGGAAACAGAAAGGGCAGTACAAGAGCTGAAATTCATATCCTGTTAGAAATAGAGCTGCATGACCATATGCTGCAACTGAGAAGCAACTGTGGTGTTGGCTCATGAACATAACAAGTGACCCTAATTACAACACCAATAGGTATTTCCTACCAGGCTGCAGCAACTGACAGAACTCATTCTGAACTGAACCTTGCAATACAGGAACAACATTTGACTCTTACTCTCCTTGTGAAAAGAAAGGGGAGAAATAGCTGCCACTTCTCCATTAACATTTATTCAAACAGAAGAAAAAGTAATATATCCAGTGCCTCTGCTGGTTCGGGTAAGAATGTGTACCTGGCCTATCAAATCAACTCCAGTGAATATAAGACTGGTTCCTTTCAGGTAAAAAAGCAAAGACTGTTCCCTTAGAGGTCACATGCCCATTGTTCTCTGTGTATGTTCACTGAAGAAGAAGAGCCCTCAGGCCACTTAGAATTAATATATAAATATCTAAATACCTACGTAAGGTCAGAAAAATAAAATATTTGCTTGTGCTAATTCATACTATGTAGCATTATCAGTAGTTCTGGTATTAAGTTTTGCTAATTTCCAATTAACTATTGTTTTTGCCAAGATAAACAATTATTATAGCACTTAGATATTACTGACCAGCATGAAACCATGTCCCAGGAAAAAATCCCATTAACAAAGAAATGTATTACTGAGTAAATTTCTACCACCTCTAAACTTTGCTACTTGTTTTTTTATTATAACTGTTGTTTCTAGTTGGTGAAACAGATCTTTCACTCCTGAAGGGAAATTGTACTCCAGACAAAGCACACATGTGAAGAAATTACTTTGAGTGACTTCTAGTAAATCCTCCTAGAAGCAACAAATTTGCAGCACAGGGGTTGAGCATGGGACCCAGAGTCCAGGCATAATATCATAGAGAGTGCAAAAAGGAGCCAGTGGTGAGAGTGGCTGGACCTGGCAGCAGAGCTGGGAAAAAGGAGCAGGCATTGGGGGAAGGTGGGAGCTGGCCCCAGGAGGGATCAAACACTGTCAGCCTCTTCTGGGGATCTCTGAACAGCAACACCTGGATTCCTTCCCAACAGTTCAATGCTGTGTTTCACACCAGGCTTATACCAACTCTTCCTGTATCAATTTGGGTACGATTTTCCCATGATGACAATGTCTGCATTTAAAAGACTGCACCTCTTAATTTTGAATTATTCCCCCAGTCTGGGAAAGCAATACTTTGTATCTGTGAAACAGGGGAAAAATGAAATGCTGTCTGGTCAACAAACAAGCCCAAACAAGTCTGCCACGGCACAGAGAGCTGAAACACTTCACTCAGCTGCTTAATGGGACATAATGTTCACTGCATTACAACAAACTGTTCAATGTTTTTCAGCTCACTTTGCTTTTATATCCTTGTCAATGGTGTTTGACTATGATATTCTTTCACTCCAGGAAACTAGAAAACTGTAACAGAAATTATACATGCTGCAATCTACTATCTTGATCTATGCCTTAAAAACTGATAGCTGCGTACCACAGTATTTTCTAATTGCTTTGACAAAGGAGTAATACTTCCTGAAAGACATTGAAGGTTTGAAGTACTTGATCAAAGTCCAAGAAGCATTTACAAACTTCAGTGGGTACAGCTTGTGTCCTATCTGGAGAGAATAACATTGAAATGCAGTGAAAAACTCAGTTTGCCATTGCTATTCTAGAGTAGTCCAAACTTGCTGGTCAACTTTTCATACTGAGAAGACTACCAAAGAGTGATTCTGAAAGAAGTATCTGCAGATACCCTAAAGATCCCTTGTCATAAAGGTTAAGAAAAAAAGGAGGCCCTCTAGGGTCCCAGCAGATGAAGGACAACTCTGTCACCTTCACAGTGAAAAATAAAATTACTACACCATTACTTTTGTAGGTAACTGCTATTGAAGTATTAACACAATTAGTACAAAAATAATTAATGCAATTATTCAAGAAGTTTTACTCATAGCATCACCTGAGTGACCCATTTCAGAGAACATATACCCAGTTTTCAGATCAGTCCTATTTACTCATTGTGAGGCCAGATGAGTATAACCACAAGCAGTCCCAAGCCAAAAGTGTGATGGGACTTCTCTGTCTGATAGTCAGTTCAAATGACAGCTTCTGCAGAAAAGTTCACATTTGAGGCAAAGTGAATGAGAGAAGTTTCTTAAATTTTCTCCCCTGCAGGGTAAACACCAGAGCCTGTTAAATTGTCACAAAAAACTGCGTTATCAGGATATGAGCAACAAACTCCCCCAAATGGTGATTTTTAATTTTTAAAATTCTATTAGCATCTAACTTTTAAACCTTCCTCTTTGGCCATGAAAGCCAGAAGATGATTTAGTGTTTTATTTTAGTATTTTGCTAATAATTGAATCCCAGAAACATCAAATATTATGAGCTGGCCATCCTGTAATCAAAGGCTGACAATGGCCTTTTAAGTACAAAATGATGGTGGACATTCTAGACATTCTAGAGCTAAAAAAATATGACATAAATATGAAGACGCTTAGCTGAACACCCTCCAAACTGCACTAGCTCTTGCCTCAATGGTAATTGCACTTTTCATTATAATTTGTCTTTCAGTGCTTTGAAGCGTATTAGCCCAGTTCTCTTCAACATCCAAGTGACTTGGATGCAGGACACAATGGAATACTAAGTAAGTTTGTCACTGATACTAAATCAAGACGAGCTGTTGACTGCTTTGAAGGCAGAAAGGCTCTTTGCAGAGAACTCAAAAAATTATAGGGCTGGGCAATCACCAACTGTATGGAATTTAACAAAGAGAAACCAACAGATCCTGCATCTGGGACAGGGCAACTCTGAATGTAGCTACAGACTGGGGAACGAGAGGCTGGAGAGCAGTGCCACAGGAGGGACCCGGGGCTCCTGGTCTATGACAAGTTGAACATGAGCCAGCAGTGCCCTGGCAGGGCCAATCCTGTCCTGGAGGGCATCAGGCACAGCATCACAGCCAGACAAGTGAGGGGATTGTCCTGTTCTGCTCTGCCCTGGGGCGGCCTCACCTCCAGTGCTGGGGGCAGATTTGCATGCCACAATGTCAGAAAGACATTAAGCTGTTAAAGACCATCCAAAGGAGGGAAACAGATGTTGAAGGGTCTTGAAGGGAAGCTGGTTTATTCAGACTGGAGGAGACTGAGGGGAGACCTTGTCACAGTTACAACTTCCTCAAGGGGGAAGGGGAGGGGCAGGCACTGATCTCTCCTCTGTGGTGACAGGGACAGGAGCCAAGGGAATGGCCTTAAGTTGTGTCAGGGGTGGTTTAGTTTAGATTTTAGGAAAAGACCCTCGACCCAGAGGATGGCTGGGCACTAGATCAGGCTCCCCAGGGAAGCAGTCACAGCACCAAGCCTGACAGAGTTCAAGAAGTGTTTGAACAACGCTCTCAGGCTGATGGTGTGACTCTTGGGGCTGTCCTGTGCCAGGCCAGAAGCTGGACTTCAGTGGTCCTCATGGGTCTCTTCCAACTCAAGATATACTATGATTCTATCAGTGAAATTAGTGAAAATAAATGTGATATTGGACCCCTATCCTCAAGCTATTTTGATAAAACTGAACTATCTGGTAGGTTCTAAAGGCATAAAGTGAATTGTTAATGAAAAATGTTCTTCGTGCAACTGCTCTTTTAGACTTTTTTCATTACCACTCATATATGACCCAGATAATGAACATCAGAGAGTAAGAATAAGCATTCTGCACAGTACAACATTCTTCAAAACCTGACTCCTCTTAAGCTGTATCATTTGTTGTTGTATTCCTACTATATCCATACACATTCCATTGTACACACAATCAGAAATGTTTGAGGCCCAGTATCTGGTTTCATGTCAATCTATTTCTGGATTTTAGACAACTGATCTCCCTTTGGTTTAGGAACTGTAAGCAATCAAGCCACAGAAAGATAACCAAATTTGTGACTTTGGACTATATCCACATCTCAGAAAAAGTGGCACCTACCAAAAATACATACCATGGATTTAGATTTTCTAGACCTAGAGAACCAGAAGTAAATTCAAGTGTGTTTTGAATATCTCATAAATTAAAAAATAAATATCTATAACTACAGTTATGTCTATGGATTTACATGCTTGTATGAAGTGTGCATGCCAAATTTTATTTGAACATGTACAACAAAGATCATGATGGGACCATGAGATTTATGCTTCAGAGAATAAAAACTTTTCAGAATCATTAAGTTAGGCTTTCTGTACCAGCAGATCTGCAAAGAAGTGCTGTGCATGGAATGCAAAATCAGAAGTTAATCAGGTAACATAACATCACTTTATTCTTTCCTCTCCCCAAAAGTGAGGGATATGAAAAGGGATGGGGCAAAGGTAGGGACAGGGAGAGCTGTGTGGATAAGGAGATCAGGGAGGAAGTGTTTAATTCTGTAACTTCCCCTGAGTGTGTGGCTGAGACTTTCCAGAGTGCAGGCCCAGCCTGGCATCATTAGTGCTTGATTCAAGCTGCAAGATAATCCTGTGTGCAAAAGCCCCAGTTATTTCTAGGACACCAACCTACTGTAATATGCTCTTTAGTGGCCTTAATACAGTATGCTTAGCTTAGTGGAGTGCCTAGAGAAAACCCCCATTTCCAATTCATATTTATCATTTTAGGATGCTTGTCAGCATTATGCCCTAGCCAACAGAAGTTTGGTTGGTGCCACACGGACACAGAACACAGACTGCCTGCTCAGAGGGTTTGCCTCTGTCTTCGAGACAGGAGCTTAAATCATTAATTGCATGTGCATAAAGATACAGGGCAGCTCCTCAGTGCTCTGCTCAAGTGAAATGGAGCAATGCTGACATACCCTGACTGAGGTTATTTCCATCCTTATGTAAGTCCTTGCACTAGGTAAAGCATAATGCAATCAAACGTTGGAAAAACAGACAGAAAATGAGGAGGGTGGAGAGCAAACACAGAAATGGATTAACACTTGTTTACCAGGAGCTGCACAAATTATAGCTTATTTTTTTTAAATTACACTAAAGCCCAAGCAATAAATCCATAACGCAGCATTTTAAATAACCCACAATGTCTAAATCATTATAAATACAGCCTTCAAAGTAAATTTTATCCGGAGGTTTCGCTAATGTTTGAAAACACATAGAATTCTTCCTAGAGGAAACAGACTTGGGCAAGGGAAAAGTTACTATGTTTGCCTTTATGTATTTTTTTAAAATCTAATTCAAAATTTCTGGATATCTCTTATCCCCCTGGGCCAGAAAATAGCAGAACTTCACAGCTTAAAAATGTGTTAAAAATTAATTCTGAACAGATTAACTGAGTAACATAAACTGAATATGAAAAATTATCTATCTGGCACTAAGTCACTGCCAAGTTGGATGATATCCACAGGTTTTGGGAGTGTGCTCTTACGAAAACCAGCAAAAGAATAAACAAACAGACAACTCTTGTGGCAATTAAAAGTACTTAAGCTTTCACACAGAAACAGGGAATGCAAAATGATGGGTTTTAGTACAGTTTTGGAAGCAAAAGCAAGCAGAATCCTAACATGCTGTCACATCCGATCAAGGTCAAAACCAGTCTGCCTTCCTGATGAATCAATATAATACTGCATGAAGACAATGAGAGGCAGAGGATATTTTAAAAATTCAGTATTTTAATGCTAGTGTGGAGTGTATGATGGGACATGGGGTGTACCTTCATTTTTTACTATTAAAGAAGCAAAAGAATCTTAGTCATATCAAACGGCGCAGAAGGTGCTCCTAATTTCTGAAAATGAGGCCACTTTTATTTAGGTATAAAAATATGGATACCTCTCTAGGGATCCAAGCTAAAAATGTAACCTTTACAAAATAAATATTGAGGCTTATACAAGTCAAAAGTGTTGCATCTGAGCTAAGTAACCTTGAAACTATCCCTCATATAAATACATGATTACCAGAGCAGCATGTGCGCCTACAAAATGAACTGTTTGATTACAGCTCCTCTTCATCCCCAACAGCAAATAGCATTTTAGAGAAGAATAATAAAATATGACAGTGCCTCTGCCAGTGCTCCTAGATAATACTCTTCAGCTCACATCCACGTGTCCATGCATGTATAGATGAATGCACAAGCAATGCAAGTGTGCACATCACATGCACACATTAATTTGTGGGACTATTTTAGTGACCATTCCAGTGCTAACAGTACTTAATAGTCAACATTTCACTGCTGAGAAAAAAAAAAATATGCATATATTAAAAAAGAGCACCCTAAATCTCCATTTGAAAACATAGTTTCCTGTGCAAAGAATAAAACCAGATCAGATAAATGTGTGTCAGCTTTTGTCAGACTCCACCTCAGCAGTCAGATTCCACCACCAAATGAGAACTGAGAGCCAGGATAAGCCTTGTAAGCCTGGCTGTGAGCCTGAATAGAGGGTTTCCCCAAACGCCATCTGAATCATCCCACCAGCTGTTCCTAGATGTTCAATTTGCCACTTGGCTGAAATGATCCTCCTTTTCCCTCACTGATTGCTCTTACCAACTGAGATGTGGTCCCTGCACCAACTTACTCTGCCTGAGGTTTCTCCAGCTTGACCTGGAAAATACTTTTTTTCTGATTCCCTGCATGGCTCAGAAATTGGCCATCATCTCCTCAGCGACAGGGTATTTCCACATGTCCTTAATTCCTTACCACAAATCTGGGGGCAGACTTTTGAATCCATCTCACTGGAAGCAAGTGCTTAACTGTACACCTTAACTATATTTCTCGGCTATCTGCTCTGTCACTGCTTTTTCATACAGTAGGAATTTCTCCACCAATCTTCTTCCAGTGCTTCCCTGAGAGAGAGTTTCAATTACCATTACTTTAATACAGTTATGTTTGTACATGGTTTGCTTGGTGGAGCTTGTGTCACTGAATCTACAAGTTATAACCACCTTTCATCTATAATTTAATGTAGACATAGATCAAATAAGATTTTCAACTGAAACACCTTTTTTTGTCCTGATACAAATCATACTCTGAATTCACTTCTTGATTAATACAAATACTTCCTTGCATTGGTTTCTGGATGTTGATGCAGAAGGATGTGCCCCCAAAAGTGCTGAAGAAACATATGGGGAAATGACAAATTTAAATATTGTTTTGTATTAAAGAACCTTTCTCTTCAAAATGTACTGACAAAAAAATTATAAATGAAAATTTATTTGATAATTTTAATTAAAAATTTGGATTAATTAATAAGTTGGCTTCCTAGAGATAATAACTCAGTTTTCAAATTCCCCTGAACAAATCACACACTGTGTTGACAGCATTATAAAGAAAATCTGGTGAAACACAAATGACTTTGTAATGAGTCCAAAAAACCAGAATATTAAAAAAATGTTACCAAAGAACAGCACTGTACAAGTAGCAATCTACAGGCTTGGAACCATAAATTACTGACATTACCTTTTCCTGATGTTTTGTATGAAATGGTTTGTTGACAGATAGGATTTTTAAAAATGTAAACATGCAGAAAGACTACCATTCATATCTAATTCACTGTAAAAAATGCTGCTTATCAGAGTGAGACTCCCACCCCTTATTATCGTATTATCACTTAAAATGAACCTCCTTTGGATACCATGTAGCATCAGACTTCTGATGTTTAACTTCTGAGCTTAAATGACTGTTAAATAATCACCTGTACCTTGATCTGGGTGGTAGTACACTTGTATAGCAGTTGTCAAACCACTCCTCCATCCCATCCCCCAGAAAAATATTTTAGAGACCTCAGAAGTGCTCCTAAATTCTCACCTGCACCAGGATTCCAAAGCCTCAACAGTTTTCCCTATGAGTTTTCCCTGTGTCTACCAGGGCATCCACGAACATGGATATGTAGCCAAGAGCGTTAGTGAAAGTGGTACCGGATCCCAGGCATTTCTTTCTACTAATGCATATTGTATCCAAAAAGAAAAAAGAAAAAAAAGGAAAAAAAAAGAAAAAAAAAAAAAAAAAGAAAAAAAACCCACACCACAAACAAACATTATTAATTAATCATTAATATTAATTATATTTATATTTCCACTTTCCTGGGTAAAAGGTGGGCTGGATTTTGCTGGATAAACAGTGTGCATCATTCTTGCCAGCTGGATGATGGACACGTGCACTCTGCAGGTAAATGGAGCATCCAGGAGACTAAGCCAATCATTCTATTTCAGGGCAGATCAGAACCACGGCAGGCTGATTTGGCAGGGTCAGGCAGGTCAAGCAGGCACCCTTATAAATAACTGCTGATTAAGCAGAGACTGCTACTAGCAGTCTAACGAACTACAGCAAGAAACTACTGCACTAAAATAAACTAAACTGAAGCACAAATGAGGTCAGATGTGGAAAAGGTGACTATCATTCAAAATTGTGAAGGAAGTGTACATTCTGCACTTTCAGTATTTCCAAAGCTTTCAAGGTGAAAGAAGCAAATTTCTTTGAAGAAAGTTCTACAATGTTCTAGTTGCAGTAAAATGAAGAGAGCATATTAGCTCCTGATGGCTGCAACTAAGCTTCTCAGTAGAGACATTTAAGTCATGTGGCTGCAGTACGGAATTATTTTTTATAATTTGTTCTGCACTATCTTCACATCATTCTAAAATACCAAAGATATTCTTTCTTCCCCTACACAAAATCCATGCTTGGTCTATCTATTCACCTATATAAACCCACCTTACCTTATGCATTTTCTTCCTGCAGTTCATTGTGCTCTCTAACAGATGTAGAATGCAGCTAGCTAGCTAGCTAATGAAATAATAAAAATTATTTCCTTAAATGAAATAAAATACCTTTTTGGTATTTTGCCATTTTGAATAAAAATATTTTAAAAACCCTAACAAACAAGGCTCTCCATAAATCTCTTGAATTTTTGAATGGATTCTACACTACCTTTTACAACAATCTCTTCTTTCATGTAGTTTAGTTAACTTGCTTTGCTTTGCGACTGCTCTCCTTATCTCAAATGGCTGACTCATCACACAGTATCAAGCAGTTGAGACTCTCAGCTTTGAAAACCCTTTTACAATTACCTTTCCCTAGAGCTCGCAAATGTGGGGGAATCTATGCCATTCACTGGTTCAATGAAATTCTTGAAAGACAGTGTCTTCTGTATCTTCAAAGTCATCTGATGACTTTACATACAGTTTGCAAATTCAGATTAGATTCTTAGAGGGAAAACTTACATCTACAGCTTCTAAATACCCAACTGATAGCACAAATAATTCGATTAAGATGTTTGCAGATCACCTTTGTTAAAGGTCATAAAAACACAAAGCTATATATGCAGACTTTGAAGTTTAGTTAAAACCGTAACTATCCTTTGAAGGTAAATATTGTCCACAGAAATTTCACCAGTCACTGAACCCAGCAGGGAATTGAAGTTGGAGCAGCTGCCACTACACAATTCCTCTGTGCTGGAATTTGTCCTTTCATTTTTTTTGCCAGTTCCCACTCATCTGAAGAGCCTAACATTACCATTAGAGGTGGCAGAATTTTTGTAACATCCTAATGTTATTTTCTGCATTCTTCAGGTTTCAGAGAAAAGTTTCATACTGAGAACTTTACAGCAGCTATGAAGCCTAAATTGTATCAGGCTAGTACATTAAAAAAAAAAAATTCAAAAAAGTATAGCATGCCATAGAAGATTTTTAAAATACTATAAGAACTCAGTAGCTCTATTCAATTATCTTGAGGTTTAATTTTTTCAATACATATGGCAAATAGGGTTCTCTAACAGGACATAATTTGATATTTTTAAATAGAGGGAAAGAGGCACAGTTACACTTGCCTTAGGTCACAGAAAACAGTAATTTATTATCTGCTGTTGAAAAACCACACACCCACACCACAACATCCCAACAACAGGGCTTTTTTTATTTTAAAAGAAGCCAATATCCAGAATAGGTGGTGCTTAGGACAAAGGCAACTAAGTCATTCCGGTCTGCAAGTTTTCACCAATACTATATTTGCTCATAGCTTTCCTGGCTACTTCCAGCATTCGCTGTCTTTCGCTTTCATAGAGACTAAAAATAACTATCATCTGAAGAACAACCTCCTTCCAAGAAAACAAACAACAATCCAAACATAAATCCAACACAAACGTTATTTCCTTCTGATGTTTTTTGACGTGATTTCAAGTTCTTCATGAAAACAATATGGGTGGAGTACCACAAGGGCTGGAAAGGCCAGCAATGACCTCAGTTACAACTCTGGTTAAAGCAGGAGAAGGGTCAGTGCCTTTTCCACAGTTAAGTGCTTATGATCTGTGAGGCTCTTAGGCTCTTTATGGTGTGTCACTTCCCAGTGTTTTTGTTTGGTTGGTTTTTTTAATGATATGCCACTGCACATTACCATATGAGGGACACAGGGTAAATAGAGAGATTTGTTCATCCTGTTAATTTATCAGTCATAATTATTGCATAGTAATTACAGAAAACCATGGAAATGTGCAGTAACAGGTACTTAGCTTCTGCCTGCATCTCTTGTATTTGATATGCTTATAAGCAGGTCTAGAGCATCTTTACTCCACAAATGTAAGAAATGGTGGTTTGCCTTCCAAGCTGGGATGTTGTAAATATAAGTACCTTAAAAATCTGGAGAAACTTAAATAATGTGGTAATGGGGATCATACAATCGCAATAAACTGCCAAGAATCTGTTATGTTTTGGTTTCTTGTCAGCAGAGCTCTACGTCCTAAAAAGGAATAAAAAAAAAATGTTTTCGTTTGGTTTTAATACTTCAATCATATCACAGCACTTCTACAATTGCTGTGTTCAGGCTTTGCCAATTAGATGACAATCACCTGTGTACTCCAAAAATGACTATTCTTTTATGTTATTTTTGGTTTAAATAATAATTTGATCAACTGGACCTGAAATATCTGTGTCTGTTGCTTTACTATGTTTGTATTTGTGCTTGTACATATAGATTTACACGTGATCTCCAACTTCGCACTGCTAAAGAGATTAAATCCAGACTGAAGATCTGAAAGTGGCCACCAGGAGCTCAAGACTTGATGAAGAAAGTGTCCAAAGGCATAGTATTCATATTGACAAAAGTCGTATCATATGCAAATTTCAATATTCAAGATACTCTGAACCCTGATTAGCAGAGGGTAGACAAGCAAACAGATCTTTTGCTGATTCTCATCCATACAAACTCCTTCCAACAAGCAGGAATGCATCCAGCCCCTAAAACACTGAGCTCCAAAACACAAGTCATGCTTTCAAATCCTTTCCCCTCCAGTATGGTTTCTTTATATGTGGAGTCTAGTAAGTCTCATGTTCAGAGGTGCTGCCTTTGAACAGAGAAGCTACAGTTTTTTCTGTAAGTTTACTATGTTAGGCAATCTTGACTTGCAAAATGCAAACTGCTTATCTGAGGAGGTAAGAGGAATTTATTCATTTGGACAACTTCCTTTTTTATGTCCTTATGTGTTCCCTTTTTTCACATACACAGTTCAATGTAAAATTAATCAATGTGATAATATCTGTGCAAACAGAGATCTTCCCTGTGCCCATTTTCACTCCACTTCTCACTATTATAGGGTCACATGAGACACAGCATCACTCAGGATTGGATTCTGAAATTGTGTAGGTGATCTCCTGGCTTCACAATCATGATTTCTTTCAGTTTAGGTCAGAGTCTTATCTGGTACATCTTGTGCTAAGTTCTCCAAAAGCATCTGTCTCGGTCTGCCTAGTTCTTCCTCAAGGGCAACACATTGGCTGCAAGGTCTGAGTGTTTTCTTTAGAGCAAGAAAGAGGCTTATGCTAGCCTAAAGTCTGTATTTTCCATCTGTATTTGAGTCTCAGCAACAGAAAGAAGTTCAGATGTATACATTCTCCTTATTTGGATGGTAAAATGGGTGAAGAAAAGGGAAACTAGAGAAATTAGATTATTAGATTATACTTAATATCACTACCCAACAACTTAATCTGATTTGTCTTTACTGGTTACAGTAAAGTCCTCACTGAGACTACAGAAACCTGGTGAACTTTTAAAAATGTTAAGCTTAGGATTTCTTTACCATAGTGACTTTTGGCACTAGATTTATCTCAGTCTTATTCTGAAGGGTATTTTTTTTCCTTTTGGTTTTGCTTTTTCCTGTATGGGGGAAAGGAGACAATTTTCCCTGCAAATAAAGCACAGTTTTAAAAGGGTAAACCTGCCAAAGCAGCTTATGTCCAGCCTTGCTGGCAAACAGCCACCAATTCTGTCCAGTCATAGCCAAAAAAAAAAAAAAAAAAAGATTTCTGGAGAACAGATGATCAGCATCCTGTAGCACTGATTTGAGACAGAGTGAAAGAGGTCATGTAAATGCAGCATATGGTTTCAGGGACAAGCTATTGAGTTGTATCTTTATTTCTCAGTATCTCAAGTTAAATATTTCTATGCTACAATTGTCAATCAAGATGAAAATGCCCATAAATCTAGAGGATAATGCCTCTCAATAAATCTGAATCAATAGCCACTGCACATTCTTAACTAATATGCAAATCAGCTATCAACAAGCTTTTAATTCTTTCTAGCTCTGCAGAAAAACTATGAAAAATATTGAAATACAGATAATGCTAAAATAAATTTCTCTCATCTCAGACCATTATTAGAAAAAGATGTAAATAAATTGTAAATTTTTAGAGTGTAAAGGAATTCAAGCAACAGATTTTAGTGAAAGAGGCCAGAGAAAACCAGAAGGTAACAACTGACTAATAAGAAATTACTCTAATTACAAGTGCTCAGGGCTTTAAATTATTTGGAAACTGAAGTAATCACCTACAAAACGAGATCCATTTATCAGGAAGACAGAAAACACCAAGGTAGTTCTTTACAACAGACTAAGGACAGCTCTTGCTGTTGCCAGGGCAAGTGCAAGAGTATGCTGCAGGATCAGGGAAGCACAGCTCAGCATCCATCTGTCATCTAGTAATTAGCAAACAGCCAAATCCTGATAGGGAGCAAGTAAGTAATGGTGGTATAGACACATTGTTTGTACCCTGAACGAAAATTACGTACTCAGATGAAAGACATCACTTTTTTGCATGTAAGGATTTTGAAACATTCTCTTAAATGTTGATTGAGACTGAGACAATCCACAAACAATAACACAGTTGAAACTCTTGCCATGGTAATTTTTATGCTCAGAGATGTAAAGCTTCTCAAGCTTTACATCTCAATGTCTTTTTTGCTTCTAAGGCAATGTTACTGCTTTTCTCATCATCCAATCTTCTTCCCTCAGTAATTTTTTTTTTTACATTTCTACCTATCAGAAGCCTATATGTGTTCCTTTCACTTTCATTTCCTTTTCTTTCACTTCTGTGTGCATTCCTGTGTGTTAGCTTGTTCTGTTTACTTGATAATAAACTATTCAAAGCCTTCTAACTTTTAATTAAAAATTTCTCTTTCTCAGAGATGCAAGGAAAGCATTACAAGATATGTATGTGTGCTGTGTGTAAAATGGACTTTTTCTTTTTAAGGCTGTTTGATTTTCCACTCAGCTCTGATTTCTGTGCTTTACAATCTCCTTTGGTAAAAAGAAGTAGCCAAGTGTTGAGAATTTTCATCTATCAACTCCAATCTTTTCCTTCCCTACAAAGAAAATTCAATGCACATTTTCATGTAAGTCTGTGTATATATATATATATTTTTGCATTTGCATTTCCTGTGACATTACTATAACTCAGCTTGATAGTTTTAAACTTAATCCTAAGCCTGGGACAATAACCTGAACACCTTAACTGCTGTCACTAATGTTTTGTTAATTAATGATGTCACTGAGCACAGATTCCAGGTTTGGCCTCACTCAAAATACATATCTGTTGGCAATTAGCATTCCAGTTGGAGAGCCCTCATTGTATTGTCATACCTTAAATAGCTGCACATTTGCAGCCCTGAGATTTGGCATTTTAACTACGGCAAGAGTAATTTCTTTTAAAGTACTGCAGTCTGTAAAACTTTCAAGTTTGGTTACTAGCAAATAACAGTGCAGAAAATGTGAAGCAAATACAGTGGTGAAACTTACAGTGTGACTTTTCAAAGACGCTACTGAAGGTGTAAGTCATAGATGTTAAGCCAAAATTTAAGGTATTTCCTACTCCTGATAACACTTTTTCAGCCCTTCAACAGGAAAAACCACCTGTTAATAATAAACAGAAGTAACTACTTATAACTACCAGTAGGTACAGGTGGAGCTGATTTTTGTCAGTACATACATGTACTGCTTCTGCTTTCTAGAAACATGCTGGTACTGAACCAGCTCAGTAGTTTTAAGAACTGATTTCTTCTTCCTGACTGCAGCAAAGGCCATGTTGCATCCTACATTTTCATAGCAGTGGGTGAGAACGAGACCTTTCTCTCTTTCATTCCAACCCAGAGAGTGACACTACCTCCCTAATGGGTCAAATGTGCTACTTCACTATATATTTGGCATACCTGTTTCTAAAGCCAACCAAAACCCAAACCAAATAACTCAAAAAAAACCCCCCAGCAACAAAGAAGACCTTGACTAGTTAAGAATTAGCACAATGGCATACCATTATTTAATCTCATTCATAAATGGATGTAATTTCCTATTCAAAACTGGTGACATCTTACTGATAAATACAAAGTGTAATTTTTTTGTGCAGACACAATCGTGCTTAGGGAACACAGGATTTAAATGTGCTCAAGATCTCAAATACAAACACACAGAAACAGTAAGCCTGAACTATTAGTCTCTTAGAAACCAGATGTAAACACCACAATTAACTGTTCATGATTCCTCTCATTTATTCAAATCACTTCTGGCAACTGATCACACCTCCAGCTCTCTTACTAACCAGACAAATGAAAAGGCAGGCTCAGGATTATGAAAGAAGAAGAAGTATGCAACGAGGCTTTTTACAAGCTCACCAAAGTGACCAAACAAAAGGCCAGTCTGGAAAGCAAGACCAAGAAAGGAGATTATACAACTAAATTCCTTTCTACGATACATTGCAATGTAGAAGCAGCAGATTTTCTGCTCCTGAGAGAGCCAGCCAAAAAAAAAAAAAATAATAATGAGCTCCTGTCTCTTTGGGAAGCAGAAAGCAAAATCTACACAGCAAGATTTAAGGCTTTCTATTCAAGAAAGATTTCATTAATTTGAATGAAAAAGCAGCAATCAATACAAAGCTTTCAATACAGCTATAGGTTTTTAGTAGGATGAATATGCATTTTAGAAATGTAAACAAATGTTAACACATGGCTTCACTTTCACTTAATGGACGTAACACTAAAGAACAAAATTAGTAGTTCCAGGATAGCCCACTGACTTTATCTCACAACTGCTGATAAATGAGAATTTAGATTTAGAAATATTAACTATGTTTAGGGTACTAAATAAATTTGCAAATAATAAACTTGTAATTTCTTAACGCTAATTAGAATCTCAATACAATCTCATTGAAGATTTTTAATTCACTTTATTTGTTTGTTCATGGATTGGATTATAGAGTACTCAGGTCTTCGAAGCTGAAGTAAGGAATCTGAAGAGGTATTAAAAAATGCACATCATGCCTTTTTATGGCAATATCTATCTCCAGGTGCCCAAATGCCTTTTCAAATCCTATTCTTCCTGCAATGCACAACTTCAGTAATGAAAACCAGTCAGAAATCCAGGTTAATTAGATTTATGTCCTGTCTAATAGGTCTCAAACCAGAGTGTTTTATTACTGCAACTAACACCTGCTAAGAAACATTTATGCCTGGAGACCTCTGATAACAGAGCAGCTTGATCACATTTTTTTTTTCACTGATTTGTGATTGATCATTGCATAGTACCACCCCTGCCTCTCCTGTCCACAAACTTGAGTTTTGCTTAATTTAAGAATCATCTCACCACCACAGTCTGAGCTTCTGTGCCAGTACACTCCAATGGGGGAAAAAATGCCAGCTGGGCTACAAACTTGAGTGAAGGGTCCATTCCCAACACTTCTCATTTGGATGGCAGCTCAAGCTTTGTGAGCTTTCTCCATTGAAAGGTGCTTCTTGTCCTCACTGTAGCAAGGCACAGCAGATTCACCTGTGAGTGAATGGAATAGGAATGCCCAGGCTGCAAAACTGCACTCAGCTCCAGGCAGAGAATGACTGGGCTGGTACAACTGGTTCATGACTGCTGTAACTGGTGATGCTGACCCTTGATTCTCTCCTGAAAAATCACATGATGTTTCTGCATCACCCAGTGGATGCTTCTGGATTCAAGTAAATGAGAAAATTTGTCTGTATTATTTGTCTTGTATAAGGCAGGAGTAGTTTGCAGCCTTAGAACTGGGAATGGCTGCACCACATGGATTTAGAAAAGCTAAGGGATGTCTTGGCAAAAGAGACAATAAAATAGGAACCATGGCCAAAACAAATAGAATAAAGAGACAGGTCTTTACACAGGCTCAACTTAATAATTTACTTGAATTTGCTTTGGCAGTTCAAAAGTGAATTTACTACAAATTACCAAAATGTCTCATAAACAGACAAGTCTTAGAACTACGAGCTTCATTCCTAAGTAGGATCTTTTTTTTCTGTTTAATATATAAGTCACTGTAAGCAAGTAAATAAATATTCTACTTTGCTACACTGGTTTGGCCACTTTAATTACATAAACCTGTATTCAAATCATCTTGAATACTGTGCTCTTGCATGTAGAGTTGGGGTATTTTTCCCCTCCGAGACCGGAAAGCTAACAGTAATACTCTTTATGTACAATTACTGTTGTAGTTCATTCCCCTCACCTTATGGAAAGAAGATTTTTTTTTCCCCTCTGTTTTAATGAGCTTAAGATAAAGTCTTTACAGAACAGCTGCTGCATTGACAAGGTCTGCGGCTTTCTCGCAATAGCACCTTAAGTCAAGACTTACAGGAAGTCCACACTGTACTGTGAGGAAGCTGTGCCCACTCCCAAGCAAGCTGGTGGAGGTAGCACAGGCTGTGCAGTCATGGCAAGATTCACGAGCTGGCCTCTAGGAGTGAGGTTCAGAAAGCAAGGGAACATTCTACTACATTTGTACAGGCCTTTGGCATCTCTGCATTGGGATGATGAATCTTCCCAGAATTATGCTGGCATAGCTAAAGACGGTCAACAATTTGGATAAACTAAACCTCAACTCTCGTTCTGCAGCAATGGCTATGTGGGTACAAGGTGTTATTAAATGTTCTAGATGTATCTCTTATCTGGGTGAATACAAAAGTCTTCTGCTTGGAGATTTATAGGTTTTTCAGGATTGTGTCACAAGCCTAACAGTGTTACAAAGAGATTACATACATTCTCCACAGTCACTTAAAGCAATGTACATCAGCAAGGGCATAATCTTCTTAAAAGTATCAAAGCCTATGTAACAAATACTGAAAAGTAATTACGTAAAATCTAGTGAAATTACAATAAAAGAATCTTCACAAATGACATCTCTTAATATGTTAATATTTATGTTCTATGTAATGAAGCTCCAAAAGTTATTTCACAGCGATCTCTGTTAATGACTCCTCAGCAGGGAAAGCATGAAAGGCAGATAAACCAGAGAGAGGGGACAGAAGATTAAGGTACGAGCTCTTGGCCCCCAGGCCAAACCGTGCAGGGGCTGGGCTGGAGTCCAAGAACTCTCCTCACTGTGCAGTAACTCAGCGTTTCTCCTTACCTGGGGGCTGCTTGTCCTCAAACATCAAACTGCTTTTCTGCTGCTTCCCTAATAGTTCTGATACTGAATTAAAATGATCACTGAGAACTTAAAGTAATCAGGATCTCTTTCAAAATACAGGATGGAGGGTAGTTTTTTTAATGTTACATCTGTTTCTTTACACTACTTCTGCAAAGAACATTGTACATGGAGCGGCCCCAACTTAAGGTATACTAACAAATGAGAATAATAAAACTTACAGCCCCAAATACTAGCAGTCAGAATTTGAATTTTAAAAATGGCTGTGCAATTAAGCAGTCAGTTATAACTTCTTGTAAAATGTAATAATACCTTTCAAACATCCCTTTTGAGTTTACCATGGAGACATAAATTCCAAAGAGCTAGAGAGGGGGGTCTTGGTGGGTTTTCTTTCTTTCTTTCTAGACTACTGGATTCTTAATAAGTCATTGACACTTCCCTCATAAAGCTCTTTCTCATCTTGGATGAAAGACAGAACAAGTAGCTTGTTTTCTTGCACCCAGTAATAGACGATTCACTTGGATCCATACAACTGCCAACTAAAAAACCTCAGTGTGAGTCTAAAATTAGAACTCAGTGATATGAGTCACAAGCAGAAGCATTGTGACAGAAACGAGGATATTTTTAAGCAAATGAAGTCTAAAGTGCAAAATAAAAGTGGCATTCTATAAAAAAGTCTGTGGAATAAATTACTAATAATTGTTACATGTTAATTTTTCATCTATGTGTTTTTTCTACCTGCAAGTGTATTTGCTGAAGTATATTATCATCCTGGTAAATAAATATGGTGAAGCTTTTGATTTCTAATGGGCAAAACATGATTACAGCAAAACTGTAAAAAAAAAAGAAAACTTTCTCATTGAAATATTTTGCCTTTATGTTACAGAAGTATCTACATCAGTATAGAAGCATGATCAGCAGTAGTTCATCTACAAAAGTGTTATAATCCCTGTTTAATTAGTAACAAGAGGCATGTCCTCCTGCATTTTTCAGTTTATCTAGTGTTAAAAAACAACAAATGAGGCATTCCAAAAGGGAGCATTATTTATGATGATGACAATAAGCTATGTTCAAATTTAATAACACACCAAAATACATTGCAGGAAGGTATTACAGCACAGTTCTGAGGAAATAAAGTCTAATTTTTCAAGCCTGCAGTGTAAATAATAGAAATAAAAAATCACAAAACAGACAACTGATAAATTGTCTAACCTGCATAAAAAACCTGTCATCAAAATATTTTGAAGATATTCTGCTCCTTGTTACCCCCAACCCAAAGCTATTACTAAAATAACTGTCTAGCAGCCTGTCAGATAGAGGGGGCACACTCAAAAATAAACACTGAAATATTTTCCTTCTCAAAATCTTTATCATCACTAAACCATCAAAATTGACACATAATTGTCCCTATTTAGACTTCCCAAAATATCTTTTTTCACACCAGTAACAAATATGGCAGATGTTATTTTGAGACAAAATCTTAACTGAAAACAGCTTTTGAGCCTCAGATAACACTTTATCAAAACCAAAATTAAACAGCTGCAGTGTGGATGCCTACATACTAACTTGTCAAATCACAGTGAGCAGCTTAGAGCTGCTGAAGACAGGTTCATGTAAAACACAACTTGCCTGACATGTTTTGGATATCCACTATATTTAAGACACAGCATTTTAAGCATCATCTATAAAATTGTCCAAGGAAGATTTTCCTCCTGCATTTTTCCTCCTACATTTTGTGTAATGAATCCTGTCAGTGTTTTAATACTAGCATGGGGGAAGAATTTCAATTTTTGAACTGTGTTTCTTCACATCCAAATGAAAGCAATCTCAGTGTGAGACACCACCATATCAGCCATTTTCTGCCCTAAATGTATACTTTATCCCAGATGAAAATTGGAAAAATATGTTGGTTTTTTTTCCTTAGAAAGCAACTCAAATGCAAATATATATATGCAATTATATCACTTGTGTGATTTTTGGTGCTTTGTATCCTGGTTGACTAACCAAGTAGGAAGAGGAGCACAGATTATTTTAACAACCTGTGGAAACTGTACTGTGATAATCAAAAGTGAAAGCAAGAAAAAAAAGTAGGAATATTTTGATTTACATGTTGATTTAGTTTTGTGGTCAAAAGCAGTAGAAAAAGTATAAGCAAAGAAATGGCAACATTAAAAATATTTTTAAAATTAACTTTAAATCACTAACATAGAATTTGTTAATGACGAAAAACCATCTAAAAATAAAAATACAGGACCATGACTCATTAAAATACATTCTGCATTTCACATACTGCCCCAGGACTGGATTCTCATTGAAGAGAATACAAAATGAAAGGTAACTGCAGATTAAAAAAAAGAGAAAAAGGCAGCATATGGTTTTTTCCACTGAGATTCTTATTGCACCATATGTCAAAACAGTCTAACTGTATGACAAAATAATCTAATATAACATGATACCTAAATTCAGTTCATACTTCAGTCATTTGTACTACTAGTGAAATGTTTTGATCATATAATTTCCCCTATGTTTCTGCAATACCTACAGGTAATTCAGCAATACATCAGATTATTACCATCATATACTTGGGTCAGAAAAAGCGTGGATTCTCACTCAACTTGTTTGCATATGCATAAACCAAAACTAAAAACTTCTAAAAATTATGATTTTACAGCTGCCTTAGTAACTTTCTTTATCAAATACCAACTAATATTTAACTTGAATATCCCTAGGTACAGACTATCCTTTTGCACGGGTTTTTTTGTAGTAGATGAAAACATTGGTTTTGACCCTTAATTATCTTTTCAGCTATGATAGGGTTTTTTCCCCGCTGTCTTGACCTTCACACAATAAACCTTGTATTTCAGCATTTTATTCTGAAATAGCATTAACTTAAATTTTCTCACACTGAAAAAATAATAGAAAAAGATACTGAAATCCTGCTTGACTTCCTCTTGTTAAGTAATATATGGGCTTGCAGTATTATTCAGATTCCCAATTCATCATTTAGATTTACTTGACCTTCAGATCATAGAGTTCATATCAGTCAATCAGTGTTTATTGTCCCTTAATACACTGCCTGTGAGGAATGAATTGCCTTAGATAAAATATTTTCTCACCCAATAGACTAATAATTTACAATGGCATTTTCTGTAATCCAAGAAAAATCCAAGAAAGATGCAGGAATCAAACTGGGGCATTTTAAATAGTGAAAAGCTACAAGGAAAAGGCATCAGCACGACTACATGGAACCCGTATACACAAGCAAACCAGACAGAAGGAAACCTTGACCAGAGCAGTGTTTGTAATATGGGGATAAAAGTCAATTGTGCAAAGATGTGCAGCATGCCCTTCCTGATCAAGCACACCTTTTCAATTTTGCTGGTGTGTACAAAAGTAATCTTGCACTTTGGTTTTGCCAGCAATAAAATGGTGAAACATCACTGCCTTTTTCCTAGGGGCTTAGCTGGCCTCTACAAACCAATTCTCAGCTGGTTCAGGTCTAAGGAAAGAAGAAGAGCACTGGTGAAAACGAAGTTTGGAATGTGCATGCAGTGAAGCAAGGTATTTTCAGCAGCAGGTATCTGTTAAATCACCCTAGCTTAATGGTAAAATGTGGCTCTTGGCACTGCTGACTAAGAGAGAAAAACAGGCAAACACCAACAAAGGTACACAGTAACAAAGAGCCTAGCAGCTAAACAGAAAAAAAAAATGTACTGTTTAGTTAATGGCTACCAGTATGGAAAAGAAATGCTAGGCTGTAAAAGGAAGGAAAAGAAGAGCCAAAACTTAAAGGGAAGAGGATGGGGGAAAGGAAGGAAGGACAATCCAGGGGAAAAATAAACCCACAACATTCTGTGAATAGTGCTGATGTAAGGAAGGCATAAAACTACAGAAGATGTTAGTCAGTTGTAGGTAATTTTACATATTATAAGGACTGGGCTTGAAGCTAATTTGACCTGCCCATACTGAAGCTTTTCTGGAGTGTACGAGTGTCACTAGAACGATGTCTCCTCTCCAGCATAGTCAGTCTTCATGGTGACCATGTTGCTTGCTTTCCCACCTTGGCTTTTCCTACATCATGAAGTGTTTCTACAGTGAGTTTACAAAACCCCAATACACCCACAATCTAAAGTGAGTTTAAGACTCTAATAAGAACAGTGGTGCAATTCAGAAGAAATGAAAGATTGGAAAGAATCTTTTACGCTTCCCTATAATTTGTAGAGGTTCTTTTTAGGCAAAGTTATTGTCTTGTAACATATTGTTTAAAATGTTGTACTTTGTATACTCTAGAACCGGTTTTACTGCATGGAGTTAAAATGGATAATAGTCTCAAAATACCAGTTACATGACAGCAACCTGATTTGGGTGGCAGGTATGTTTAGATTGTAGTGCAAACTGAATATTTGGTGATCCACTACAGAAAAGGAAAAAAGTGTCCTGTTTGACTAAATGGACCACCCAATAATGAACACAATGATGCCCACAAAACTCTTCATTCAGCACACACTACTAAATGAGAAATTGAAAGAAAAAAAAAAAAACACCCAAAAACAGAGGGATGGAAAAGTGAGAAAAGCCTGCAGTAACAGTATGCTACAGTGACTGTTCAACATCACCTTATAAGCCAGTAAGAACTAGTCAGCATAATGGAACAATAAGGTCAAGAGGAATGGGACAAAATAGACATTTCTTTTTTTCTGGTTGTTTTTTTTTTTTTTTCTTCAGAACAGCACGAGCATGACTGCAGTTTGCCTGTAACAGAGCATAGTAACACATACCAACAGAAGAGATTGCATTTCATGATGGCAGAGATTGCAAATTCTTAAGAGATGTACTAGCTTGTCTTCCAGCACTCCTTGCTTTGATCTTTGTAGCTATCAAACATGCTTTAAGAATCTTTAGTGCACAGTTACAATGCCAATGAACTTGCACTTCCTGTAGGCTAAGGAACAGTGCTTTTGTGCCAGCTGGCTTTAATTCCCAGAGTAATCCAAAAACCAGTCCCAGAATGTAACTCATATTCATGGTGTATACCAATTCTGCTCAGGTTTTATGGGTGCTTTTATAATATGAACAACCAGAAAGCATAAGGTACTGTACAAAACCTACAGCTAGCAAGTTTTGGTTCACTTGGCTGTTTGTCCCAGGTGAATTTCTCAGCCAGTGATACACAACATTATTTAAAAACTCAACAAGTACAGAGTGTATTGTAAGTGTCATAATTATCAAAGGGAACTGACTGGAAATATTTATATTAAGAAACACAAATAAACAAATTCAAAAAACCAACTAACAAAGAAACAACTTTGCTGCTCTCTGACAGATTTTGGGAGAGCACATATAGATAGTTGTGCGCACTGAAAGTGTGTACAGCAGATATTTCAAAACTGATGTTGAGAACCCCAGCGAAGAGAATTTTTCTGGTATTTCCTATGCTTTCCCACCACAAATACTGGAAACCTGTGAGGCAAATATGAGAACAATGTGGAGGAGAGAGCACAGCTTGTTTTACCTCTCAGTGCTGATGAATTTCCAGCACGGACATCTTGTAGCACTATCTAAGCAGTATCACACGAGAAGAACTCTCCTGCCTCAGCTTACAGCCAGGTACAAAAACAGGTGTTGTAAAGCCCAACTGCTGCTCCATGCTGACTTAGGATCCCCAAACCAGTGCCAAATGGCACTGTTATACCTTGAATGTTGTCAATTCCAGTCTCACCTTGAGCTGTGCACCCAGCTCTGCACTGATTCTGGGCTGCCATACAAACACGCCAAGAAATATCTCTGTGCTCCTGTGCCCATCTACTCCTATTTCAGCTGACTGTAATTTCTGAAAGGCAGAGCAACCTCAATACACAAGGGCTTAGGTAGTCGCAGTGCAGACTGCCTGCTCATCCATAATGCAGAACTACAGACTAAAAAAAGATTTAGGCTCCAAGCACTCTAGCTTTGGCACAGGTGATTTATTGAAATAGTGCAGCTGCAGCAAAACTCAGAACCCATCAATACCAAGCTGAGCTGATTTCATCTGAGAAGAAAATAATCCAGTCACAGGTATGACTTGAAATTAACAAGCAATGCCAAATTTCCATTCAGTTCACAAGTTTTCTTTTAAAATGTCTTCATTTCAGAATTCATGTAACTAATTTTGTTTAATTTCCAAAAATAAAATAATATAATAACATAGCAGACTGAACTATGTATCAGATTTCAGCAGAGCCAAATACAAAATACAAAGTGTAAAAAACCCCAAAATGTAAATAAACAGAACAGCCATTTTGTCAGCAACAGCTTTACAGATGTTTAGAAAGTTAGCATGTAACAGCCTGATAATTAATGGTCCCCACACTCTGTAAATACCTTCTGTAGCATCCTCCTTATACATTGCTTCCGAGTACCAGCCTAGATGATCCTCCCTGAACACAGTTCAGCTCCCTGATGCTTTCCTTTGCAATATGTCTCCAAAACCTTTGAGTACCCCTGCCATTTATCTCATGCATTTCTTCATATTCCTGAGAAGATCTCACAGTTTCATAATTATTTCATTTCTTGCTTCAAGCCTCAGTATCTTTTTCTGGAGTATCTACTAAGAACATGAGTTCATACAAATGTATAGTATCCTGTGATACACATACACTGTGTCCTAGGACCCCTGCCTGCGCTGTGGGCAAGGCTGCCTCACTGTGCCCTTGCACAGTCTCATTCAAATCTGCCTGAAATGTCTTAGTCCAACGCTTAAACCATAAATCCTCTGAGCATGAAATATTTCCTCCTATTTCCTATGTTTGCTGACACTTTGAACAGCCATTGTCCAACACTATGGCCTAAGAATTAGCAGACATAAAACCAGAATGGGAACATATAGTAAATGTACAAAAGGCTGAAGAAAATCAAGCAGAACCATGTTGGAATTGATGAAGTGCTGTAGCAGGTCTAAATAGAACACTCTTCCATTTATCTACTGAAGCTACATGGAAATCATTCATATTAGTAGTAGCTGGTGGCTGGGAAGCTAAGTTCAGATCTCCTGAACTGATTAACAATAAAGGGAAGGAAAACCCACGAGCAGATTAAGCTTCCAGATTTAGAGGATGCAGAAGGGGGTATCAAAGGTTCTGTGCACATAAGCTTTTGTTGAAGTCAGTGGAAACTAGTCTGCTAGTCTATAGAGGAAAGAAGGCCAGGGATTTATGATCAAGTTCAAAAGTTAATAGGAGTGAAATCTACAGCAGCACTAACAATTTGTTTCTAGTCAATATCATTATTTAAATTAAAAAAAAATCCAAATGCAAGCTTTTAGCGGCAGCAGTGAGGCATATAACTTCTAAGAAAACACAATCAATTTGTTTAGTAATGCAATATTATAGGAACATAAAACCATAATGGATACTCAAAGAATATTGCAAAGACATCCTGCGATGTGTTATCTAAAAGGTCATCAACTCGAGGACTAATAATAAGCTCACTGAGCTATGAATTCTTCAATGCTTAACAATATAATAAAGCACTGTTCTCGCTGCTAAACTAATAAATATTAGTTTATCAGTATAAAAGATCTACCAGTTGACTTTGTAGTTGAGAAAATTATTAATATAATTAATTAATTAATATCAATTAATTACCTTAATATTAAGATTATTATATTATACTATAATTGTATTGTGTTATTATGTAATTATAATTATATTAATAAATATAATTAATATAATTTCTATTCTCTTTTTTATGAGAAAACTGATACATACATCAGGTAACAGAACCAAAACCAGTGTCTTATAACCTTCAATTCAGTGTACTGTCCCATGGACCCATGTTCATTTCAACTGCTTTGAAGCATCACTGTTAATGCTATGTCAAAGGCCTCATATAATCACAGTCCTTAAGATATACTAGAAGTACTTTCTGATAGATAAGTTTAGAAAAGCTACTAAACTTCAGAAATATTGTTCTGGCTATTCAGTATAGTAGAAAATAGGATGTTCCATTTATAAGAGCACGGAAGAGAGCACCAGGCCCAGTCAGTCACTTACCTTGAAGCCGTTGCATGACATTGGCAATGTCTCTAGATCTTGCCACTAGTCGGGAGGAAGCCATGATCTCTTTGGAGTGAGTCCACCTCCCCTAACAGAATTCTCCCTCCAAGCTGTGGAGCTCAGTGAGATGAGGATCTTGGCTGGCTTCCCTTTAGTGTCCAACCCTCAGCCGTGGCAGAGCATCCCTGGGGCAGTCAGGCACCTCCACTCCAACGCGGGCCCCCATAGGGCTGGGACAAAGCAACGGTAAACAACCTCAAGGCCTGAGAAAGAAAGTACCAAAGTTTAGAGGAAACTTTTACCAGCTCTGAAAAACTAAGGAGTCTGAGTCTCAATAGCTGTCTTAACAGGTACAGGGTTTATGTTTTGCCTATAGTGTAGGCCCAGCCAGAGACATCATTAATGCTGAAAGCTTGCTTGGCAATCATCGAGCAGAATGAAGCTGCAAAAACAAATCATTAAACACGATTGGCAACACACAAGAAATCAATGCTTTCCTGAGGATGCTTGTGGATGTTGTTATAGAAATAATAATAATGTCATATTTATTAAAAGTAATACTGTAATACTTTTAACATACAGATTATTAGGCTTAAAAAAACCCCCAAACCACTTGTAAAAATCCAAAAACTGTACAACTCTCATTCTATTTCATGGCAGTAGGAAGGAGCATGCAACAGAAATTCATTGGTCAGGATAACTCCTAACTTCACTTGATACTATGGTCTACTCTGAAATATTAATATACTTCTCTAGTAAATAAAGGTGTATTTATATTCTTTTTTAGTGTACAATGATGCTATATTTTGTGCCATTTAACATCAAAAGCTGTGAAATAGAACTGCTACATGAACACTGCTACACTTCTGCATCTATAATAAAAATCTATGTGACTATAAATTTAGTCTAAAAATAATTAAATTAGATTCTTCAGATAATGCTATCAATAACATCTTATCTTCTGAGGAACAAGTACATGTTGTGTATGCATGCAGTGTTTTCCCTGGTAAGAAATAACTGAGTGTATAGACACCAAAAATAACTGGATTCATACCATACACTCTGGGTGCACCCCAAATTCAAGAAGATACGCAGCTGATCAATATCACAAATGTGAGTGGGTTTATTGTTGTTGTGCACTTCCCTCTTTTCCTGGCCCCAAGGTCTGTCAGAGAACAGAGTCCTCCATTATCAGACAGACAAGCCTTTGGGCTGCACAGCTTCAGGCACGATGAACTGTCCCAAAGGAGCTGTGTCAACATGTAAGTGCAGCCAGAGGAAATGATATTTCAACATTTCCTTTTCTAACCCTTCAAACTAGCCTGACCCAAGGTACATCCTGCTTTTCCTCTTACTGATGGTTTTTATTGTATTTTTACCTTGTATTTTGGATATCTAAATGCTGCTCAGGCCAGCAGCCCCAAGCTGGCTTTAAACCAGTGGAGCTGAGGGAACACACTTCTAATGGGCCACACTGCAGAACAGATTGCAAAGTCCACCCATGTCTTTGGGCTGTTCTCTTGCATGCCATGGCCACCGTGGTACTAATACCTACTCCAGACACACTGCTGATATTTTTACATGTGTCTACACTTTACATGACACCTGGATGCTCTTATCCCCACTCTCTTTCCATGTGTGTCTGCTCTCTCCTGTAAGGGTCTCCTCCCCTCCATAGCCCTTCCCACCTTCCAGGCTTTGCTACACACTTCTTGGGGTGCATAGGGACTCTGCCCATCAGTCACCACTTCCCAAGCATGGAGAGGCACCCTGGCAGGAACCTCATGCTTGTGTGAGCCAGGCATGAGAAGGTGCCACCATCACACCTCTCAGCCACAATACTGGCTGGGGCTGATGGTCCCTCAGTGTTGCTAAATCCCTGCAGAGAGCATCAGCAGCAGCACACCAAATAGCACCTGACTGGTTGGATGGGGAGCAGGAGGAGGATTTCTGTTGCTTGTGCTCACATATGACAGCTTGGTGAACTTTGCTTCCTCTGCAATATTTAAATGAAACATCAGCTTTCCTAACCTCATCCAAACCAGAAATATTTGTAATATAGTGAGTTAAACATAGCCTTGTTTCTGCAGCGGTGGCACTGCTAACATTTTGAGCAGTACTGTAAGCTGGGTACAGCCACTTTAGTAATAAGCTGCTAGACTAATTTATGGGCAGGGATAAGGGGTATTAAAAATGCTTCATCTGATTGGGTTTTTGGCTAACAGCAGTAACAATATCAGAACACCAGTTCACTCACACTATGACAGAGCTGGCATAAATCAGCTGTACACAAGCAGATTTAGAGGAGCTGTGGAACATGCTGATCCAAGTCCAAGTTAAAAGAGTCTGGGAAAGTGTTATGAAGATGTATGTTCAATATACTCATGCAGCAGGCTGAGTCACTGTGCAGCGATAAATGGCAGACTTGCAATTAATAATTTATTTAGCTGATATTAAATTATATGCTGCATAAGAAGAATGTGTGTTTCTAAATCTGGCTCCTCATTCAAAAGCTCCTTTGCAAGCAGTGGGAATTAACTCATTTAAAGGTGACACTAAGTTAGTACAGGTAGGAAGATTCTCGTGTGCCCAGTCACCTCCACAAGCAGAAAACCACAGCTCAGAGCACAGCAAAACACCACCAGAATAGATGAAACAAAGCTTCATGCACCCTTCACATCTCTCTTCAGGCAACACCTAAAGTTTCACAGGAACAAAAAATCCTATGTAGACAGTCAGGTATTCAGTGTAATGCAGGGCAGGAATTTTTGATGACTTTTACAAATACTTAAAGCCATCAACAAAAATTTTTTTTCCTGCCAGATTACATTTTTCAGATTTGTAAGCATTAAAATCTTAATTATTTGCATAGTTGCTACACAAAATAATTTTAAATAAATGGAATGACTTTTAAATTTGTGTGTAAGAAACAAAGACGTGTCTTCTGATGGATATTTTTTCAAAATACATAGGTTTTAAAAAAAGTGCATGGCTTAAATCTCACAAGTCTTAGCCTGAAATAAACCTGAATCTAACCCTGAATATGAGCTATTCCCTGTTTAGCATTCAACAAGTGATTATTCAATATTATAAACTTTTTTTTTTTTTGGTCTGAACATACATGGAATCAACACACAAGAGTGAAACAAGGTTTGCATATAAATTAGGTAAATCTTTTATTACATTTACCACTTATCTGGATTTAATGGATAAAGTTACACTGACACCATTTTCTTATATTAATATCCCAGTACTCTGGGTGTAGATGAAAAGAGGAAACATGAACTTCTCTCATATAAGAGCCATTAGGCTTTATTAAATTGCAGTTTACAATTCTCTGGATTATTTTGTTCCTCTCTTTAAATGCCCAGAAAGTGAGACATCTGCTCTATGGAAGAGATAAGAAAAAACACTGCATCTATTGTGCATTTAACTTTTCTGTGTCCTCTGTTCAATCCCCTTTTTCTCATTGTGCTCAGGAGTACTTTGAATTAAAAAAGATATTTTCCTTTCACTGGTAAAACTAGAATACCATTGGCAAGACCAGATTGTAACTTACCTTTTAGCTCTCGAGTTTACAAAACATATTAAAGGAAAACAGACCTGCCTGTCAGCAGTGTGGTTCCAGAAAAACAAAGAGATATAGGCTAGGTGCAGATGACATAAACAATGTGCAACCAGGGCAGAAGATAAACCTGACCAAGAAGAGGTAAACAATTCCCTGACTGTGCTTCATGTTGCCACAAATTGCAGATTCCAGATGACCCCACCAGTGGTCCCTTCCAATCTTAAGCATTCTGTGATTCCTAGTACATCAGGCTGATGCCACATATAGCAGCCAGGAGAAGAAGCTACTGATGTGAAAGTATGGTTGTGCCTGAAAATACAGTTTTAGACTTTTACAAACTCCCATTATAGCACATGAATAGATAAAGAAACATCCAGATAAACAAGGATAAACACAAATAATAAACAAAGATTTTGAAGAGAGCAAGAAATAGACGGGGCAGGCAGTGAAAGGACTGTTTCAAATCTGGGACATTTCAAAAAGAGATATTTGAGAGGACAATAAACAGAGCAATAAATTCAAGGAAGTCCTGCAGCTAGAAGACATTTACATATCAAATGTTACACAGATATAAGAAAAAATACAGTGGAGTAACTAGAATAACTACAGCACATGAACTGAACAGAATCTCAGGAACAACTGAAATGGGGTCAAGTGCTGGGGTGCCATTACATATTAACAAAGAGGCAGATTCCTTGGTAAGCAAGAGTTGCACAGAACTGACCAAGGGAAAAAAATCCAGGAAAATTATTTCCTAGCACAGTTTACTGCTGTAGTGCTAGAAGTCCACTTTGATCCACAGATTCTGTTTCTGAAACATAAGAGGTCTAGGAAATGCTGCCAGGTTGATAGACACTACTGGAACAGATGCAATTCTATGAGACAGCAGTGAGCCTCCTGCCAGTTAGGAATAAATGACTCACAGAAAGATAGGAACCAGAATTTTCTGGAGGTTATAACTGTGTTTTTAAACAGCAAATAGTCAGAAAACCAGCTGCTTTAGGTTGGTTGTTAGTGGAAAGAAAATGCTAATCAATAGAAAATAGCTCCAACTAAGGAAGTGATTGACATTGTCCAAAATATTACAAGAATAATCCAAAGCAGGTTAAACAGGTCAAGGAATGATCTAAAACCACAGGGCTTAAAAAATAAATGAAAGGGAGATCAGCAGAGAAGTCAATTAGACTGAAAAGCACAGTGCCTTCCTTGTGAAGCAGGCTGGGGTTTTCTTTAAATCCAAAGTCTAGTAGCTTTACACCTATTCAGAACAGAATAAAACTGCTTCAGATGTAATTGCAAAAGCCATCACTTAGAAATAAGTGGGCAGAAACAGAGCGTGAGGAGTGAAGAGCACTGCCACAGTGTGTGCTGAACACAAGGATGAAGAGAGACCTGCTGAAAGACCATCTGAAAAATAAAGACAGCAAGCAAATGGTTTTTAGACAGATAAGTGAAAAGAAAATAGAAAATAAGATCAAGGGGAGATTAATTTACCTCAATTAGTATTATACTGATTTTTCCACTGAAGACATTTCTGATAGACAAAGGCATGACAAAAAAATGGAAGCAGCACCCTCTTAAATAAACTCAAAGTTAAAAGTGTAAAAACTCAATAAAATTCATTCCAGGATATTGATAACTGGTAGATTTCAAATTGAGAATCCATTTGTAAATTTATTTGGATAAATCTGTCAAGTTGCAACTGATGCCTACTGGATATATAAAATTTGGAACTAGGATTAAGAAGTGGGGTAGAGTGATCAAACATGGTTCTTATATTTTCCTCAGAGAAAATGTAGTATTTCCTCACTGCTTTTCCAAAATCCAGGCCAACAGAGGAGTCCCTTTGGTAATTTTTTCTGACAGTTGAACTGCCAGTCTGCAGTTGTTCACTTAAACCCAATGCAGCAGAAGTCAGTGGATACTGGAACTCTCCCAAAGGCAATGGGACATAACTGTGCACCACATAAGATCATGGAAAATGCAATTTTGGCTCTGAAAGGTGTTTTTGATGGTTGAATACCAATATTGTCACTCTGTGCTTCCTTTCTCTACTGACAAAAAATGCATTGAAACAGGAACACTGAAACACAATATTCTTTCTCACTGACCATCCAACCTCACATTGACTTAATGTGCAGTAACTGGAGGTACTGAAATTTGTTTCTCTTGGGAAGTGTGGAGCAGCAGACAGAGAAATTTAGATCCTTTCTGGAACTCCAGATTATTTGGGTTCATCTAAGTATCCTTAAGCATATTTTGGAGTCGAACAAAAGTTTTTCATTTTGCAGAAGGTTGAAGGTCTTGCATCAGCAATTAATAATTCAAAAGTTCAAGGTAATTTGCACATCTGACATTTAAATCTGTGGCATATAAGGCACATAATCTTCTGTGTTTTATCTAGCATTGTACGCCATTATTAAAAAATTATTTGTAGGATCCTAGTCATGCACATACCTATGTATGTATTTTACATTTCAGCAAGTGTTTCATTATCTACTTTTTATTAGTTTTTGGTAAAATGGACAAAAATCCAGTGATATGATTATTGTCTTGAAAGCTGTAATTCCATTTGAACAGAAAACAAACTGTTCCAGCAGAAAATAAAAGGCAGAGATTTGTTTTTTTAGGAAAATTGGCAGAACATACATTTTTAGATACAAGCAAAGAAAAGTCATTCAGACTTATCAATAGAAAAAGTTAAAGGCAGTGTAAACTATAGCTTAGTAATCCTGCTACTGAAATCGTGCAGGAATATATTACAGTTATATGGCTGTTGGTAATAGCAGGAGACTGGGATCAGTAGCTCATTACCTCCCTCAAACACAGGATATAATCTCTGCCTAAAAGAGTTTACTATCTGCACAGACAAAGACAAGGCAAGATTAAGATCAGAGGTCACAATACACAAGCAAATAGGCCAGAGTGAAGCTCACATCTGAAGTGTAAGCTGGTTAATGGCAGGAGAATTGTTCTGATTTTTCTGGTTTAACAATGATGACATCTAGGAGTTCTGTGGCATAATACCTATAGCACAAGACTATTGCAGAGCTACATCTGTGGGAGAAAAAAAAAAAAAGGAAGACCACTAAAATAGAAAACACTGAAGCATCTCAGGAAAGGGTGGGTCAAACCGAGTTTGAGATAAGCAAGTAAGCGTCAATTCTTTGGTATTCCCACACACTTCCCAAGCAAGAAACTTTGCTTAAGTATAACTTATAAGCAAGTGGCAGACAATTGCTATACGAATGCAGAAGCAGAAACCCCTCTTTTTCCCCCTTTAAACTGTGCCTTTGGGTGAAACAAAGCCAAAAGTCCATTCACTTCAGATGTACACCTTTATGACCTCTAAGGAGACACAGAACTCTAAAGTTTTGTCACTAGCTATGGTAATAAGTATAAAAACAACTGTTGATGTGTGATATAAGCACTTTCTCGATAACTACTGGTACTAGTTGATAAGAAAAAAAATTGAGCCACAACTGACTTCCTTTAACATAACATAACCGAGGTGGGTTAATGTGGTGTCTTGTCTGAAGGGTGAATGTATGTGAATTCCTCTTGGGACCAAAGCTCTGCAGACCCTCAACAATAACTCTCACTGCACTGGCCTTGAAAGGCTCATGCCTTGTTCAGTGCCTCACCCAGGGAGATCCTCTTCATTGCCAGGAACTCGTACTCTCTCCTCAAATTTAAGTACTAACAGAGTGGTGTTCTTATTTCCCTATGCACCTCTGCTCTCCCTGACCCAGTATCAAAGTTAGTTCCTCTGAGCAGTGTGCTCGCTGACAGCAACATAGAATTTCCATTGACATATATTATTTCTGAAGGTAATATTAAACAAACAAACCAAAGCAGATATTATGAACAGGAATTAAGGGAACAGGTGGGAAGTGTAGGGATTATTCCTTCTACATTCACATCTAACAGGGTTTGCAAAGATGAGAATTTAATCATTCCAACACGCAGCACCACGCTCATTCTGGAGAGCTCCTTTCCCAGGGCAAAACGTCGGTGCTTTAAGGAATGTGTGAAACATTCCAAAACACAATGCCTGACTCTCACCGGAAAAGAAGTAACTCCAAAATTTTAACACTGCACCTCAGAAATCAGATTTTTTCATGTCATTCAGCACACAAGAAACATTTAGTATAACAAACAAAAAAGCCTTTCTGTTTACCAATTAAAATGACATAGTACCCTGATTTCTTCTATCCAGTGGCAACATGTTAACATAGCCCATCAGCACTGACAGCTTGGGATCTGTTTAAGGTTGAAGTGCACGCAAGAATCACAAAAATATTTATCAGAGATCACGGAGAGCAGACAGTCCGTCACTAGTACTACTACAGGAAAGCGCGTGCCTGTTAGGAGTCGTTCAACAGGCTCCGCACTAGAAGAGCTCTGGCAGGCAGCCAGAAACACCACATACTATTTCCCTACAAGCCACATAGGTATAAATCCCTCCCAGCCAGACGCACTGGAGTTTCCTCGCCATCACACCCATGATTTACCTAAGCATTTCCTCATCAAATTCCAGTATCTGGTCTTTCGCAGCAGGTTACTAATATTCCTTACAAGCACTTTTTCTCAGCATGAATACGGTTGTCAAATTCCTCGTAATAACCTTGTCGCTGAGTATTTCAGCAGCTCTTACCTCCGGGGAGTTACCACACAAGCCAGGGAACATATGGGCTCTATGCATCTCTGTCGTGGTGCACTTGTCCTTTTTGCACCATCACTGCGTGCAACCCAGGCTAAAAGTGGCTTCTCGGGAGCGCCCATCAATAGTCACATTTCCTTTGCTTAACTACGTTTTGGCCTGCAGTGTGTGACTGAGCATAAAACTGGCTATCTCTGCAACACACACATACGTGCACTTCAGGAGGAGAACCACCAACAGCCCTCCGCCGCGTCTGCCCGCTCCGAAGGGGCAAAACCTCAAACCCACCCCGGGACACGGCCAAACTCCGCAACCACGGCACCGACTTTCGGATTCACCTCAAGACAGTTCTGCGTAGGGGCAGGAGGCGGCTGGTGGGCAGCTGTCATAGGCTGCCCCGTGGGACCCCCTTCTCTCCGGCCGCGCTCCAGCCACTCGCGGGCTCACCGAAGCGGCGGCCGAAGCCCCGCAGCCCCCCGGGCAGCCCCCCGCCCCGGCCCCGCGCCGCCGCGCCCTACCTCCGCCCGCCGCACCGCGCTGCTCCGCGCCTCGGTGCGCCCGGCGCAGCTGCCTGGTTACCGAGCACAACACGCCGCGCCGCCCCGCCCCGCCGGCCCGCGGCGAGGAAGCAGGTGCGGGGGTGGGGAGAGGGCGGGAGCGCGGATGTGTGTGCGGGGTGCGTGAGCCGGGATGCGTGTCGGGATGCGTGTGCGAGGATGCGTGTGCGGAGATGTGTTTGCGGAGGTGTGTGTGCGTGTGCGGGGATGCGTGTGCGGGGTGCGTGTGCGAGGGATGTGTGTGCGCAGGGATGCGTGTGCTGTGTGCGGGAGATGCGTTTGCAGGGATGCGTGTGCAGGGATGTGTGTGCGCAGGGATGCGTGTGCCGTGTGCGGGGTGCGTGTGCCGTACCCTTGCGGCGCTTGGCAGTGCGCGGCCGCCGCCGCCTGCGGGCTGCAGCCCGTGCCCCGGTGCCCGCTGTCCTTGCGCGCATCGCGGGGGGGGCCGCGCCCCGCCCCGCCCCGCCGCGGCTGCAGCAGCGGCAGCAAAGCCGGGGCAGCTTGTCCGGGGGCGGCTGCGGTGACCGCTGTGCCGGGGAGTCGGAGGATAAGACGCTGGCCTCAGCCCCGAGGCTCGACACCCCCGATGTGCGCTCTGGCTAGTAGCCGAAATACTTCTGAGAACGACTGTATCGAGCTGTCGCTGCTAATTTCTATTACTAGTTATATTACTATCAGTATTATTGCTGCAATATAGAGCGTGCTGTAGGGCATTACCTTTGGCGTAGGCTCCAGAGCATCATCACACATAAAGCAGAGAGCTGCACAAGCAAACTGGGACAGCAGCTCTTACATAACAGCGGCAGGACAGAAATATTTAAAGGAGCTGGCAAGACGGTCTGCCACTTTTGAGCAAAAACCACGCTAAACATGCAACAGTGTTTGTGCCCCCAGTATAAAATGTGATTCTGCCTCTTCCAAAGACATTGCACAATCCCTATGACTTAATTTTGCTTTTTCTCTCCTTCATTTTAATTGATACCATTAAGGCTAGTTTCATGCAGGAGACAGAAGGATATTTTTCTGCTTAAGAGATGGATCATCTCTGGTCTGTGTCATTGGGAAAAAAAACCCGCTCATTTGGAGCTGAAATGGAGAAGCTGAGAGAAGCAGTGCCAATGAACCTCTTAGTTTTCATACTTTCTGGCAGTGCTGCAGTGATTCTACAACATTAGCATGCAGGGTGTTTACTGAGTGGATGGATAAAATCTGAGTTAGGCAGCAGAGATTACTCAGTATCACCCTGTCCTTTAGCAGCAGTCATATTAACATTGATGCTACCCTCGTGGTACGAATGCTTACACTTATGGCACCAATCCCAACACCATGTAGTTATGGATTGCACACTTGGAGCCAGGGTCCTGTGTGGAAGAAGCAGACATACCAGGAGCTACAGCAAGAATTCATGTGAAACTGGGATATACATATCTAGGTCACCTCCAGCCATCCACAAAAATTACCTCTTTCTGACAATGAGTGTAACCAGGCATATTTGGCCTGAAATTTTCCTCCGTTTGAAGGGTTATGGGATTTTTTGTTTGGTTGGTTGGAGGGGTATTTGGAGGGGGCGGGGGGGGGGGGGAAGGGTGTGGAGGAGGTGAACTGAAAAGCTCTTCTCATCCAATTTTTCTTACCTCTTTGTCCTTCTTCTCTGCCTTACCCCATGCCAGTTGCAGCACCAAAAATGGCAAAGGAAGAGGATGCTAACATGTTTCTGAGTCCCTCTTTCTACATATATCTTTTTGCTGAAAAAATTCCTCACTTTGCTGCCTCTTTCAGAAAATACTATCTTATTTTTCTAGGTTAAGAGCATGAGTATTAACCTGAGTGAGAGTATCTTGAGTGCAAAAGCCCAGATTTCATATAGTAATACTACTATTGTTTGAAGCAGTTCAACAAAGTGCTTGCTAGTGTAAGCTTCAATTTCAGCTCTAAATGCTGCACTATATGTTTTAAAAGCTCAGCTATAAAAAAATTGTCAGTGCTATTGTAAGGACAATGCACTTGTCAGTATTACTTTTTATATTTTGCTTTTAACTGTTAAAAAGTCATGATCTGAAACTGTTGCCTCTTGGGTATGTGTAAATATCTTTTCTGAAAGGATAGGCGATCAGATTTGATAATATATAGTGTCCTCGAGGGCTGCTGCTTTTAGCTGAGGCATGAAGAGGTCTTTTGCACTGAGGAATTTGGGGCACTCTTCCTCAAAAGAGAAATGCTACCTATGAAAGAGATCCAGTAATGTTTCAGTTTGCCTCAATATTGTATCACTCTCTACTTGGCCCAGTTTTGGTTGCCAGACTTCAAAAACTATCTAATTCGGGTAGAGAAAATCCAGAGAATGGCCATGGGAATGGTGGAAAGTTTAGAAAACTTAATCTAAAAGAAAAGTCTGAAATTATTATTCAATCTAGAGATTAAAAACTGGCATGAAGTATTAAAACTTTCTAAAGGAGCACTAAAAGGAAAGGAATCATCACTTCTCAGTGTCCACAGTACAAAGGACAAGAAGTAATCTGCTTACCTTGTACATGGTATTGTCATATCAGAAACAAAAATTTTGGGAGGAAATAAAGCTTTGTACCACATACCATAAGAAGGAAGTGAAACTGGCATCATGGAAGATATTTAAGCTTAGACTATACAAGTGTCTTCCTGGAAGGCATTTTTAATTTTGATACCTTGTCAGGGTGCAGAACAGGATATCTCTGTAAGTGTCTTGATCTCTTTTGAGTCCATTTGCTGTAACTGTCAGCAAATGGATGCTGAGCCTGGTTTGAGTAAAACCTTCTTCCTGCAGGTTTTGCAGCGAGCAGCAGTTGCCACTTCCTTCCTATCCTATACTGCCACACAGTATCTATGTACAACCTGGAAACATTGCCACATACATCCTTAGAGATGCACAGCTCTACATCTGCTTTTCATGTACTGTATCAAGCATAAATGTATAAACATTTAATCAAAGATGCATATAGTTTGAACAAAGACTTGTAGGATCATCAAGCCCGGATGTTAACCCAGTCCAAGTCCACTGCTTCACTTTGTCCCTAAGCATCACATCTAAGTGTCTTTTAAATACATCCAGGGACAGGGAATCAATGACTTGGCTGGGCAGCCTGTTCCAGTGCATGACAACCTTTCCCACGAAGAAATGTTCCTAATATCCAATCTAGACCTCTCCTATTTGAGGCTGTTTGCTCTTGTACTATCACTTATTGATAGGGAGAAGAGACTGACACCCATCTTGCAACAGCCTCCTTTCAGGCAGCTGTAGAGAACAAAAAAGCCTCCCCTGAGCCTTCTTTTCTCTAGGGTAAACAACCTCAGATTCCTCAGCCACTCCTCACAAGTCTTGTGCTCCAAACCTTTCACCAGCTCCGTTGCCCTTTTCTAGACACACCCCATGCTCAGCATCTCAATGTCTTTCCTGTAGTGAGGGGCCCAAAACAGGATTTATGGTGTGGTCTCAGCAGTGCTGAGTACAAGGGGACAATCACATCCCTGGTCCTGCTGGATATATGTTTTTCTGTTTGCCATCGGCCTTCTTGGCCACCTGGGCACAGTTGGCTCATGTTCAGCTGCTGTTGACCAGCACCCACAGGTCCTTTCCTGCCTGGCCACTTTCCAGCTACTCTTCCCCAAACCTGTAGCACTGCATGGGGTTGTTGTGCCTCAGAGGAAGGACCTGGCACTTGGCCTTATTGAACCTCATATTACTGGCCTCAGCCCACCAATCCAGCCTGTCCAAATCCCTCTGCAGAGCCCTCCAGCAGAGCTACACTCCCTTCCAGCCTGGTGTCTCAACTGCAAACTGACTGAGGTTGCACTTGATCCCGTCACTGAAATCGTTGATAAAGATATTAAATGAAGGAAAGGAACTGACCCCAGTAGGAGACCTGAGGAACACCACTTGTGGAACACAACTTTTCATCCCTGAGCCAAAGCTCTCCGTTCAGCCAGGGCGGTCTTTCCTGCTGGCTCATCTTTCTGCACTGTGGGACAGCCTGCTCCTGCACTTTTAAGATTTCCTTCCTGAAGAATGACTAGCCTTCTTGGACTCCTTTGCCTTTTAGGACTGTCTCCCAAGGGACTGTCAACCAGTCTCCTAAACAGGCCAAAGACTGCCCTCCAGAAGTCCAAGGTAGCTGAAATATCTCCTTACTTCTCCAGGAATCTATAAGCTGTAAAACTGCATGGTTTTTTCTACATAATTTTGTATGTTGTACCTACGGGCTTATGTTTTATATTTGAATGTAACAAAACCTGGGTGAACAAAGGTAAGTAAGATATAACTAGAAGCCAGAGGATATATTCCCACTAACATGAATTGTACTGAATTACACAAAAAACAGCAACTCACCGTTTCACTTCCTTTGCATTGTGCTGAAATAAATAAATATAGTGGGATGAGATTCCACAAAATTATGTGGGAGTGGAAAAAAAAGTCAGGAAAAATATCATCTGCTAAACAAGTATATTATACTGTGATATGTGATATGTTCTTGTAAGTGAAGTTATCAAAATTATAACAGCTAAAAAGATAATTAGGATTCATATGAACTGAATGAGCTCAGTCTAGCATATGGCAAGAGTCGAGCTAAAACAAATGGCATTTATTTCTAGTATTAGTCACCCCATTTTTGTCAATAAAGTCATTATATCCTCTCAAAATGTATTGTTTTGACAATTTTCTCTTGTTTATTCTTCACAAGTTACATTAAATTGGAAAAAAATACTAAAATCGCAAACTTCTATACAAGAATGAAAAGTGTGTACCCCAATATTGTCTAAAATACGACTCAAAGGTTATTACTTGAAGGTCTTAATCAAGCAGAAGACCTGCCAGCCTAAAAATTGCACTAGAAGCTGCCCAATCCAGCAGTGGAATGGCAGCAAGGCTGCCACAGGTTCCTATCCCCACATCCAGCCAGCAGCAAAGCTGAGTGTGCACTCCCATATAATGATGGGTGCGTGTGCTCACCATATAAATGTGCACACACAGGAATGTGGCTGCATGCACAGTTCAGCAGGGACCAAGACCACAGCTGACACTTGTCACAGGACCTGCCTGCTCCTGCCTTACCAGGGTGAAAGCCTGAGAGCAGAAAATAGATGCAAATACATATACTGCCATAAAGGGTGAACCCCTCCTGTAGCTGATGTTAAACACTCCATTGTGCCAGTGCTTGGCCCCTGGATCCCAGCCTGCTCAACTCCTGAGGCCTGAGCCCTGCTACACTGACAGGTAAAGACCCCCTGATCCATCAACAAACACTACTCCTTTTTACAGGACACTTTTTATCCCCCTAGCCTTTCATTTTCCCTCACTCCTCTACCCACCCTTGTGCCTCCAGCCCCTTGTGTGTTGTGGAGATGAGTCTTAAACACATAACCTAATGTTTTTTAACAATTCTTTGGTGTAGAAAAATAAAATTTAAAAAAATTAAATAACATGGGTTTAAAAATTCAGATGAATATGGCAAGAGTAAATTCTTTGTAATGAACCAGTAGTACAAAGCAATCGTGATCAGATTGTGCCACCCTGTGGGCTGTATCAAAAAGATGTTTTCTTTAGTGCTAGGCTAAAAACATGCTGCAAGAGCAGGCCAAGAAATTCTCAGCTACCAAAGCAAAAGTAATTTTGGGTTTTCTTACATTCTAATAGGGACAAGATGTCTTTTTGAACTGTGCCTTTGAACAGCGCTGGGCAGATTTTCAGCTGGCACCGATCTCAAACAAACATGGACAAATATCTTATCAGGAAAAGTCACAATACCTTGGTGAATTATCTTCCTGTTATGTAACACTAGGCAGAATAATTGCATTTCTTTACTTACTTCGAGATTCATGTGTGAACAGAAAAAACAATCTATCTTAAATTATAAAGAAATCAGAATAATTACCTCTCTGAAATACAAGTCAAACATCAAATCCTTGTGGTAAAAACAAAAAACAAGATGGAAACCATGGCCTATGTCAGTAGCCACAGTAAAATGATGATTTGGAAACTAAAACAGAAGACTAACCTGGTAGGAAGAGAGGGCTTATGGGAAAGTTTGGGTTATTAGACCATGTGGAGCTGTCTTTTTAGCTCTAATCTGAAAGGAAATCGAACAGAAATTCAGTGCAGGGTATTTGGTGAGGGGTGAGAAGCTTGATGTGCCACTCGAGGCAGCTACAGCATTTTATAAGAACAAATTGATGTTGCCAAAACATGAGAAGGCAGGTGGTATCAGTCAGAGATTGGAAAAAGCATTATTTTTCTAAAAAGAAATGGATTTTGAACCTCTGCTTTACTTCAGTTGTTATAAGCAGCAAATAGGTCTAGTGTGAGGCTAATCTCCCTGATAATACAATATCTACCTGGAGGAAACCCTGGACACATGATTTTTCATAATCTGTAATCAAGATATTTCAGATTCCCGCAATCACTATCTTACTCAGCTATTGGCTGACTGATACTCAGTGGCTATTCTCTGTCACTGTCATTATGCTTGAAGCTTCAAAGCTTTATTTTCTGAGTTCTATAGTGGTCTGAATACAAAACATATGAAAAAACCCCATTAAAATTAAATATCTAAAATATGTCTAGTTTGGTAAATATTTTCAAATACAAGTCATGTATCTGAGCCACTGAACATTATTGCGTGAGTGAAAGAATTTATCCAAAATCTTTCTTGACCTCATTTTGAATATACCTTAAACTCATTATGTAAAAGAACCATCTTGGTATTCACGTGACTTCCAAGGGCAGAAATCTGCCATCTCTGTGAAATTAATGTTATCAGATATTATTTTCTATCCTTTGATGTTGACAGGTAGCACCAGAAGTTCTTCTGAAAAACGTCAGGCTTCTTTTATGAGACATTCATGTTTTTTATCATGTTCATTTTCATTTGGGAGCTCGAAGCTCTATGTCTTGTCTAACAGCATATAATGAGTAGGAAGCATGTTGTTTTCTACGAAAACAGATGGGGTTGTTTAAAATACAGCATTGCAATTTCTGTAAAAAATTGCTTATTTAGAATAAGAGTTTTAAGAATAATATAATGTAATAAAGAGGCAATGAAAAATAATGGTACACAAATCTCTCTTATACAAAGACAGGCAGGAATTTTATTAAGAACAAACATTTTCTGAATTGATAGATGAAACCTAAGAATGAAATGATAAGATTTATAAGTGGACAGTAGAAAGGCCATGCAATGTTGAAAGAACCAGTTATCATGCCTACAAAATATCTTTTTTCTTTTTCCCCCAAAATTATGTGCTACCCATCTCTTGGCCTTAATTGTGTCCACTGTCTCAGTGCTATGCTTTATCCTGAAAGTGGCTGCAATTTCATGTGAGTCATTCATTCCTACAATGTTTGAATAATTTTTTTACTGGATGCTTTCAAACTTTAGCTGTGACTGCAAAGAAATTAGGTAGTTTCAAGACTACACTGCAACATTTATTTCAGGCACAATACAAAAATACAGAATGTAGTTTAAATTCATCACAATAATTATTCAGTAAATATGCTCTTCCACTAGGCAAAATGTCCCCAAGGGAACTCTTTTTTCCTACTGTAACGCTTTGCATGTATGTATTTTCCTGTATAGACCAAATCATTGTTAAATTTTGTTCTTGGGAGAACAAACAATCTTTTGGGAAAGTTTTTCTGTTGTAAAAAATCATAACTGTGTCTCTTTGACCTATAGCTGAAAGAGAAGCTCAGACAACCCACTGGTGATTTATATCCTTACAGGGTTTTACTTTAAATTGCCAGTATCACCTTTTATAAAACTGCTCCTCCGTGTAATGGGGACCATTATGCAGTGCTGTTTGCAGATGCCTGTCAGAGTCAAAGTTATGGTCCTAAGGCCCAGATGCTTCTAGCTGCTCCGTGCTTATTTCTGGAGATTTCATAAGTGTTGTCTCTTCTCCAGAGACAGGTTTTGTTGTTGTTTATACAGATTTTGTAAAATGCTGTGAGAGCAGAGTGGCCTGGGTTTGTATTCATGTTGCATTGGTAGGGACCACTGTACCACCACTGTTCTGACTATCACCTCTGACTCTGAAGTGCAGCACCCTCGAACTAAAAAGACAACCTGCCTCAGAATTACCTGGACCACCTACACTCTGCAGCTCAGACTTGCCACATACTTATATCCTCTGGACACAGAAGAGAGCAATGTGGTCAGTAGTGAACCCAGCACTGATAGCCTCTAGGTCCTTTGGATTTCTTTTGTTTTCTGTTGTGTTCTGAGGCCCACCATATTAGGTGCTTCCCATTCTGCTTCTGTTTTCTCATGTCAAAATTCCCATCCCAGCTCCAATCAGCTCAACCTATCCCAGGAAAAATCCAAACAGATTTCATTCTGAGGTCAGCCTGGTCATTTTATTGACTGTACTTTCAAATAAGGAAACAACAACCAATTAATCATGCAGTCAGAGGGTATTTTCTCTGATTTTATCTGAAGATCAGATTTAGGTTGTCATCACCATACAAGAATCTTTCATAATATATTCCTGAGAATTGGCAACACCCATTGTTTCAAAAGACATGTGACTTATCTTTGTCTTCAAAACTGTAAAGTGGAAGCATTCTTGCTGACATTAATTCCCCTACTCCTGCTTCCTCTTACCATTTCTGATGGTTGTCTAGTTAATGAAATCTCTACTTGGTTCTTGTTTATTTTTTAAATCTCACTCCATGCACTGTCCTGACAGTCTTAGGACTGTTCCCTGATCAGTCCAGAGATCTTTGGTTAAGGTCAAGTGATCTTCATTGAAAGGGTTAGTAGTCATTCCTGATGTATGTCCTTTAATTCTACATTTTAGTCTTATTGTGCTTTCTTTCTTGAGTTTCTTAAGCTTGACTGGCCCATGTCAAGTAGTCCTGCTGTTGAATGCTTTGCCTTTGTCTTAACAGTGTCATTTCTATAACATTTTCCTCATCTCTCATAATTTTATTTTCTGATATTTTCAATCATTCAGAACATGATTGTGAATACATGTGATTCAATTTACTGATGCAGATTTCTGTTTCCTGAATATCTGTTTCAGAATTCCTACATCTTAGATGTGCTTGTTTCCCAAGACCTTTACAGAAGAAATCAGGAGTTGTTCTACTGAAAGTTTCATCATTGTAAAGATGAAAGCATGCATGAAACTGCACATGCATTCTTTCCAGGAATACCAAGCTCCTTGTACTTACTGGTAAATGATTTTCTACATCTGGAATTTCTGCAGTCGCTCCATGCTTGGTTGCTCCATAACCTCTCACCCTTCCAGCACAAGATTAATTAAGCTTACTCTCCTTAATAGCAAGCTATCTGAGAGCAGTAAAAATTAATGACCTGCAGTGCAAAATGGTTAAATTAATTATTCACCAATTTCCAAAGCACCATAATTGCATTTCCATTCTCCATGGAGCTCTCCAATTAGCTTGCTGAGGGACCGGGGTGCTCAGCAGTGTGGAGTTTACAAGTACAGAAGTTTGTGTGGGTGCTCAGGAGAGGAGGAATAGGAGGGATTGTCAGAGGTGGCTAGGATGGCTGTATGGGTGAGGGCAAAGGTTTGAAGGTTTTATGACTCTGGAAAGTTCTGGAATGATCAGAAGGAAAGTATATGTGGGAGGAATGGCTACAGCAGTCTTTCATCAGAGCAAAATTGTGTAATTAGCTTGGCACATAACTTCTCTGGGACTCATAGGTATGCTGAAGGAAGAACAGTTTTCATTACATTATTTCTATCTTTTTCCCACTTAAATATAATCAAGTATCTGCTTTTGCTTTTGACTACTTCTCTACTTAAGACAAGGTCAGACAAACAGGTTGCTGCAAGAGTAAATAATGCAAGAGTAAATAAGAGCAGTAAATAATGGTCCTGCTCTAATGAACTGCAACTCAACAAGCAAGGCAAGCATGACAGACCTGGCAAAAAAGCTCCCTGTGAAATTTCTTTAACCCTCACATGTTGCTCTCAGGGGAAGGGCAAAGAAAATGAACAGCAACAAAAAATCAAAGAATGGAAGCTTGCACTCTTACTTTTCATTATGATATTTTCCTGCAGAATACAGGAAAAAATAATTTGCACAAAAAAAGAGAAATGCAAATCATCTAGTTTTGCTATAATTGTCTGTACAGAACTTAAGTACAACAGAGTTGGGATTGACAGATGGGAAGCCTTGGGGAAACCATAATAAGAATAATTAATTACAAAACCAAGCAAGCTAAGTTGGCATACAAAGCACTGCCCATGGATTTAATAGTCCTCAAAACCTCTACTTTCAGTGTTATGAGGTGTTGTTACACTTTTTGTACTTTTCTGAATGATTGACCTTGGCTTCATATACTTTGAACATTTTGACGTCATGTAAATTTGAATTGTCTTTCAGTAAATCAAAAGTACTGTAACAAGTCCAGATAAGTTCATGAGTGGCATTTCAAGCTTGTTGGATTTATAGGAATAAATGGATATACCATGACTGTGGTGTGATCCTGTCAATCAGTGAGAGGATGGGAAGATTAAACATTCATGAATACTGAAAGGCCATTTCCTTCAATTGTTCATCATGCCTTCATTCTTAACCTTCCCCATAGGATTTCCTCTTGCTCTAAACTTAAGAACAGGGAAATTTTCTTACTAGACTTTTTATGGTAGTAGTAAACTGATGAAGGAGGCTATAATTGTCAAACATTTGTTGTTGTTTAGCTTCATATTACTCATTTTCCTATGGTATGACTCAGAAAGCAGATTTTGACTATAACAAGCCATTTGGCTAGAAAAATGAAAGAAGAATTTTCAATTTGTTCATCTGTTCAACAAATGGAGTCATGAAAATTAAGCAGTATGCCTACAGTAAACCTAACTAAATCAAATCACAATGGTATCTGCGGCGGCGTATGGTTACTGAAAGACCATTTTTTGTGACTAGCCTGGTAGACCAGATATAGGTCTGGAAAGAAATAATTAAGTAATCCAGATATAATACCTTAGACTGGGAAAAATCTTATTATAAATTTGCTCTGTTTTTTTTTTTTTTAATTTTAGCATTGGAATCTATAGAAGAATTAACTTTTGGAAACAGCCCTAATACAAGCATATGAACAGTAAAGATTTTGTTCTTATCATCATTCTATTCTCATTTTTTGAAAATATTTCAGGATATTCAGGAGCTATAAATACCCTCTGGAGGCTTATATTTCACACCTACTATGATATCTCATTATGTTTAGGGATATTTTCATTAGCAATGATGTGTTTGGATTAGGCTCTTACCTAACACTTGTAATGAAATAACTGCGGGGAACCCTTTCCACTAAAATGACTATAAAAATGGGCCCCAGAAACATACCTTGAATCCAGTATGCTGTTTCTTGGTTTGACTGACTGCATGATAAAATGAAGGCTGTGTCAATCCTAAATCCTAGTTTGCATCTCAGCTGAAGGATTGCAGATAACCGTCTCTGCCCACCCGCAGGCAGCAGCACTGCAGAGGTACTGAACCTGCACACAGATTCACTGCTGCACAACTCCACACACAAATGGTACTCCACAGGAATATTTTTTTCCTTGTTATAAGGGAATGTGGCATGATAAGTCCATTAAATTCCATGTGGCCACTTGGGAAAAATACAATTCTGCTTCTAAACAGTTTGTGAACTGTAAAGGTAAGTGAGACTTGCTGCTCACGCCAGAAGACTGATGTCTGTCAAAGAGAAGTATCTCTCAGCATGAACAAATACAGCTTCATCTGTGAATATTATTTCAATGAAATAATATTCTCTCTCTCCATCCTAGGGAGTGGGGAAATGGATTCCATTTCATTCCATCTTTTTAACAGCAGATTGGACAAAATACAACAGCAAGAGATGATTTTATTATCTAGTACTGGTAGGTGGAGGTAAAATTTTCAGTTCAACTGTAGAACTCTATCAGTTAACACCAAAGTGTTAAAATAAAATGTTGTTGTCATACTGAATTGCTTTTAGGTGTTATCTTTCTGTCCCCTTTCTTGGTTCCCTTCTTAGGGGGCAGAAGAAAGAAGAAGAATCTAAATTAAGGTAATGTTTTTACTAAATGTCATGCTCCAGCACTGCATGTCTCAGGACTTTCAGGGGAGCAGAAGTGAATAGAAAGACTCCAAAGTTTTCTTGCTCTGTCCTTTGCCCTCTAGCATCATAGCTGAAGATAAGGAAATATTGTACTCTAAGAACATAATGGCAAATCTCTTTCCTAGATTGTAAGTTTATGCAAAACTGACAAATTTGTCCATTAGATAAACATTTTCCACATTTTGGAAAGCATATTGCTGGATTTCTTTTTCATCTGCTGTGTGGGACGTGGGTTCACAGGATGCTTTTGTAGAACTAATAATGAAGGAGGATTTTTTGGCTTGCTGACTCCAGTTTTCTGCTCTTATTATCAATCATGTCATATAATCCTCTAGTTATTTGTAAAACTTCAACTTGAAGGTTGAAACTAGATGAGTTTCTGCCTCCATTTTAATTACCTGTGAGGAAAAAAATCTTAGGTAATGACAGTACCTTGTTTTCTTCTCTTCTGGGATGGTTACTTCCAATTTAGTTTCCTGATAAAAGTTTGAGTTTGTGTCTCTCAACTTTCCCAATTTCTAGTGTCATGCAAGCCACCACAATCTGCTAACTGCTAGATAGGAAACAGTGAGAGAGGAACTCCCTGACTTTGTTAGCCTCATATAGCTCATCTTTGCTCCCTCCCTCTTTTGCCTCCTTGTGTCCCCAAGGATGACATCCAGTACTGAGGTGTGCAGATGGACTCCCACAAGCTCCATAATGCCAATACTCAGCACCGTACTCCCTAGCTATCACTTGCCTTTGGGAATTCAGTACCAAGATGAAAACTGTCTTTTGCCCACATGACTTACCAGTATTCTTTCCAGTAGGACCCACTGCCCTGGGGTGATTTTGAGATAAAATTTATTTAAAATATTTAAACCTGAATCAAAAATACTACTTTTTTTTTTTTTTTTCTCTCTGACCTTAAGTTTAACCAGTGCTGAAATGCAGTAACATAAAATATATTTTGCTGTGCATCCTCTTTTAATTCTCTCCTTGTTCCTTTTCCACCCACATATAAATACACAGTGTCTTCAATATCACAAACACCATGAAGAAAACAGAAATCAGAAAGTGTCCAGTTGGTAGAAGGGGAGTGCTCTCCTCAGCCTCTTTTTATGTATCTCAGTCATCTTTTGGTGAATAATACAAGAATTCCAGATTAGGGAAAAAATATGATTTCAGAGTTTTGAGTTGAATATTGTATCTAAAAATGTTACACGTGTTCCAGTGAACAAAAAGAGTATTCATGTACTGCACAGTGACACTGTCTTCTCAAACACGTAATGGCGCATCATTAGCAATGAGGGATCTTCTTTTTATATTACATCCTTAGGATTTCACAGCTCCCAAAAAATACTGAATGTCTGAAATTCTCACAAAATTCCTACCCATGATTTTTTTTCTGAAAAATATGGAGGAAAATTAGTAACAACTAACACACTCTCAGAAGAAACCAATGTGTTTTCTAAGATGGTGATGTTACTGCAGCCACATTTTTTTTCATTCATAGCAGCCATATCATATTGGAAGGTGTATTCTGATAGAGCCACCATGAGGCAGTAGGACATTTAACCTGTAGCTGGTAAACAGAAGAACTTTGCTATCTCAACTTGAAGCGAGTCATTAACGCCAGTAAATTCAAGATGAAGTTTTTCAGCCCTTTGTCACATCATGAGCACCACTTAACATTGAGAGTTTGATGGCAGACAGGAACATTTTTCATCACTGGTCAAATAAAAAAAATTCCTGAGTCTTTTCTTCATGCATCCGGAGAGCTGTAAAACTAACCAAGGACAAATATGAGACTGCTGAAATATGCAACAATTAAAGGAAATCCCAGTTTAAATCATAATCTCCAGATGGAAAGTGTTAAAAAAAAAAAAAAGATTCTCCGGATGCTCATGCAATTATTTTTTTCTTTTTTTCAGTGAACTCTGATTTTATTTGAAATAAGATTTTGTGGGTTCATTCAGGAGAATTCAATACACACACCTGTGTTTCCTCAGGATTAGGGCTGGTGCTGCAGAAAATTCAAAGCACCTCCCCTAATTTAATCAGTGCATTCAAAACCTTTAAGGACAGAATTAAATTAGTCTTTTCAAAGAGTAAAAGACTGCTCATTTCATTGGAATTGAACTCGCATCAGTAATGTATTTGACATCTCATCATCTACATACCCCCACATCCCATCAGTCAGAAGTGACAGTGGGTTATACTTGCCAGTATAATGAAAGATGATGAGCACTTTTACCCATGAGGGTACCTTGAGGTATGATGATTTTATTTTTAGGAAAAGATAGTTCTCAGTAAAGAAAAATGAAAGAACCTGTGGGGTTACCAGTAAAATATATTTCTGCAGTATTCGGAAAAAAAAAGAACAGAAATAAAGTTAGTCCAACACTTTAAATAAATTAAGAAGAGTCTGTGATTTATCAATCTGCTTTAACTTTTTGGTGAAGATTCCACAGGTTGCCCAGAGAAGTTGTGGATGCCCCATTTCTGGAAGTGTTCCAGGCCAGGTTGGATGTGGCTTTGAGCAGCATGGTCTAGTGGAAGGTTCCAGCCCTGCCAAAGAAGATGTGTTGGAACTAGATGATCTTTAACGTTTCTTCCAGCCCAAACCATTCTATGATTCTGTCTTAGGGTATTATATGCTGTACCCCTTTTAGATAAATTCTGTTGTCCAAACCAGCAATTCTTCCTTTTCCTTTCAAGAGTAAATAGTGGAAAGACAGTTTGAAACTGACCTGAGAAAGCCTCCTGCTTAGCAAGTCAGTTAAAACCCATATCACCTTTATTCATTTAAAACTTTATTTGCTGCAAGTTGCTGATGGGCATTATGGGTGTATGGCACAGGTAAGACTTTAGGTTGTGCAGCTTCTCTGATCTGCTGCTGGTAATTGCCCATATCAGCTGTTTGTTTCTGAGGAAAGCAAGAGAACTCCCATCTTGGAACACTCTGTCAAGGCAGAAACTGTCCTATTTCTCAGTGCTGTCGACTTTTTCACAAAGAATTAAGGTTTGTATTTCATACACTTGATTATGTGTAACATGCAATTATTTGTACACATGATGTGTCTGAACGCAGATGCTTTTCAACTAGATTTTGTTCAATTCTTTTGTACAATAATCATATCAATAGATGCAGTCAGTAAACTAAAATAATTTAATTTCCTCATTTTAGAGTTTGAAATAATTCAGTTTTGGTTTATTTCCATAATAAACCAAAATCTATAAATTTATGCTCTTAGAGCATAAATTTAACCCTAGTTAAGGACTATTAATTTTTGTATATTTTTAGCATATATTCTGGTATAAGTGTCCCAACTGAAACTAAATAATTCCAGAATTTCTTATGAAGTTGTATCTTGTTCACAGTCAACTGAAAATCAGATCTTTTTCATTTAAGTTCATAAATCAGTATTTGGATATGCCATTTTAAGCACAAGCTTTGAAAACTGTCAGTTTCCATTAACCATCAGGGTGTCTTTACTCAGTATTTTTAAAATGTCTTCCATGAAAAACAAAACCAAACTGAAACATAACAAAAAAGGTTCAACCATAATATTATGCCAAATCCAAGTCTTAAGATTGGAATAGTCCTAAGTTTAGGGGATTCTAGATATTCATTATGAAAAATAAATATAGCTAATTCTGGGTTTAGATTTGTTTGGGGGGTTTTATAGTATAAGGGCAAGAAAACCCTCATACACCTCTTCAGAGAACAGAGGTTTCCTTTCACAGCAGAATGTTTATGGGTATCCATTGTCTGAAATATATTTAAGAAGAAAATAGTTGAAACTTGGTTCTACAGAAATTGCCACACAAATACAAAATCATATATTTTATCAATGTCCATTTATTCTCCATTAATTCTAGGTCTAGGTCGTTAAATATCTTGACTATTTTCTCTTGTAGTTATGTTGTTATTGCTATATGTTATATATAGCAGCAGCACCTGCAATTCCATTGTATTAAATGTGTCCAAGCAATTAGCTCAAAGCCTGTTTGTGTTCCAGGGAACTCATATTTCAGAATGGGGTGTGGAAAGGGAAAAATTTACAGTTACACTGTCAGGCCCAGCTAGTTCCTCAAACCAGCCATGGAACAATGGTGAATACTTAACCATCCTCATACCCTAAATTAATGTCCCAAAGGATTTGTGTTCATTTAGAACTTCTTGATGCACTTCTTTCTTATTGAAAATTCCTGTCGTATACAAGTGCTTTTTGGATGTTGAAGGAATGTCTTCAACATAGAAAATCCTTAAAGGAAAGACAAAGAAATTTTTGTCTCTCTATCCCTGGACTTTTGGAGTTCAAAATGTTTCAGAGAAGGGGTAATTTGGTATTGTTCTGAGTCAATTTGCTCTGGCTGAGGAAATGACGAGAAGGAAACTACTTCCCTGTCTCGGGAACCATGTGGTGTTCCAAGATAAGGCAAGCACTTACTAATTCAAGTCCACAAGCAGGAAATGTGATACATCCATTTCCTTTCAGGCAAACAACACAGATCTGTGGCAGCACAAAAGCTTTGCTTCTAGTTCAAAATCTCAAACATTCAGAAAACTATTGCTCCTCTGTGGACGTACCATTTTGTATTCGCTATTTGGATGTTATGGATAAGAACAGTACTTTTCCTCCAATCACATGGCCACCAAAGTTTTGGGGTAAGGATATTGATTTTTTTTTTCCCAGAATATTGCTAATGTAGATGCAGATATTTGTTGCTGATTGCCTAAAAAAATACCTCTGTATACTCTCAAGCCTCATGCTGGATGCAGAGTAACGAATAGGTTTTGTATTTCCTGCAGTGATAGGACTATTTTCCAAATGTTTCTTTGACAAAGTTTTATCATGTTTTTAAATGAATGAAGACAGCAGAAGCTGCCAGGGCAAAATTGATTGTTTCAAAAAGTTCATTACTGCAGTCAGTTGGAAAGGTGTCTGTTGACTTCAGTCAATAGTCAGATCAGGTAGAAATTCTCAACTACTTAATGGATGTAGACATGATCTGTTTCATCTTTTGATGAAAATGGGATAGCAAAAGCTAAGTGTATTTCAACATTTGGAATAAACTCTTATTCCTCTGGAATGAAAAGTTATTTGTAATTTGTTGTGGTGAGATTTTCCTTATTTTTTCCTCAATGTATATTTTGATTGTTATCTATTATGGCTGTTTTCTTTCACCTAAATCTGAGAATAGTTCATAAACTGAAATGTGTAGTGTGAGGTGAAAGTATATGTTATATTGAAATTCATTCAGGGTAATTAGATTAATTGATTTGATCTTAAAGGATTCTGTGCCATTACTGTGGAAGATCTTTCCCTCCAAAAAGCTCTATTGCTTGCTTTAATATTAAAATTTATTAGCAATTAGCTTAGAATGAATCATATATCTGGTTTTCCCTATTATATTATTGGTATTGAGCAATGATCCCTCCAAGAATCAGAACACCATTTAAAACTAAGAAATAACATGCATCAGCGAAATATGACTTCAGTTGCACAGCAGTGCCCCAGGAAAAGAGTGGAAAGAAGAACTTACAAGAGGACAGAAACAAGTTGCTTTTCTTTCTTGTCATAAGGAACAAGAATCTGTTGAATGCCATCCAGGCTTCCTGCAGTGACACATATATTTTCCTACTGAGAGACCATGAGAGACTCGCTTAATTTTTGTGTCGGGCTAACGGGTAAAGTACTGATACTTGACATGGTTGATAAATACTTACAGATTAACTGAGGAAAAATTACAGTTATTACTGTTTCAGAGTCTTTTTTCTGGAGGTTATCTGCTGGACTCTAAAGAACAACAATCATTTTTTTTACAGTGAAAATGGATGTAATTCTAAAATTGCTGTTGCAGAATAAAAACTTGCTGCATTTGACAACATAGAGCAGGACATGCTTTAGCAGACTTATTGCTGGAAGGGGCAGCACCTCCTTTCATCCTCATTGCTCACCTGGTTTGTCTGACTCTGTACCCAGCCCTGATCACATCCCATTTGCATAGGCTCTGACAGCAGATGAACCTCAGAAATAGGATTTTTGTGAGGAGCTTGCATGGTCCTTGATGCCTCTCAGATTTTTCTTACTTTCCTGATAGATTTTAGATGAGTGAATATATTTTTCTCTTTGTTTCCTTTAGATGTATCATGTACGGTAGACTAGGAAGGGTCACTGTATAGTATATGTTAGAAGATGATGACTGACATAAGCTCACTGTGTGGAAACATCATGCAAAATAATAGAAGTGTGTTTCCTGACATCCTGGAGATACATGACTTGAGGCAAAAAAAAAAACCAAAAAAAACACCTACACATAATAGACATAAATAAAATTTAGTTCTTTATTGAATAAGAATGCAGTACTTGGAACTGATTTTTTAGGACATGGCTTACAGGCTGTTTTCTAAGCCACCCACCATATAGTACTGTGAATGTTACTACATTACCATGATACATTCCTTCTCCCTGCATGTGTGACTTCTCAGCATCTTCCATGGACTCAGCCAAAGTGTAAACTTCAACATATGTGCAAAGGTTTGCTGAGACAGACTAAGTTTGTGAGAAAAAAATCAGTGCTGTAAAAATAGCCAAAGCAACTGTTCATAATGATATTTAATCGCTTACAGTTTTGTAAACCATCTATTGTCTAACAACTGGTTCCCTATGCTGGAAAATATACAGGCATCCTGTTTTCTATAGTTGTCCAGTTTCCAGTGATTACTTCACACAATAGCTTCTTAATAGTGACTGTAAGAATGTTAGAACAATGAACAAACTAAGCTGTCCTCTGCTTACTTATGTGTGAGCACATACAAATCTTTTTACAATTGCTCCAGGCTGGTGGAAGTGTGCCTTAAGCAAGCTGTGGAGAGAAAAGCGAGATATAAACACCTCAACATAAGTCATTCTGCGTGAGTTTCCCAAGTAGTCTAAACCCTTTCTCTCATGCAAAGATCTTAAAAAATGATAACATTAAGAAAGAATCAGTACATATTTTTTGCAAGCTGTGTTCAAAATCAGTGACAGACTAGAGAGTCAATAACTGTAATGCTTAGCTGTAGACCTTGCAGGAATTCGTCTTTGAATTCAGATGTCACAATCATCAATCTGCAGTATTTTTGGAATGATAAATTATGCAGTGGAGGAAACAAATGAAAAGAAAAATATTAAACTCTTCTTCTGTTTTAAATTAATGAGTTTATGATAGAACTCCTGGCCCTGTTAGCAAAGGTCCTCTGTGTAACATGTCATAAGCAGAAAATTTAGATCCTGACTCTCGCTTGGATAGAGCTTTTTCCTACCAGAGATGTTTTGCAAAGTCTTTGTAGATATCCATATCTGTTTCAGATAAGTTGTCTGAGCTACTGCCAGGATGCAGGAGCTCATTTCTATGAGGTGTGAGCTTCTGTAAAGCTATGTAACTGCTGCCCACCCTCCTTTGCACTGGGAATCCATAGTATGATACTTTGGTAAAGGTCAGAGGAGAAGCACATAAAGCCAGTCCCTGCTGAACTTCAGTACTGCTGATACCACATTGTAACTGTAGACAGAGAGTCTGGATTATAGTTTTTATTACAAGTTTCAAAAGGAGGCTTAATAATAGCTGAGTGAGAAATCCAAGATTTGATACCCATTCATCAACTAATAATCTCACTTTTTACTGCTTTAATATAGTCTTTATTGAGTTCATTTTGATTTATAAGGTAACATTGGGAGCAAAGATTTTTCCACTCAGACCAGGAGTGCATTTCTTGTAATTCCTAAAAGCATTTTCAGTAGCACACAAGTAAATACAATAAATGTCTTCAAGACAATCCTATTTCTTCAGCATAGATACCAACACAATTTCAGATCGGGAAATGTAATTTAAATAGTACATTTGATCAATGTGACAGCAGTAGAGAGAAAAAGTGTAAGCAGATTTTAATCAACATTAACTTAGATCCCTAGACTACTCTTCAGTCTAGTTTTACTCAAATGTCTATTTAAAAATGCAACCTTAAAATTTAATAACTTAAAAGCATTAAGGACAATTTTTCTTTTCTTGAATAAGAATCCAGGGTGTTATTTGTTTTGTGTATGGAATTAATGCCATATATCAGCTGGCTTCCAGCATTTTGAGATCTCAGACTTCTTGGCACTTACTATAGGCATTATTGCTTGACTTTGTAAGCTACAAACGCACCCATGTTTTTAAATATATCAAATTTTGCCTAGTCTGCCCCTCAACCCACTGGTTTTCTCTTCATTAAAATGTGTCTATTTGTTTGGAAGAAGTCAGACTATGTGCTCTGCTGAAAAAAAATGGCATTAGGGCTGAGCATATTCTAATGCCTGATGCTGTGTTTATCGTGTTACTGGTGTAGCAATAATCGTGGTTAAGGGCTGTGCATCATTCTCTTTATGCACTGCAATAATACATGTGAAGGGCAGCACCAACACAACCAGTAACACAGCTGCTGGGCACTGCAAAGTCTGGCCTAGACAGCCATGGGACATGATTCCTCTTCTGAAATCCTTCATGAGTGCCACTCATGTCCTGTTCGTGGCAAGTAGGAGAGGAAGCAGTTTTGGGACCTGTGTGATGAGCCAGGTAAAGCCTCTCGGCTTGCACTCAGATCTCTGTGTCAGCCCATTTCCAGCATACCTGCTGGGTGCTCTCCCCTCATTCCCTTTGCTCCTGTTCATACACTTTGTACACTTTCCATTCACACTTTATCAGCAACAAAAAGGCTCTGGGACCTGCCTCAGCTGTCCTGCTGGAGATGTGGACACAGAAAGACTGCAGTTTGGAGCCAGCTGTGGAGCATTGGACAGCAGATGTGGTAGTGGGATCTTCTTACAGGCCACTGCTGTTCCTAGTTCAATGACTGAAAAAGACCAGCATCTTTGACCGAACCAGAGGGACAGCCGGAGAGCCTTTGTCCTGGTAGACCTGGCTTTGCTGATGGGGCAGGGGATTTAAATAAGCTGACAGTGCAACTACTTGCCTGGCAGAAAGGAGGAAGTAAAGTTGTGACATGGAAACACTTATAGGTGATTTACACCACTGAAGATTTTTTCTTCATAGAGAAAAACTTCAGGGTGGAAGTGGAAAAAAGAGGGAGGAAAACACAACGAAGTTAGAGCTTTGTGTTCAGGCGATCTGTCAGCCTCAAGGCTGTATTTCTTGAATTGGTAGTGTTCTTCTCTTCAATTCTCTTCTCTCCCTTTCAAAATCACCCCAGTGTGTGCATTCTTCCTGGTATTTTAATTCATGGCAATGAGCCAAAGTAGATTAAGGTGATTGCAGACAGTGCATCACCTGGAGTTTTTCCTTGTAGTTTGCCTCTTTTGTTTTGTCAGTTCTCTGTGAAAACACCCAGTAATTTTAAAAGTGCAATATTTGGCAGCACATCACAAATCATAAGGAATTCATAGCACAAAGAATAATTTTTTCACAGGAGATATAATCTTTTTGCAGAGTCTTTGGATTAGATCACTGATGCCTACAAAAGTTTGGAAATGGGATGTGAAAAAATTATCTTCTTCCTTTTGAAATTATTGTGCTGGAGTCCGAGGACTTCAGACTTTACAGGCTGCTGTTGTTAAAAACAGCCCCAGTTGAAGAACAGAGACAGGGAGAAGCAAAATTCTTTCTTTCAATCTCGTCATGCAGTCCTGCTGTAGTGTTTTAGGGAAAAATTCCTTACAGTTCTTATCCAAAATCATAGGACTCTCCAAAATAATAGGTACTCTTCAGAAAACAGAGACCTAAAGTAAGGATAGAGCCTTACTTCTGGGGACAATAAATGAAAATTGCATTCCTGTGATAAATTATATTGCCAATTTTTAATTTCTTTAACCTCATTGCCTTTCAGCATTTAGTTAAAGTGTTATACAAAAACCCAATGAGAATAAAAATTGTTTATGATTACCCAATAAGAAAAAAAGTTAAAAGCAAGTCAAATTCATCAATACATGGTGAATGGAAGGGAAAGGAGCAAAATGGTCTAGGCAAATGTTATCAGAGTAATGAATGAACCACATTGATGTGGTGAAGTCAGACATATCTGAAAGAATATATCTGAGTTCTTTGGTCAGCAGCTTGTACCAAAACCTTTCCTGTCTCACAGCCAACCATATATATATATGTAAAATGCAGTCCACACATTGAATCTGCAGCTCCCCATCTGGCATACACTGACAATATCTACAGCAACCACTTTCCTGCTCAGATTTCCCAGAGTGCTTTATCAAGTCTGCTTAACACTTGATACTCAGAGTTTGAATTCTGTCTCCTCAGGATTACTGTTCCACAGCTCAGGACTTACTTGCAATTTGGAGTTTCAGCTCATGATCTATGATACTAAGGGGCTCAAATCATTGAGCAGACATTGAGCAGTGCCCATAATGATGGAGTTGATATGAAAGTTAATTGTGTGTGAACAAATATTTCTTTTGACTCCTCACCTATCTTTTACAATCAAATAAATAGCTCATACTTCCAGATTTCCTATTAGTTGTTGTAGTTCTTTATTGCTTGCCTAACCTTTCATCATTTTTCTCCTTTACTCATTCAAGATGGAGCCTTTAAAAAAGGCAAAAACTGTGCATGACTAAAACTACTTTTCCATACTCTTATGTCTTCTAATAACAAAGAGCAGCTTATTTTTCATTATTATTTCAAAGCCAAGTATATCTACTGATGGTAGAATAAGAGCTTGTTTTGAAGAGTGCATAATCCAAACGCCTTTCTCATAGTTTTATTCTAGTATCAGTCAGTGGCATGTGAATTTGGGAAACCCCACAGAAAAGTAGTCTAACATAAAATAGTAAATAATAAGGAGGTATGCATTTCCTTGTTTAGTCAGAAAATTGTCAGAATTCACTACATGAAATGGCCAGGAAAATTGGTGGAAAAATACAGCCTCATTTCTTAGCCCAGAAGATATTGATCAGATGGACTAATTAGAGCACAATTCCATTAAAATATGTGCAAAATATGTGAATGGAGTGAGTGCATACTACAAGGTTCAGTGCAGAAAGAAGTAGAGAATGCCTATGCACCTTTGTGCCAGTCTTGTGTGGACAAGCCATGTCCTTGGGGTTGCAGATTTCCAATTCTGTCAAATAACACACCCACAAGCAGACCTGGCTGAGTGGATGTGAAGCTGTGTTGAGTAAAGGCAATGGTGACATGAAGCCTTCTCACGCTCCTACAAAAAATTCTCATCAACTTCAAAATGTGTTCAGACTCCTAAGGGAGGGTTCTCAATGTGGAATAAAATACCTTTACTGCTCCCAAATTCACTGAGACATTGAATTGTCTTATTTTCCTATGGGCAGCTTGAACTTTGAACAAGCTGGATTCCCTTAAAGGTGTTTTTGGAAATAGCCATAGTGGAAGACCAATTTTTGGTTTGGTTTCTGGTAGAGAAGATAGATGGTATCAGCATGTTTCAGGTCCCTATTTGAAAATCAGAGATAATTTCCCTGTACTTTTCGTAAGAATGTTCTCAAGAGAAAGGTGATGAGGTAAAATATGACATATGATCAGATAGAAAGACTTCTCTGGCTTTGCAAAGGTTTCCTGTAAACACACTGATTATTTCAAGTAGATTTATCTGAGAAGCAGATATACAACACAGATATAAAATATGATTCATTTAAACAACACTATGAAAAACAATGAAATCTCTATTTTAATGTTTAATCCTTGAAATGTTTCCCTTCTTATTACCAGCTTTAAGTCTAGAGTACCTACATGTTCTCCTTCCTACTCCTCAGTGAAATGCTACATGATCACGAATTATTAGAGAAGCCATATTTCCAGATTACTTCAACAAATATTTACCTTGAATGAGTAACCCTGTTCATATGGATGAGGAACAATTGAAATGTCCCTGCACAGTGAATTTGCAGAAATCAGGACTATGAAAATCCCCTACATCTCAGTGGAGTTTTTAGGATAGGAGACAGTTTTGCTTTTGTTACAAATGCCACTGTGATGTCAGACAGACCCTGAGAACACAAGCAAAACCAAATAATGTCAACACCAGTAAAACTCAGCTTCATCTATATAAGAACTGAGACAGACTTTTTCCCCTCTTGGAGAGGGCTGTAGGATTGTGCATCCTCACAGGCCCAGCAGCATCAGAGTAATTTTTGCGGCATGGCTTCCAGACCAACAGATATTTCAGTTGCTTTCTTTTTCATTTCAGATGAGATACTGATCTGCATAACAATCCTGTGATAGAGATATAGAAAACATCACATAACTAATTTACTTCTCAAGTGATCAAGTAATCTGAAGCTGATTTAAGTATGCCACATAATTTGAGCAACAAACATAGTAGCCAGAGGACTTCTAGGGCAAGTGAGACCCACACACATCACCTTTCCTGTGCTTGACTCTGTAGATCTCTACAAGGAAGACTTTATTGTTATCAGGTCAAGATCAGCAGAAGATCTTCCCCTTTCCACTTCCTCTGAGCTGACTTGGGATGTGTCACAAGACAGCAGCAGAGCAGCCTGGGCCAGTGAGTCAAAGAAGACACAGCTGTCACATAGATAGTGGTAATACTGAGAGCAATGGCAGCGAGGGGGAGTTTAACTGAGGGAAGATAAAATATTGCATGTGATGGTGAGGCATCAGCAATGGCAGCAACTGCATCTGAACATCAGCTCTGCAGTGCCAGCATGACAGAAGTGCATCTTATTCTTCTGTAACTCTCATGGTCCCTGGCTCCTCATCTGAAGTCCTCCAGAAATATTCTCCTATCAAAAAAGAAAAAAAAATAAAAATCCATGATGTGTTATGTAATTAAAAAGAAAGGCATTGCTCATCTTCCCCTTCTCAGCTTGAAGATGTTTCTGATCCCATGTTTCTGTTCCCCTTCAGCTGTGTTTGGGGAGAGCTGATCTGCATGCAGCTTTTCAGTTGGATTTCTTATGCACATGGTGGAACTGTTTGCTGGTGTGGCAGTGTCCTTTTGCTTCATAAATAATATACTGTCTCCTGAAAGGGAAAAATTACCAAACTATTCCAAATTTAATATCACTATGTTTATTTTTCCATCAGTTAGGTAAAAGATTTAATGAACACACGATAGTTTTTGCTTCCATTACTGAAGCAAAGGGGACCATAACAATAGTCAGATATTGAGAAAGTCTGACTGAGAGAGGCTTAGACTGAAAAAGTTAATATGTAAATGCATTCCAAGATCTTATGTGCAAGCCTGTCAGAGAAATAAAAGTAGATACTAATGAGGAACTTTTTTTTCTTTGCCCTTATTCTGGCAAACCCAAAGAAAAGAGCATTATTACTGTAGCTGGATGAAAGCAACAAACCATGTCACAAAGAGAAGAGACCAGTCTTATCCTTGCATTTTATTTGGAGCACGATTTCTTTTTATGTATATAAATTATTCTTTTAAAGTGAGTCTGTCATCCTCAGGCTGTGTTTTTTGGCATCCTAATCACTGCTTTTCTGCTTTACCCACCCCGCTATACAGCCATTGATTTATCAAATGTTTCACCATCTTTAGCAGGAAGGACACAAATCTGAGGTAGTACAAAGGAAAGGAAAAGTTTTTTGAGAGCATTATTTAAATAATAATCAAGCACACAGCATACACACATTTTAACAACTACACCTACATTATTGACTAATTATATATAGTGTTGCTTGTTGTTACATGAACTGCCAGAAGCATCATTCTTTATCCACCAAATGCAGAAACCTGCTCTGTAGGAAAAAAATTATGTTTCTTCTTTGAAGCACTACACCGGGGAACGTTTCAGCATGTGAAAGTGTCACATAACCAAAGCAGCTTAGGGCTCTGTCTTCTCCCCAGGACAAACGCCCTGAGGCTGCATGATCACCTGCTAGAGCCTAACAGTGTTCATACTCACATGAGCTGGTCTCAGCACACTGTGGGTGCCATGGTTCTGCCTCAGTTCTTTGTGCAGAACTTATTGAAAGAAAATTCTCTGTATTCACACAACTTCCCATTTTACCTTTGTAATTTATTTTAAACAGGAATTAAATGAGTTTATAATATCTGTTAAAATCTTGGTGAGCCAAATGAGTGGCTGTGTGTGGTACCATCTCCCTTATACAGAATATTAATCTGAAGCATGGAGAGGGAATGAAATGTCCAAAATCAAAAAACAGGAGCACAAGGCAAAATCAAGGCTCAAGACAAAATATTTTTTCTCAGTAAGATTATTTTCATTTCATAGGCATATCCTTTTTGAAAAAAAAAAAAAAAGAAAACTTAAAAATAGCCAGAAAAGACTATCAACATTTATCAACAATGTCATTTTCCTCTGTTTTTCAAGGTAGAAGCTTCACTTCTTATACAAAAACGTACTTACTCGGATTTTGAAATTTATTGTATTTATTGTACTGAACTTTGCACCAAGCAATCCTACTTTTTTTCTTCTAACATAATTTATTCCCTTCTACTTGAAGAGGCAGGAAAGACATTAATTTGATTTTCACATATTGAAAATGAGACAATCATATTTAAGATTTATTTGTTAAATGACCTCACCTGAAACTCCATCAACAATATAAATATATACAGCATTGTTATGAAATCACATCTGGGAAATTTTCAGCAAAATAAATGGAGGAGAAAAAAATTAGTTTAATATAATGTATAAACTTCTTTGGGCTCTGACAAATGCTTGCTGAAGGAAAGAGCCATGGTAGTTTCTGTTTCTCACCAGAGGCGTCTGCCTTGCTTCTCTGGCATCTTATTTGCAGAAGAAAATTAATTCCCTCTTTCAGGCATTTGCATTCACATTCCAGCATTCTAACACACACTTATGACGTTTGACCATTTGAGTGACAGCTGTTAATTTTAAACCTTTTGCTTTTAAAAATTATGTTACATCAATACCATCTCTCCATTATCCAGGGTAATGGAAGATGAATCAACCAAGCAAACACATGGCTTCTGTGGGAAGTACATAAGTTATGCAGGCAAAATATAGGTAAAGAAGGAAGCCATTGGTGGCTCTGTTAATTGAAAAGTGTAGGAATCTCTGAGCAAGCAGGACCTGGGCCAGCCTGGTGCAAATACAGACTCCCAGAGACCACTGGCTCATGTGAGACAAGCACCAACATCCCACTTCATACTGAGTCTCAGGCCTGGATCATTTGTCCTGGGACGAGAAGAGTTGACTAATACTCCAGATCAGTGATCCATTCATTTAGAAATTATGTCAGCATTTATTAGCTTGTCATTGCACAGATTTTTAATGACTGCTACTTAATTGGATCTCCTAGCCCACAAAGATATAGATATTTATAGAAATATTTGCAATATTTGCAATCTCCCAAACAGACTGATGTTCACCCAGACAGTACTGGGACAAAGAAATATGTTTTTGAACCTTAGGCAACTAACTGAAGAGTACAGTACTACCACATATAAATATACTTCTGTGTTCTCAAAATGGTCACTATTATACCTGTTTCCAGAGGAAGATGTGCAGCAGGAGATTTTTTTGCATTACTGGATGTAGGTCAGGTATTACTTTAATGAAAAAAAATAGAGATCACAATTCCTGCTCCTTTAATATTTGCTTATTGGATACTTTAGAAAAGTATTCAGCAAAGTTCACAAGAAGCTCTTTCATTCCATTCTTCAACTTTGTATATATTTTTAAATTTTCACCTGAAGAACATCCTTGTTTTAGCAATCTCAAAAAATAATGAGATTGTATATAGAGCAGTAAACAGTATTTTCAATGATGTCTATTTTTGAACAAGTAATACAGAAGTTAGACTGTCAGCAGAACACACTGTGGCAGTATTTCAAAGGCAGTATGTTATGAGTTAGAAGGGTCTCCTTTGGAAAAACTTCACAGTTTTGTGCCTCAGTAGATTTCCTTCAGCTTCTGCCTAGAAAATATGCTGCACATTTCATTAATTTTGTCTATGTTAGTCATAGAATCATAGAATGGTTTGGATTGGAGGGGGATTTAAATATCATCTAGTTACAACCTGTCTGCCATAGGAAGAGTTACCTTCCAATACCTTGCTAAATACATGATATGCATTTAAAATGGAGAGTAAGACTTATGGAACTGTAAAGGGGAGATTGCTCCTCTTCTGGGAAACAGGGAAAAAGATGAGCAGATATTCAGGGGGAGAGGGAGAGAGACTGCAATGCCAAAAGCAAGGAGCAGAAAGAAGGTCTTGCCTCTCAAATGACAAAAGGCAACTTGAGACTTGGAGGGACATATGCAGAGGGTGGCATTGGGAGCCATTGTGTGGAGGATGCACTGGGAAGGCTAAAATGCCACCTTTGTCTTCTAGTATAGCTAGTGTCTCAAGGCACTGAGTATGCTTTCTCACTCTGAACCTTTTAAAATACTCTTCTCTATATTCTTATAAGGCTTGGGCTTCCAGTATACTTCCTGGATTTTGTGGGTTCTTAAAGTAAGAACAAGCTCTACCTGAAGCTGTATCTGTGTCAGGCACAGACAACAGAATTACTGTGGTGGGACTAAGGATGTTTTCTACACATTTCTCACCCACATTCTTCCCAATAACCCCTTCAAATCCTTGTGCTATGCTCTACCTCTGGACATCTTATGTTTTCTTAAATGTAGGCTATGTGTTTCAATATTTCATCGTTGATTTTAAAAGTTTCAGAAAATTCTGGTTAATTTTAAGGTCTGCTTATATATCAGATTACTTATTCTCAGGTGTAAATTATTTTTATCAATTAAGAAATAAGTATAATGTCATATTGCACTGTGCCAGACTGTGATTTAGAGTTTGGTTTATGCAGAGGCCATACAGCTTAGCTCTGCTGTTGTGCGGTGGGTAAGAATATCTGGCCAGAGGATTGCTTGCTGTATACGCAGAAATGATCAAATCCTATTACTGCTTTTGTTATGCATTAGGAATCACAATGAAACCACATGGTAACAAAGTATGCCTGAAGGCATTAAATTAAACATGCTGACATCCCTGTCTTAGATGTTTCCTTCTGATTTTTACAATTACTCTTTATTTGTCATTCCAGTAAAAATCAACTGCCAGTAATATCAAGGGAACATCATTAACTCTGAGTTGGTTTGTGGGATATTGAGAAGGCATATTCCACTCCTCTGGCTTTTTATCACAATGTATTATGGTATTCAAAGTAATCAAAGCAAATGTACTCTGGTTCATGAAGATCATTCTGGATATCAGAATGTCAAGAAGTATCAGTTTAAGAAAAGACTTAGCCTTATGCTCCTCCATGATCACAGATATTTGCATCAAGGTACAAAACTGTGCAAGTTTTACATCTCTAAACTGCTGCACAACTTTGCTATGCCTTGATTTACTTCACTTTCAAAGCCTCTGCAAAATGCTAGTCCTAAGTGTTTATGGTGATGAAATTCAGAATTTTTCTTTTTTTTTGAAGTATTATGAACGTCTCTGTAATTTTCCCTTGGAATGTTTCTCGATAACTTTTTCTGACTCCCTATTTTACAAGAATGAAGGTGGTTTCTGTATAGTTTCGATTTCCAGCATCAGTTTCCAGCAGAGGGCAATCTTGTTCCTAGATAGGTTCCTCATTTGCGAAGTTAACCCTCTGGTGAACAAACCTCTGCATTTCAAAAGGAGTATTAATCCAAAAGCACCGGCTGCCTTTTTTTTTTACCTTGTCATTTAATCAATAATTTTTCCGATGCTTCTGGAGCCCATTTGCTTACCTGATCGAAGAAAATCCTAGAAACTGCACAAAATTACGTCAGCATGGACCTTGAGCTGTCATTTGTTGTACCATCTTTTTTCAAGGCAGGATTAACCACACTACAACTCTTGACTGATGTTGCTTTTTAAAATCTTTACTGGGGCTGTATGTACTACATGCCTGGATTATCTATTCTCGTTCTTACCTGTCCTCATATATAGAAACAGATTTTTAATTTCCTTTGCTTTATGTTAAAACAAGCACTTTGTATTTTATATCTTGTGGATATAAGCCCCCCCCACCCCCCCGCCATTAGGTGGAGTGGGAGAATTATTCTCTGTTGCTGTAGAAAAGAACCTTGAAGTAGCACAGGCTAAATAAAACATCCCTTTAGCAAGTTTGTGTCTGAATTCAGGGCTCTGGTATTTCCAGCAGCAACTCTATCTCACTTATTAGTTCTTATGTCCTGCACAGTCTGCTTTTCTTTCAGCTTATTTCCCATTACAGACTCTGTTTTCTGGACATCACAACTACCTCAACCACCTTGTACCCTGTCACTTTCAGTCATCTTACAGGAGTCATGTGTGAAGTTTCTTGAAGTTTTGCCATGACTAATATCACAGCTGGTTGATATTACGCAGCAACTGATTCATCCACCCAACTGAATCATGGACTGCCTACAAACGATTAATGAGAGGCTGTTTTGCTAACACAATTAGTGGCAATTGGGAAGATAGTAATACCAACACTTGTCAGATATAAAGAAATTGCTTTTTTGAGCTCAGCATGATAACAGTAGCACAGGAGCTGGCTACTGATACTAGCCGCTGCTTTAACATGATTTCTTGGAGCTGGTAGAACCAACATAAAATTTCAAGTACTGCTAATCACTTCAAGCCTTCTGTGGTGAGAAGTGGTGGCTCTTTGGGCCCCAGGTATACTTTGTTTCCAAACTCGCTGCCTGGGATGCAGGAGGATGAGTAGCTGTAGCCTGTCCAGCTGAGAGATGTACATTTGCTATTGTTGAGGAATCCATTCAGTGCAGGTAGCTCGGGGTGAGGCTCCAGGGCCAGCTGCAGGTTGAGCTCTGGGGGGGGCAGGATGCTGAGGCCAAGGCAAGAGTTTGTGGCCTCTGATCCTTTGCATAAAAAAGGGCCCAGGGACCTGTGGCTCTGCAGGGGACCAGACACTTGGACCCTTGAAGACAGCAAGAGCCAAGCACCCCAGATTTTCCCACCCTCAGACTGTGAGGGGATAAAAGACCCTTGTTCTGGGTCCCTTCTTGGAGCCACCAGCTCAAGCTGTTAGTTTGTTATTCAGTTGTTGCACCATGATTAAATTATTTGTAGGATCTAGACACCTGAGACTCTGCTATGGGATGGCAGGGGTTGAGCTGGTAAGGAAACCTGGTCTGACTGTGTGGGTTGGGGGGTGTAGCTGTGAAAGGGTTTCTGTCTCACCTCTGGTGGTGCGAGTGTGACTGCCAGAGTGGCTCCTGCATGGTCAGACAGGGAAGTGTCCTTAACACTGTAGCTGTTAGGAAGTTGCAAGGAGTTTGTTCAAACTGAGATGGACCCTGGCTGCTCCAGTCTGGTTTTGCACAGAAGAGACTGTGCTATGATCATCTGCTAATGACTTAGCTGAACCGCACTTGAAACCTGAGGCAGTGAGACTCCTCAAAGATAGTATCTGAACCATTGTAACTATCAGGTTAACAGATTTGTAATATGTAGAATGCAATTCATGCTTTAGTACACTAGCTGGTGCTCTATACTAAGCTGTGCAGTGGATGTGTAAGGTATGAATTCCCATACTGGTTTGGATGCGTTTTATACCCGCTTTTGTCACAGAGCTTTCATTTTGGAAAAGATCGTCTTGGTAAAAAAAGGCTCAGCTGATTTTTTCATGTTTGAGATCAAACCCTCTACTAGTTATCAAGGCTTTTTAGCTTTGGGCCAAGGCAAGCTGAAGCTGTTCGTGCAAATATGTGCATGTAGGGAGAGGAATGCTTGTTTAAGTTTTGAGTAACTGGCATACGACATCACATGAAGGAGAGAGAGCAGAAAAAATATGACAAGGAAGGAAATAGAATGGAAATAAATTTAAAATGATAAAACTTTGTTTAAAGGTATAAAAATAACTCTCTTCCACTATACTTCACAGTGTTATGTGCTAATACTTCTTGTTGCTAATACAGCTGAAATCAATGAGGTCGTATATTTTACCTCTGAGCTTGCTAGAGTCCCCATGAAATAAAAGTTGCATGTCAGATGCACAATGTCTTATGCTAGTCTGGGGCAGGTGGAAAAAAAGAAAAATAGGAAAATTACTCTCAGACATTTAAGTAGATGAACAGAGTTTTGCTCTAATGTAGTATAAGTAAAATGACTCTATAGAATGCTGAGTTTAAATGTTGAAAAATTCCATTCTTGGGTGACAAGCTACCTTACCACTTCTAATAACTTTAAAGTAAAACTTCTGCTGTGGTCTAGAAATGGCATTCCTCACTTTAGTGCCCCCCACCAGGCTCTCCCAAACCAGGGTCTGTTTGCCCACTCTCTAGTGCCTTCCTCTTCCAATTTCCTCCACAAGGGTGGAGCTGATAATTGGATGTACAAAATGGTGAATGTTATGGGTTAAGATAAGAACAATTTACTAGAAACAGAAATGAGATAACAAAACAAAGGGTAACACCAGCAATAGTAATAACAAAAGTATACAAAAAGTGGGTGATTTACATGTTAAAAAAACCAAACTTCAGTGGAACATGGCATGATCTAGAGACAATGAACCAACAGGTTCCCTACCCTGCCATGCTTTTTGTCCCACCTGAAGCCACACCCTTCTTCCTTTTTTCCACCCTATGAGGTGGCATAGAATAACACCCTAGAGTGCCCACAGAGCTCCAGGCTCTGTCCCCTCATGGCTGTTGGGGAAAAAATTAGCTCTGTGCTGGCCAAAATCAAGACAACTGCTTAATTATTACTTTTTGAATAAAAAAGAAGAACAATGTAATAACAATAACAACAAAAAAATTAACAGCTCTAAAGCATGAAGATTGCAGTATCTGGAAGTCACCCACTAGAAATCCAATCAGGTGTGTAGGTATCATCTCAATCTGTGCGTGTTTTCTGACTTCTTGTGCTTAGCAATAAAACGAGCAGAACAGATGCTTGGAAAGCTGAGTGGTTCTTTATTAGCTTTATTAGCTCATATTGGCAAAGATGCAGTTCAAATTCATCATGTGTCCACAGCTTGACTAAAAGATGCTTCTCCATTTCTCTTTCCCTTGCATTCGGTACTTTCTCCTGTCTTCCTCCACCCCACCCTGGCTCATACTCTGAAATGCTGTCATTGAGGATGCTGCTTACATGATTTTGAAAGGTACTACTATCCCATCTGGGCCAGCTGTAAAGTTTTCCAAAGTATATATTTGTGAACATGAGGGAAGGAAGATCCTGTGCCCACCTTAATTTCACACCTTGTGGAGCTTACCATAAGGGTATAGGAAATGTACAAGTCCCAAGGATTTCCTGATGTCAAGGAAAAAAATCCTATTGCAGCTCATTGCAGCCAGAGCTGAGGGCAAGAGAGAGATTCCTTGGGAAAATGACTCCCCAACAGAAATGTATTTTGAATTCAAGGGGATGGCTGATGTGGTCCATAAAAATGAAAGGAAACCAAATTCACAGAAGTAAGAGGTTGTCCTAGTATGTCTGCAAACATCCTGCAAGCCTACATGATAGGAGCAGGATACTCTATCAAAAAAAAGCAAATCTATTTTATGAAGATTTTGGGTAATTCAGAGACAGATGTATCTAGGTAGGGATTGTGTTGCTATTTTTCAGTGAGGTATACTCCAAAGTGAGGAAGAAGAGAACACAGTACACTTCTGAGAAGACTTACTCATTGGTACGAGACACCTTTGGCTGACCCTGCTTTAGATGTCCAGGACAGATGGGAAACAGTTTTTCAGGGTCAAGTGCTAGGAAAAACATCAGCCAGTCTATCATCACATGTTACTAATAACATGTATAAATTTCTAGAATGTGGATTCTGTCAAGAGATAAGCACTTGCCAGAGGTTATCAATTTGATAGGATACATGCTATCACTTCATATATACAGTTCATGGAAAGTTATGAAATTCCTAAAGAAAGCTTCAATGACCAAGTAAAAGTTTTGCACAGCAGATGCAATAATCCCCTGTACAAACCTGTAGCACCACATTTCCTTAACTGCATGCAGAAACTAGAGAGGAGGGAACAGAGAGACTTCAAAAGAAATTGCCTGATCTGGATAGATGTTGAGCAGACAAATGTGCTGACTTGATGTTTAGATCTGGGAGTAACATTTAGAAGTTATGGGTGTTATTGTGGGTTCTAAAATGCCAGCCTTTTTTGCATGGTCATGTTGGAAGTCCCACAGATAGAAAGGTAAAGTGGCTAAGATATCCAGTTGCTTTTTTACCTTAGCCTTTCATTTCTGGCTTTGTACCTCAAAGTCTGTCCTACATTGTTGATAAAAACCTTTGTCCTTCACCTCAGCTGGTGTTAGAGGTGAGAGTGGAGACCTGACTGAGGTGAGGTACCAAATCCTTTCTGTTATGGCATAATCAAATAAAGCAGGCAGTGTGAGCAGCCTGAGAAACATACAGATCAAAACATATTTAGGGGACTGGGCCCTGGGTAGTTGTTATTAGCAGCATCCCTAACTTATTATCAGATCTTTCTTTTTACTATTTTCCTTAAAAGCAGAGGACAGAATGACAGGCACGGGTCTCAGGAAACCATAAGATATTACAATGGCCCCTTGGGAGACACTTTGTGTCAGTGTCATTCTGACTCCCCCGAAGGCTAGTTCTGCTCTGGCACTGCACAGATTAAGGAAGAGAAAAAACAATTTGGTGAAGGCCAGCTGTTCCACTCAAAATCCCAGGTGCAGCAAGTCCCACACTGCCTTTGATCTTTTTCTCTGTTTGATAATATTTTCTTCAGTGTACCTCAGGGCTGGACATTCTTAGAGGAAATCAATGGGCATAGATTTACAATTCTACAATATAAGGTTTTAGAACTGAATTATATTTCTCTGAAATTCATCCTCTGCAGGGAGTAAGCAAAGAACTAGTTTGATCCATTAGTGTGACCCACAGTTCCAACTGAAGTCAGTCAGATTTTGGGAAGAGAGAAAATGAAATGTCTGTAACCAATGGGTCTAGTGATATTTCTTTAATAAGAACCAAGAGGGTTAAATGTAGGTCCAAATGGAAAAGAGAGCATATGGAGTCCTGGCAACTGAAATAGTGTAAATCCAGCTGAGCTTCATCAGGGAATAATTTGACCCTCGGTTTTTCCATCATATATGGAGATAGAGAAATAAAAGAACTAAACAAGTTAAAGAAAATGACGCCAATATCCAAAGGGATAATTGTCTGTGCTGTACGTCCAGCACAGGGGAACAGCACGTGGGAAGGACTGAAGAGTTGCACTCAATACTTTTGTCAATTCCCTTATCTGCTTTTAACAGTGTGAAACTCTGGTTAGATTATGCAGGTGGTGAAAATTATGGCTCGAGGGATGCAGCAACAAATCCTCACCATGGTGCATGGCAACCCCAGATCCAGGCACACTTGAGCTGCTTGCTTTGTTTCTGCTTACGCTTGAGGCTGCTGAGCCCTGTGGATATCCCCTATGCCAGCTGAGAGCCCAAAGAGTTGCAGGGATATCTGGTGGCAGCACAGAGCCCTTTGCCTGGGGGATTCCTTGGCAGCCTCAAATATAACCCAACTAGCAATTGAGCTAAAGTGCAGAAGAAATGAGCACAAGAAAGGATTAGTTCTTGCTCCACTTTCCCATAGCCACGCAGGGACAGCAGTAGTGCGTGGGAAGTGCTGTCTTCAGGACTCCCCCTGGGATTTATTCAACTGGAGGTCACCAAGTCCTGGCTCTCCCTTCCCACCTTTGGGAGTATGAGTAGGAACTTGCAGTAACAGAATGTATTAAATCTATTAAAATGGCATAATAAGCTATTCCTGACCAAAAGGGGCACAGTAAGTCCTGCTATGTCTCTAAAGATGTTTTATAAAGGGCAGAGTCACACTGGGCTTGTGAAAAGAAGGCTGCTTATAACTGATCTGATCTGAAGTTAAGAGTTGCAGTGCAGGAAAGCAGACCATGCAGTCACCCTTTGTCTTTAGTGTGCCCAGTCAAAAGTTTTTGAGTTGTAGAAATGAGAGCTTAAAGAAAATTTGTCTTTTAGGGTCAAGTCTGATCCGTCTTGGAATGAAAGAATACCAAGTGCTCCTGAGAGGGAGCAATCCCCTGCAACAATATCCAGTGCATTATCCATGCCAGTCTTTATTTGAAAAGGATAATGTTATAAGCCTACCTGAAAGCAGAGGTTTCAAGCCAGGAACAGTAGGACCGTGAGCCTTCCAAGTATGAATCACTTCACTAGCAATTTTTCCCTGAAGGGAGAAAGTAAGAAGGTAGATAAGGAAGATAATAATGACTACATCTTAAAGTGCAATTAACCAATAAACATTTATATTTCTTCTACTGGAAACAAATGTAATGTTTCTTTCCCCTTTCCTGAAGTGATCTGTCCTATATTTACGGCTGACTTAAAGGAATCCTTTCCAGGATGCCAGTACTGGGGTGCCTCTGTCTGCAAGTCAGTCCTGCTGGCCCTGCCTGGCACCTCTCCTCCCTCTTCAGGGTGTGCTGGCTGCCCTCCATAGCCAACACTCTGGCCAGTCACTCTCCTTGCATCTTCAGTGCCTGCTTTGGCCAAGTCCCACAGCTCAGATTCATTGACATTATTCTGGGGTTTGGGAATGACCGTACAGCACCATAAATTCAGGAGAAACTCTTTGGTGGCTGCTAGAAAATTCTGAGCCTAGTCTCAGCTTGCCTTTTCTGGCCTCTAATGTCTGCATCCCAGTCCTGGAGTTAATACCTTCTGTCTGGCACAGTGTTATTGGGCCTGCTCTTCAGTATGCTCTAGGAGTTACTCGCCTTTCTCTATCTAATGAATATACTTTCCTTTTTCACAAAAATGCTCACAAATATGATAGAACAGTAGAGACAGAACAAACATGTCTCAAGGTGTCCCATGGATATTTTTTGCTTATTCCCTCTTTGCTGCATCAGTTGTCAACATAGTGTTCCTTCTTGTTTTAGATCCAAACCCTTCTTAAATTTTGAGAGGATCTATAAAGGTTTTGCATTCATTTCAGGCCTTATCCAGGATTACAAATATATCTCTGAACATTTTACAACAGCAATAATGCTGGTGCTCAGTTGCAAACCGAATGAAATTTTCTGAAGTAACTGTCCTCCTAGAAGTATACAAGAAAAAAATAACATCTCTCCATCTTGTGAAATCATGTGGGAGAGTAAACAATTCTAGCCATGGGTTTTGTTTTTCTGTTTGTTTTTTTTTCACATTTTGTAGTCCTTGAAAACATTTCTAAAAGAGCTAGAAATTTACTTTTCTTAATGGTAGATTAATCCATCATTAAATTGTACATTGGGAATAGGAAATATTCAAAAGACTTAGTATTATGAATGGTTATCTCTGACCATAATAATTTAGGATGTAGTCATTTACATTAATTATGGTGTTGATTCAAACTATCTGTTACTCAGCAGTAAAAGGCTGGGAAATGTTCTCATGTTGTAATAAATACAGGGCTCACTCCACTAAGAACATGGCAGAAGGTACATCACTGTTTTAATAGGTGAATTTGCAAACACGTACACACAAAACGTAAAGGTCTATAACCAGAAGGACAAGTCTGCATAAATCCACACCCCCTATTGCTCAGAGAAGGAAATACTTGGTAGTTTTATAACTCGTGGAGCTGGTGGGTGGCTTGTTCTGGGAAAGCCTAAAGACTTTCCTTGCCTTGGTACAGAAATTGATATTAAATGTAAGTTATTTTCTGGATGTTGTTGAATTATGCAAACTAAACAAGGAAGCAAAAAAAAACCCCAAAAACCCACAAAAATAATCCAACCACAAACAAAAATACACACAAACAAAACCCCACAAAACACCAGAATTCTGTATAGTAAGTGTACTCTCAACTGTGACTGTGTTTGTGTTGAGAAGTTCATGTGTTACAAAGACCTAAGGGCCAGTTCGTCTTTTAAGGAGGCCGGCATTTTAAATTAATTTTCTTGCAGGAATATCCTTCAGAGTTACTTACATTAACTTTGACATTCATTTTTGCTGTATTTCAGAGCAGATAACAATAGCCTTCACAGTGTCCATGGTGATTGGGCTGGTGATTGGAGGGATCATCTGGGCATTTCTCACCTGCTTGTCCCGCCGCAGAGCTAGCGCCCACATTTCCCAGGGGAGCCCCTCATCCTTCAGCCGTCGGTCCAGACCTTCCTCCCACGGCCACGCTGCCGGCAGGACTGGATTTTACCGCAACAGCAGCTGCGAGCGTCGGAGCAACCTCAGCCTGGCCAGCCTCACCTTCCAGCGGCAAGCCTCCTTGGAGCAGGCCAACTCTTTCCCCAGGAAGTCAAGCTTCCGGGCATCCACCTTCCACCCTTTTCTGCAGTGCCCTCCCCTGCCCGTGGAGACAAACAGTCAGCTGATCACCCTCACTCCCACCAACACCACCACAACTCTTGTGGGAAGCACCACCAACAGCTTGAGTAGACCGGAATTCCACTGGTCTAACAACAACCTCCGCATCTGCCACTCCACGCAAACCCCACCTCCCGCCTATGAAACCATCATAAAAGCTTTCCCAGAATCCTGAGCTTCGTCCTCGCTGCAAACACACATGTGTATCTTAGGAGGAACCTCAATCATCTCAAAAATTTTCTGTGCGTGATGAAGATCTCTGAGAAGTCTCCAGCTGCAGTTGCAGAGGGGACATACTTTGCCAAGAGGCGTGTAGCAGTGATTTCACAGAGCCCAACATCCCACTGTCTGAGAGATCACTTGTCTTTGAGCTGCTGGCTTTTATTTACTGCTCTGCTGTATGCTTGCATATTTATAGTGTTGTATCTTTAATTGCAGCCATTGTCTCTTTATTTTAGAGGGAAAAATGCTGCCACATAAAAACGAAATCTTTTCTTGAAGCAACAGATAATACTAGAGATTACTGATATAACTGATATACACAGCACATCAATGCAAATTTTATTATTCCTTTTTTTTAAGAAGTTTTGATTTTACATGTTTTTGTTACACTTTCAGAGAGCACCTCCCATTACCCTTCTTCTTGCTATAACCCTAGAAGGGCTTCAGTCTGAGGAACCTTAAATGCAGACCTCGTAGAGGATGCAGTCTTGGCTGCTACAGACATTCTGTTCTGTTGATTGCAATCATCTGATCTGAAAAGACTCCATATCAGGGATGCTTGTTTAAAATTCCCCACAGTATGGGAAAAAAAATTTGAAGTATGTAAAGCTTCATGCAGGAAGAAGCTTTGAACAACATACTAAATGCATGATAACAATTATAAAGAATTTTCTGTCTGCAGCCAGCAGAACAGGTAGTCACTTTTTAATATCCAGTGAGGCTGTATGGGCAGAGCTCCTCATGTTTCATTTTTCTAGTTCTGGTAATCCAGATAAGCAGTATGAATGACAACTATTTTTTAATTAAGTTTCCTGATTTCCTATGGGATTAGTCATTTCCTTATTTCAAATTGTTTTTCTCAAACTGTACCAACGTTTAATTCTTTCTTTTATTCACTGAAATCTTAACTTTCACTAAAACAAGATTTCAGACATCTGTGGCTGAATACAGGGATTGTATAATGAATTGGAATATGAAGAGAAAGTATTTAGTTGAGGCTTACATATATTCTTGACTTTTATATGTGTATCATGCCAAGCTAACCCCTGGCTTAGTAGAGACTAATTGCACTGATATGACAGAACTTCCAGGATTTGGAAATAACAGAGACAAATCGGACCCGAATTAACTCTTATTGTATCAGTTCCCTGTTAAATATTTCATGTTCAAATTAAGGGTAAAGAATTTCCACAAGTAGAGGAGCTTTCCACGCTCCACACTTGAAAATATGCTTGTTGCTTCTGAAAGGCTTGGGCAATACCAGCGTCAGGACTCCTGATTCTGGTGGGGCTTCTGTAGGGAGAGCAAGTTCTTATCTCTCTTCTGGGAGGGACAAAGATTCAGCAGCTTCTGTGAAAGGGCAAAATGCTTAACATCTCCCAGGTTTTCCAGGCTTTTGGAGACTGGCAGCACGCATCCCTTTGCTCAGGCAACATCCCTCAGGAAGCACTGGCATTGATCTCTGATCCAGAGTACCCCAGCCCAATATCCACCTATTCACAAATAATGCCGCAAACATTGAGCTTACAAGAAATACTTACTGTAAACAACAAGTATTCCTTATTGTAAAGGCAAATTATTTTCCATATATTTACTGACTGGATTTAATTGTTTTATTTTTAGTGTGCAACACGTCTGCAGAGATGTATGTCATTGCTGGAAGAACAGCCATTTACAGAGTTTACAAAGCATTTCACTGCAGATACTATGGGTTCTAGCACACCCAGAAGTTGCTGATAAGACTGTATGTAACACTGCATTTGGGTGACCACAGGCTACAGACTTAAAATAACAGTCCTCTGAAGAAAGAAAGAAAGTTGTGCTTTTCATTCATTAATAATTTTTTTTTTTCATTTAGAGTTTTTCTGAGTCTGGTGAATTTCATTGCATGCTCAAAGTGTCTTTCCTTGAGAATAGGTAATGCAGCCTATTCTAACCTGCCTTCAAAAAGTAAAATTCAAGCCTGCTCCCTTTGTTTAGTGGGTTTGATGGACTGTAGAAGAGACAACTTACCCTACCAGCTGTGTACCCAGTGTGCACCCAGCCGGCCAAAACTGCTTCTTACTTGAGAGTGAAACCATTTTAGATGAGTAACGTTTTACTTCTGGATTGTAAGTGCACATTACATTACAGTAGAACTTTCCACAGCGCACTTATTACACAATTATTACTTGTATTACCTGTATTTAGTAAACAATGTAAAGAGGGAAGCTTAAATGTACTGTATTTTTTTCCTCCTGAAATCTGCACTGGATATCAAAATATTTCTTATGTGCCCTGGATTAGGGAGACTAAAACCACACATTGGTTCATAGCCAATATGACTGTCAGAGCCTAAAACTTGTTTTCACATCTGAAATGCATGTTTTGCAAGCATTCAAGAAGCTTCAGAATGTGGAATAAAGTTAGATGCTATAATCTCAAGCTCATGTTTTTCTTAATGATGAATGTGGTTGCTTGCATGAAAGATCCCTTAAAGAGAAGAGTATTATCTTTAATTATGCAAGTTGATACAGTTAGAAATGTGAATGAGGACTCCCACCTTCCTTTGCTTCTGTGGGGAAACACCCCAAAACTGAAGATGTTATTTGAAGTCAGGATCAGAATTTGCCCTATGAGAACAGCTTCAAAGGATTACAAGTGAGAAGGTCTCTCACAAATAACAGTGCTTACAGGTATTAAATCCACTGGTTTATAAGTGCTTCGGCTTCAATTCACATTGTGTTTGAGCAAATGCTTGCTTTAAGCAAAAGGGCAATCACTGTAAGGTTCACGCTTAAATGGACTCATGCACATTTTATTGCATTAGGACCAAAGCACACTGCACAGGACCAACCCCAAATTAACACCGGGATTCAGGAATTATTGTGTGTTCGACATGCAAAAAGATTATATTTGCTTAATGAAATCATCTTTTATTTCAATTTAAAATACTAGAAAGAAGAGCTGAATTAAAACAGTGTGTTTTTGAAGATTTCAAGATTTCAGAGCGTTCACAAGCATGAACTGTATTTGACAATTATTTTGCATGTAATTCAATTAAAATGATGCTCCCAGAATCACATAGGGACTGATAGGCAGAACGTTCATCAACATCCAGGTATCCTGACACCTTGTTCTGAGTAAGCAGAACAACTTCTCCTCTTCGTGAAGAGAAATGCGATCCTGTTATTGTCCATGTCCACAAAAAGAGTCACTCCAGTTATGGGTTCATATAGAAGGGGAAACTTGACAGCCCTTTGTCAGAGAATATTTATGTTCCATCTTATTTACAAAAGTAGCTCATGCTATATTCCTTGACCTTTCCTCACTGAAGAGCTGCTGATCACCTCTTCAGACAGCTACTGATTACTGTACTGTAACACACTGAACATGCAGTATTTTTGCCAAATCAGATTTTTAAAGTTCACTTGTAATTTATCATGAAGCTTTTCAATCATCTCAACATCCATTCTTGGGTATAAACTGAAAACTATGCTCACTAGGAAATATCCTCTCAGAGGTGAAATGACACATGCCAGATCCCTGACCTATAAGCATTTGATAAAATTAGGTGATGTCTATGATGCAGTACAGCTTCTGGAACAAAAAAAAAAAAAAAACACAACAAACAAATAAAAAACAAAACAAAACAAACAAAAAACAAAACAAAAAACCACAAAAAAAAATCCCCACAAAAAAAAAAACCCCAAAAAACCAACAACGAAAATACTAATTGGAAATTTACCTCTGCCAAGTCCAGAGCAGACTAAAGAAAAAGGCATTTATATAACTTCAAAACACTTATTTTAAAACAATATTTTAGAAACTTACAAAGTCTTAAAACTCAAGAAAAATACCTGTATCTTCATATAAATGAGTTAGTAAAGGGATTGAGTCTTTGGAGTTCCTGTATGGCTTTGTTTGGATATTTACCTTTCTGAATGCCAAAAAGGATAACAAGATCCTAATCTCTTATTCAATCTAATATTAACATTGGCTACAACTGTGTCAGTTTTTTTCAACCAGCTGGACTAGAGAGTTCTGAGAAAACTACTGCAGCACTCAATAGGTGAACTACTGCTGGCAGCAGCTCTTTTTGAAGCACACAAAGCAACAAACTGCCTCACACTGTAGCAGCAGCAACACCAATGACTCCACTAAGGATTTCTGCCTCACAGCGCCAGATGGGGTCTGTGTATTAGTCCACACTTTTGCCCTCAAACAGTTTGCCGGTAAAGGAAACAACTTAGCAGGAGTCTGCTTTGTGAGTTTTGTTTCTGCTTTTGACTTCTGTGGAAGATTTTGGCTTCCGTCAGGTTTCTGACGACACTAGTGCATGACTGTGGCAACGCCTGATGGGCATGGACGGGATTGAGGAGCTATTTCAGTGAACATGTTTCCTGTCTGCATTCCTGGAGACATTCTGCATCAGAGACATGTTTTCATCTATTTAACAGCAGAATCAAGTGATTGTGTGCTGAGGGCTGTGAAGGAGCAGTTGCCCTATTTTAGAGCAAGGACTTCTTTTAAACAAGAGTAGCTTAATCATGAAAGGGATTACGCATAGTGATGGGACTGAGATAGCAGGAAATTGGATTTGCTGATTTAGGACATAATTGTCTGATGTGCTTATGACTACAAACAGTATGGAAAGGCACTGTAATGCAAAATTATTCCTGTCTAGTTCATGTCGGACCTGCACGCATATCAATCCACTTTATTTTGTAGCAGCTTGTTGATGTGTACGAAGGAGGATGATGCTGCTCTCTTGTTCCAGCCTAAGATGAGCACAAATCACAGCTGGCAGTGATATGCACTTCTTTGACATGTATGGAGAAGTTGCTTACGATTAATTGCACATTGAAATGGGATGAACCCCCTAGACTGATCAGTCTAGGGCTTGAGCACATGGAGAGGCAAGCAGAATTCCCATTTTTTTGTCCATGCTCTGCTCCAGTATATCCTGGTAATCATTTAAAGTTTGTTTTCTTCAATAGGAGGAAAGAATTCCCTTTAAACATTTTCTATACAGATTGTAGATTTTCTTTTCTCCTTTAGTGCTTCTCCATTTAGTTCCACAGTAAGCTCTATCTGTGGGTAAGTATGACGATAAAAATACACAAATCTTCACTCTACCCCATTCTTTTGTTGTTCTGCCAGAACTCTCTTATACAGAAAATCACTTTGAGGAATTGATTGGTTTGTGTGTGATAAGCTCTCCAACACTAGTTTGCTAACATCAAAGCACTGATCTTTTTTTTTTTCCCCCTCTAATCCCTTGGGCAAATGTCACAGAAAGATACAGGCACCTTTTGGTCAGCACTAAGTGGCAGACAACATTTAGCAAAATTTTGATTTGCCTTGAAAAATTCTCATAACTCCACAATGCACTAATTCATGATCTAGATATTTTTGGATCATTTGGGACAATATAAAATTTCTATAAAAATTCTTGCATGCACAAGAACACATTTTTTGGATACTTGTATATACACTAAATTAAATCTTTCAAAGCTTCTAAATGCTTCTAGGCACTGAATCACTTCTGACAGGGAAACTGAGCATTAAATATGTTTCCACATCATGTAATCATGTTTGAAATGTATTAAAAAATTAAACTGTCTCTGAGACACCAAAGTTAAGGATCTTCAAATTTTTATCTCTGTCACCAAGACATGGAACCTTATCCAAGGCAGAGATATTCCCAATAAAACCAAAAATTTATAGGAGAGGAAAAAGAACGCTGTGAAAGCTCAGTGTAGATTGACAGGACTCAACTAATCCAAATGTGCTGGAGAATGGCAGATTTACCGTGACTTCACCAAATAAGGGAAATGTGAGTGTGTTTGATGTCCTGACAGTGTTCCTGAAAGATGCCCGAAATGGTCTTTACAATCACTCCCTGATCCATAACAAAGCATATGCATCTGCGTGCCTTCTCAGAGTCTTAAAGGTACTGAAGGCTAGATGTCATCACATATCTTTGAGTGCATTTTCTCAGTTCACAGAGGTATTAATAGATGTTCCTGCTTCATTCAAAGCACCTGTAAGACATTAAATGGCTAGGTGATTTAAAAGCTGCTTCCAAGGCTGGGCATTACAAAGATTTAAAAATAAACCAAGAATGTTTCAGACAGTCTTATTGTGCTTGTACTCAAAATCTGAGTCACCAGCAATCAAAAACTTTCAAGGCTAACTGTTTACTTAACAGTACAACAAAAGAGTTGTGCTGGTTTTGGCTGGGGTTGGTTGATTGTCTTCACAGTACTAGTACAGGAGCACAGGGATATTTTTTAGATTTGTGCTGAGCACAGGTTTGATAATACAGAGATGTTTTTGTTACTGCTGAGCAGGGCTTACACAGAACCAAGGCCTTTTCTGCTTTTCCTTCTGCTGCATGGCAAGGGAAATTGGGGGTGCACAGGAGGTTGGGAGGAGACAGCAGGGACAGGTGACCCCAGCTGACCAAAGGGGTATTCCAGATCACAGACCATGCTCAGAATGTATAAAGTGGGGGAAAGAAGGAGGAAAGGAGGATGTTTGGAGTGATGGTCTGTCTTCCCAAGTAACTTTTATCTGTGATGGGGCCCGGCTCTCCTGGACACCTGCCTGCCCATGGGAAGCAGTGGATTAATTCTCTGCTGTGCTTTGCTTGTTTGTGCAGCTTCTGCTCTCCCTATTAAACTGTTATTTATCTCAACCCATGAGTTTTCTACCTTTTGCCATTCAGATTTTCTCCCTGATCCTGCTACTGCAGGAGAGAGTGAGGGGCTGAGTGGGCCTTGGTTGCTTGGTGAGTTAAACCACGATACTGAATCAAAAGAAAATAAGAAATATACTGTATTATATATTCCTGTACTTAAGGGGTAGGTTTGCAAATATGATATGCTAGACACACAACTGAGGGCCTTGCTGCACAAGCCCAACCCAGAAAAAAACTTGTTCAGAATCTACTCTTAACCTTCCAAATGCTCTGGCTGACTGCTGGTAGTTTAATCTATATTGCTCTATTATTGGCTGCAGTGAGATTACTCATATATTTAATAACTCTGTTGAATCAGAATATAATTTCCGATTAAAAGCACATCATTCTAGTTTAAGAACTAGTTTGGTGCTAATTCAGGAACAGAATTTTTATCTGTCAAATGATTTCTGTTTCTTGAATTTTTTTTCCCTGTGAAAACACATGCTCATCTCGCCTGCCCAGTCTCCCTCTGAGCATGCAAAAAGTTCTGTAGGGATAGAAGGGTGATCCTTATATCCTTATGCAGACACTTGAGAGGCTGACAGTGAAGGACATGGTGAATCAATGCTTGGCCATTATTTGATGTGAGAGCAGGGTTAGGAACCTCTGAATTACTGTATTTTTTGAGTCTTGGTAGTTCTGTTGTTCGACAGAGGTTTTTGCATTATCTCATCTCTCTGGATGATGTGTCTATGATTTTGGATGACAGCAAGAAAAACTAAAGAGAAGTTTTTCTAGAGTCTCACTGATAAAAATCACTTCTGGAGGGACATTTTAGAGGTGGGTTTGGGAAGCAAAGAAGAGCAAAGACAGTTCTAGCATCAGCCAGCCAGTCTCTCCTCTGACTGTTGAGGCAAACATTACAATGATCCTGCTTGTAATCAAGACTGAAGATAAACTGTCCCCAGCAGGACAGTCTCTTAGAGGCTTGTGAAAAGATTGCTTTTAATCTTTACTGCCTCTAGACAGCATGAGGAATTGACAAAATGCATTATTCTGATAAATCCTGAGAGATGTCCCTTTGGGTTCAGTTTTGTCTGGAGCTTTCTGGAGGACAAAGCAAAAAGGGGTCTGGAATTTTTTTAATGACTCCAGTTTCTGACTTATTTTCATGCTCTTAAATTTGTACATGACATACATTCCTGAGTGACCCTATAACCTTTTATCTATTAGGACAATTTTATTCAGCTATCTTTTACTGTGTGCACAAATTCTACATGAATTGTATGCAACTTTATTAGTAAGCACAATTATTTACTGGGAAGTGTACATAGTAGGTAGCTAAAATATGACTACACTGCACATTACAACGCTTTTCAGCTTCCAAGCTAACAATCATTAAGTTTTTCCTAGCCAGCTGGTGGTAGTCAAGTTGGGAGATGCAGCCCTTGTTTCTGCTTGGGAGAACCTGATCCTTGACCTTGTGCAGTCACAGACACCTAAACCACAAGTTGTGCTGAGGATGAGCTTTCTGAGCCATAAAATTGTGGATGGAGCGATGTGCATGAGGGAATAGAGGCTAAGACAGGAGTGTGGGTTCAGCTTCAGTTTAAACTACATCTTGTCTTAAAAAGCAAGCTATACTTTTCAACATATTTGTTTCAAGATCTAAGAAAAGGGTAAACTTCCTTGAGCCAATTGTTCTGCTACTGTTTCAATCCAAAGGTCTTTGAGCCTAGTGTTCAAAATTATAACTGTTATTGAGTCATGTCAATAGACAAAGAAGCCCTACCTGGATAATCTTCTAACCATTCTGAAAGATCCTCCCCCCACTTTCCAAACTGAAGAAGCAACCTGAGAGCATCTCTGAAAATAAACCAGGAAGAATACCTGCAACAGATGACCTTTTATTTTCACACATAGTGTTGTGTGTATGGGACATAATTTTCTATTGTGACATTGTGTGATTTCACATCTATGGAAATTTTTTCTATTAAACTAGATTACAAATCAGACAAAAAAAAATTACCTGTGACTTTGACTGCTGGAAGTGTACAGAATAATGATCTACTACATGAAATAATACTTGAAAATCCTGTAGTTACATGCTGGAAAATAGTTACACAGTTATTTTTACTGTGCAACTATCAACGTAACCACATGATTGACATGGAGTCACCAGGAGCAAGATTCAAACCTACATTAAAAATTTATGAATTCATGCTTCATTACAATTTGAGGAGAAAGTTTAGCAAATTTCAAGGTGCTAAGGTCCATGGCTTAAGTCAAACAATTAGCAACATTTTAATATTGATATTCAATAGTGCTGATTCTGGTGCTGAATGTTTCACTTATTTCTGCAGAAATCACTTTAATTCATTTGTCATTTTCAAAAATGCAAACAAACTGTAAAATACAATTATACACATACATGATGACAGCACACAGGATGACTATCAAAGGTGTTGCTGTGCCTATTAATGTCTTTTACCTTTGTGATAATTGTCATTTCCCAAAATCTCTTAGAAACTTATTAGTATTAGATCTATTCATGTGTACTTAATAAAGGGGAATATATTGACTGTGGTGCTATGTTTACTGGAACACTCTTAATGCTTCAAGTAAGATGGAAAGGGTAATTAGCCATTGATGTATTGGCCAAGAAGCCAATTAAAAAAGGTGCAGCAGTTATCATTTGTTCAGGTAACCTGTGGAGTTGAACTAAAAAATAAACTAAGTTGGAACTGTATCTCTGTCTTGTCCGTGAAGACTACAGAAATTCTTTCAAAACCAGTCAGGTTCAAATTATATCATTTATTAAGGATGATAAACTAACAGGTTGATACTTTCTTCTATATGGCTTCTGTGTGGCAACTAAATGTGAATATAGATTTCCTCAGCCATAATAATGTACATTAGGCTTAGAGTAGTGCTAAGAGACAGCACGTTACACTATGCCCTTTATACACATGGACAGTTTTAGAAAACCTCTCTCAGCTCTTTTTCCATGAAGACAATAGTGGTAATTGCTTGAGACTCAAGCATTTTTAGCTTGTTTCTCCTCTAGCTTTTAGATGGTTTCTTTTTTCAGCTTGGTAAATAAAGAACTTGTGATGATTAGGTCAGTTCAAGGGATAAAGTTATCCTGGCATAATTAGCATCTTAAGATGAGCCTTCCAGCCCGACTGACGTGGTTTTTTTTATATCCTGAGCTGGTATGTCTGCTCTCACAAGCTTCCAGACAGTGAAATAGTGACAGTATTCACTGGGGAAGACAAAAAGAATTTGGCCACACAGCCTAGAACCAGCATCTTGTATTATATACAGGAAAAAGGATCTATGCAAAATTGGGAAAGTATACCAGTGTTTTCAGCAGAGATGTTACAATTACAACCCATAAAAGTCCTATCATATGTGTTACAAACATGTAAATGGACTACATTCTCTCATACTTCATGGGTTCTTTTGCAGTACAGGAATTAGGCAAGGAGGCAAAGAGACTTCTAACAGCTTGCCTGCATTTGCAGATGCACTCCTAGTCATTAGCATCATTAGTTTCCCAAGGAAACTTGGATTTCCCAGGATCCCGATAAACTGGCAGACTACATAAGGAGTGTCAATAGTGAATCACAGTGAGATAAGGCACCCTGGGCAGGTTTGGTCTCAGACTCCTAAAATTTGAACTCCACTATGTCACTGTTTATGGGTTTTACTTTTAACAGATAACGCAAATGGATTTTGGAGGTTATTTCTATTCTGCACTCCTTTTGTGCAGGTGGAGTCAAAAGGACTTCCATGAGGTCCCATCTTATAGGACAGGTGACGAGCCTCAGAGCATGGGGAAAATGTTGGGACACAGTTTTGAAAGATTGTTCTTAGTATCTGTTTAGACAATTAGATATTTGCTTACAGATATTTACACATAAGAAAGAACATCATAAAAACTAAAGTGATTTTTCAAAAATTCACCATAGAAAATCCAGTTTTGTATTTCCAAAACCATGAAGAAAAGAGCTGGGTGAAAATGAATGGGAAATTCAGACTGAATGTTATAACATCTAAAATACACATTCTTGTACAGAGGTTATTTTAGATTTGCAGAAAAGAGGATTGGGTTGCAGGAGCTGCAGGAGAGGGAAACATACCCGGTGATGAAAGAATTATCTGATTCTTTGCTGAAGTTTGAAGATTATAACTGGGCTGGTAGAAATAGGACATATTTCAGAAAGCTTGTTCAAAACAAAGAATACAACACAACCAAATCAGAAATTACTTTGCTTCCTGACAAACTCTGGATTACCATGTGGTCTTCTGGGCTTTAAGGTAAATGGAATCCTTTAAACAAGTCAGGTGAAACATTAGAAGGAAATTGCTTTGAACAAAACCCAGATATATTAAAGCTCCTGTTAAAGCTTGTGTAGTCACAGATCCTCCCGAGGTATGAGTGTAGAATACATGTGTCTGATAGTGAGAGGGGGATGGCAAAAACAGCACATCCATGCCAGAGAGTGAGAATTTGGACTGACACTTCTAGGACAGCTGCATATCACAAACCAGATGGACATGAAGCAGTAGTCCACACACATACCAGACAACATAAGCATATGGAGAACAAAATATCTATCCCAAACTGCTTTGGAGTCTTTCAGAGAAGCTGAGATTGCATTTTGGGTATGAAAACACAGAACTCTACTAGAAGCATTAGGAGTTTTCCCAGATAACATCCCAGGAAAGGGGGAAAGACCCTTGGAAGTACTACAGGAGTCAGAAGCTCTCTTGCATGCCTTTTGCCTATCATTGCACTTACTCAGAAGTTTTATCAAGCAAGTCTGTGGCATGGATGCTGGTGACATACCCAGACATACAAATGCAAGTGGTGGAAGTCTGTTTGGGAGTCATGGGCATAATCCAAATGTTCCAGTGCTTTTGAAAACTGGTTTTGAAAATCTTTAACCCCTACAGATTAATAATGCAAAGGTACCACCTGGAACAGGAGGAACTTGTTCAAGTGGTATAAACAGTATCACATTAATACAATTTACATGTTGCAGGAGTTTGCTTCAGTTGATAATGCTGCTCTGAGGACCTACACTTTTGACATGAAAGCAGGACTCAAAAAGAGTGAGAGAAGAAATAAAGTCTTCCCTGTTTCACCTGTCTGACCCTCCCACAGCCTAGGATCTGAGGAGACAAGCAGTATTCTCCTGAATGTTTCTGTTGCAGAAGGCAACTCATGAGTTTTTAATTTAAAAACATTTTTCTGTGTTTTATTCTGCTTGCCATCACATTTCTGAGTCTGCAGAACTCAGGCTAAAGGTATGATAGAATGTGGATTGTACTTCTGTAATAAAACTTACCTAAAGGAACAAACAGATTGTTTTCTCCTTATTTCTTCCAAAAAAGCATTCAGAGACAGATGCAAAGAGAGTGAAGCTGGAAAAAGTTTCAGCATTTTCATTTCAGCATTTTTATCCATTTTTTCAAACCAGGTGATATTGAGGAATATGAATATTTATGGAAGGGTGGGATCCAGCAGTGCAACATGATGCTGAGAGCAGATTTTGGAGAATATGCTAATCATGCCACTTTGGGATTAGAGAAGGGCAGATTAGTTTATCAATTTTAGTTGCATTTATTATTCTTCATATACAGTTTCTTGAATTTTCATCTGTTGTCTCTTTTGTGAAAGTCGAAAAGCTGTTCTGTTAGCTGCTGGATAGTAGTGCACCATCAATCTGCTCTGTAAGCTCTAAAATTCATGGATCAATGTGCTATGGCTATGGGATCAAAGGCAGAGTTTCTGAACTCATCCACAGCAACATGAGCTGTAATGCACAGGGGACATTCTGCTAACGCGATGATTCGTAGGAGAGAGCTCATGAGTCAGTAGAAGTTTCCTTTTCTGATAGAATATGAAAGTCCTAAAACAAGTCTCTTAGTATTTTTATCTTTCTTTTTTGGCCAAACAAAATGTTAATTCTATTTCTGATGTAATTCTCTTTTTAAAATACAATTACATGATAAATTTGGTAAATGCTAAGCAGGTTCTTCAAGGAACTAAGCAGATTTCTCTCATCTAAGGATTTGGCTTTAAGAGATTTTTATCACATCAATTTCAGAACAGTTTTACATGCTAAAAATAGTAAGCAAATCTAACTAACAAACCTCTGACCTCCCAAATTTCTTACTCCAGGTGATTTAGCTATTTTAGGTAATACTTGATTTATATACATTGCACGAGTTTGTATACAAATGGTAAGACAAACTTTCAGAAAACTTCTGCTCTTTGGTCCATCTTGTCTAATTGGTTTCCCATCACTCTTAAATATTGCAATTTTGTAATTGTAACTTTTTTTTTGTTTTTTTAATTAAGTGGAACATTAAAGAAGAAATTGAAGTGAAAATGTAGAGTAACCAAAAGGTATTTGATAACACATAAAATAAAGATAAAAGGTTCAATAAATGTGAAGGTGCTATGCATCAGGATTCCTGTAAAAACCACTGAAAAATACTTGATTTCCCAGCGGTTGCCTGTGTTTAATTATTATCCTGGAGAAGCTCCCAAGCACTATTTTCTCCCAAGTGACACTTTCCTGAAAGGGCACAGTTTTTGCCAGCACAAAACAGGGGGAGCCACCATCCAAAAAGGGTTCCTCTGCCTAGTTCTTAGAGGACTCACTTCACTCCATCTGTCTCTTTATAAAGAATTATTTTTCTTTTAATGACTCTTACCAAAACTGATTCAAATGTGAAATAGTAGTGTATTCTTCAGCTTCAGGGGGGGAAAAATGGAAAAGATAGAACTTGGATTGCCATCTCAAACCCTTGTCAGTCATCCCAAACCAACCTCCTTCAATGAAAAGCCTCTCGAGAAATGTGAGGAAGGACTAAGGGGAAAGAGGGAGGTGACATCTCTTCAGTTTGTCTTCAAGAGGAGGAGATGGTGGCTGAAAACGGGATGCTGAAGGGAAATGCAGGCAATTGTTAGTGCAACTGAAGTGTGCTTGGGGCATTTGGGGTCAATTTAAAGCTCCACTGGAGACTTCCTGAGTAAACAAGAGGAACCATTGATCTCCCTGTGACTCAGTTTCTTGTCCACAGAATATGGAAAATAGATGGTATTTTAAGATTACATGCACTACAGATTTCTCAGATCGTTAAGGGAGCTCTAGAGAGGTTTCTTTTTCTTTATTATTAGAGAGGTAATCTTTATCTTATTTACTGTCATCCCTAGAGAGGTTCTGAGGCCACTTTAGCCAGCCTGCCAGCATGTTGTCCAACCTAGTGTACTACCTGCAAAGACGAGGAACAAAGTTACAGCGAACCAGATTCACCAGGTACGGTGTGCAAGGGTGCAGGGTGTACATCACAGCCCCAAAAGGTACAACATAGTAAGAAAGCCCTGATTTGCCAGTAATTCTCCAATTTTTAGTCTACATACATCTCCTCAGAGCACGCAGCCACCCGTACTGCACATACATAGCAACTGACAGCAGACTTGTTTTTACATATCCCTGAGACTGAATTGGCTGCTCCCCTCCTCCCTCCCAGGGCCCGCAGTCCGCAGGACTCCGGCGAGACCCTCTCGACAGGCTGCGCTAACTCAGGCTTGCAGCGCTAGGAGGAAACCTCTTTCTTCTCCGCTTCCAGCTGCCAGCAGCGTTTGGCTTTTCCCGCAGCGGCGCCCTCGGCGGGAGCGGGACTGAGGAGCAGGAGAGGGGCTGGGAACTGGGGCGGAGGAGCGGCGGCGAGGGCAGCCGCTGCCCCATCGAGCCTGTCCTGTCCGCGGGGCCCCGAGTGCCGCCTCCCCTCGTCGCTCGCCGCCCCAGGCCAGGAGGCTGGGCAACCCGCAGAGTTCGCAGTGCCCCAGCCACGCGTCCCTACGCCACCCAGGAGATGGCTTTCTCCTTCCTCATTTGAGTGAAGTCCACTGCACTTCCCCAGGTCGTGCATACGGCACAACGCCTATGCGCCCGAGCCGGGATATTTCTGAGGTGAGGGGAATACGGTGCCATTGATGCTCATCCCGCCATTCCGGAGCAGAATAGCTCCTTCGACCCCTAGTTATGTAGTAACAAGGGGAAAATTTCCTGAAATTAGACTACTGCAGGAACTCTGGTTTTAGTCACAGCTGTCATCCGAGAAACAAATTTCCAGGCATTTTTAATCTAATTCACTTATTCTTTATGTAACTGAATTAGAAAATGTGATTAAGCATCGCAGAATCTTCGGCATTGAGCCTGCCTAACCTTTAGTGAAACACGAAACAGAAAAACTTATTAGAAGTAAGAAGAAATGGTGAAATCGTCTGTATGGATTTGGTACGATCGTTACTGACTGAGTAGGAGGATTAGAGGCACAAAAGCTCAAAGAAAAGGGGGGGGAAAAAAAGGATAATGACATTTACAGCTGAATTTCTTCCATGATTGTTTGGCAAATATTTCAGGGCAGGCACCGAAAAGACGCGGTGCGACACACTGAAGAGGTTCTTGCTGGAGCAGCGCTGTCCTGCCGGCCCGCCCGCGGGTCCCACGCCCACTTCCCTGTGTTTCTTTCTCTGTTGCCCACAGATCTCTCAGAGGCAGGGAAAATTCGAAGGAGAAAACCCAAAGGTTTGAAACCGATTCTCCCTTGCTGTGGCATTCCCGAGGTTTGGGCTTAAGACACCTTAGCAGGAGGAGCTGATCCCCCTCCTGCTCAGGGGGGTTTAACAAAGGCTCCAGCCGCGTTCCCTGCGCGCCCGTGCCGGCGCTGGGATCCGCGGAACCGTCACAAGCACCCGCCGTGCTTGGCTGCACCAAGCGGCGCTGGGATGTGGGGGTTAATCCGTGTGCCACGAACACGCGCCCATCTTAAACAGAATTGCGAAGAGTAGAAAACACCCCAACATCTGCTAAAATCAAACTAAAACCCGTAGGAAAAATTTGTTTTTCACACCAACTTCCTGCGCACCTCGGGCGGGAACCCCCGTCAGGGACTTGCATGTGGCAGAGACGGAGCGGGACCAGCTTAGCACGGAAACACTGCCAAGTGCTGGGGAAAGGAGCAACCCCGCGGCGCGGAAGGGGCTCCTCAGGGAAGCACCGGGGCTCGGGGAGTGTGGGGGGAGGGAGCCCAGGGCCCCGGAGAGTGCAGCCACCTTCGCTCCGGCTATCCTGGGTGCAGGCAGGGATGCACGGTGTAGCGCGGGACCCCGACGGCCGCCTGCTCTCCCGCCTGGCGAGGCGGAATCACCCCTCCGACGGGGCTCCGCTCCTCCAAAACTATGTCATTAACATAAATCAAATAATGGCCGGGGGGGGGGGGGGGGCGGTGAGGGGAAGGGGGAAGGGGTACGCGACTGCTCATGTGTTAAATATAAGTCTCTGACTGTCCTGAACAAAGCGACCGTCCCCTTGGGAAGGGTGACGTCTCTCCAGTAACGTGACTGCTTCTTCGGAAGCAGAAACGTGTAAACGCTATAAAACGCGGTGGCGCGGCGGGCAGCTCAGAGCGTGCGGCGAGACGGAGCCCTCCTCTTCATCCTCCTCCTCACCCTCTGCCGCCGCCCCGGCAGCCGCGCCGCGGAGCAGGGCGCACTGCCCCAGCACCGCTCCGCTCCGCGCCCGCCCAGCCAGACCCACCGACGGACTCGCGGCTCCGTGAGTAACTTTCTCCCCGCCACAGCTGCAACTTCCCAGCGCATGAGGAAGGATGTGCCCGTCCCGTACCCTGGCTCCTCTTCTCCCCTCCCGGACCCGCAGGGAAGACATCCCGGCCGTCGGGGAGCGGGGAGAGATTCTGAAAGCGCAGGGCAGCCGGGGCGGGGACCCTCCCTTACCGCTTAAGTCGCTGAGCCCCGGGCACCGCTGCCCCTCGGACCGGACCGGGGGCCGCCTTCGGGGATGCCAGCTCTCCCTGACCGCCGGCAGCTCCCCCGCCATCGCGACCCTGCCGGCCGGTGGCGTCTTTCGGGACAGGGACCGGGGTTGGGAGCGGGGCCGGGGCAGTCCCCCGGCGGCCCGAGGCGAAGCCCCGGTGCCGCGGCGCGGGGCCGGCGGGTGCGGGCGGGTCGGGTCGGAGGGTGACGGCTGCGCTCTTCCCTCCGCAGGTGGCGGCCATGGAGCACCGCGGCGCCTCCCCGCTCCTCCTCGCCCTCGCCCTCCTCAGCGCCCTCTGCTGGCGGGCGCGGGCGCTGCCCCCGCGGGGCGCCGCCTTCCCTCCCGTCCCGCGGTAAGGCCGCGCTCCTCTCCGCGCTCCTCTCCGCGCTCCGCTCCGCGCCCCTCCGCCCGCAGGGGCCTGCCCAGCCCCGGCCGGTGGCCCAAGGGGCTGTGAGAAGCACCAGTCCTCCGCTGCGCCTCCCAAGGAGCGCGCAGTGCGGCGCTTCCCGTCGGGTGTTGCCCGGTGCCGGGCACCCGCGAGGCTGCGGTCAGGCGGTGCCAGCCGGTGCCCGCCTGTAAACGCCGCCGGGACACGCTCGCACCTCCCGAGGCGGCTGCAGCAGCGCTGCCCCACGGGCTGGGTGGCCGTGATCGCGGTGTGTGCTGGGGGCGGACGGGGTGTGGATCGCGGTGAGCCTCGGGACGTGAAGGGGTCCGTGGGGACAGAGCGGAGGGTAGGTTTGGTACCTCCGCATGCTTCGGCTGGTGGAAGTTGCCCAGCTAAATTAAATCAGACGGCAGAGTGGTACGGTTTGCATTTAAGAGGAACGTAAAGTGTTGGAGGACCAATGAAAAACAGGCAAAAAAGCACAGTGACTGACTTCCAAAAGGTGGGATTGAGCCCGGTTCATTTTACACGGTCAACTTTGCACCTTTTTTTTTACCAGACAGAAGACTTACATGAATCAGAGATCTAAATAGTGCTAATAGTAGCTTTAAAATTACAAGGGCATAAGGCTGTCTTAGTTTTTGTATGTGATTTTTGCATGTCATCACACGCAGGGGTTTCCTACAATGATGGGAGCCTCTTGACTGCCACGGAATATCAGAGCAGCCAGAAGGAATGATGCCAAACTACTGCTATGCAGTCAGACTGCCCTTGATAAAATATGACACTTCATAAGAAACTGCAGTTTATGAAATCGTGAAGTAACTGTACATCAGTTTATACAGAGCAATTGCCATGATACATTTTAAGAGATTAAATGTGAAGATTTTTTATGTTCTAAGCATGTAGAGATACATGACCACACTTCTTACTTAGTTTGAAGTTCTTGGTGTATTTGCTTTCTTTGGAGAGGGCCTAGGAACTGTTTCATTCTACATTTCAATGTACAGTCTACGTTTCATCTTCTATCTTAACTGGGACATAAGTACGTCAAAGGAACAGTTTTCACTTTGCTTGGGTAGAAGCTGTTAATTTCATCCATCGTTTATACAAAATACAGTTGTTAGGAAAAGCTTCATGGTTGTCACTTATGCTGCGATTGTCATACATTATGCACTGGAATAAATTGCGTTCAGTGACAACATTTATCTAGAAAAATGTGAATTTGAGAGAAGGATCTGTTACGTCAATTAATGTACAACTAAGCATGGATTCTACCTGAGAGTGATTTTTGAATTATCCAGATTTCTTTAAAATGCCTTGCTGATTAAAGTAGGTAGATGTGCATTTTGACACAAACCAGAATGTTGACTCTAGTAAAGTGTTGCATGTCCTCAACTAGCTGTACTTTACGTGGTTTCTCTCTCCAACAGATTGGGAAACAGAATGCCATTTGCTGGAGCCAGTGAACCTGACCAAGCCCGTGGGTCATTAAAGTCAGAATCAGATATTTTGCAGAACACACTACCTGAAAATGAGAAATTCTATTTTGATCTGTCCAGAATTATTGATAGGTGAGTTTCTTTATTACCATAAATACGAAAGATGATGGACTACTTGATTTCTGCCAAAAACTCATTCACATTTTCAAACTGAGAATTAGGAAAGGAAGACTCAAATTACTGAAGAAAATCCCACAGCCCCTCTTGAATAGTGGTAGCCGTAAGGATTTTGGCAGAAATGTTGATTGTATTTCCATTCTGGCATGATGAATGCATTCACTTTCCAGGAAGGAGAACAAAGTGCATTGTGAAAATCTGGGAGTTATTTTATGAAATTAGTTCCCTTTAAGATGTACAATACTTAAATTAAGGAAAGCAGTATGTTTACAAAATGAACGTTATCAAAATTATATGAACCCAGGCTGTATTGTAGAGTTTATTTATTGTCCATTTCAGAAATGCAAGGAATGCTGATGGAATTTTCACCAGTGTCTACAGCCATCTTTTGGCTAAACTTGCTGTGAAGAGATATCTGCATTCGCTTATTAGAAAACGAGTTAGGTGAGGTGACACTTACATTAGGTAGATTTTTTTTCCTAGCTGGCATTGCTGGCAATTTTTTTACCCTTCTGTGTCCAAGGTCTCCTTTCTGTGATTTAGAGATACTGAAAGAGAAGCTTATATAATTAAGGGGGAGCTGAAAATCCTATATAAGTATTTAGTGATATTACTAAAGGAAAATGTTACTGCTTATTCCTGACACAGCTGTGAGAGGGACAGCAGCAGACACTGCACAAGGCATAGATAATGTGTACCTGAAATACTATAATGATTATCATGCTGAATTGCTAATTCCTTTTTTTCGGTAGTGTTTTTACTAGCTTGATGGGTGAGTGGCAAAAGTAAATACAAAGTGATTGATTACTCAATACTTAACAACAGGGAAATAAAAAATGAAATCAAGAAATGATTGGTTTATACTGAAAATGTAAAGGTATTTTTTTTTCCTGCTGTAGAACCCATTGACAGATGTTTGTGACATTTATATTTCAGCTGAATTCCAAAAAGAATGAAGCTAATTCATAGACTAGGGGTCTGGATACCACTTCCAGACCAATACGTTAATAAACTAAAGCGCACAGGGTGCTGGGTAGGATCACTGTATACTCTCCTTGTTTTCAAATCCATAAGCAGCAACTGTGAGCCACTATGACAATACCACTGAGTGCCTACTTCATATGCTCAAAAGCCAAGTAAAAATTAGGTCCTCTGTTTATGTTAGTGCTGCCTTTGTTCCAGAGCATACAGTTCCAGTTTCTCATATGCTGTAAGCTAACATAGACCCTTTAAAATAGAACACCCTGACATTTCCCAAGATTGTGCACGAAGAGAAGGCCTCCAGGTTTGGCTTTCACAAGGTGTGTTTTGTCTTCTGAAACCTTAGACCAAGCATTTATAGCTGCTTATGTGATGCTGCACTCTTAACTTTCCTCAGTGGCATATTCCACCTCCACTGTGTTCAATGTAAACAGTGGTGAGGTCCTTTAAGAACTTATTGCAACTTAAACTAGTTTGTACCTTGGCACTGTACTGAAATATATTCACACAAGTGATAGAACTTAGAATAAAATCTGTTTATTAAAAGGTGCAACCTGGGGTGTGAGAACAGGCAGGAGAGAGTCATGAAATCCACGCTTAACCACTTGATCTTGCAGAACTCTCGGGACAAGGACTCTAGAAATAATTGACTATGTGTCCTAATTGTGTAGGCCATGGCAAAATTGAGAAGAGAAAACAAACAGTGAAAGGTGTGCCCCAAAAGGCTGCATAACAGTCTTTGGAATTTGATCCTTGTTCTTAAAATACGTAGTAAACAGTGGAAGCAGTGTCTTCTTTTCAGCAGAAGAAAGATCCAAAGTCATAGATGGAAATGAAAGTTGAAATGAAAATTTTATTTTATTAGGCTAAATATCATAAAGCTTATTTCATAAGCTTTATGATATTTAGCCTAATAAAATATTATCAATATCATAAAGCTTATTTCACTCATTTAATGGTATTTTCGTTTAAACAGATATAGTTTCTTAGTTTTTCCTTTGTAATTGTTCTGTTGCCAGCTCCCAGGACAGTCCTGTCAAACGCCACTCTGATGCTGTCTTCACCGACAACTACAGCCGCTTTCGAAAGCAGATGGCTGTGAAGAAATACTTAAACTCAGTTTTAACTGGAAAAAGAAGGTACTACAAGAAAGCACATCTGTATTCTTTCCTTACTTCTATGGCATTAAGACAGAAAAGGCTTACATCTCTGTATGTGTACAGAGAGGACAAGCAAAACATTTTTTTCCCTGACAAACAGACACCACAATCAGATTAGAGTAGAAGAATAAAGAGGAGATGGCATCTGGCAATTTTTAAAAATCCTGACAGATTCTTAAATTGTTTTTATTTAGAAAAAAATCTTTTTAAGGAAAAAAGTCAAGGAGCTATGGAGCATGAACAACAATTTTACAAAGAAATATGTTGAAAATTTGCCTCTCTGTAAACACATGAAATGAGAATTTGAAAATTCCTGAAGGACTGTATGTCCTAATCAGTTTAGGTGAGACGGGCCTGCATATGCTTTGTAGACTTTGTATTCCATTTGTATATTTACTAATTTAGACAACTGTTTTTAAATATCATGTCTCTTTATTCATTAAACATGCTATTTGATATGTTCTGTAACCGTTTGGTTTAAGTGTAAGAAAATGTGCAGAAGCTACAGTTACAAGAAGGCTTTGCTTTCTTTGCTTTTTCTTCTGAGAGCAATAAAACTTGTTTCTGACCCACAACAGCCAGGAAGAGCTAAATCCTGCTAAACTTCGAGATGAAGCAGAACTTCTTGAACCATCCTTTTCAGAAAACTACGATTCTGTAGATGAGCTGCTGAGCCACCTCCCACTGGTATGCCAAGATTGTCTTTTCTCTTGCTATCTGTTACTAGACCTGACCCATAAAACGAGATTAATTGTACATGAAGTGTGGCCTATCAGAAAATCAGAATAGTCTAGGAAAGGGAGTCATATTCCATGCTTTATGTTTCTACAGAGATTGTGTCTGAATAAGATAATAATTTTAATAATAAGCTTTAAGTTATCCCATGATTGCTGCTATTGAAAATTCCTAATTAAATGGCACTGTTCATAATGCACCTAACTCACTTGGGTGTTTCAACCAGTGTTCACGGCAGCATAAAACCAGAAGTGACTCATTTTTAATTACGGGGATCATTATTTCTTCGGAGAACAAACTTGAGGATATTTCTTCTAATTAAAAAAATGCTGCAGATTTTGTTTAACATCTTTTTCATTAGAAAGGAGTTGCTTCTAGAACTAAGAGCATCAGCAAGATGAATCTTATGCATTAAGAAAGTACTTGACATGCAAATCTTGCAGTTACTATTTTCCATTTAGCTACTACTATTTTTTCTAAAGTCATTCACAATTATTTTTTCTTTGTTTACTGAAACATAAACCCTTCTACATCAACGCTTGGAGGAACATAACATTGAAAGAGTAAGGTAGAAGCAAATTTGGCTTGGCATTGATGAAAGTGTATTATGAAATTGATGATAGGATAGTTTTTGGCATTCAGCTCTGTCTCAAAAAGTAAGAAAAGGAGATTAAAAGGCTATTCTTGAAGATAAAATTTGGAGAAATGTCTTTTCTTGTATCATCCCCAACCACACATCCCCCTGCCCCCAAAAAGACATTGTTTCCTTTCAAGACTGAAATAAAATGAGAAAATATTCCTTTCCTTTCCATAAATGTGGCACTTCCTCTTAAGTTCCCAAAGGTTAGAAAGGATATAAATTGCTTATGCATTGAGGAATTAAATAATTTGTAAGCAACATGATTGTAGAAAGAAATGTTCTTTCCAGACAAGATTAATACAAAAAATATCTGCTCTTGGATTTTGCACCTTCTCAAAGTTCTGGCATTAACTAAGGGAGAAAGAGTAGTGGTGCAGCAGGTTCCAGATGTCCACCTGAAAACATTTTCAGTCCTTTCCATTTTTATTGACTTTACTGATGAGGCAGATCTGCCTCTAGGTGAATCAGCATTGACTGTTACTTGTCATTTTATTGCAGTGCCCAGTTGCTAATGTAGTGTGGAATAAGCAGCCTGAATTTGTGTATCCATATCAAGGATACAGGTTTTTTCAAAGTGAACAGTTCTGTGCTGTAGGCTGATCTGCAGTAACATTTTTCTCTAGTCCTTCAACCTTTCTTTTCTTATCCCACAGTCTTGTCTGACTGTAATGCCCACCAAACTCCTGTGAGCATCCACATCTCAGCTTGTCAGTTCCCAAGCACAGCAATTGTTTTATATCAAGTGTTAGTCATTGCCTGCTGTCTGCCTTCATACACCTCATGATGCAACTGCTTGCAAAAGTGGCTTCTAAAGCACATCTCTCCTTTGCTTTTCAGGACTTCTGAAGGACACCTGGTAAAGTCTATGACAAGAACAAGCTATTTTTGAGTTCCACATAGTATTTCAAAGAGATGACTTTAGTCATCAAACCAGAACAAATATGTTGTGAAGTGAAAGTTGTGATATATTTGTTTCTTACGTAATAAAAGTTGATATTTACATTGTAAATATTACTCTGGAGTTCTCTACTGAAAGCTGTACATATGGATGCCAGTTTAACTCATGAGACGTCTGTGAGTCCATATGCTGTAAATCCTTTACTTCAATAAATTCATTTGAAAATGAGTGTGCAGCTGAAAAGAGGCCATCATGACTAATTAATTGGCTTATTTTAGGTGTGTTACAACTTCAGACAAACGTGTAATAATAAGGAAACATTTCTAGATAGCTTCATAAAGAACATGTAATAACAAGAGAAGGATGTCCAAAGTGTGTAAAACTGCTTTACAAAGATCTCTGAAGATTATTGCCAAGCAAAAGGGAATGCTTTTCTAGCAGTTTACCAAGCAACTAGAAAATATGAATAAGAATAAAAAAAATTTTGACCTCCAGCAGTATCTTTACTTTTGGTTCACATTTTTAATATTTCACAACATATAAATTATATTACGACCAGAAATGTCTCTTTATTTTCAGTTGTGTTTCAGATGCTCTGGAGCTGACAAAGTGCTAAAAGAATGCAATCTTTTGACTTGTTTGATGCCTAAAGTCATCAGTTATTCTACATTTAATTGTCTGTAGCTTTGATGATGAAACTATTGCTTATATATAAAATAGACCTGAAGACAGTTTACTATTTTTTCAGAATGAATGTAATTTACAGAATATGCAGACAATAAATCATTTTGTTATCATGGCAAGTTATTACTGGTTTGAATCAGTGCTACAGTTACCTGGAACAGCAGAGGTCCCAGTAAGTGCTGTCTGTACTATAGTAATATAGGGGAAGATAATATTTTAACTGATTTATGCTATATTATTTTAGAAACACAAGTAAATAAACCTCCAGTCCCCTTTTCTGTAGCTTTCTATTGTTGTAGATGACCATGGAACTGAATATTTGCAGCTGTTTGATTCATAGGACTGATGTAGAAAGCAGAAAAACTTATCAGACCTACTTACAAGCTCAATTTGGAATTTCAAGTATATTTAAAAATCATACATATGCACACATAGACAGTGATAAAACTGATTTGCAAGTTTCACTTACAAATTTACTGTTCTCATTTAGAAAGAAACTTCTAAAATGATAAAATCTGAGATTTATGGAGACTAGTTCTCATAAATATGTAGCCCTCTAATTTGCAATTTTTTTTGAATATTGGCAACTGCATGTCAAAAGAAAACCAGCTTTCACAGATCAGGTGCTAATATTGCTATTTCTATCTAGCCTTGACAGAATCTATTTTAGCCTAAGCCAATGAGTGGTTTACAAAAGTTATATTTTCACAAAAGACATAATTTTGAAGTCTTCTCTTGAAAAGTGGTTTTCCACCCCCAATTCCTATCATATTATGAACATCTGAAAGTAAAAACATCTTTGTAAATACTTTAAAGATACTAATAGACTGATGCTATAATGCTTTCTTAGAAATTTTCTTCTGTGTAGTTTGAAATATGTTAGTAGTTCTGTGAGATGCAATCATTAAAAAATAAGTGAAAAAACCAACCAGAAGCAAAACTGCATATGGTCTTTATATATAGAGTTAATTTTAAATATATGCCATTCACTCAATTTAAAGTATCAAATATTGGAGTAATCAAATTTTTGACTACACAATTCCAGAAATAATTTTTCCTAAATTTTTCTTTTAATTATGCTTTTTATTTATTTCCAGCTTACCAATAAGGCATCTGATGGAAGAACTTGTCTTCCATGTCTAATATATTATCTTCCTGATATTCCTGATATTTTGTTCTCCACAGAAAATTGCAGAATTTGGAACCTATGTTTTCTCTGTAACATTAAGATGGAGAAGAAAACAGAGACACTTATTAGGAAATTTTATATATATATATATATATATATACACACACACACACACACACATATGCACATTGTAATAATTTAATAATACCATGGTAGCTTCCCCTGAGGGTTAGCAAATAGTGACAGTCTAAAAAGTGTGCTAAATTTTGTGTACAGTGTAACAAAACCTAGCACTGACAGGAGAGGCACTAACTTACAGAATAATATCTTGGGCTTGGTATTTATGTTAAAGGATGGCTTCTAACTTGTTAAAGCAACCTTTGACTTTCCCTAGGAGATTTAAAGCCTAATTAATGCAGTGAGAGGAGTTAATTGAGGAAGAGGTAACACTGTTCACCTCAAGCCCATGGGCAAGTGGTCATGCTAAGGCTAAATGATGAAATTGAAGAGAAATTGTAACATTTCGCTGAATGACACACGTTTTCATCTTGTCAATGATTTGATACACCCCACCAATCTTAAAGCCCTGCAAGACATCTGCAAAATGTCTTAGGAGTGGAACCAAAACACTGCATTATTAAGAGAATGAATAAGTCAGCCCCAAAAGGAGTGTCAGGAGAGCTGCTAGAAGGGGGAAAAATACCATGGAGATTTAGAAGAGCACCACTGACAGGGAGGAAGGAATAAGACTGTGATGGGTTATTGAGGTATATATTAAAAGAAGATCTCACCATGTTTCTCCAGAATTTCACTTCTAACACACAGTAGGAATACCTGTGGTCTCACAGGATAGAACTAATTAGTTTTTGTTTTGTCGAATGTACTTTGCTTTCTAAAGCTTTCCTTTGGAGCTCTTGAGGAAAGGTACAGAATCACCTTTAAGTGCATCTTCACCAGTACTAGAAGAGGATCTTTTTTGGTCCTAAATCCACAGAGAGGGTTTTCATGCTTGTGTGCATCTGCACATTCATCATCCATTCAAGAACAGTCAGAATTGTGTATAACACCATGAGAATTACAAAAGTTGACAAAACAATTTAAGATTACAGCCAGTAAAGCACATTAAAAACAAATAAAACCCTAACAGCTCCTTTGATATTTTAAATGGATTTATGGGGCTATGAGTGTTTGTTCCACCTGAGAGTCTGAGAAAAAAATTCTGTTCAAAATTATGGAAATGGGTAGCTTTGATTCAAAGCGTAGTTACACATTTGTGTTTAGGCATATTGAATTCTCTCCAAAGACAGACCTTTTGGAAAGAGATATATGCACACGGGAATAATTATTTGCTTGCAAGATATTTGGGGCAGGGAGATGGAAAAGCCTGCCAACTGCCTTTAGTAATATTACTTATGCTTTCCACTACCCCTTCTATTTTTCCTAATTTTTCCTCTCCCTCCTCCTACTTACCACAGGCTTTCCCCCACTTTAATTATCTCACTGTTGCCATGCAAGGTTGGTGTATGAATAGATACCTTTGCTTTTGAGAAGAGCAGTTAGATCAGAATTTAAGTTTAGGGCACAGCAATCTAAGAACTGGTTGATGGAGAGGAGTATTGCAGAGAACCTGCACAACCAGGTTTGCAGGAGCAGCCTGTCCTGCTCACAAACAGTCCCTGACTTACCACTGGAGACTTCCTATTCTGTGTGACTGGCAGAGAAGACTGAGCTCTCCTTGGATACATCAAACAGAACACGTGTCCTCCCGAGGCTTGCACCGGCTCAGGCAACTTCAATATTTTCAGCTTTTCTCTTTTCTGATCTGAAGCAGTCACAGAAAAAGTGTTTACCAGCTTGCCAAATTGGTTTAGAACTAGAAGCAGGAAACTAGGCACCCATCTTTTACACCAGTCTCTAAAAAGTCCAAAGAATAATTTGATGCATATTCTTCCTCTGATGTAAACAAACAGGGAAGGTTTTATTTCAGTTTTGCACACACTTATATGCAGGTCAGTTACGGAGGGAAAAAATCAATTTTTCCTTGTGAGGAAAAATATTTTCAAAAAATTAATTAATATTTGTAAATAAAAATATGACCAACTATTCAAAATTAAACTGAAAGTGACATAAATCATATTATTACAGTAGAAAGAGATATGTATCTAAATATCAACATTATCATGGTAAGAACAATATTTTCAGTAGAGCATATCTTTGGGAAAAAATATTGTTTCCATAATGAGATGAAAAAAAGAGTAAAATGATCTTGTTCTTCTCCATTGAGCAGATTATTTAGTATTCGATTTTTGCATAGGATAATATGCTTAGAAGAATGTACATGAGAAGGGTGCATAAAATTCATTTTCTTTATCCTTTTCTAGAACTACTCTGAGCATTTCAATGAGACCACAGCATCTAATAGCCTAAGTTACTTCTAAACATGGGATTTAAATGCTTTCAGTACGTAGATGCAGTCATTTAGTAGTTTTCTAGTCAGAATTTATCCAACATGTATCTTATTTTTGGAATGGCAGGAAAGCAGAAGAAAATCTAAAAACAGTCACTGTCTTCTGTTGGATGAGATATATCTGTGAAGACCTTTCTACTTAGGAAATGAACTCAGAGCAGCAAGTTTTGTCAGTAGCTTATGAAATAGTAAAGCTGTTGACTGGGAGGTGTCAAGTTGTTACACATCAGCTTTTTGATAGAGAAGAATTCATTTCTATGAAGACTGGTAGGCTCCTAGTTGTTTGCATGTTTTATACACTATTGAATTGCTTTTCACAGAAAGTGGTCACAAGTATATCTGACAGATGTCTTATCACCATTTGTTTCTATTCTAACACAGTTCTTAATCTTTGTTTTTCAGACAGTCCCTCTTCCCATAATCACAGCCAGAACATCTGCACACTGGTTTAAGCAAGCAATTTTCTCTTATTAGGGAGTATAGAAAGCAAACTACTGCATTCTAGGAAGACTCTTCATGAAAAGGCTAAGGATATATAATTTATGCAGAAAGACTAAGTCTTGGTTATAAAAAAAAGAGTTTGAAAAATTCAAGATTTGGTGTCAATAGTTTCAGTCCCATCTGGTGATTCTTTCCACAGCAGTGCATTGTACTTGGAGTTCAAATGCTGGTGTCAGTGCTCTGGTCTTGAGGCTGTGGTAAGAAAGAAGAAACTGGTAAATGTTGAGGTAGAGCAGGTAATGACTATGTCTTCAAAAAAGTACCTGATGTTAAAGTTACTTTATGTAGGCCTGTTTGTTCCCTGTAGGTTTAGGACTCTTGCTTCGAGAGGAAATACCCATCTCTTGCCGTGAGAGGACCTCACATTATGCAAGCTCATTCATTAATTTAGCAAACTCCCTCAGGAGCACAGCTGGGTTGTTTGTCCCCTAATTCTGCTGCTGCACAGATCTACTAGCTGTACTTGTTGGGAACCTCCCTTTTACTGGCAGCCTAAATTGACCCACATCTTTTCAAACATTTCTTCCCATCCTAATCTCCCCATTGTATGAGTACCATTCCTCATCTCAGGGACCTGTATTCCTAGATGTATTTATATTCTCCTTGTCCCTCCCAGCCCTGCTTTGTTAGGCTGAAGAAACAATTTGTCTTGTCTAATCTTGTAAACAAATCCATATTTCCAAGACTGTGCTGGAGCCCCAAGCCCAGTGGGCTCGTGCACCATAATGAGTTTAACACTCCTAAATTACTGTTTGCTAACTGAATCTGAAAGTCTCTTCTTTATTGCAGACATTTAGGAAAAGTGACTCGTGATTTTAAAGGCCTCTGACTTGAAGGTCTTGGAAGAGCTTATTTTTCAGTCCAGATATTTTTTTTGTTGCTGCTTCTCAAACATTTGTGAGTTTTCTAAACCTGAGAAAACAGAATCAATGAGCACTTGATATAGGGTACCTTTTTTGGAGCGAGTGGAGGAGGAGACAATTCAGTCTAAAATGCATATAAAGCAAAACTCCACTCTTAAAAAGACAACTGCCCAGATTACTGAGTAGTTTCACCTAGATCTCTGCATCCTTTTTATGTGGCTCTAGCCTATATTTTAAATTCAACTTCCTTAACCTGCAGCCAAGGGAAATCACAAACGCAGCCTTCATATTGCCCTTCCATCCTCTGTGATACTAGACAGATGGGTGGCAGCAGGAGCAGCCCTGGTTCTTTGCTGACTTTTGGCAGCCTAAGGAAGGGAAAGTAGAGATCAGTTCACAGCAAAGCCCTAGCACACTATCAAGGAGGTTAGGGTAAAACGAGCTATATGTCCTCTGACTTGCCTTGTGAGTAGTGAGTAGTATAGTTCACACACTGGCCTGTCATCCACATTAATTCTTCAAAAGGAAAAGAGCCAGGAAAGCACTCATTTGTGTATTTATGTCATGTATATTAAAATATCATGCTAAAGTGTAGTGCCAGTCATGCTAAGGGGCTGAGGGTCTCCTTTCATCCATAGCTAAAGGATTAGAACAGGGATTACCTTCTGGATCATTAGTCTACTGCTGTGCAGGAAGAAAGAAATCCAGCTGAGTGGACTACTTGGGTCATCGCTCTTTGATTTATGATTCATACTCTGTTCAGTACAGGTGAGAATACAAGTGCTCAATGTACCCTACTTTCATAGAGAAGGGGTTTGATTCTGTAAAGATCAAATTTAATTGGGTATTACACATTCTGTAACTTTCAGGCTCCGTTTAAATGTATTTTCCCAAAGAATGGCTAATTCAAAATTTCATTTCCCTAGCTTTAGCACTGTTGAATAGCTTTTTCACATTTGCAATGTTCTGAAGGGTTCTGGAATCATATGTGAGGTAATTAGATTGCTTTTCGGTGTTGGAACAAACAGAACTTCACCCCGTAAAGTCAGAATGACATTTCAATGGGACTTTTCCTTGGCTATGCTTTATAAATAGGTTTGCAGGATCTGATTAGTAAGAAAGTCCATGGCCACTAGACAACCTATCTCTGTAAAAAGAACTAATCCATATAAATGTTCTATGTTATATTTCTAATTACATTACCTTTTAACAATTCCCTGGGAGAAATCTATCAGAAATTCTGCTTCAAAGACATATTAGGTTTTATACTACTTTTTTTTGTTGACTGATACTCCTCAGTGTAAAAACAGCATGCTACATAATTATAATCCATACAGACTATTAAATTATTTTCTGTTAAAAAGTGAAGAAATCAATGAAGGAGAACCTTTCCTGCCCCAGCTTCACTCTGTAGCTGCAATGGCAGACCACAGCAGAAAATATTATGGACTTCTGTACTCTTTATGGTAAAATTTAAGGCAGATTTTAAGCTGTTATAACCTACATTGTGTGATTAAATTTTGCAAGAGCTGGCTGGCTCAATTTGGCAGGCTCAGGAACCATAGTCTTCCAAATTCAGCCCACGACATAGATACAGAGTAAAGAGCATTCTTTTTGGCTAGCTGACTGATCAAGACTTTTTTTCTAGTATTCATTTCCCTGAGTACCTACTATTATTATAGGCTTCTTTTTTTACTGGACATAAACAAAGGAATTCGAAAGAACATCTCGTTGTAACTTATTTACATCACAATATGCATCATAGAGTGACACTACATGAAAGAGACAACTTCATGGAGTATTATCCATTGTGGGAGAATCTGCTACTGAAAAAAATAAGAACAATCTGAGTCCTTACTAATTTTTAAGTAAAATCTGATACTTAATGGAAGAATTGTTAAACATTTACGTATTATTTCTAGTTTCTACATTGTCATCTTCAAAAACAGAGACTTGTTTAGGTTTAATTTTCTGAGATTTTCAGCTCAAATGTTGGAAAATCTTCTGAGTTTTAATGCTTAGATGCACTACACACACCTTATAAATCTGCTAGAGTAATTACCCATATCCAAAATATCTAATAGAAAAAAAAAATTAATAATTCTATTTTTTGCTTTTTGATCTGTTTCTTCTATGACAGCTTTTCAGATATGTGTTGATTAAAGAATTTAATTCAGACAATAATTTTAAGGAAAGTGTACAAATAGCAAGTTACCAATGACGTCTGGTCTAGTTGTCGTTTTCCTTTTGCATTCTGCAGTTTAGATACAAACTTGAACTGGTACATATAGCTAATTTTTGCAGAAGGAAAAAGAATAAAACCAAATAAGAGCAAATTGAAAAAAGAACTTATATTCTATTTTTATTTGGTAGTGGTAGAAAGTTTTAAGCTGAACCATTCAAACACACACCCCAAAATTTATTAAGTCTTCTTAAAGCTGGTTGCACTGTAACCCAGGCAAATGAATGTTTTCAATCTTGTTTTCCTTTTGCTAGTATTCCCTGCCATGAAACAAGAATTCCAAGAAACTGGATTTTGAAGAGTGTCTCAAATAATTTGATTTAGTTAGGAGACTATTTATTTAATTAATGAACTGCTAATCTCTGGATAAAATATTTGGAGAACGTTTGAAAGCAAAGTACTCTTCAGATACACCACTATCTTTCTATTTTGATGAGGGAGCCAGCATGTCTATGACTTCTCTGAATTATTGTGAGTTACAGGTATGTGACCCTTCCTCCAGATGCACAGCTGCTGTAGCCACATCTTGGATGGAGCTCACTGTTACTACTTATGTCAAAAGTAATTGTGTAGAGTTACATTTAATTACTGTGAAGATTGTGATTTCATGTGTTTCCTGATACTTCATATTCCTGGTTAAATTTCTTTTAGTTATGAAGATCTTAAAAATATTTCCTTAATCATGTAGACATAAAGACCTGTTACTATAACTGTAGAATGTAATCAAAGCCACCACTTTTGTATTTGTTTATTGAGTCTTATATTAAGTATATAATCTATAGGTACTAAAAAATAGTAGCTTGGTGAATTGGATTTTTATTTTTATTTTAAATATAAGTTCAAAACAAAACAGCACCTTAAAGCCGATATAATTTCCTTCCAAAGTTTTCATAATTTCCTTTTTATTCCATCAAGAGTAAATACATAGGGGAAAGAAAGCATAAACTAAAAGCATAATGCTTGTGGAAAACAAGTTTGTGTAAATTAGCAGAGAATAAATTTAGGTGAGAAATGAGATGAATTTTCTAGCTATCATAGAGCTGAAATTATGGAAGCATGTTCCAGTTTGAATTTTAAGCTGCTACTTCATAAATTTAGTGCATTTATGAAATCAGTAATTTGATATGGTTCTTCTGTGATAGCAAGGGCTAGGTCTTTAATAGCCAAGGGATCTGAGTGCTCTATTCCAAGCCAACATGTGAGAAAATCACATATCAGCAAATAGTAAAGCTTTTCACTATGGATGTCTGTTATTTGTCGAACTAACTGGGTTTCACACTGGATGTTTTGTTGTATGGATTTATAGATCGAGAGAAAGTTAGAGGGTTGAAAATATTGCAGATGTACTGATTTTACTTTTTAAATGTATCAGTAAATGCAGATATGTAGAGAATAATTAATATTTTAGGTCACAAAAGACTTCCAGAGACAGTGAAATCTCATACATATGAAAATATCACTCAGAAATAAGAAAGTCTACGTTTTTAGGTAGAAAAATGTAGCACAAGTTAACATTTTTATGATAAATAGAATAAAATTGGGAAAATATGTTTTGCTGCATGTTTATTAATTCCCTCAATGTACATAAAAATAAATAAAGATATATTCCAACATACCTTTACATCCATAGTTGTCTTTCTAAATCTTGGCAGGTGTTGGACTTTCCAGGTTAAATGACAATTTGAAGGAAACTATGCAGCATAAAGCATAAACATGGTTAATCAAAGCTTTGTTTCCCATTACCTTCAGGTTCGTTATATCATCAAAGTGAGCCATTGGAATCCAGCTTTCATGGCTCTTCAGAAAATTTCTTATGAAAAAGTTACTTTTAAAATTTGGTTTTGTGTTCCACAGGAAGAAATACAGCACCTGAGGCCTGGATTCTCTGTGGGCTTTGTAAGTGCTTTCAAAGTCACAGTTACTTGACTGGCTCTACAGATCTACAAAAATGAAAGATATATCCAGATCACACATAATATTCTTCTTGTGCACCCAAAACCCCTCTGACTCTTAGTGACTGGGGATAGATATGAAGATGTATTATATCACTGTTTTTATGGGTAAACCAAAGAAAGACCCATATAAGGAGAAAAATTGAATTGAATCCCATTCAAGACAATGAAAAATACTGTGGATTAGGATAGAAATTAAATATTTTGATATTTAGAGATCCTTCTGTATAGTGCTACTCAGAAATAATTTGCTAAATTATTATATTGAATTAGTTTATTAGAGAAAACAGATACCTGTTTTATGCGTTGTTCTGCTTCTAATTGCTTTTCTATTTGCATATCACAACTCCATTGCAATCACATAAATAATGCATTGTGCCAGGTAGCATCTTTATACTTGAAACTTATGTCATAATGCAACATGGTCTAAGAAAAGTATCCACATCCATTTAATCATAGCAGTCAGGGTGTTAGGTTAATTGAAGTCCATTTGGTAGAGCGCTCAGAGAGTTTAAATGCATTTAATAGAAAAGAAAAGAATGATCAGGTGAGTCAGTCATCATAAATTATTTCTCATTTATAGTAGTTTAAGATTTAGGACATGTTAATTAGTTTAGAATGAAAATTCCTGCCTAAGAGCCAGTTGTTAACACAGCCGCTGGATGAACTGAAGTTCACAATAGGTCCCTGCCACAAGATGAGAAATTATTCTGTATCTAAAATACCCTCTTGACCTAGAGAAAGATCCCAACCACGTGTTTCTGGGATGATTCACATACATAATTCAGAGATGATTAGTTGTACTGGTTTCCATACTCCTCAAGGAATAGGAAAGAAATGGAGAAATTAAGAGAGGAAATGTAATTAATGAGCAATGAAGACTGTTAAAAAGGTAAGTTTGATTGCAGCAAGCAACTGGGAAATCTATTAAGACCACAATTAAGTTGTTATTTCATCCAATCTATACGAGTTCAACTTGTTATAATGGTACTCCTGGACAAGACATGATTTTGCAGATGGTGTTATTACTTTAAATGTCAAGGTAAGCCCCCAAACTAAAGGGGAAAAAAAGTCAAATGGCCTTTCCTCAGGTGGTTTTTTTTTCAATTCATTTCCTACTGAATCTGAATCTTTTCATAGCCCTTGAATATCTGCTAGCATAAAAATGTCACTCAACCACGCATACAGATGCTTCCTCTCCTGCTTGGCAGGGATTTTCTTAGTAGGCGAGCAAGGATAAATATCACCATGGCATTCCCTTAGGAACACTGCATTAATGTGCATTGCAGGACTTTAATGGAGGATGACTTGGAACAGAAGGGCTGCTTTCCTCCTCTGAGATCGTAAAGTACAAGAATTTTACACTTGCAAGGTACAGAAGAAATTACTACAATTCAGTTTGCACATATAACATTACCTACTCCATGATGATTCTTTGCAGAAGCAGATTTTATTGGACAACATTGTGTACTAAAAATGCAGTTCAAGAAGGAAAAATCTTAAACGGAATCTGAAATAAGGAATATTAAAAAAAAAACAAAACAGAGCATCATGCTGTTGATTCAGTTTTAGCATTTTGCAACATGAGCTATACTTCTTGTATGTAAGATTGTGTTCAGGAAAAAAATGGAAAGTTGACTTCCTTTATCTTTATTTAAGCCCTTAGCTCCTTGTGAGATCTTCCCATTAATCTCAAAGTGCAGGTCAATGATTTCTGCATGTTGCCAAGAGACATTACGGAACACATTTCAGTCCTATAGAAAATATCTCTATCATTTCTTCAGCCAGCATAATAACAAGGAAATTGACAAAAAAACAGAAGAGACTTTAATTTTCCCTTTCAGTTCATGACATATATTTTGAAGGAACTTTATAGGGTTTCAATGAAATGTTTTTAAGGGGTTAAAATATTTGATGATACTAAAATACACTGATGATATTTCCTGTGATAATTGAATGTGTCAATCCTTCTTTCTAATAGTAGTCACTTATTCAGATTTCACCGGTATTTTGTATGTATTACAAATATATTCTTACCTTCACCAGCACACTGGAAAGACAGAAAAATTTCAATCAATTTAACAACTGAAAAAAATAACTCCAAGCCTTCCACTTGACATCTGGCTCAGTACTGCAAGAGACATAAACACGTATTACAGGCTTTGGCTAAATAAAGCCTCACTACAGCTGTTATGAAAACTCTGTGGAAGTGATGTCTTTGAAAATTGTCAAATCTCTGTGGCCAGAATCCAGGAATTTTGTATCTTTACAAAATGAAATTACAAGATCCCAAAAGTTTCTTAGTTATTTCTGGTTCTTACTTAAAGAAAATCTTGAGTCTGAATATTTTCCATGGAAAGTGTAGCAGCTGATCTATTAAAGGGTATTGTTTCTCCTCGCAGACCTGGTTTTATTTACTTCCTTAGTCTATTTTGGTTGCAACAGCCCTGACACCAAGATTCTGCAGATGAGTTAACCTATCTAGCATGAGAACTTGAGATTTAAGTTAAATATTTGGAAAGATGCCTGTGGGCAAAACCCGAGATATTTTCTTGGTTGAACATCTGTAAAGTAGGACCGAGAACATATGGAGTGAAATGCAATGTTTAATGTTGGCTAAGATGGACAGCTACGGTAAATCTACAGATTAACATTTCCCTTTCAGGTATCAAAATCTATAATTGAAAATGTATTTTATATTATTGACTTCACTTAGTCATGTTCCTAGAAGGAGTATGGCACTTCTGAATACTGTTCTACTATCTGAATACATTTTTAGCTCAGCAGCTGCTACAAATGCAGGTTGTTGATGCACAGTGTTAATTGGTAAGTACTGGTGAAGAATACAGATTAAAAAATAAGCTTGCGTGAGCTAATAAAGCTGTGTTTGCTTCTTGATGTGAGGGGCATTAAATAAGTAATTGCAGTAATGAAGGTGTCAGATGACTTGGGGAGAAATCATGACTTTTACTGTTTGCAGTCTATCAAAGCCAACTGTTTCCAACTGTGTCTGATTAGTTTTCTTTCCAACAGTTGCTTTGCTGCAGGAGGCTTTCTAGCACTCATTCTACCTTTATTCCCTCCTTGTCTCAATACATCATTGCAATTAAAACTTTGGTTTAAAACTGTACTTTTATGCTTGTTTAACATCAATGGTTTTACAGGAATTATACCTGTGTGAAAACGGTTGTGGTTGTGCTCCATTGAGCTGCACATACCATAGGCAAATTTCAAATTTGTCCTTTATGCACATCAAGACCAGCAGTAATGGGTTAGATCCTTGGCATATGTTTCACAGCTTCAAGATTTTTGACCTATTCCATCTCTTCTACAGCTTTACCTAAGTTTTTACGAGTTTTAATTTTAAGAATTACAGGTATCAAGGAACTGATGGAAAATTTCAGTCTTATACTGTTTGTTTGCAGGTTTATTTTCTGTTATTTTGGGATTGGGGTTTGTTTGTTGTTTTGTTTTTCTTTTCCCGTGCAAAGCAACACAATACAGTGAGAAGAGTCCAATTTGAAAGGGTACAAGCCAAATACATATATCTGAAATAATGATCATGATTTATGTATTTCTGGTATCATAGATAAAAAATGAATTTGTATACATAAAATGGGATTCAGCTTTTTCATACACAGTCAGCTGGGGAAGGAACCATGATTCTTTTTACCTTTTCAATGTCTGTGCCATAATTTGGAATAATCATGGTAAAAACCATGATTATGTATTTCATAACTAATTGCTTTTGTACCTGCAGCAAATTGGTGGTGTTTACACTGCAAGTGGAAGGTATATTAAAAATTCAAAGAACAAATAGGAGTAGCACTAGTGATAGCTGAACTCTGATATTTAGTTTGATAGGGGAAATCTGTGTCAGTTTCAACTGGGAAAAGGAAATATATTTCTTCTCCCACACTTTCATTAGAATTAAGATAAAGTTAGGCGTATATATCCCTTCTGGGATTAATATTTGATATAGGTGTTTTTTGTATTATTTTGTGTATTATTTGGGTGGGTGGAGTATTTGTGTTTTAATATAAAGATGTTTATTACCTTTATACGAAAGTAACCTTCCAGTCATAGAATCACAGAATTATACAATGGTTTGGGTTCGAAGAGACCTTTAAAGATCATCTTATTCAACTCCCCTGCCTATTTTATCCTGGAAGAAAAAGTATCACACAGTCATTATTTTGGTTATTTGTGAAATGATGAATTGTTTGAACATGGTTGCTGTCTATACCCAAACCAGAGCCCTGATGAGGTGTTACTGTGCCATCTTACATTAATTTTAAGATATGCAAAAATATTTTGGTCCGTGTCATGGTGAGTTGTAACAAAACAAAAAATCCTCAGCCTACTGAAATCCTGTTTCACACCATTAGATCTCCATTTTGCAACTGTACATCCTTAGTGTCTTCTCTGTCATGAGCTGTCCTTGCAGAAAACAAGAAAAGCTACAAAAATTATTTGCATGGAAATAAGATTTCCTTCTAAGCAAGCATTACCTGCCAGTCACTAATAGTATGGAAGTGAATCTTAATATTAAACTTTATGCAAGAGGCATTGTTAATTCCAGTTGCCAGAAAATAATGTAAGGAGATATGACCTCAAAGCATAAGAGACTTTTCTTGGAAGAAATCTATTTATCACAGTGTTAGCTGAGCACATCATACATATATAGGCATACAAACAAGGAGACAAATGATGATATATAATATATCTTAATCACAAACCAGTGAGCCTTATTTCATGGGAGACAAAACTGCAATTTGATTCCTTCAGAAGGGAAGAAATCTCAATCAAACCCTATTGTTTGTGGTGACTGGTGACACTACAAAAGATTAGGGAGCTTGATGTAAACTGGTTCTTGGACTGATCACACATTTCAAGGAGACGTGCTCATTGCCAAGGCTGTGGCAGTGATGGGGACAAGGCAGCTTTCATGAACCCTGCCAGGGAAGAATGTCTACAGCACTTCTAATGTTCTATTTCCAGCTCAGGATCTCAACAACCTACAAATCCTGGTGAGTGTGTTTCACAGTGTGTTTCTACAGATACGTGCATATGTTCCAGAAAACAGAGAAATAAATCCTTGCTCCTTCTTACACCATCATGATAGATGCAGCTCACTGTCAGCTGTAAAACCTGAGAAAGCAACAGATCATAACAGTAATAAAAACCACTGAGTTGAGTTTATAACATTCAGTTATACATCAGATAACAATGATAGATAATAATACTGCTTGATTATCCATAAAAATAATTTCCAATTAAAAAGAATGACATCTGTTTCAGGAGAAGCCAACGTATGTCTCATAACTCATCTGCAGGTCCTGAACAATGAGAGTCTGAGTCCTACACTCTGGTTTATCCCAGGGATGATGCAGTGGTGCGGCAATGCTGCTGTCCTCACAAGCACGTGGGACCTGCTTTCTCTTTAGCTCCCTGAGGTCAGTGCCGTAAGCCCTGTGACTCTTAAGTGGTTTTCAGGGTCATGAGGGGTAAACATCATGCTCGATTTTCCCTGCAAAGCACTCCTCCTGCTGAACAACGCCAACTGTTTTCTGCCATTTTATTGCGGCACATAAAGTGCCAGTTGGATATTTTCCTGCCAGAGGTTTAACATTTACTTTGAATGTCATAAGCTAAATGACATATAATAATAATTAAAAACAAGCAATGAAATTATCAATAGACACTGAAAGTCTGATGCGAAACAAATGCTTTAGCTGAAAACAAGATAAAATTAATGGTGTCTTATGTTATTCATTGTAGGAGGGAAAAATAAGTAAGAGATATTGTGAGAGTGAAATATTTTAAGTTTAGAATGGTCAACAGCAGGAATGATTACATACATATATAATATATAATAATTTGTATTATAATTATGTATTACACAGAATTATTTATACAATATAGGAAGCAAAAGTAAAACTAATGGTGTAGATCAGATCCTGTTTAAATATTCAAAAGACTGTTTTTAAGGCAGTTAAGACTGGATGAAACTGAAACAATGCTGGCAAATAGGGAGCTCTCTGTATTATTCAGTAGTTTTTAAATTTAGACTTAAGTCTCAAAATTTCATTGGCATCTGAGCAAAAAAGGGTACATAAGGAAGTAGTCATTAAAAGAAAAAAAAAAAAAGAGAGGTAGAGGAAAAGAGCCATATTCCCTTGCCTGACCCTGAAGGAACCTAATGACACACAGAGTAATTCAAACTATTATATTTCCTCATGTCTAAAACTCTGATACTGTAGGAATCCAGAAGCCCCTCCAGCTGCAACAAATCTGATGCTCGCATCTCATAAATATCCACAGAGGGGAGGTGCTGCTGCCTGTTGTATCCGCGTGTGTTGGACTGCGACTGGTCTCTGAACTCACCCGCACATCAGCATCCCATTATTTGTCCTACCTCCCCAAGGAGTGGTAACATTCCCGCTTTGGCAGCACTCTACCAATGTCAGCTACTGCCAGAGCAGATTCAAGCTCATTTTCTAGTAAATCGTGTTAACCAAAGGGATGTATGCATTCAGGAAATGGCCAGAAAGAAATGTTCTTGAGCCCTTCTGTTGAAAATACTTCACTCTAAATGGGCAAAAAAACCTCCTTCATGATGCCAGGAAAACAGCAAAAATGGATGAGGCTGGGAGAAGCATAGATTCTCAGTACCCTTAGGAAAACTTTGTATTTATTTCATGGGTTTTGAATAAAGGTACAGAAATTTTTAAGAAAGGGAATTGTAGTGGCATCTATATCCTGGAATATAAAGAAATTAAAAAAAAATAATCAATCCTGATAGTGTTCAGAAACCTAGCCCTTGAGATATCCTGCTGAATCAGGATGGCCTAGATTAGGAACTGCCTTGGTCAGCACATGCAAGGTTTGCAGATGCTGGCAAAGTCCTTGCTTACACAGTCCTACTGTGTACAGCAATTTTTGGATGTCCAGTTCATGTCATGTTGCTAAAAGCTTTGTTTTTTCAATCAAAGAGCAACAGTGGAATCAGAAGAGTTTCAGTACCCATCCAACAGTGTGCCTCCCTTTATTAAAAACATGACACGATTGGTTGTCTTTCTGTGACTGCTTGTAACATCTGAGAGGGTACTGAAAGGGAGGATTTAGCACAAATGTGACAAGTAGTTCTCTGAAACAAGAAGTTCAAGACCATGACAATCAAAACACCTTCAGCATTTCCCTGTATGGCTGTCAGATGACAAATTCTTTTGGCTAAACTGGATGTTTGGCCAAACTGGCACAATTCCATTTTAAATCTGTAAACAGTGAGAACTGTACTGAGTAAACTTGCCTGAGTAAGTAAGAAGGTCTTAATTGACTTGAAGTTTTGTGAGGAGCATGAAATTTGTTTTTCTTGTGTGAGAGCAGGAGGGGTTTTTTTGTCACTACCTCACTGATGTTACTTATTAAAAGGAATATCTCTGATGACTACTGCAATCTCTGAAAGGAACAGAGACTGTTTTACTAGAACTGATTCAGACATGATATGTAAAAATAGACAGGAAAAAAGTCTTCAGTCAAAAACTCTTTTCCTCTAGACAGGTACAAGTATAATATCGGACATGTAAGCTGCTAACAGATGACATAAAATTCAATACATTATTCATCTTGTTATTATTAACCTTTGGGATAGTCATTGTTTCTAAAATCTAATCATGTTCATATTGATATTACAGTGCATAGGTAAGGAGCTCAGAACACTTTAAAGATATTAATTAAAGCTCATCAAGAACACTCCTGGGAAGCAGAGCTAGAATCATTAAAATCATCTGACAGAGGAGGAGAAACTATCCTGTTTAGAATATAAGCAATATATTTGATATCTTCACAAAGCCAGAAATTAAATCTAATACCCTCCATTATCAATTCAGTGTTTTAGTTGCTGGGTAACAGCCTTTTGCATATAAAATTTATTAAGAAATAGAAAATGTCACCCCCAAAATCCTCACTGCTTAAAATAGAGTTACAGGTGGACAGGTCCTGCAGAGCAGTGCTGGTGTCAACACAACAGAGGCACATCCTGTGACCCAGCCCCGCTCTTCTCTAGCTGGAAGACAAAATAGTCCATAAAGTGCCTGTTCCTCAGCCAATGGCAGCAGCAAGGTTTGAGATGCAAGGCACTGCACTTACTAAATTACTAAATTTCTTACTAAAGTACTTAATTTAGCAACTAATCCATCACTTTGTGCTCATGTGCTCAGTGTAGATTAAGGGAACATGGGTCACTTTCCATGTCTAAAGATGACTTGCAACTGCTACAGAAAAACCCTGAAATTGTTAAACTTTCTGAGTGGAAAGGGCTGTGAAGTCATCTAGAAAAGCCTAATGGATTAATATAGGCATTGTACTTGATATTCAGTATTAAATAAAAATTAAATTCCTTCACACTAGGTTTCATGTCTTTCAATTTCCTTGTAGAACCTTGTATTTATTCCTTGTATTTATTGTTGCTTATGTTTTCTTTTCAAGACTACACTTTCAATAAACTGAGTTCAAATGCCTGCAACCAGAAGTGATTAAAAGTCTAGCAAAAACGTCTTTTGAAAACTGTAAGACATGTTTACACAACCTCAGGATGGTATTCTGAATAGAATTTTTTTTGGTTTGTTTAAAAGTTGCATTTTAAATGAGAATGTTTTTCCAGTAAACCACACACAAAGAGCTACATAGTATTCAGTATTTTAAAGCTCATTTTAAAATGTGTTTTTCATAATCACAGAGATCATATTTATATAAAGCTTTTGAAAAATCCTTTTTTAACATCAAATATACTTGATATTTTATCTCCTGGAAAGTGAATGTTTAAAAAGTAATTTTTTCTCAATTAGGAATTTTTACTAGCACTTCTGAAAACACAAGAGCTGACTGAATCCTGTCAGTTCTAATCAGATCCATCTTTATGGGTACAAGGATTGTCTGAAGCAATTTGTGACAGAGGGATTAAAGTTTTCCTTGGCTTTTAGCTTTCCTTTTGCCATTTTCACTGGAAAATGCTTTTTTTGGTGTACTGTAACAGTTTTGTGGAAAAGCAAAATGTGCAGATTTTTCTAGCTACTACTAGAAGTCTACTACATCTGTTACTAAACTTAAACCAAGTGCTTATGCATTTCAAGGCAGATTTTGACTGAGATGCCAATGTTCTTTTGGTGTTTTGGGTTTTTTTTAAAACGTATTTAGAAGACCAGTTAGTAATAGAAATCTTTTAATGATTATATTTGTTCTAATATTTATTATATATTAAACATATAACTGGATCTAAACATCTGATGAACCTTAGCTTTTTACTCATCAAAGAAAACCACTTTACAGCTTTCTTCTGCAAGGTTGTTTCCAACAGTTTATAGAGTGCCATAGAGGAGGGAGCAGAAAGAGAAAAAAATTATGAATAACACTGAAAATACGAAACACACTTGTGAGCTGTACAGGAAACCCCTCACTAAAAAAGGAGTGCACAAGAGTCTGTGCATGTAAGCATAAAGGTGTCAGTAGATGCTATAGGTTTCCCACAGTTTCTTTCTCTAAATCAGAGCAGTCCCCTCTACTGAATGCATTGGGCAGTACACTAACTCATGTTATCTGGGAAACCGCACACTTCTTCTCTCCTCTTAACTGTTCCCCCTGGTTTTGGTTTATTAAGAACACAGTAATAATCTGTATAGGGTGGTTCAATTGAGCACCAATTGGGCACCAATGGAGCAGCTAAAGTAGTCTGAAGAAGACAGCTAATGTTATTTAATTAGTCCACTCAAGACAACTAAAATCATACATTTACATTTGAGATTGTCATAATATCAGTGAATTATCTTGTCATAATTCTACGGCAAGTAACTCAGATATGTTAATTGAAGTATGAGATATTAAGAAAACAACTTCAGTAGCAGCAAACTGAGACTGCAAAGTGCAAATTACTTTGAAAACACCACAGTGATGATTTCAGATCAATGGTTACTGCTGTCTCATTCCTTTGTCAATGTATAACTCATTTCACTGAGTCACATTATAGTCTTTCCCTTGTGTGTCGCTGAGACAATAAATAAACAAAAAATATAAATTATCAGATAAATAAACTTCAGTGTCATGGCTGCCCCAATTTGACTCTTGAATCTCTGTTCTCTTGAATCCTATATATGTATTATGCTTTCTTAGAGCTTATGAGCTGGGAAACTCTACATCTTTCTACAACTTGCTAGGTTAAAAAAATCTGGGATGCAATTTATCTCTATCTGCTTCTATGTGAACTTTTATCAGCTCTAATTGCCTCTCTGCTTTGATGTACTCATAAAGTCTTTCAACGCTTCCATTCCCTTCCCTCCCACTTGGGAAAATATCCCAATCCTCAGAATCTGACCTTTGGCTTATTTCATGAAGACGAAAGCAGAGAATTTATTCAGGCTCAGAGCAATACTAACGTCATTAACTTACTTCCCACTTTCTGTATATCCCTCAGTGGCTTCCCAGAATACTTGATTGGCTTTTTGCTTGTGTATTTAAATGACATAAGATCATATTTTTGCTAAAGAAGTGTCTATTTCCTTTGATTATTTTATTGCATCTGTAACTTTACCTTTTACTCACATATTTTAAATTACACATTTTAAATGATCTTTTTGATTATATGGCACTCTGCTTTCCAGACCATTTCCAACCCTTCTTCTATGCCTCCTCCCACTCCAGTCCTCCCCCCTTTTCAGCAGCTGTAGCAAAACTGTGTTCCTCTGAATTTAGTTATGGATTGGACAATAGACTTTATTCCAAAACTCCATGTAGTTGCCACACCGTAAGATAGTAGACAAAGGGTCCTGAGACATCAGCCATGATTCTGAGTGAATGAGCAGTCAATTACAACAGGATTTCCCTGACTTATATTTGATAAAACAATATCTTAAAAATTTTAGTGATGAGAGATTCAGATGATTTTTTGCAAAGCATCTGCTGTTACTCCACTATCTTAATGGACTGTTTTCCTAATAGTCAGCCTCATCACTGTTTGCTGCAATTGAGGTGTTCTTTCTTGTACCCTCCCAGTAGATGTGGGGAACATCTTTTAGCATTTGAATTTTTCAAAATCAGCATTTAAATCTTACAGATTGTGTTTCATCCATAGTTAGGTCCATACAAGGTCTCCTCATTTTTCTCTGTCAATTGTATTTTCAACATTTCTGACCACACTTTTTTTACTCTGTTTTTGTTTGGGGTATTTTTGGTTATTGTTTCTTGTTTGGGTTTTTTTGGGGGGGTTTTTTTGGGGGGGTTTTTTTGGTTTTTTTTTTTTTTTGTGGCTTGTCACTTGTTTTGTTTTGTTTGGGTTTTTGTTTGGTTTTGTTTTTGTTTTGTTGGGGGTTTTTTTGGTAGAGATTACACCTCTGATAAATCTTTTTTGAAGTAAAGAAAAGGTAACCCAGGTGGATTTCAGTAGATTTAAGACTACTTCACACATTTTTCATACTGTATATTTTTATGGCTAGAATTTACTTTTTTGCAGATCTTAGTATCATGTGCTTTTTAAATTAAATCATTACAATATCCAGAGCCACTTAAATTACATACTCTTGATTTCAAACCTTTCCTCAATCTGCCAAGTTCATTTTTCATTCCTTTTATTTTTTCCTTCCAAATGCATGCGGTCTTTTTGCCTCTAATCTTATTTGAAATTAATAGGATTTTCTATAATCTTCTTTCATTCATTAAGGACAATACTCCACACAATGTAGCTTTGCAATCAATGGGGACGTGCTGGTGATTCTACATCATATACTATCTTCTATTTTAAAAAAAAGAATTTCAAAAACTGAAATTCAGACCCCTATACCATTTCTAGAATTCAAGAATATGATCTCAAAAGGGTTCCAAAATCCTGCTGCCATGTGCATGTGATGTCCAACATGAAAATTCTCTGTATGACTTAAAAACGTAGAAAGTACTCTAATCTGTGGCAAAAGAAATATTTGAGACAATATATTCTGGAGATAAGGCCTAATCATCTGATACAATAATTTTCAGACTGTTCTCTGCTCACATTTTTAGAGTATCTAGTGAACACAGAAGAACACAGAAGAAGATTGCATTTCCCACAGTGGTGTTTTTTCTACATTAACTTTTAATGACTCTGTAATGATAGTATGAAATTACTGTCCTGCAGGTGGTTTAAAGGCAATTTCTTTATATCATTTTAATGGTTCAGAACAGATGTGCTCACTAATCTTCTTGCCAGCTAGGTGCTGCTGTGATGTCTGTATACTACAGTACTTTTGACCATGGTCTACTCTCCATTTCCAATTAACTCTGTGGGAACTTTTTTACCTAAATATGAGCAGGATCAGGCTTTTTGCTGTTGAAGAGGCTCTAGAGAAGCATGAATATCTTTTCACTGACAAAAATCAAGAGAGGAATGAATAAATGTCCATCCCATCCGTGGAATCCCAAGATTTCCCAAATTTGGCAAGATAATAGCTTCTAGATTTAGGTGAGGGGCAGTGTTGCTATTGCAAGGCAGTGATAATGTATGGTTACTCCCTTAATAGTTTTAAACTGTGGAAAGAAAAACAAACAGTGGCAGAAATGTGGCATAATCAGAGCAGTTACATGTCAGTGATTTACATGGTTTACATGCTACTTGGTCTAACCAGGAAAGGGATTTTCAATGAACTTCAATGCTATCCATGTTCTCCCACATGCTGGGGTTCAGCAACTCCTTAATAATACTTAAAGGCAGCTGTGACACCATCCCAACTTGGCAAGGTGTATGGAGATGAAGATTCAGCTATTACAGTGAGAAAAATAATAAACTGAACACATCTGATTTTCTGAAGGATAGAAAACTGAAAAAACAGTTTAAAAGATTAGACTTTAAAATTTTATTAATTTTTTTTATTTTATTTGACAGTAATGTTAAAGGTAATTTTTTTCTGGAAAAGCAAAGTTCTGAGGTTGGAGTTTTTATGGAAGTTTACTGCTACAGTGATGTGTGTGTCAGAGACAGCAGATCAGAGGGCTGAAATCTGTTTTTACAGCAGCAGTTCAGTCCATCCCAGGTCACTCTCAGAGTCCTGTTTTGGGACAGAAAAGTTCTGGGGGTGGTTGCTCTCTTTCTATATTCTGTTACTGGCCAAATTGTGGCATTCAAATATTTGACCCTCATAAAAACAAACAAAAAAGCAACCATGTTTTGCAGGATTTACATATATATATTTAAAATTGGAAGTTCAAAGAAAATTTTAGAATATTTTCAGGACTTGGATTAACTCATCAGCTTCATGAATTTGAATTAATGGTAATGTTTGTGCTAGACTCCTAGATAAATGATATATCATTAATTCAGGTCTAAATGCAACAGTGTTTTAGGTTAAAATATTGATTCAAGTACTGAAGCCAATACTGGAAATACATCAGCCATCCTCCAGTACTTTTTAATAAACAGTCATTTCCAAACAATTAAATAAATGACAAACACTCTCTTATTTAATTTATGTGATTCTGTTCAAAAGGAAGTGAGCAGACAGCTATGGTCAAGTCTTCATCACTTCCTAATACCATTATAACAGTGCTTTTAACTCAAGCCAGCCACAGATATTCCAGAATACACAAAGCAGAGGATGAATTAGACTTGAAAGATTGAAAAATTTATGTGAATGTGACGTTACTTCATCACTTCCTAATACCATAGTAATAGTGTTTTTAAGTCAAACCAGCCACACATATTCCAGAAGGCTCAAAGCAGAAGATGAACTAGATTTGAAAGGCGGAAAAATCTATGTGAATGTGATGTTAAAATCAAGTTTCTGGTCTGTGGACAGATTAACTGGGTTACTGCTACTTTTACTACTGCTACTGAGCAGGTGCTTAATACACTATAGCACATCAATTACAATAGTGGTCTCCGAGGTGAGATGCAAAAAACCCAGGGGGTGTGCAAGGTAATCCTTTAAGATGCAAAAAGAAAATATTTTTTGTGCCATTAATAAGAAAGATAGAATATTTTTAAAAATTAAAATAGCGCTTATTTTGTCTTTATATCATCCTTGTTAAAATTTCTGTTCTTTGGTACAATTTAGAGTGTGGATTGTATATAGTACAGTGTGCATGCACATAATTTATAAATAAATAAATGTAGGTATGTGGAGAATGTATACTCAAAAGTTTTTACCTTGACCAAAAAGGTTTTGAAATTGCTGTACTATAGGGACTATTATGATCTCCAGCCACAGGAATCTAAAGAATATTCAGTTCAATATTAGTTCAAAAAAAAGAGTTACAGTAAACCCATGCCAGGCTTGACCCCTGCAGCAGGAAATCTGCTTTTATTTTATTTTGAGCAGTTATTCTAGTTCAAACCCACGACTTGGACGTATAAAGCCTGGCCCAGGCTTTTACCTTCGATGTGGGAGACTAAAACTCGACATACAGTTTGCCAATAAATATTAAGTCTTGAAGAGCTGTTTCAGCCTAATATAATGACACATGAGTCCCCTTCCTTCCCTCAGCTGGTCTGGGCCTTCCTGGGAACTGGCTCAGTCACAGATAGCGCTTGCTCAGAGTGAGGGGTAGAGCTCTCTCGAAGACATTTGCATGAACCTGGGCTATCAGAGACCACTCCTCACTGTGCCAAAGAGACATTGGTAATAAAGATAATAATTTAATTGTAACTGCCCCTCATTGTGCTGTGTAGTTTATAATAAAACACAATATAGTAAAAGTGAATAAGATAAGAGAATATCCTTGTCTAACATAAGTTGGTATAAACCAGTGTAGGGCAATGTGTTAAGAAACATTGATAGAAGGAAAGAAAAGCTTTGACTTGTTACTCGGTACTTGGATGAAGTTTCAACTCTATTTTCCATGTGCAAAATGCATAGAATACCTGAAGATTCGTGTTCCCTTTTCTGCAAGACTCAGATTTCTCTCCCCGTTGCCCAGCCTGCACTGCCCATCCATTTGCAACTTACTTCACCACTGTATTAGGAACAAGTACTGTAGCTGCAGGTTCTGACCTTGGCAGCTACACCAAGATATGCAGGAAAAGAATTGTTAAGATTAGGAGCCTTGCTTGATCTCAGGCTTTGATGATTTAAAGATGACAACTAATCTCACTCCTGTCAGATGAGGACTTTGAGGGCTTCTGAAA